>CM038147.1:463332099-463975520 GCA_021437245.1 Aegilops speltoides | reverse complement strand
GCGCAAGCTTCCGACATCCGGGAAGAAAAGGTGCCACGGACGGGCACCAAATAACAAGCATGATGGGTCGAAAGCATAGCCCTAAGATAAATGCAAGAAGGGTACATGCCACTGGGTCTGACCTGAGTGACTTGGAGATAATGCAGCCCGAGGGGCACCCCCTACAAGGTAAGCTAAAAATCGGCATAAAGGGATACGCGCCATGAGGACGGACCCACAGCGGCACAGGGAATGATGCAGCATACAGGCGCTCCCAGTGAAGCGAAACTTGAAAGGTGTCACCTGATAGTGTTGATGACGAAGGGGTGTTGGTGTAGCAGACTCGGTGTGCTGCGGGAGCCGATCGTCACGAGCCCCCAGGCCCTGGGGCCTCGGGAGGCCCCGGAGGCATAGGTGGCTCCTCGCGGACCATCTCCATCTCCGCCAGGGTTGTGGAACGCCTGACCTCTTGAGGCGCTGGTACGTGGCAGCCGCATTCGGCAAGCCATAAGGAATGCGAACGTAGCTGTGGGGTGGACCTTCGCAGCGCCCCACTCGCGAGGGCTAGAGGCGCTCCTGAGAGGCGACTTGGTTGAGCCCTGGTATGTCGATGCAGACGCGCAGCCCACCATCCTCGCCTGGATGGGGGGGCTATAGCGGGTAAGCAGCGACCGCCTCTCATGACTCTTTACTTGCTCCTCCTTGCCTTGCTCCTTCTTGAGGGAAACGTGCTTTGAAACACGCCTCCAAGTGGTGCTAAAGTGCCTCCCTCGTGACCTTGGCAAGGTCGGTGGCCCTCCAGGGGAGAGCCCCGAGCCTACTGAGGAGGGCGAGGGCGCTTTCCTATCTGCGATAGAAGGAGGTTCCCCCCTGGGCATCTTGCTGAGCCTGTGGGGCCTGCCTCTGAGGTCGGGCGGACGATGTCTTCTTCTTCTTGGGGCGGTCTCGGGAAGCCTCCTGCTTCCTTGATCCGGGTCTTCGGTGATCGGCTGAAAGGCTCGTTCGAGGAGCACACGCTTCTTTCCTTCGCGAGGCACCGTGATGACTCCGCCACTTCACGGCATCTTGAGGGCGTTATGGCGAGGTGGGTTCTGACCATGAACTTGGCCAGCGCTGGGTACCGAGGATGGCGTTGTCGGCGAGCAAATGTGGTCGGCGTCGAAGTCGATGAGCTCGGTCGCGGTAGTTGTCGCGTGCCCGAAGGTGACGAGGCGGACCCTGTCGGGACCGTGGAGCCGTCGGTAACTCGAAGAAAGGCTTGGTTGGCTGAAGCTGATTGTAGGGCACTTGGAGATTGTTGAATGTTTCCACGGACGGGGCGTTGAGCCTTGCCCCACCATCGATGGCGTTACGGTGACTAACCGTTCTTGATGATTGGGGAACAAAGCATCGGGAGGACCCGGCGGTGGCGCGACTTGAGCTGATCTGCTGAGCTGAGCGTGATGGTGCCGCCGACCACGAGAGGCGCGTGGCCTCGAGCTTAGGGAGGACTGCATTTACTTTGCGGGCGAACTGCTTGAAGATGCGTTGAGAGACTGGGGCTTGAGCTCCGCCCAGGATGCAAGCGATCGCACGTGGCTCCTGGAAGCCCCCAGCCCCCTCGTCCTGAAGATGGTCCTCATTTCTCCTTGGCTGCGGCGGCAGTGGAAGGAGGCCTGCATCGCCTTGTGGGCGATCCTCGCGAGTCTGATCCCTCCAGCCTCCCTCGCGAGGCAGGTCCTGCCAGCGATCCTCGCGAGGTTGGTCGCGCCACCCTTGGCGAGGGCTGCGGTCTTCCCAGCGTCCTGTGTTCCTTCCTCCTCCTCGGTTGTAGCCCCGGTCGCTGCGGTCGGGACGTCGGCCGGTCCTTCCTTCTCGCACGGCCCGGAGCTCTTGGCATTCATTGGTGTTGTGGGTATGGAGGTTGTGGTACGCGCAGTACCGGCTGCCCTTGGAAGATTCGGGCTGATCTCTGCCCCGCTTGGTGTCTGGTTCTACCGCAAGCATGGCAGCCCCCTTGCGCCTCACATCCTTGGCCTTGGGTTTCTTCTCTTCTGGGTCTGCGGCAGGCAGCTCGAGGAGGGAGAGACGCCCTTCCTCGGCCCTGGCGCACTTGGTCGCCAAGTTGAACAGCTCCAAGGAAGTGCACAGGTCTTCATGCATCGCCAGCTCCTCCTTCATCTTGACGTCGCGCACACCGTCGGAGAAGGCTGAGATGATGGCCTCCTCGGTCACCTTGGGAATCTTGAGGCGCGCATTGTTGAAGCGCTGGATGTACTTCTGCAAGGTTTCCCCTGGTTGCTGCTTGATGCGGCGCATGTCGCTCATAGCGGGTGGCGATCATGAGTACCACAGAAGTTGGCGATGAAGCGGGTGCGCATTTCGTCGAGGAGGAGATCATGGCTGGAGCAGGTTCGAGAGCCAGTCGGGCCCCATCTTTGGCGCCACGGAAACCAGTTCGCCATGACCTTCTCGTCTCCGTTGGCAGCTTCAATGCCCAGCTCAGAGAAGCTGGAGGAACTCGCAGGTCGGCCGTGCGTGTCGTGGCGGGAGGCAGGTCGCTTGAACTTGCCGACCCGCGTGGCTGCACAACTTCGGTGGTGAAAGCGCGGCAGCCCGTTGTACGCAGGAGGCCTTGGGTGACGAAGAGCTTGGTCTTCGGGTCCCCATGCGCTGCTGTTGGGAAGCAGCAGGGGTTTTGATGTCTTTGGAGGCGGGGCGTGGTCGCGACAGGCCGGGCGAGGCCTTCGGGCAGCTTCTCGTGGGCGAGGGACTTCTTGGCAGCTCTGCTCTTGCCGCGCTGGCGCCTGACGGAGCGGGTTCCGCCCAAGGGCCACGCGCCTTGAGGCCAGGGCGCCTTCTTGAGGGGGAGGCAGCTGAGGTGCCCCCGGAGCTTCGTCACCCACGGAGGGTAGGGTGCGGTGCAGCGAGAAGGACGGCGCGGGGGAGCCCCCTGCGGCGCGGACAAGCTTGGCGACTCGGTCGAGCCATTATTCGTAGACGTCGTCGATGGGACGGTAGCGCAGGAGCTCATTTGCCGCGATGAGCGCAGCTCGAGCCTCGATGGCCACGCGGGGCGCGTGGGATGAAGAACCAGCTAGGGTGAGCGAGGGTGTAGCAGTGCGGCCGTCTCGCCTCATGGATGGATGTTGGGACGATGCTTGCTGCTCGTTCCCCGCCGGGCCGGTGGCGGCGTTGACGGCAGGCGACGTGGAACGGCGGGGGTGGCCGCCGAAGGGGGCTGTCTCAGCGACCCGGGAAGCGAGGTCGGCTCAGCGCTTTGCACGGGCCCGACGAGCTCAGACATGGATGCGATGGTCGGAGAAAGAACGAGGCGACGGAAGGCAATTCAGCGCACCTACTGGCGGCGCGCAAATGTCGGTTAGGGTTCCGGCAAACCCTTGAGGTTCGATCACTAGGGTGCGCGTGGAGATTTCGCCCTCTACCTACCTGTTCCTCGCCGGCTCGCTGAGATCTAAACTACGAAAGGAACAACACAAGAGACACGGGGTTTATCTTGGTTCGAGCCACCATTGTGGTGTAATACCTTACTCCGGTGTGTGGTGTGGTGGATTGCCTCTTGGGCTGATGATGAACAATACAAGGAAGAACAGCCTCATGATCATTCTTGGTTGAGACGATGAACTGCTAGGAGGAGTTCAGTCGCTCTCTCTACTGGTTTCTTGGCTAGGATCTAGATGCCTCTATCTCTGCGTGTGGCTAGTCCTATTTATAGGCAAAGGCCCTGGGCCTCTTCGCAAATATTGAGCGGGAAGGGCGCCAACAATTGGCCATTTTGAAGGGGAACATCGGGTACACTTATCCTGACTAAAGTTGGTCCTCGCCTATCAAAGGCTATAGTGGTGACGCCTGCTTGGGCTCCACAATGACTTCCTTCCTACCGTTGGGCTGGTCTTGGTCTTGTTGCACCGAAATGGATGCCTTTGCTTGATACTCTCGAATCGCTTGCTCCTTTGCACCAAAGAGGAAAGGAGGACCTTCTGTGGTGGCGCCGTGGCGCCCTTGGTCATCATGGCTGCGTCATGGGCACCTCGCGAGTACCCGCCTTGAACTCTCCGCCTCCTCGTGAGCTAGCTGATGAGGCCGCGCTGAGAAGCTCCTTATCGTTAGCCTGCAATCTTGGCCCCTCGCGAGGTCTTGAGCTTGTGTTGATGAAGATGGGCCGTGCTGGGCCCCCCTTTGAGCCACGCCGCGGGCCGCAGGCTGGCAAGTCTGGGGACCCCCGTTCCCAGAACGCCGACAAAGACCCTGCGCCGGAGTTGACACCTGATTATAGGCGCCGTGTTCGGCATACCATATTCAGCCTCACCATCTACAGTCACTATCATCATGGCTGTAGAGCTAGCCTGCTTACAACTAGCCCTGTTCGACATAATTTCCCTTGCGTAGATGCCCATGCATTGCACAGAACACCAAGATTGGGGGTGGACGGCTCCGGCAGCGGCCATCGCACCAGATTTTCCACGACCTTCTAGATGTGGTGGGGAGGAGATAAGGCTGATTGTGAGAGACAAGGAGTTGTCTGTAAATAGGGAACAAGTGTGGGCATCTTTTTGCAAAAAATGGAGAAGCTTGGTTTGTATGCGTTAGATCTAGATCCGACGGCTATTAGTGAAATATGGGAGGCACAACATCATCACCAACTCAGGACCTGTTTGATTCGCAGGATTTTGAAAACGTGGGAATAGGACACGGCAATATTACAAGTTTCAAACTGATATTACAAATGTTAGGAGTAATGCTGCACCTAGGAAGAGGGAATTACTAGGAAGTTTATGTAAGAACTTTTGTTACTTTAGTTGGATGCAGCATTATCGTACAAACTAAAATCCACTGCCCTCACAAGTCACTAATGGGCAAATAAGTTTTCGAGTCTCTGGCCACTTGATGTTTCAAAAACAAATTCAGCTTCTGTGGAGACTGTCATTTAGGCTTAGACGCTTGCGGTGATCAGCACGCCATTCATTGTTGCGCTAGAGAACGCCAAACCTCATTACCTTGACCACACTTGTCTCCAGAACGAACCTAGCCAATTTAATCTTAGATGTGCTGCCTCGGTAGTCGATCAAATCAATTTTTGTAAGATGGAGATCAAGGCAGTCTATGAGATTGTTATAGTGCAGCACATTTTTCACTTTCTGGTCTTTTTTTATCTGCAAAAGAAGAGAACATATTAGAGCAGCTGGCTGCATAAGATTGTCGTGTCATCAAGAGGTACCAATATCATTCGCTCATACGATAGGGTTGGCTGGCTAGTGATATTTTTTCACTCTCTCTCTTTCTGTTTCCTCTCATTTAACTGGGAGCACGTGAAGAGATTGGGCATTTGTTGCCTTCCACTATGTGGACAATGCCATATTTCGCAAAAGTATGCCACATAATACGCATCGATGTCAAATCAAAAGATTTTGGCACTACTCTCGCGATGTGAGAGAGTTGGCACCGCTGTGCACACAGACCCACATGTATAAACAAATCAATCAAACCAACTACACCAGCCTCTCACTCTCCCAAACAAGTGTTTTTATTGCCTCGGTCCTCTCTCTCTCCCACGCAGTGGTTTTTCATTGCGTGAGTTAATTTGGCACCGGAGCAAAGTAGGTGATCCAGATTGGGGCGCCAGGTGAGCAATGGAGGGGCATCGATGCCAAATGCATCACAAGTGAATTTGGCACATGTTTTGGCCTACATAGCCCACTTTTTTACTCCCTCCGTCCCAAAATTTGTGTCTTAAATTTGTCTAAATACGGATGTATCTAGTTACATTTTAGTGCTAGTAAGACAAGAATTTTGGGACGGAGGGAATACTACCTCGTATTTAGTATAAAATTTTGACCATAGATTTACCTAAGAAAATGCCAATGCATGTCACTAAAAATTACACCATTTGAAATTATGGTCAAATACGAATCCAACGATATAGTTCTCAGTGACATGCTTAACATTTTGTCAGTTAAATCTATGGTCAAATTTTGATACTACAAAATTGAAAGAGTAAACTAGGATGGAGGTAGTACTTGCCCTTAGGGTAACCATAGAGTTACTTGAGTAGTCTAAGTCACTTTCCAGTATGACTAGCCTAGGCTACTATAGTAGTACAGCATGAAAATGATGCAGGTGATCACGTGAGAAAAACTACTAAAAACATTTCTTTCGGTGCAGTGCGTAGATGTAGTTTTGAACACTACACTTGTCATTGTAATTTGGGATAATTAAGAAAAAATTGAGCTACGTTGTGATTACCGTTTACTAATAGGAAAGAAGTTTCACCTCGATGAGTAGCTTCTCTGTGCATGTAAAGCATGTAAGGAATCCATCAACTTGATCCAGATTGGGGCCGATAGATTTTAGTGCTAAGATCTTCACTATGCGCATGGACTGGGTGAAGCTTCTGGGAATCATTTTCTAGAAGATGGTCCTAAATACATCAAGAAGAAATTAAAAAAATGTGAATTTCAAGAAGACGACTAAGAAGACGAGTGATGTACCTGAATGATTACAGATCCAATAAAGAGTTCAGAGAATTTGGCAGACGAGTACACCAACGCTGTCAATTTCGGCGCGTCAATGACCCTGATTTTTGTTGGACCTTCTAGATCTGATACAAGCAATCTCTCAAGGAAAGGCGCATTCTCAATGACCATAATGTGGAACAGATGGAGTGATCTCTTCCCAATTGATGTCTTCTTGTGGGGCCAGCAAGACACAATAATCCATCACAGATTCGTCGATCTGCTCAAGACGAAGGTACTCGAGCGCAGTACAGCTGCGGAGCAGGTGCTCCATAGCCTTCTTCGAGATGACAACATCGAACAGGTCGAGCTGCTTGAGTTGAGGGAGAAGAAGGGCGGGCGCGGCATTAATCTAGGGAAGATAGCAGGAGCTGAAGCTGGCGCGGCGCAACGTTGGCGTGAGGTGGAGCGCGGACGGCGGCAGAGAGCGACATCGTCCAGCTTCAAAGCTGAGCTCCTCGAGCTGATCTAGGGCGGGGGATAAGAACCACTCGTCTAACTTGGGTTGGACCTTGCAGTTGGTACTGAACATGCGGATGTCAAGGCGTCCGGCTGGCCTAGGGTGCGATGAAATGATCTTGGAGACTGCGGCCATGCGTTTGCAATCCCCGTCGCAGTGGCAGCTGTCGACGGTGAGGTTGAGGGGACACAGCGCCAGAAGGGGCGCCACCGCCGGGATAGCAGGGCGGTCCGCACGGCAGATTTGGTGGGGAGGAGGCCGATGATGACGAGCATCATGTCATCGGGGAGGCTGCTGATGAAGTCCTGGCTCGAGCGGCCTCTGCTTGTTGGCTGCCTCGCCATCCATCTCAACCAGTGGTGACGCCGGTGTACACGTGTGCTGGTGTGTGTTGTGTGATGGGTGTGCGCGAGTGCGTCCTTCTGTGCATGCCACCGCGTAGTGGTGAATTGTGCGCGAGTGCGTCCTTTGCGCGCAAGAAGTTTGTCCTCAATGCGCCCTCAATTTACTAGCGTGCGGGGTGCTACCCCGAGTGGTTCCAACTTTGTTTCCTTCACCGCATGTCAGATGGGCCTCTAGTTTACTTATTTTCACCCACTGCCACATGGGCCAGCACACCAAGATACAGAACACGAGATGACAACGCAGCATGTGGATTGGTTGACCAGTCAATTAAACAATATACGGGGCTATACGCTGACATAGTGAGCTATAATCCGTCGGTATAGAGAGTTCGAGTGCGAGGGGAGGCCCGTGAGAGATAGCAGAGAGAGAAAGAACTACTCCCTCCGTTCGATAATGTAGTTACAACATTTTTTAAGTCAAACTTTTGAAACTTTCACCAAGTTTATAAAGAAATTACTTATATCTGCAATACCAAAGATAAATGATAGTATGAACTAAGTACATGTTGTGATGAATCTAATGATCGTTCCAGATGTAAATGTTTTTCTCCACATATACCTGGTCAAACTTTTCTGAGGTTTGACTTTTCAAAACATCCATATGCTTATGGACGTGACAGAGTCCCTAACGAGAGAGAGAGAGAGAGAGAGAGAGAGAGAGAGAGAGTGAGTGAAAAATGTGTGTGTGCGTGTGTGAAAGAGACATGGACAACACACGATAAAAGTGGAGAAAAAGAGTGCATGTCTTATGCAAACATATCACACATGCATCTTCGACAACGGAGGAAAGGTGAGGAGATAGTGTGTGGTTGTTTGGAACCGAGAGAGGAAGACCCCTAGCACGTTGCCAAGAGGGGTTTGACAAACAAGGGAGAGAGGTCGAGAGAGACGTACGGAGAAAATGCAGACATGGGGAGAAGAGAGTGTATGTTTGTCATAGAGAGATCCCCTGGAGATCGTGATGGAATTACATGGGTGGGAGATCGAGTGACAAGGTGTGTGCGTGATAGAAGATGCCTCGAGAGATATCGAGATAGACGTATGGATGGAAGGAGACAATACGTGTGTTCCTGATGGCTAGTAAGATATAATCATACTTAGCAGGGGGGAGTGCTTGCGCCTATGGCCCTGTTTGGATACTCTAACTCAGTTAGAGGTTAGAGTTAGATTCTAACCCTGAACTAACCCTGAACTAACTCTAAGTAAAGAGGTGTTTGGATGGCAGGGTTAGATGGAGTGCGGATACGGCGAGGCACCTTCACGGGCGGTGTGAGAGGGAGGGAGGGAGAGGACGAGAAGCTTCGAGGATGTGGGGAGGGATCTGCTGCAGGGAGAGCGAGAGAAAAAAGTGTTTATTAGTGGTCCCGAGAAGAACTAACCCAAATAAGCACCTCTTGGATGGGTTAGTTTTTTTAAATGGGTTAGATGCATCTAACCTAAACTAACCGTCCTGTTTGGATATTTTTGGGTTAGTTGACTCCAAACTAACCCAAACTAACTCTAACCCATGGATCGAAACAGAGCCTATGATGGAGTGAGGGATTATGGTAATTAGGGGGGTGCGTGTCACATGGAGAGAGAACAAGGGCGGAGAGTGTTGGATGGGTCTATATGTATAGGCGAGCGAGACATGTGTATGTGTGAACCAGGGAGACATAAGTCCAGTTTGGCTTGCGTCGTGAGCATCTTTTGCATGGCCTGGGGTTGTGGCTAGATTTCATGCACGCTTGTTTGGTTGCTACCCTTTGAAAAAGAAAGCCCGCCTGGGCTGGGTTCCCTTGCACTTTAATTAGCCTGGCTGAACTCCAAACACTGCAAGTAGCCTGGCCCAAGCGACCGATTTTGAACGCCTGGCCGTGCCTGGTCGTGTGGCCACGAGGCTAACAGCAACATGGATGGATATTAGCATTAAATAATTGATGCATGGATTGATTGATGGGACGTTGATGCTTTGCCTGGCCCAGGCATGAACCAAACGCTTCAGCACCACACAAGCCTGGCCAGGCAGAAATATTTTACATCTCACGTCCACACCAGGCAGTACCGGCCATCAAGGCATGACGGTCCGGTCACGAACCAAACTAACCAATAAAGTTTGAGAGAGATTGAGGAGCCCCGATAAGGCTGAGTGGTGCGTCAGATAGCTGAGAGGGGGAAAGAGATATTCCATCGGCTCGATAATGCAGTGCATGTAAATTTTTTAGAAGTCAAACTTTGGAAACTTTGATCAGGTTTACGCAAGTGTTATTTATATCTACAATACCAAAGATACATCATACAAAACTACATCTCATGGTGAATCGAATGGTATATGTTAGCCGTACTAGATGTAATTCTTTTTCTCCACGTACATGGTCAAACTTTGTGATGTTTGACTTTTCAATAAATCTATGTGCTATGGACGGAGGTGAGTGCCTCAGTCGAGACAGATCCAGTGCGTGTGAAGGAGAATGAGTAAGTGTGCAAAAAGAATATGTGTGTGAAAGAGAAAGTGACAACAAACGATAAATTAGAGAGAGTGTGTTTTTTCGTTTCTTATGCGAACATATCACGCATGCATCTCCGAGATGGAAAAGCGAGGCGAGGAGATACACGAAGATAGCTAGTGTGTGATTGTTTGCAAGGGAGAGAGACACCCCTGTAGCACATGTCCAATAGACGTCTGGCCAAGAAAGGAAAAAAGGTCGAGAGGGACACATGGATGGCATGGACGCATGGGGAGGGAGAGAGGGTGTGTTTGTGATAGAGAGATCCCCTCGAGATCGTGAGGGGACTATATGGGTGGGAGATCGAGGGAGTGCGTGCGTGATAGAAAGATTCTCCGAGAGAAGTCGAGATAGACCATGCACATGTTTGTGATGGAGACTAAAAGTAGCTAGTCATATACATATAGGGGGGACTGCGTGTGCCTACAATTGAGTGAGAGACCACATACTTGGCTAGCTGGGCATGAGATTGTGTGTGTGTGTGTGTGCGTGTGAGATGGAGGGAGAACGATGGAGAGAGATAGAGTTTTAGATGGGCCTATCGAGTGCGAGTGAGATATGCATGTGTATGTGTGACCCAGGTGGGTGGAGAGTTTGAGAGAGGGGGGAAGAGCTCCGAGACGACATAGTGGTGCGTGAGAGAGTTACGGGCAAAGAGCCAAGGAATTTGTGTGCGTACGATGAGTTCACCCAAGATATCTAGCTTGGACTAGCTAGAGTATCATACATAGTGTGCGAGAGAGACCTATAGATGGTGTATATATGAATGCGAACTAGAAAGACCCCCCCACACACACAGAGAGAGAGAGAGAGAGAGAGAGAGAGAGAGAGAGAGAGAGAGAAAGGGACCAACAAGGTTTTTGTGTCGGATGAGTGTGACGGGATTGAAGATTGTCGGAGAGAGAGAGTGAGAGAGAGAGAAAAGGAGTCCGGGAGAGGGGGAGGTCGCGTTTTATGCATAAAAGACTAATATAAACCATGTTTTGATATAAACTTGCATTCAAATATTTAAATTGGCGAACATGTTGTCTGCAATCCACACATGAATGGATATATGCGTATATCAAACAAGTTCATTAATTTGACTTTCAACATGTGCATGGAGTACTATAATACTGTACAACATGCTACTGGATTGAGGTGTTCAATTTTGGATTTAGTTCACTATTTTGACCTACTGAAAGAGCTAGTTCATTGAATCAAGATATTTCATTTTGGGTTTGATTCGCATTCTTGAGTGGGTTAACTATTTGTCATATAGTAAATCGCTAGCAACGAGCATGTAAAAACACATTACTCCCGAGCATCATCTCTCCATCTAAAAAAAGAAGTGGCAAGCTAATATTTCAAAATTTGATTCGAATCGACTTGGTAAGGTAGACGTGGATGCTCGTTCTCCCAAAACTTGAACGAACCGTTAAACATCCTCTCTGCTCGGTGGAATTCGCCCGAGCAAATAAATGGGCGACGCGAAATTACCGTCCTATGTGGGACACGCATCAATTGGCCTGTTGTACATCGAGGGTAGGTTCATAACTTCATCCAAGCGCACCTTCTCCTCGGCCGAAATGACATGTGCCGAATAATTCATAAACCATGGTCGGCAAAACACGCTCTCCTCGCCTGAAATAGCTCGCGCCCACTATTTCAAAAAAACGATCTCCTCACCCGAAATCGCTCGCGCCCACTATAGTTCAAAACACGCCCTCTGACCCGAAATCGCTCCCGCCGACTATTTGGGGAGAAGCAAAGTTACTCTACTATCCCCGACCCTCAGTACACAGACCCAAGCCGAGAAGCCTATAGGAAAGGGTAGAACTGTAACTCCCCCTCACATTTCAAACAAATGCGTCCGTAAGACATGGTTCCACTCCCCTCCCAATCCCCCACCCCCGCCCGCCCCCATTCATACCTCGTGGGCGCCAAATCACCTTCTCCCCGGGAAGCTCCCTTCTCCGGAGCCGCGAAAGCTCAGCCCCACCTCCATGGCGCCCCACACCGCACCAATTTCACAGCCTCCCTCCTCCCTAATGCCGGAGACGCTGTCCAATTGCCGTCATGCACTGGGTCGTGTGCCTCTTACTCCGTGTTGCTGGTGGTGCCTTGATGATGGCCGCGTGAACCCTACCGGAGCCGATTCACCCCCACCGTTGTTCACGGTGCCGGAGCGGCTCCAACTTTGGATCCGTCCAGAGTCCTGGCGCTGCTTCCGCGTAGCCGTCGATCGTGGCGACATCGCTCTTTCCCTGCCGCCGGTCACCACCGCAACCGCGCCGGCCTCACCGACTCGGCAGCTGGACCTGCCTACTTCACCATCCCACCAGATAGGTCGCACCCTCATCTGAAATCACTTTATTTAGGCGCCAGTTGTCTGAATTTTTATTCTGGGCCAATCGATTCCCAATGGGAAGCAGCACCCCTCGAGGCGGTGGAGCTCCTAGGCTGCCGGTTGGCTGGTGTCTAACGTAAGGGTGCGGGGCCGCAAGTTCGCCGCAGAAGCATCGCTTAGATGGCTATCTTTTAGAGTTGCATGGGTTGAAGATACTGCCGCCACCGGATCTGGATGACGGGGAGTCTTTGTGGATTGGCTTGGGGGCGGCGCAACCACGGCAGTGCGGTGGGGCGGGGAGTGGGGTTTTGGCTAGGGCCACGGACGGTGGAGGCAGGCTGCTCTGCCGTTGGTCGCTGGCTCTTCGGGAAGATTCCAAACAGTGTCAGCCGGGAGGCACAAGATGGCCATCATCATGCCATCCGACATAGATCGGACAGTACCAAAATAAAATAAAATCATGTGACCCCAATTTAGTCTTCAGTCAACAGACGTGTGACCACTCTCGTACCTTGCTGTTGATCTCTTAGTGTATTTCTTCGGATCAAAGAGATATGTCGTTCTTAACATTATGCGTTATCTGCATCTTTAGACACACCGTCTTCCGACTCACCGCAGCTTCTCCAACAAGGGAAGCATACACCAGAAGGGAGCTACAGTCCCCACTCAATAGTTCCCTGCATCGAATGCACGTGCCCGACATGGACAACCACAACAACTGCAGGGCCATCGACAAGTCAGCACATGATGCTCACTCCTATGGATGGCAGCCAGATAGGTTGTACCCTCATCTTACTTGTGTGCAACATTTATGGCTTTGTTATTCATCTAAGCACGGAAAATAGATCATCACATTTCACTGTATATTCATGATGATCTCTTACGGGTCTTGTTCAGGAGTTCACGCTGTTCCATAGTTCAGCTAAGATACTTGTTCTTTAGGTAACGTTGTTCCATAGTTATCATCCATCAGCCAATGCTATCCCACAGGCTGGTGATTATAGTATTATACCACTTCTAGTATTTCATATGTTCTTCTTTAATACTTTTGTGTGCCATCTAGTTAATCTCGAGTACAAATGATACATATTCTGTAGCTTTCATTTGTGTTCTCCCTTTAGTTTATGAGACCTGTTGCTGCTAGTTAACCCCAGTCCTCCTATTTATGTCGTCTCCTATAGGCACTCATTTAAAAAAATCTAACTACTAGTTGTCTTCCATGCATGTCAAATATAATTGCACACACTGATATATCCACAAGAACCTCATGGAGCAATGTAAAGGCCAATAAACTTGATGTCAATGATACCCAATATGATGGAACATGTAAAGTCAGTTCTTCAGAAGACTTGCAGAAAGATGATGAATCCTCTTCACTCCACAAGGTCCTTGCTCTAACTTGGCCTGTGATATGGGTACAACATGCATATAATGTCCTGGAGTGTATCTACTCTGTTGCAATGCAATGTGCTTAGCATGCTGATCATGCATGTAAATATGTCATGCCTTCCTGTTTTTCAGTACCTATTCCATTCGTGATAACATGTTTTCAAATTCAAGTACTGTCATTCTACTCTATCGCAATGCCATCTGCTTAATTTATACATCATGATTCTGAATATCTTATGCATTGTTATTCATCAGTATGTACTTCATCTGTCTGCCATACCATGTTTTTTTACATTGAAGTGTTGTTCTAGTGCTCTGTTGCAATGACATCTTATTTTCCCAGTCATACACGTGTATGTTGCCTTAGTTATTTCTGTACGTATTCCGCTAGCATATAGTTTTACATTCAACTAGTTTTCTTTTTTTGCTGTATTGTCCTGTCGTATCCCTAGCTCTTACACCATACTCCCTCCGTTCGGATTACATGTTGCTGAAATGAATAAAAAAGGATGTATCTAGAACTGAAATACGCCTAGACCCATCCATTTTTTCCGGATGGAGGGAATACATGTCAATATGTCATGCCTTTCTATTCTTGAGTACCTATTCCATCTCTCTACTGTCGCATGTTTTATAATTAAAGCACCATTCTTCTATACAAGGCATGCAAGGGGAAGACGATTATGTTAGAATCTGAAGGGTTACAAACAAGGCCTTTTCAAAAGATCCAAACACCAGGAGATAATAAACCAACTCCAGTTTTTATAGATACTGCTCTAGCACAAAGAAACCCAACTCCTATTGATAATAAGAAGATTCCAGTGGCCAAAGAACTAGTACGCTCCAGTCCAGCAAAAAAATGTCAACTCAATTCTAATAAGCATGTGTGTATCCTTGCATCATGAAATTTTATAGCATGCTGATCATATTTTCTACATGTTTCTTACCAATCTCTCTTTTAGAAAATAAGCTTAACAGATAGAAGAATTTCTGCAGTGGTATCGTTTATAAGGAAAGATTTTGCAGGAATTCTCTGTGCTCCAATGTAGATGTAAGTACCTGTTGTATGTCATTATATTTTTACATCAGCATGTATTTTGTTAATCGGCATGAATCCAACCTTTATCTGATCTAAATATAGTTGTAGCAAAATGTATGATTAAAGGACACAATATTGATTTTTGTAAGGAAAACTGCAGGGTAGTTTTGCATCCTTAGTTGCATGAGTGTACTATCTCATATCAGTGGGTTTGAATACTTTGGTTCTGCAGTGGGTTTTTCAGTGTTTTTTTACTGTGTTGTCCTATCGTATCCCTAGCTCTTACATCATACTCCCTCCGTCCGGATTAAATGTCGTAGAAATGGATAAAACTGGATGTATCTAGAATTGAAATACGCCTAGACCCGTCCGTTTATTTCCGGATGGAGGGAATACATGTCAATATGTCATGCCTTTCTATTCTTCAGTATCTATTCCATCTCTGCTATAGCATGTTTTATAACTGAATCACCATTCTTCTATATAAGGCATGCAAGGGGAAGACGGCTATGTTAGAATCTGAAGGGTTACAAACCAGGTCTTTGCAAAAGATCCAAACTCCAGGAGATAATAAACCAACTCCATTTTCATAGATCTTGCTCCAAAGACAGAGAAACCCAACTCCCATCGATAATAAGCGATTCCGGTGGCCAAAGAACTAGTCCGCTCGATCCGGAAAAGAATGTCAACTCCATTCTAAGAAGCGTGTGCGTATACTCACATCATGAAATTTTATAGCATTCTGATCATATTTTCTACATGTTTCTTACCATCTCTCTTTTAGAAAATAAACGATAGAAGACTTCCTCCATTGGGATCGTATTCGAGGAAAATATCTTGCGGGAATTCTCTGTGCTCCAATGCTGATGTAAGTACCTATTGTATATCACTATATTTTTACATCAACATGTATTTTGTTAATCGGTGTGAATCTAACCTTTATCTGATCAAGAATTAGTTGTAGCAAAATGTTAAAGGCGCCAATGTTAATTTTTGTAAGGAAAACTGCCTGGTAGTTTTGCATACTGAGATGCATGAATGTACTATCTCATATCATGCACATTACTGAATTGTAGTGCCTCTCTAGTTGCCCATTCATTCATTGTGTCAATGTTGCTTTCGTACTACCTTACCTGGCTAATGATAGCTGTGCCATATTGTGTTAATTTGGTGTAGGCTAGTTTCCCAAACGTTCGTTGTGTCAATGTTGCTTTCATATTATCTGACTTGGCCAATGATAGCAATGCTAGTGTGTTAATTTTGTGCAGGCTGCTAAAGATAAGAAGACAAACTCTGAAAACAGCAAGGCAACCCCATTGTTTCTTTCCAGTAAATCTAGGCCAGGTAATATGGCAATAACTCATGATTAATCTGTTTGGTTCCCATCCTAATTTATGTTATGATGCAGTGGTCGAGACACTCTCCACTATCAATAAAACAAGCCTGCCAAAATTGCCATCTGAATCTGTTCAGTATCCTCTGTCTCGAATGCAACAGAATAAATGTATGTTTGTGAACCAATTAATGGCTGAAGCAATGACGGAAATGGTGGATGAATCAGAGGTGCAGAGTCTTGCGACACAACAACTGATCAATGTTTTCAGAGACAGTGTAGCAAAGTAGAAAGAACTTGCCCTCATGCTTATGGGCGTCATCTGTGCTGAGGTTGTAGATTGTGATGTTGTAGATGGTTAGGTTCTGCTCATTTATTTGCACTGGCATGAATCTTTGATTGCCCAGTGATTGTAATTTCTTGTAATATATGCTGGATGTGCAACGTTATTCCCTGTATGCCGTACCTTTGCGTGATCGGTTTTGGTCTTGTGCATAATTGCTCGTCGTAATGGGCTCAAACTATCTAATTTGGCCTAAAGACATGTACGAACTTTAGTGGGCCCATTAAGTTAATGGGCCGTTACTAGGTCGAAAGTTAATGGTCGACCCTCTTACCTCTCGGGTTTTTAACATGCCGACATCGAAGCGGGCAACAGGTGGCCCCAGATTATTTCACGGGCCGTTAACAGGCCATTACTAAGTTTGGGCTACATATGGCCCAACTATACTGTAGGCCTTTAGCAGGCCGAAAGAGACAACGGGCTTGTACTGGACCATGAAGACCATGGGCCGCTAAGAGGCCGAAAGTTAGGTCGTATTGTAAATGGCCCAACTGTGTTGTGGGCCTTTAGCAGGCCGAAAGAGAAACCGGGTTGGTATTGGACCATGAAGGGCATGGGCCGTTAAAAGGCCAAAACTAAGGTCCGACTACAAATAGCCCAACTCATTTATGGTCCGTTAACAGGCCGAAAGACACACAGGGCCGGGAATTAGCCCAACACTTAAATGGGTCGCTAAAAGGCCAAAACTCAGGTCTGACTACAAATGGCCCAACTGATTTATGAGCCGTCAATAGGCTGAAAGTGACACCGGGCCAGAAAATTGGCCCAACACTTAAATGGGCCGCTAAAAGGCCGAAACTCAGGTCCGACAACAAATGGCCCGTCGGTTATGGGCGTCAATAGGTGAAAAGACACCGGGCGTAAACTAGCCCAACATTTAAATGGGTCGCTAAAAGGCCGAAAGATGTACATCCTGAAAATTGGCCCATCCATTAAATGGGTCGTTAATAGGCCGAAATCTCATCGGGCCGATATTGAGCCCAGATATATAGCGGGCTGTTAGCATGCTCGAACTGACGATGGGCTGCAATGGTGTCAAATCTTTAACAAGCCGTTGACGGGCCGAATTGGCACATCTCGTATGGGTCGTGGGCTTAAATGGACCTGACACAAGTAGGCCTTATATGGGATGGCCTTTTCACAGGAATGGGCCTCTGTTGGGCCGTGCTACATGTCGACGTATCATAGGCGCCTTCCATCTAATGAGTGGATGACATGTGTCCCAACGATGAGCCGACACGTGTTTCCTCCAGCCAATGATGATTTTACACGTGGAAAATCCCCATTGGTCGGGGCTGTTAATGGGTTATCGGATCCAAAACCCGACCCGATAGCTTAACGGCGTTCCGTTATGGTGGATGCCATGTGTCGGTCACCCTTGACGAAAGCACTTCTATGACGCGCGATTTATCGTCATGGAAGTGGACACTTCCGTGATTATAATTTTGGTAATGTCATGGAACACTTCTACAATAGCACAGGTATGACTATCTTGATTCTGTCATAAATTTGTCATGGATGTACATGCATGACAAAAAACTTGACCTACTGTGACAAACACGTATCATCACAGAAGTGTATTTTTTTGTAGTGACCGCGCGCTACTCCACCGGCTACTGTTCAACCACCCCTCCATGGGCACCCCTCCACTGTCTACTGTTCATCCAGCCCTCCACACCACGGGGTCCTGTTCAACCACCCCTCCACCATCTACTGTTCATCCAGCCCTCCACCACACCACGGGGTCCTGTTCTCATTTGGCTCCTAAGTCAATATACTCATATAAAGATGACCTAGTCATCGACAAATTGTGTGTTAGTTGCTAGAGTTTTGGTTGTGCATGTTTGACACATATTTCATTTGCTATCTTATTGTGTGAGCATGTTGGATGCATAATTTTATCCATTCGAGGACATCCATTTGTTGTTTTGGTCGTTTTGATTTTTCTGACCAAATGGATGAACAAGAATGCCTAAGTACCTCCCCTAGCTATCTATGCTTTCTTGTCTCAAATTCTATTCATGCTTACATCACAAATTTTGAACAAGTCATTTTCGGACCATCCGGGTGAGGAGCACTCGGAGCCACCGATCCGTCAAGGGCTAACTTCCAAAACCTTCTAATTGATTTCGGTCAGACCAACTCACTCAAACTCGGTCGAACCGAAAGCATTTAGACTGATCTAGGTTTTCACCTCGGTGAAACCGAGTTGTGATTTTCGGAGTTGTGATTTTCGGTGAAACCGAGCAGTTATCCATCTCGGTGCCACCGAGTTTTACAACTCGGTCCCACCGACAGCAAAGGGGTATATATAATCCGAGGGCCGCGCGCGTTGATTCCTCCTTCAAACGTTTCGCCCCACACCCTTCTTTGCCGTCGCCTTGGTCTCCGGATCATCGCCGTAAATCGCTCAGGCGCCCTTGCCGCGAGTCTCCGTCGCCGTCAGCGGACATCTCCTCCGAGCCGTTGCCGCCGTAGAAAAACTCCACCAAGTTAGGGTGAGTTTTGATCCCACTCGTGCTCCCATCTCCGATTCAATGCACGTTTGGTTTGCCTAGTATCTTGCCACGATTGCAATCTTCCTGTACACCAGATTAGTTCGTTTGGACTAGATTCGAGTAAAAGTTTTAGGGTGAGGTTTCCGTCGAACACATCTCGGTGAGACCGATTTGGCCTATGGCCATTGCACTGCACCCTTCGGTCCAACCGAGTTGTGCAAATCGGTGTGACCGAAATGACGATTCTGTGAAACCCTAGTGTTTTCGGCAGGACCGAAACCCACTTCGGTCAAACCGAAAGTGGTGTGCCACGCTCTGTTGAACACCGGATTCACCGAATTTTAAACTCGGTCTGACCGAAATGTCTTCTGTGAAAACCTAATACTAGAATTTGAACTCATTTTTTTTGCAAAAACTTCTGCATTTGTGATGACTCTTCTTCTCTGCCTACACCTTATCTATTCACAGGTTGTCAGCCATGTCAGATGCTAGTGACAGTCAGAACAGGTCAGAGACACCCATTGCAGATATTCCAGAGGAAGGCCTACCTACCACTAATACTATCTTGAGGCATACCTTGATGCCCAAGTCTGGAGATCATCGCATGATCAGAGGATACTCTATCAACATGCTGCACATACTTGATGAGAAAGCACCTTTCAAGGTGTTGGACTTGATGGTAGAGACCATTAAGAGGACTGCGGTGACGAGAAAAGGTCATGTGGATTTGCCCATGATTCAGATGCTTATCAATGCCAAGTTTGGCACGGGCACATTCTTGTTGGATAGAGAACATTTACCACTTGCAGCGAGCATGAAGACAATGTTGTTGTGATGGATGAGGAGGATCAACATCTGTTGAAGGTCAAGCCAAGATCGAAGCTGCTAAGAAAGCCAAAGTCGACAAGGAAGCAAAGAAGCGGAAGCAGCAGCTAAACCAAAGAATTTGGAGAGCAAATTCTTGAAGCTACCCAAAGGATTGAACAACGCCGCCAGCATTGAGCAGTCTCGGAGAGCTTAGAGAGGATTGTTGAGGACAAGATCCACGCTCTCAGACGTGAAGTCGATGAAGTGCAAGTATTGTCAACAAGCTTGAGGCGGACATCGAGGAAGCAAAGCGGGAGAAGGAAGAGCTTATGCGTGAGATGCAGGATGACTTAGTCCACGATGCTTATCAACAGATCGCTCCGGTTCCCACAGGACCCCGATCATTTGCTATTCAAAGGCAGACACGGGACTACAGCTTCAAAGACCTCCACAGTTCCAAAGAATTACTCCTACTCCAGCTCCGGCTCGGTGACCACTCCTCCAAAGACAGACATCGGTGAAGTCTTCGCCGATCTTTGTCATATCCACTCCGACATCAACCTGCACGGAGCCGCCCCAGAGTCCCCAAGTGACGCTTAGCTCTATGCTTTTTCGAACTTTTTGGTAACTTGTTGCCAAAGGGGGAGAAATTGTATAGATCATAGGACTTCGAGAGAGAGAGAGTGCTTTTGTCGCTTTTGCTCTTTCGTTCTTTTGCGGTTTCTTTGAGATACTTTTGGTTTTCGTGACATTCAGTGTGTTTGATACTACGATTGATTCTACCTTAATGAGTGCTTGGCCGTACTATGCTTTAATGTGTGCTTAATGCTTATCATATGCTATTCCTATCTTGTATGACCATTTACTCATGTCTTGGTGATTGGGTGCATGCTGTTCATTCTTATCATTTTGTGCGCTCCACCAAGATGTATGTGACATGGAAGAGTGACCCATGATCCTAATCGATTGTGCATTTGCATTCAAACGCAAATCTTAAATAATGCACAAATTTAGGGGGAGCTCTTGCTTATCACATACTTCTCAAAGCGACGATATTCTTCATTGATTATATCCTTTGTCGAAGCTTTGATCTATATGTTGTCATCAATTACCAAAAAGGGGGAGATTGAAAGTGCAACTAATCCCCGGGTGGTTTTGGTAATTAATAACAACATATATATCATTGAACTAATAGTTACTTGAGAATCATTTCAGAAAGTTCAGTGATATGGGTATGGCAAGGACTGAAGAAGTGGACCCCTCAAAATGCTAAGGCAAGCATTGGCAAAAGCTCAAGACTCCATTTTTGGTTTAGTGATCCAAGATCACATTGAGTCCATAGGAAAAGCCAATACTATTAAAAGGGGATGAGGTTATGATGATGATCTGGTTGCTCAAGTGCTTAGTGATACATATCCTAAACTATCAGCAACTTTCACTGCCATATACACTCATAGTAGTCTCGGTCCCACCGATATTCCAAACTCAGTCACACCAAGATGAACCACCTCAGCCATAAAGCCAAACCCTAGCAAACTCGAATTTTCCGATTCTGAACTCGGTCTCACCGAAACTTGAGTTGCCAAGCTTCTGTAACCTTCTGTCATCAAATCGGTGTCACCGAGATGATGAAGTCGGTCCCACCGAAATTGGCAAGCTCTTGTCTTTGCTCAAATCGGACTCACCGAGATTGTATTTTCGGTCCCACCGAAAATCCCAACGTTCACATTATTTGAACTTTCGGTCTCACCGAGTTGTCAACTTCGGTCCCACTGAGATTGCTCAAATGTGTGTAACGATTGGATTTTGTGTAGAGGCTATAAATACCCTCCACCCCTCTTCATTCGTGGAGAGAGCCATCGAAAGAACTACCACTCCTACCTTACATTTCGAGAAGAGAACTACCTACCCTTGTGTTGAGATCAAGTTGCTCCACTCCCACCATATGAAGCTTGATCTCTAGCCTTCCCAAGTTGCTTTCCACTCAATCCTTTCTTCCACCACAGCCAAATCGGTGAGGAGAGTTGAGTGTTGGGGAGATTATCATTTGAAGCACAAGAGCAAGGAGTTCATCATCATCAACACCATCTATTACCTTTTGGAGGTGGTGCCTCCTAGATTGGTTGGGTGTCGCTTGGGAGCCTCCGTCGAGATGTGGAGTTGAACCAAGAAGTTTGTAAGGGCAAGGAGATCGCCTACTTCGTGAAGATCTACCCCGAGTAAGGCTAGCCCTCCGTGGGCGTAGGCCATGATGGAATAGACAAGGTTGCTTCTTCGTGGACCCTTCGTGGGTGGAGCCCTCTGTGGACTCTCGCAGCCGTTACCCTCCGTGGGTTGAAGTCTCCATCAACGTGGAAGTACGATAGCACCACCTATCGGAACCACGAGAAAAATCACCGCGTCTCCAAAATTGTGTTTGCTCTTCTCCACCTCTCTTTACTACA
Organism: Aegilops speltoides; assembly: GCA_021437245.1. Lineage (NCBI taxonomy): Eukaryota > Viridiplantae > Streptophyta > Magnoliopsida > Poales > Poaceae > Aegilops > Aegilops speltoides. The sequence continues at coordinate 463,953,497 of CM038147.1, read as the reverse complement.
TGTGCAATTTACTATCCGCTGCCTATACTCTAGAATTGCATGTGTAGGGTGATGCTTGACTTGATCATAATCGTGAATCTGCCAAAAACTGTTCTTTGTCAAAAGGCAGAATTTTTATATTGTCAAGTAGTCTAATCACCCCCTCTAGACATACTTTCGATCCTACAAGTGGTATCGAGCTTTGGTCTCCATTGTATTGGTTTCCATTGCATTGGACTCCATAAGCTTGGTTTCACAACCTAGGAGAGTATGGCGTCTAGTGAGGGTAATTTTCAGTAGAGGTCCTTACTTTGATGGTACAAATTTTGCTAGTTGGAAGCATAAAATGAAAATGCATATTCTTGGCCATAACCCAGCCACATGGGGCATTATTTGTGTTGGTATGCAAGGTGAATTCTTGAGGAAGGAAAAGTTCGGATCATGGCTACAGCGGAAGAATTGCGGATGTTGCAAAACAATGCTCAAGCTTGTGACATTCTCTTCAATGCCTTGTGTCGAGGAGTTCAACAAAATCAGCCGTCTTGAGAATGCAAAAGAGATTTGGGATACTTTGGTTGAAATGCACGAAGGTACCGAGTCCGTGAAGGAATCAAAGCTAGATATTCTTCAAGGTCGACTTGACAAGTTCAAGATGAAGGATGGTGAAGGAGTCGCTGAAATGTACTCTAGGCTTGCTCTCATCACAAATGAGATTGCCGGCTTAGGAAGCGAAGAAATGACCGACCGATTCATCATCAAGAAGATTCTCGAGCTTTGGATGGAAAGTATGACACCGTGTGCACTTTGATCCAAATGATGCCAAACTACAAGAATCTCAAGCCAACCAAGTCATTGGAAGAATTGTTGCTCATGAGATGACACTTAAGGATAAGGAAGAGCTTCACAACAAGTCAAGTGGTGCTTACAAAGCTACAAGTGATGCTCCCACAACCTCAAGTGACAAGTTAGTTTCCAATGAAGAGATAAGCCTAATGGTCAAAAACTTCAACAAATTCTACAAGAATAGAGGCAAAGAGAGAAGCTCAAAGTCTAGATCATATGATGAAAAGAGATCTTCTAGTCGTGATCGAAGCTGCTACAATTGTGGAAGACCGGACACTACTCAAATGAGTGTACAGCTCCCCACAAGAGAAGAGAAGAATCTCCAAGAAGAAGAAGCTCAAGAGATGAGTCACCTCGGAAGAGAGAAGGAGCGAGAGATGATCGTTATGAGCGAAGACCCTCTCGGAGAAGCAAGGATTAGGAGAGGAAAGACAAGTCATCAAGGAGCTACACAAGAAGAAAACATCAAGCTCATGTAGGTGAATGGGTCTCGGCTCCGACTCGACAATCAATCCGAAGGAAGCTATCACTCCAACTCCGACTACTGATCAAGATGAAGGTGTTGCTGGTCTTGCTCTCGTATCCTCCAACTCCAACTCCTATGACTTATTTGATTCACCAAATGAGGGAATTGGAAGATGCTTCATGGCTAAAGGCCCCAAGGTATCACACCTGAATTCATTGACTTTGATAGTGATGAGGATGACTTGCTTGGTGAAGATGAGCTCTTACTTGATAAATCCAATGAACCTAGTAATGATGAACATGCTAGTAGTCTTTATAGTCGAGAAGAGTCGAATGGCAATGCTATGAAGGAGATTGAGCGTCTAACTAAAGAACTAAACACTCTTAAGTTAGCTCATGAAACAACTCAAGAAGATCATAGAGAGCTCCTAAGATCTCATGAGAAGCTACGCTCGAGAAGCTCACTCTAGAGCAAGAACATGAGTTTCTAAAAGCAATCAATGACGATCTTGAAAGAAGAGTTCTTCATATCTTGCCAAACGACTTCTCTTGTCTAATTTCTTGCCACCCATTAAGACTAAGCATGACAAGCATAAGAAAAATTCTTTCTAGTAGTAACAATAACCATGCTAAATCCAATATTGTTGCTTCTAGTAGTTCTCTTGATTCCACTAACAATGTTTCAAGCCAAGTTACACTTGAGCAAGAAAATAGTTTATTGAAAGGGATTATAGAGAAAGGTGTCTACAAGAGCCTTGCCGGAAGCAAGAACTTTGAGGAAATTGTTCGCAAGCAAGGAAGGCACCGGAAGAATCAAGGAATTGGTTTTGAGCGAAAGTTCAACGCCGAAGGTGTTGAATGGGAAGAAGGTCAATATCCTACACCACAGTTTGTTCCTCAAAAGGAGAAGTATGATCCTACTTCTTCCAATGTGGAACAAGCTCAAGATGATCTTCCACCACAAGACCACAAGCTAAAAGGCAAGGACAAGCTTCAAGAGGAGATTGATGCATTTGTTGAAGCACCTCAAGCCATGGTCAAGTGGGTTCCCAAGGAAACATCAAGTTCTACTTCGTCAAGCTCAACTACTACCCCAAGGATTCCCATCAAGATAATGTGGATCCCGAAGAAGAAGAACTAGAAAGTTCTTGAGGGTGACTCCGCCAACATACTTCACTCACATTCATTTTGGCAAAAACTTGTGCAATCAACTTCCACATCGTGCACTAGTTCATGGAGTCACAAACCCTCTTGTTGGTAAGTCAAGGGACAAGGTAATCATTGCTTTCATGGACATCATCTATTGTGAACTTCAATCTATGTCCATGGATATCCTTGTTTGTTCCTTGTGGGACTAACCCATGTAGGTATTGAAAGTGCCCGAATCCAAAGGATAGCTCCCAACTCTTGATGATCTTCATCAACATTGAGCATCCACATCTTCAACATCTACATGAAGTCTTCTCGACAACCCAAGGTTAGTTTGACCCTTTAAAAGGGGTTCTCACATCTAGGGGAGCTTTGCTCTAAAAATTGAGCTAAAGCATCTTCAAATGATGTGAACACATCAATGCTTTATGTAAAAGTGGTAACCCCACTTGTGCTTAAGCGATGAGTATGACCTATGATCAAATGTTCTCATTTGGCTCCTAAGTCAATATACTCATATAAAGATGACCTAGTCATCGACAAATTGTGTGTTAGTTGCTAGAGTTTTGGTTGTGCATGTTTGACACATATTTCATTTGCTATCTTATTGTGTGAGCATGTTGGATGCATAATTTTATCCATTCGAGGACATCCATTTGTTGTTTTGGTCGTTTTGATTTTTTCGACCAAATGGATGAACAAGAATGCCTAAATACCTCCCCTAGCTATCTATGCTTTCTTGTCTCAAATTCTATTCATGCTTACATCACAAATTTTGAACAAGTCATTTTCGGACCCTCGGGTGAGGAGCACTCTGAGCCACCGATCCGTCAAGGGCTAACTTCCAAAACCTTCTAATTGATTTCGGTCGGACCAACTCACTCAAACTCGGTCGAACCGAAAGCATTTAGATCGATCTAGGTTTTCACCTCGGTGAAACCGAGTTGTGATTTTCGGCGTGACGAAGTGCATAATCGCCTAGCAGTTATCCATCTCGGTGCCACCGAAGTTTTACAACTCGGTCCCACCGACAACAAGGGGTATATATACTCGAGGGCGCGCGTTGATTCCTCCTTCAAACGTTTCGCCCCACCCCTTTGCCGTCGCCTTGGTCTCGGATCGTCGCCGTTAAATGCGCTGTGTGCGCCCTCGCCGCAGGTCTCCGTCGCCGTCAACGGACATCTCCTCCGAGCCGTTGCCGCCGTAGAAAAACTCCACCAAGTTAGGGTGAGTTTTGATCCCACTCGTGCTCCCATCTCCGATTCAATGCACGTTTGGTTTGCCTAGTATCTTGCCACGATTGCAATCTTCCTGTACACCAGATTAGTTCGTTTGGACTAGATTCGAGTAAAAGTTTTAGGGTTAGGTTTCCGCCGAACACATCTCGGTGAGACCGATTTTAGATTTTTGGTAAGACCGATTTGGCCTATGGCCATTGCACTGCACCCTTCGGTCCAACCGAGTTGTGCAAATCGGTGTGACCGAAATGACGATTCTATGAAACCCTAGTGTTTTCGGCAGGACCGAAACCCACTTCGGTCAAACCGAAAGTGGTGTGCCACGCTCCTGTTGAACACTTCGGATTCACCGAATTTTAAACTCGGTCTGACCGAAATGTCTTCTGTGAAAACCTAATACTAGAATTTGAACTCATTTTTTTGCAAAAACTTCTGCATTTGTGATGACTCTTCTTCTCTGCCTACACCTTATCTATTCACAGGTTGTCAGCCATGTCAGATGCTAGTGACAGTCAGAACAGGTCAGAGACACCCATTGCAGATATTCCAGAGGAAGGCCTACCTACCACTAATACTATCTTGAGGCAGATATTCCAGAAAAGGTCATGTGGATTTGCCCCGCAGATTCAGATGCTTATCGATGCCAAGTTTGGCACGGGCACATTCTTGTTGGATAGAGAACATTTACCACGCAGCAGCGAGCATGAAGACAATGTTGTTGTGATGGATGAGGAGGATCCAACATCTGTTGAAGGTCAAGCCAAGATCGAAGCTGCTAAGAAAGCCAAAGTCGACAAGGAAAGCAGAGCAGCAGCAGCTAAACCAAAGAGTTTGGAGAGCAAATTCTTGAAGCTACCCAAAGGATTGAACAACGCTTGGCCAGCATTGAGCAGTCTCGGGAGAGCTTAGAGAGGATTGTTGAGGACAAGATCCACGCTCGGGCGTGAAGCCGATGAAGTGCAAGTATTTGTCAACAAGCTTGAGGCAGACATTGAGGAAGCAAAGCGGGAGAAGGAAGAGCTTATGCATGAGATGCGGGATGACTTAGTCCAGATGCTTATCAACAGATCGCTCCGGTTCCCACAGGACCCGATCAGCTGCTATTCGATGGCAGACACGGGACTACAAGCTTCCGGCACCTCCCACAATTCCAGCGATTACTCCTACTCCAGCTCCAGCTCGGTGACCACTCCTCCGGCAAAGATGACATCGGTGAAGTCTTCGCCGATCTTTGTCATATCCACTCCGACATCAACCCAAGCGGAGCCGCCCGTGAGAGTCCCCGGTGGCGCTTAGCTCTATGCTTTTTTGAACTTTTTGGTAACTTGTTGCCAAAGGGGGAGAAATTGTATAGATCATAGGACTTCGAGAGAGAGAGTGCTTTTGTCGCTTTTGCTTTTTCGTTCTTTTGCGGTTTCTTTGAGATACTTTTGGTTTTCGTGACATTCAGTGTGTTTGATACTACGTTTGATTCTACCTTAATGAGTGCTTGGTCGTACTATGCTTTAATGTGTGCTTAATGCTTATCATATGCTATTCCTATCTTGTATGACCATTTACTCATGTCTTGGTGATTGGGTGCATGCTGTTCATTCTTATCATTTTGTGCGCTCCACCAAGATGTATGTGACATGGAAGAGTGACCCATGATCCTAATCGATTGTGCATTTGCATTCAAGCATAAATCCTAAATAATGCACAAATTTAGGGGAGCTCTTGCTTATCACATACTTCTCAAAGCGACGATATTATTCATTGATTATATCCTTTGTTGAAGCTTTGATCTATATGTTGTCATCAATTACCAAAAGGGGAGATTGAAAGTGCAACTAATCCCGGGTGGTTTTGGTAATTAATAACAACATATATATCATTGAACTAATAGTTACTTGAGAATCATTTGAGAAAGTTCATTGATATGGGTATGGCAAGGATGAAGAAGTGGACCCTCAAAATGCTAAGGCAAGCATTGGCAAAAGCTCAAGACTCCATTTTTGGTTTAGTGATCCAAGATCACATTGAGTCCATAGGAAAAGCCAATACTATTAAAAGGGGATGAGGTTATGATGATGATCTGGTTGCTCAAGTGCTTAGTGATACATCTCCTAAACTATCAGCAACTTTCACTGCCATATACACTCATAAGTAGTCTCGGTCCCACCGATATTCCAAACTCAGTCACACCAAGATGAACCACCTCAGCCATAAAGCCAAACCCTAGCAAACTCGGATTTTCCGATTCTGAACTCAGTCTCACCGAAACTTGAGTTGACAAGCTTCTGTAACCTTCTGTCATCAAATCGGTGTCACCGAGATGATGAAGTCGGTCCCACCAAAATTGGCAACCTCTTGTCTTTGCTCAAATCGGACTCACCGAGATTGTATTTTCGGTCCCACCGAAAATCCCAACGTTCACATTATTTGAACTTTCGGTCTCACCGAGTTGTCAACTTCGGTCCCACCGAGATTGCGCAAATGTGTGTAACAGCTGGATTTTGTGTGGAGGCTATAAATACCCCTCCACCCCCTCTTCATTCATGGAGAGAGCCATCAGAAAGAACTACCACTCCTACCTTACATTTCTGAGAAGAGAACTACCTACCCTTGTGTTGAGATCAAGTTGCTCCACTCCCACCATATGAAACTTGATCTCTAGCCTTCCCAAGTCGCTTTCCACTCAATCCTTTCTTCCACCACAGCCAAATCAGTGAGGAGAGTTGAGTGTTGGGGAGATTATCATTTGAAGCACAAGAGCAAGGAGTTCATCATCATCAACACCATCTATTACCTTTTGGAGGGTGGTGCCTCCTAGATTGGTTAGGTGTCGCTTGGGAGCCTCCGTCGAGATGTGGAGTTGAACCAAGAAGTTTGTAAGGGCAAGGAGATCGCCTACTTCGTGAAGATCTACCCCAAGTAAGGCTAGCCCTCCGTGGGCGTAGGCCATGATGGAATAGACAAGGTTGCTTCTTCGTGGACCCTTCGTGGGTGGAGCCCTCCGTGGACTCTCGCAGCCGTTACCCTCCGTGGGTTGAAGTCTCCATCAACGTGGAAGTACGATAGCACCACCTACCGGAACCACGAGAAAAATCACCGCGTCTCCAAAATTGCGTTTGCTCTTCTCCACCTCTCTTTACTACATGTGCAATTTACTTTCCGCTGCCTATACTCTAGAATTGCATGTGTAGGGTGATGCTTGACTTGATCATAATCGTGAATCTGCCAAAAACAGTTCTTTGTCAAAAGGCAGAATTTTTATATTGTCAAGTAGCCTAATCACCCCCCCCCCTCTAGACATACTTTCGATCCTACACTACCGGAGAGGACAAATATTGACAATTTAGATTCTACACAAAAAGGTCATTGATGGCCAATGTATTTTTGCCTTGACGTATTTTTGTATACTTACACTTAGCAGTAGCGCTTTATCTGCAAAGCGCTACTGGTAGTCCAACTTACCAGTAGCGCGTAACAATGCACAACACTACTACTATTCAGATTAGCTATAGCGCATTTTGGCAAACGCGCTACAACTATCCCTACCTTATCCCCACGCACGCGACCGACCCTCTCTCTCTCACTCACACTCTCACTCTCGCGCGCGTGCCGATAACCGTCGTCGTGCGTCGCCGCCTCCGCCGCCTTCGTCCGTCCGCCGCTGAGGTACTCCCCTCCTTCCTTCCCTCCTCCCTCCTCCTCGCACCGCACCCTCCTCCCTCCGCCTACGGCCGCCCATCCTCCCTCCTCCGCCGGCAGCCCTGCACCCACCGCCGCCACTCGAGCCCACCGAGCACCGCTGCCTCCCGATCCCGATCCCGCCCTCTTCGCCCCTACCTCTCCGTCGCCCCCACCCCCTTTCTCTCTTCTTAGTTAGTACTAGATGTTGTTTAGTAGTAGTAGATGTTAATTTAGGGTTCATAGATAATGATTTTTAGTAGTAGTAGATGTTAATTACTAGTAGTGATGGTACTAGTTAACTAGGGCAGTATGATTAATAGTAGTTGTAGTTGAACTACTTTAGTTGTAGTTGGACTAGTTTAGTAAGTAAATTAATAAACTAGTTGAACTAGTTGAATTAATAGAACTAATGTACTTTTAGTAAGATAATTAATATAACTAGTTGAACTACTTTATTTTTAGAAAGAACTAGTTTTTTTCTATTTATAGTAAGTTTATATTTAGTAAGAACTAGTTGAATTAATAAAACTAGTTGAACATGTCATATTTGTTGTTATTTTTTAGTTTAAGCAATTATTCGAGATGTATTAGTGATAATTTATACGGTTTTTGCTTTTGCAGAAATCAAGGAGCCCCTCCATCATCCCTGCCGTCGTCCCCATCACCGACCCCCTCCGACATCGAGGTGAGACCAGCCAAATATCCATGTATATCTTGTGTTTCTCAAATAGGATATGTGGTTGCCCAAGTGGTCGTTCATGTTAATTTTACACCTCCGAGTGGTCTATGTTTTGCCGGAGTGTTGATTAATTCCCGTTCCGGCAAATTTCAGGCGCCCGATATTTCCTTTTTTAGCAAAGGTCATGCCGAATTTTTCCGTGAATTCTGGCATGACTTGTGCTAGAATATGTAGGAAATATCGAGTGGCCTGGATTTTCTCGAAAAATAATGATCTAATTTAGTTTTTTTAGTACATATATTTAATTGTACAAGTTTAATATTTGAATTATGAACGTAGGAAATGTCGTACTCGGACGATGACAGTCTCCCGAGGGAGTGCAGCTAGTGCCACGACGATCGAGGTATGTGCGACAGGTTCATTGAGCTGGACGAAGATCGGCGCTTCAGCATTAAGCTGGAGGAGACCTTCGATATAGAAATGGTACGCAACAACGACAAGTGTTTTTTCGTAATTAAGCATGACTTCAACTATTTCAACGTCTAATTTTCATCTATTACAATTCGACTAGCTTATCCCATGCCATGCAAGACGCTATGTCTTGGAGAGGATGGGTTTTGAAGACCATGAAAATTTTGAAACAAAGAAAATACACCTAAGGACCCATCATGATATGGATTTTGAAGTAAATCTATGCAATGCTCAGAGCATAACCATTTTGGTTGCCAAAATTGGGAAGCACTTTGCAAAATGTATGGTTTTTATGAGGGTATGATTGTCACCATGGATCTTGGTGATCCTGACATCGAGCAAGACAGTATGGACATTTGGGTCCTTGTTGATGCGCTTCCGATTGTACCGCTATGTAAGTTTCTCAAACATAGTTATTAACTAATTTATATTGTTTATTTCAAAATAGTTGACAGCTTATTTCCATTGACAACTTATTTTGATTCTTCAAAGACTGTGCGTAAGATGGTAGACAAAACCCATTACACGAATGGCTCCGAATTAACTTATAAGGAGAAAAATCATCTAATCGCATTTTGTACTCTTCTTGAGGATTACAATGACTATTATGGAACTCCTCCAAATTATGGTGAATACGTGCCACTAGTGCACGTGTTGAACCACGGTAACTTCTTTGGAGATACCCTGGTAAGATTTTTTACTATTACGACATCCGTGCTCTTTTGCATACTTCTAAAACTAGTACATCATTGCTAACTACGAAGTTATTACTATGTTTTTCAATAGAAACTCCCGATGGATTCTATGCCTCATCTGATGTATCTGAATGGTCGCTTATAGTTCGAACATCTTGCCGAGTAAATCTAGGAGCTCACTGTGCATATCGGTTCTAAAACCGGTGAACACATGTTCATCAAAGAATGGAAGAAATGTATGGACATTCGCAAGGAGGTTCTTGGAAGTAACATTCAGCAAAAGGCAAGAATTGGAGACAGGCTAATCTCCATTCTCCAAAGGGTAGAGTCAGGGGCTATCTTGTTTTTTGCTATTTTACCTTAGAAAATGTAGTAGGTCTTAATCGAATGTAGTAGGCCCTATGAGGTACAATAGGTTTATTATGTGGTAATGTGTTAGAGTTGATAATGAGGAGTACTTGTGATTACGACTGGTGACCAATTTGCTATGTGATGTTATTGATGACAACGATGATCTTGAGGAGGTGTTATATGACAATGATGTATTATGATGATAAGTTGTTAATGATATGATGATGATGATGATGATGATGATGATGATATGATTGTATCATTGCGTGAAAGAACTGCGGATTAGATTCAAGTGGATGGACATTCACTTGAAACTAGTCCACGGTTCTTTCACCCTGTGATGTAATAACTCATTATGATGTAAAAACAATCTCTAAATTCCTGTTGTATGAAAACTTGTGCAAAGGTGTATGAATACAACATGAAATAAAAGAGAAATAAATACTAAATAATAGTAGTAGCGCGGGCAAGGGGAAGCTCTACTACTAATTACCAGAAGCGCTCCTCTGGAGAAGCGCTACTACTAAGTCAATTTAGCAGTAGCGTGGGTCTAGGAACGCTACTGCTAAGCTTTAGCTATAGCGCCTTATGAGTAGCGCTCCTGCCTGCGCTACTGATAGTCCTAAAACCCGCGCTGCTGCTAGGCTTTTCCCTAGTAGTGAACGCCTCGCTCAGGTTCAGTTAGAGCCAACGCCTCGCACACACGCGCGTACGTGTACGAGAGAAACGCCATCGCTCGGCCCCCGACCTCCCACCGTAACTGGCAACTCCCCGAAATTTTCCTCCCCCTTGCTTCTACCACGGTTTTTTCCGTCATGGATGGCCCAAAGAATGTCATGCAGCTGCGTCTCCGGCCCACCCAGGATGAAAAGCCCATTTTCTGTCATGAGTTTTTGTCATAGAAGTAGGAGCCCACCACATCTATGATGATATCGGGTTTTGTCACAATTATCGTCATAGAAGTGTCATATGTATGACAGAAAAAAAATCGTTCGGCCCAAAATGTCACGGATGTGTTTTTTTTTGTAGTGCAAGACTACATCAAGTTCTACTTCATCAAGTTCAACTACAACTCCAAGGATTTCCATCAAATTGATGTGGGTCCCAAAGAAGAAGAAATTGAGAGTTCTTTAGGGTGACTCTGCTAACAAACTTCATTCACATTCATTCATGGCAAGGACTTGTGCAACCAACTTCGACATCATGCACTAGCTAGTTCATGGGGTCACAAACCCTCTTGTTGGTAAGACAAGGGACAAGGTATTCAATGCATTCATGGACATCATCATATGTGTATTTCACTCTATGTCTATGGAAATCCTTGTGCGTTCCTTATGGGACTAAGCCATGTAGGTATTGAAAGTGCAAAACTCCAAGGATTTCTCCCAACTCTTGATGGTCTACATCAACATTGAGCAGACACATCTACACTGTCTACATGAATTCATCATGGATAAACCCCAAGGATAGTTCATCCCTCATTTGGGGTATATCACATCTAGGGGGGAGCTTTGCTCGAAGACTTCAGCTAAAGCAACTCTACTGGTGTGAACACATAAATGCTTGGCAACATATTTGGTGAATCCTACCTAGTTCGTGTGTCCATGTAGCGATTCCGTTTCAACCCCACGATCTAAATATTGAGCATCATGTGCAGCCTAGGGACTAATTACGTTTACACACCCGCTTTGTAACCTACAACCATCTTAATTCATAGAAAACCCCTGAAAGCCTTTCAACCAGGAGAGCCACGACTGCTTCTGTTCGTCTTGTGCCGCCGCCGACGCTGTCGTCGTGTGCCTCCGTCGACTCGATCCCGACGTCGTCCGGCGCCCGTGATTAAGCGAACCAGACGGACATCTCGACAACGAGTTCATGATGAACTGACGTTGTTCGCCGCCGGCGACGAAGCGGCCCAGGCTGTCATCTTGACGGCTAGGCCGTGATGAACTATGGCCGTATGGCTCCGGTGACGAAGGCTCTTAGATCAGGCGCTATCTCCCTTTATGGCCTTCCCCAACCGAGATGATTCCTTCGTAGGAAGTTGTAGCGTCCCATCTCCAGGACATAGGATGTAGTCTGCAACAGATGTACTTGTGCAAGTACTGTCCTGATGCATTCGGCCGACTGACATGCACATTATTAGTGCCAATGACTATATCAGTAAACTATATCAATATTTGCAGCATAATCAAAGGCAATGGCCGGTTCAGATCAAATGCTCTGGTTGAGCTTTTCCCTGTTAGTTTGCTTGGAATTTTATTAAAAAAATGTCCTCTTTGCTGTTGCCAAGAAGGATACTAAATAATTCAGTTATGCGTTAGTAGAACAGGTGACCATCTGAGTCATGTGCTCAAAGCATAAACTTTTCAGTAAAGCTTTTGAAGTACAAAAGTGGCATGTGATGGCTATGTCCGGTTTCTGAACAATGCACGTCCGATCAAAAAATAAGGAGGAAATAAACATGCAATATTGCACACAGTACAATTTTAAATATTAAAAGGAAATTTAATCGTGCTTGCATAGCTGGTGAAAATATCTGAAATTGATAAATATGTCTGATACTCTATAGCAATTTGACAAGCATAAAAACCTCTCAAAAATCAAGTCAACTTTAATTTGACACGACACAAATTCACATCGATTACATAATTTAGTACATCAGAGTGTACATGATAACATAGATAAAATCATTTCTGCCTTGGACCATATCAGGAAGCACCATTTGGCTGCATATCTTGCACAGTCACACTCCCTTTCTCTTTTTTGCTTGGACAATTACGACTATCATGAAATACCATTTTGTTGCACGTCTTGCACAAGCGTGCGACCTTTGCCTTGCCTTCTTTGTACTTATTTTGTTGACCCCCCTCCTTGATCTCATTTCCTCGCTTTATTCTTTTGCATCTCCCCACGGTACGGAAATCAGTCGGCGGATGTATATGAACTTCAGTGGGAATATTGCAGCCAATAAAAGCCTCATATTCCTCTTGCGTTGTGCTTTGGGTGGCTATAGGGATCATTTGGTCCAAAGGAGCCTCAATGTTGATCACACTTGATGTTAAGAAGTCCAATGCTTCATTTGAATGCTTCACCTTTTGAATAAGCTCTTCCATCTTATCTTGTACACCTGAAATCTTCTTTCTTGTGGCTGCATCAAGTGAATCCATGGGATTTTCTTCTAGTAGGTTCCCATGTTTATCATAAACATTCTCCCTGCAAAACAAAAGAATATTGTTACTCATATGATTTTGGAATAATAATAAGAAATCGGTTGTCATGCATTATTATGATTACCTTTTGCACCTTTTCTGCCATCTTTCCATAATGTAGTAACTAGGAAGCTTATTTTGGTTTTCAATCCTCAATACTTGGATAATATGGCGATATGGAATACCGAGTGACTCAAATAACTTGCACGGACAATTTCCTGTCATGCTTCCAATGTCATAGCAAACCTCCCTAATCTTACCAAACCAACCTCTCAAGGTCACATTTTTTACCCCCACGCCTTGTGTAATACTCTGAACACAACAATGGTCTCCAGCAGCAATAACCTGTAGCAGAAATTTCTCGAACACCTCATATATGAATACCTCACTACCCTGTTTCTCCATTGTCCATGGCATAAATAGTTGCGGGGTGGTATGTATGCTTATGTTGTCTGCCATTAGTTCTTCCTCACGCTGGCATTCTAAAGTTGTGACAAACCTAAGCCAAAACTCAACAAAAGCAAGCCTTCGATGAATGAAGCGGTTAAAAAGGAATTTTGGACTTTCTGATCTTGAAGTGGTTTGGAGAATGCCCGCTAGAGATATATCCATAAAGTAGGCCGGTATCCATTTATGTCGAATGCTAAACCTTTTACTCAACCACCCATTTTCCTCCAATCCAAAATTTGTAATGACGAAATTCCACTGGGACTCAAACTCTGCTGAAGTTTCCAAACCCCAAAGACATGAGTTCAATCTCGTCCAAAATTCAGAATCTTCTCTAATCACAGGTCCAACTTTTTCTGGAACCTTTTCCATTATATGCCACATGCACAACCGATGAACTGTGGTTGGAAGAACTTCGTCAATACCATTCTTGATGCTAGTGGCTTCATCGGTTATGATGAGTCTAGGTGCTATCCCCACAAAGTCTAACAAAGATATGGGCATCATAACCGCATCACGTATTTGTTTGCTTACGCCTTTTCTTCAAGGGGTCATCTGTCTCGTTACTATCTTTTGTCTTGAATCCTTCCCTATTACACATGAAATGCTTAGTCCAGACCACCTTATTATCAATCTTTTTCTGCTGTCTGATTCGAACACCAAAACCTGATTCATGTGCATATGCCTTGTAGAACCTCTCTACTGCCTCGAGTCCTTCAAATGTCATACCCACTTTAGGCTTCAAGTGCTCATCACATTCAGGTGTAAAAGATGAGGACTGCAATGTCAAGAATAAACCGGAATAAGTACTTCATGCATAGTTTCAGTTGTTAGTGCAGACTGAACTTACAAAGAGGGGTACGTCAGTGTTCTTTTGGGGTGTACTAAATCCTCCACGGCTCAGTTAAACCTACACTCACATGTGTATGCACAAGGACTTAATCTGTGTGTAGTTTTACCTAAAACTCTTGATGCCCTCTGTGTCGCTGATTGCAAATGACATCATTGTACTTATTAATTGCTCATCAGTAGTTGCTGCTGCAGCAAAGTATTAATAGTTATAGGAGGAATAGGTCATAGGTCTAGATCGAGAAGAACATGTAGAGCAGACTGATGCATAGGGCGTTTGCCGATTCTTAACGTGGGATCAGATGAGAACGTATAAGACTGGGACGCTACCTGCCTCTCGTGGGTGCCGGACAACATCGGGATCGAGTCGACGCAAATCGGAGGCACACGACGACAGCGGCGGCAGCGGCGGCGGTGCAAGATGAACAGAAGCAATCGTGGCTCTCCTGGTTGAAAGGCTTTGGGGGGTTTTCTATGAATTAAGATGGTTATAAGTTACAAAGCGGGCGTGTAAACGTAATTAGTCCCTAGGCTGCACGTGATGCTCAGGATATAGATCGTGGGGTTGAAACAGAATGGCTACACGGACAAACGAACTAGCTCTACAAAAAAGACAAATCCCTGACATTTTGGGCCGAACGAATTTTTTTCTGTCATACTTATGACACTTCTATGACGATAATTGTGACAAAACCTGGTATCATCATAGATGTGGTGGGCTCCTACTTCTATGACAAAAAATCATGACAGAAAATGGGCTTTTCGTCCTGGGTGGGCCGGAGACGCAGCTGCATGACTTTCTTTGGGCCGTCCATGACGGAAAAAACTGTGGTAGAAGCGAGGGCGAGGAAAATTTCGGGGAGTTCCCGGTTACAGTTGGTGGTTGGGGGCCGAGCGATGTGCGTTTCTCTCGTACATGTACGCACGTGTGTGCGAGGCGTTGGCTGTAACTGAACCCGAGCGAGGCGTTGGGCTCAAACTGAACCCGAGCGATCGATCGATGGCTGTTAACTGAACCCGATCGAGCGATTCCTTCGCTACTAGTGCTAACGAAAACCGATCGATGCTGCCTCTGGATGAACAGTGAGCATTGCAGGGGGGTGGATGAAAAGTGAGCGGTGGGGGTGGATGAACAGGACACCGTGGTGTTGCCTCTGGATGAACAGGACCCGATCGTCGAGGCGGTTGGGGCTGGATGAACAGGACCTGTGGGCGCTAGATGAGCAGGGGCGACCCGTGGAGGGTGGATGAGCGATAGATGGTGGAGGGTGGATGAACAGTAGCCCGTGGAGGGGTGGTTGAACAGGAGCCCGTGGAGAGGGGTGGTTGAACAGTAGCCCGTGGAGTAGTGCACGGTGGAGGCTGGATGAACAGGAGCCCGTGGATGAACAGTCGTAGGTGGAGGCTGGAGGAGGTCGACGGTGAATGAATAGTAGCCCGTGGAGGCTGGAGGAGGTCGACGGTGGAGATGAACAGTATCTCGTGGAGTCTCGCTTTGCGGTACGCCACACCCCTCCCGATGAACAGGACCCCCGCTCGACTGTAGCGCTCCAACACAAGTCCATTTCGTCCGTTTTGCGGTACGCCACACCCCTCCCGATCAACAGGACCCCGTTTCGACCGTAGGAGGTCCAACACAAGTCCGTTTCCTCCATTTTGCAGTACGCCAGACCCCTCCCAATGAACAGGATCCTGTTTCGAACGTGGCCGGTCGAACACAAGGCCGTTTCCTCCGTTCTGCGGTACGCTAGGCCTCATTTCCATTGCCTGTTCCATTGCCTCCCGATGAACATGACCCATTCCGTTGCCTCCCGATGAACACGATGCATTCCGTTGCCTCCCCATGAACACGATGACGACGCAGTTTCTCCATTCCGACCCAGCCATGTACACGAGCCCTGGCCGTATGTATGTGCGAGTAGGCGTTCGAGACCCCGCCCGTATGTATGTACGTGGCTGCATTTTCTTTCTTGCGCCCTGGCCGTTGTATGTACGTGTACATGCTATGTGCGTGCCTGTACTACGACACTTGTGCGCCTCTACTACGACATGTGCGCGCCTCTACATCGACCAGTATGTACATACACATTCGCGACTAGAATGACAATACAACATATGCTTGGACCAGGTGGGTCCCGACTATCACGCACTTCCTTGCGTGCGATGATGTAGCTGGTGGGTCCCAGCTGTAAGGGGGGCAAATCGTTTTTTCTGCCCGGACGCACTTCCTTGCATGCGAAGATGTAGCTGGTGGGTCCCAACAATCAGGGGGGAAACGTTTTTTTCGTGAAATATGGTGGCCTGTCCGGTGGGTCCCTACTGTCAGGTGGAGGAATCATTATTTTTCGTGTAATAAGGAGGCACTTCCTTGCTGCGGCCGTGGACCCAGCTGTCAGCCTCTCCACCTACAGTGCACGTCTGATGGAAGTCATTCCTTGACCATGTTGACCACGCCGCGCCGAGGGCACCAGGGCGATGGACGAAGGCGAGGCCTAGGAAGGGATGATGCGGAGCCGGGGAAGACGCGGCAGTGGAAGCCCGCGCGGAGAGGAGTACGAGGGTTCACTAGTTCAGCTGCGGCGTGAGGCTGCCGTCACCGCAGGGCCTGGTCAGCGGTGGGAATAATAGGGGGCGGTGAGGCCTCCGCGCAACACAGGAGCATGCGACACGACCGACGCTGCTTTGGTATTTGGAGCAAGAAGACCCGAGGTTGAAGAAGCACTATGGTCGTTGGATGGATATCATACGATAACTGGAGCTAGAATCGTTCATAATGACTAAGTTGACATAGCCCTCCGTCCCCATCAACTTAGTAGGCCCACAAGTCAGCCTCCCACCAAGGTGGGTCCCAGCTAGCAGGGGGAGTATTCATTTTTGTGTGCGTAATAAGGAGGCACTTCCGGTGGGTCCGAGCTGACAGTGGGGGGAACATTTTTTTTGCAAAATATGGTGGCCCATCCGGTGGGTCCCAGTAGTCAGAGGGGAAACGATTTTTTTCACGAAATACGGTAGCCCGTCCAGTAGGTCCCTGCTGATAGGTGGAGGAATAATTATTTTGCGCGTAATAAGGAGGCACTTCTTTGCGGCTGCCGTGGACCCAGCTGTCAGCCTCTCCACGTACAGTATGTTGGAAATATGCCCTAGAGGCAATAATAAATTAGTTATTATTATATTTCCTTGTTCATGATAATCGTTTATTATCCATGCTATAATTGTATTGATAGGAAACTCGGATACATGTGTGGATACATAGACAACACCATGTCCCTAGTAAGCCTCTAGTTGACTAGCTCGTTGATCAACAGATGATTACGGTTTCCTGACCATGGACATTAGATGTCGTTGATAACAGGATCACATCATTAGGAGAATGATGTGATGGACAAGACCCAATCCTAGGCCTAGCACAAAGATCGTGTAGTTCGTATGCTAAAGCTTTTCAATGTCAAGTATCTTTTCCTTAGACCATGAGATTGTGCAACTCCCGGATACCGTAGGAATGCTTTGGGTGTACCAAACGCCACAACGTAACTGGGTGGCTATAAAGGTGCACTACAAGTATCTCCGAAATTATGCATTGGGTTGGTACGAATCGAGGCAGGATTTGTCACTCCGTAAGCGGAGAGGTATCTCTGGGCCCACTCGGTTGGACATCATCATAATGTGCACAATGTGACCAAGGGGTTGATCACGGGATGATGTGTTACGGAACGAGTAAAGAGACTTGCCGGTAACGAGATTGAACAAGGTATCGGTATACCGACGATCGAATCTCGGGCAAGTATAATACCGCTAGACAAAGGGAATAGTATACGGGATCGACTGAGTCCTTGACATCGTGGTTCATCCGATGAGATCATCGTGGAACATGTGGGAGCCAACATGGGTATCCAGATCCCGTTGTTGGTTATTCACCGGAGAACGTCTCGGTCATGTCTACAAGTCTCCCGAACCCGTAGGGTCTACACACTTAAGGTTCGATGACGCTAGGGTTATAAAGGAAGTTTGTATGTGGTTACCGAATGTTGTTCGGAGTCCCGGATGAGATCCCGGACGTCAGGATTTCCGGAATGGTCCGGAGGAAAAGATTTATATATGTAAAGTTGTTGTTCGGGTTCCGGGAAAGTTCGGGTTTTTTCGGTATTGTATCGGGAAGCTTCCAGAAGGTTCCGGAGGATTCCGGAGGGGTCCGGAGGTCCGGAAATTGTTCCACCACGTCCAATACAGTAGCATGATCTGAGCGGGCACCCTAGCCTTAATGGGCCAGGGGCACCAGCCCCCCGAAGGCCCATGCGCATGGGAGAAGGAAAACCCTAAGGGGGGAGGGCCTCCACTTGACTTGGGAGGCACTCCTCCCCCCTGCCGCCGCCCCTCCTCGAGATTGGATCCGAGGGGCCGCCTCTCCCTTGCCCTATATATATGTGGGGTGGGAGGCAGCCGCACCAAGTTCTCAGGCGCAGCCCTCCCCTCTCACAAGTTCTCCTCCTCTCCGCGGTGCTTGGCGAAGCCTGCGGGATTGCCACGCTCCTCCACCACCACCACCTTTGTTGTGCTACTGCTGGATGGAGTCTTCCTCAACCTCTCCCTCTCTCCTTGCTGGATCAAGGCGTGGGGGCGCCACCGGCTGTACGTCTGTTGAGAGCGGAGGTGCCGTCCGTTTGGCACTAGGATCTCCGTGATTTGGATCACGACGAGTACGACTCCTTCAACCCCGTTCTCTTGAACGCTTCCGCTTAGCGATCTACAAGGGTATGTAGATGCACTCTCCTTTCCCTCGTTGCTGGTTTCTCCATAG
Organism: Aegilops speltoides; assembly: GCA_021437245.1. NCBI lineage: Eukaryota > Viridiplantae > Streptophyta > Magnoliopsida > Poales > Poaceae > Aegilops > Aegilops speltoides. The sequence continues at coordinate 463,934,649 of CM038147.1, read as the reverse complement.
ATAGATCTTGGTGACACGTAGGAAAATTTTGAATTTCTGCTACATTTCCCAACAGTGGTATCAGAGCCAGGTTTATTGCGTAGATTCTTTGCATGAGTAGAACACAAAGTAGTTGTGGGCGTTGATTTTGTTCAATATGCTTACCGTTACTAGTCCAATCTTGTTTCGACGGTATTGTGGGATGAAGCAGCCCGGACCGACCTTACACGTACTCTTACATGAGACAGGTTCCACCGATTGACGTGCACTTGGTGCATAAGGTGGCTAGCGGGTGCCAGTCTCTCCCACTTTAGTCGGAACGGATTCGATGAAAAGGGTCCTTATGAAGGGTAAATAGCAATTGACATATCACGTTGTGGTTTTGCGTAGGTAAGAACCGTTCTTGCTAGAAACCCATAGCAGCCACGTAAAACATGCAAACAACAATTAGAGGACGTCTAACTTGTTTTGCAGGGTATGCTATGTGATGTGATATGGCCAAGAAGAATGTGATGAATGATATGTGATGTATGAGATTGATCATGTTCTTGTAATAGGAATCACGACTTGCATGTCGATGAGTATGACAACCGGCAGGAGCCATAGGAGTTGTCTTAATTTATTGTATGACCTGCGTGTCATTAAACAGTGCCATGTAATTACTTTACTTTATTGCTAACGGTATCCATAGTAGTAGAAGTAATAGTTGGCGAGACAACTTCATGAAGACACAATGATGGAGATCATGATGATGGAGATCATGGTGTCATACCGGTTACGATGATGATCATGGAGCCCCAAAGATGGAGATCAATGGAGCTATATGATATTGGCCATATCATGTCACTACTATATAATTGCATGTGATGTTTATTATGTTTATGCATCTTGTTTACTTAGAACGACGGTAGTAAATAAGATGATCCCTTACAACAATTTCAAGAAGGTATCTCCCTAACGTGCCGTTGCTAAAGTTCGTCGTTTCAAGCACCACGTGATGATCGGTGTGATAGATCCTTACGTTCACATACAACAGGTGTAAGACAGTTTTACACATGCAAAACACTTAGGGTTAACTTGACGAGCCTAGCATGTACAGACATGGCCTCGGAACACAGAGACCGAAAGGTCGAGCATGAGTCGTATAGTAGATACGATCAACATGAAGATGTTCATCAATAATGACTAGACCGTCTCATGTGATGATCGGACACGGCCTAGTTGACTCGGATCATGTAATCACTTAGATGACTAGAGGGATGTCTATCTGAGTGGGAGTTCATAAGATGAACTTAATTATCCTGAACATAGTCAAAAGATCTTTGCAAATTATGTCGTAAGCTCGCGCTTTAGTTCCATTGTTTAGATATGTTCCTAGAGAAAATATATTTGAAAGTGGACAGTAGCGATTATGCGGACAGTAGAAAGCTTATGTCCTCAATGCACCGCTCTCTGTGCTGAACCCCAGACATCGTTTGTGGATGTTGCGAACATCGGACATACACGTTTTGATAACTACGTCATAGTTCAGTTAAATGGTTTAGAGTTGAGGCACCAAAGACGTTTTCGAAACGTCGCGGAACATATGAGATGTTTTCGAGGGCTGAAATTGGGATTTCAGGCTCGTGCCCACGTCAAGAGGTATAAGACCTCCGGCAATTTTCTTAGCCTGCAAACTAAGGGAGAAAAGCTCAATCGTTGAGCTTGTGCTCAGATTGTTCGAGTGCAACAATCACTTGAATCGAGTGGGAGTTGATCTTCCAGATGAGATAGTGATGTTTCTTCAAAGTCATTGCCACCAAGCTTCTAGAGCTTCGTGATGAACTATAACATATCAGGGATAGATATGATGATCCTTGAGTATTCACGATGTTTGACACCGCGAAAGTAGAAATCAAGAAGGAGCATCAACTGTTGATGGTTGGTAAAACCACTAGTTTCAAGAAGGGCAAGGGCAAGAAGGGATACTTCATGAAACAGCAAATCAGCTGCTGCTCTAGTGAAGAAACCCAAGGTTGAACCCAAACACGAGACTAAGTGCTTCTGTGATAAAGGGAACAGTCACTAGAGCGAAATTACCCTAGACACTTGGTAGATGAGAAGGCTGGCAAGGTCGATAGAAGGATATTGGATATACATTATGTTAATGTGTACTTTACTAGTACTCCTAGTAGCACCAGGGTATTAGATACCGGTTCGGTTGCTAAGTGTTAGTAACTCGAAATAAAAGCTACGGAATAAACGGAGACTAGCTAAAGGTGAGCTGACGATATGTGTTGGAAGTGTTTCCAAGGTTGATGTGATCAAGCGTCGCACGCTCCCTCTACCATCGAGATTTGGTGTTTGCGTTAAGCATATGTCTATGGCAATACGGTTATTCATTTAAGGAGAATAATGGTTACTCTCTTTATTTGAATAATACCATCAATGGTCTTGCACCTAAAAGAATGGTTTATTGAATCTCGATCGTAGTGATACACATTTTCATGCCAAAAGATATAAGATAGTAATGATAGTACCACTTACTTGTGGCATTGCCATGCAAGTCATATTGGTATAAAACGCATGAAGAAGCTCCATGTTGATGGATCTTTGGACTCACTCGTTTTTGAAAAGTTTGAGACATGCGAACCATGTCTATTGGTGTATACGCATGAAGAAAGGCCATGCAGATGGATCGTTTGGACTCACTTGATTTTGAATCACTTGAGATATCCAAATCATACCACATGGGCAAGATGACTTAAAAGCCTCGTTTTCATTAAGATGGAACAAGATAGCTACTTGTTGGAAGTAACACATTTTGATGTGTGCAGTCCAATGAGTGCTGAGGCATGCAGTGAATATCGTTATGTTCTTACTTCACAGATGATTCGAGTAGATGTTGAGTATATTTACTTGATGAAACACAAGTCTAAATTATTGAATGGTTCAAGTAATTTCAGAGTGAAGTTGAAGATCATCGTGACAAGAGGATAAAATGTCCATGATATGATCATAGAGATGAGTATCTGAGTTACGAGCTTTGGCACGCAATTAAGACATTGTGGAAATTGTTTCACAATTAATACCGCCTGGAACACCATAGTTTGGTGGTGTGTCCGAACATCATAGTTGCGCCGTATTGGATATGGTGCGTACCATGATGTCTCTTATCGAATTACCACTATCGTTTATGGGTTAGGCATTAGAGACAACCACATTCACTTTAAATAGGGAACCACGTAATTCCGTTGAGATGACACCGTATGAACTATGGTTTAGAGAAACCTAAGCTGTCATTTCTTAAAGGTTTGGGGCTGCGACGCTTATGTGAAAAAGTTTCAGGTTGATAAGCTTGAACCCAAAGCGGATAAAATGCATCTTCATAGGAGACCCAAAACAGTTGGGTATGCCTCCTAATTCAGATCCGAAAGCAATAGGGATTGTTTCTTGAATCAGGTCCTTTCTCGAGGAAATGTTTGTCTCGAAAAGTTGAGTGGGAGGATGGTGGAGACTCGATATGGTTATTGAACCGTCACTACAACTAGTGTGTAGCAGGGCACAGGAAGTTGTTCCTGTGGCACCTACACCAATTGAAGTAGAAGCTTATGATAGTGATCATGAAACTTCGGATCAAGTCACTACCGTACCTTGTAGGGTGACAAGGATGCGTACTACTTTAGAGTGGTACAGTAATCCTGTCTTAAAGGTCATGTTGCTAGACAACAATGAACCTACGAGCTATGGAGAAGCGATGGTGGGCCCAAATTCCGACAAATGGATTGAAGCCATGAAATCTGAGATAGGATCCATGTATCAGAACAAAGCATGGACTTTGGTGGACTTGCCCGATGATCGGCAAGCCATTGAGATAAATGGATCTTTAAGAAGAAGACGGACGTGGACGGTGATGTCACCGTCTATGAAGCTCGACTTGTGGCGAAGAGTTTTTCACAAGTTCAAGGAGTTGACTACGATGAGATTTCTCATCCGTAGCGATTCTTAAGTCCGTCGGAATCATGTTAGCATTAGCTGCATTTATGAAATCTGGCAGATGGATGTCAAAACGAGTTTCCTTACCAGTCTTTGTAAGGAAAGGTTGTATGTGATACAATCAGGAAGTTTTTGTCGATCCTAAGGATGCTAAAAGGTATGCTAGCTCCAGCGATCCTTCTAAGGACTGGAGCAAGCATCTCGGAGTTGGAATGTATGCTTTGATGAGATGATCAAAGATTTTGGATTTATACAAAGTTTATGAGAAACTTGTATTTCCAAAGAAGTGAGTGGGAGCACTATAGAATTTCTGATGAGTATATGCTGTTGACATATTGTTGATGAGAAATGATGTAGAATTTTCTGTAAAGCATATAGGGTTATTTGAAAAGTATTTTTCAAGTGAAAACCTGGTTTAAACTACTTGAACATTGAGCATCAAGATCTATGAGGATAGATCAAAAACCGCTTAATGATACTTTCAAATGAGCTTATACCTTGACATGATCTTGAAGGTGTTCAAGATGTATCAGTCAAAGAAGGAGTTCTTGCCTGAGATGTAAGGTACGAAGTTAAGACTTAAAGCTCGACCACGGCAGAATAGAGAGAAAAGACGAAGGTCGTCCCCTATGTTTTAGACGTAGGCTCTATAGTATGCTATGCTGTGTACCGCACCGGAAGTGTGCCTTGCCATGAGTCAGTCAAGGGGTACAAGAATGATCCAAGAATGGATCATTGGACAGTGGTCAAAAATTGTCCTTGGAGTAAATAAGGACATGTTTCTCGATTATGGAGGTGATAAAGAGTTCGGCATAAAGGGTTACGTCGATGCAAGCTTTAACACCTATCCGAGTGACTCTGAGTAGCAAACCGGATACGTATAGTGGAGCGACCATTTGGAATAGCTCCAAGTGGAGCCTGGAAGCAGCATTTACAATATGACCTAGAGATTTGCGAAGTACATACGGATTTCAATGTTGCAAAGACTAAAACCTCTCTCACAAGCAAAACATGATCAAACCCCAGAACTCATTGAGTCTTAATCACATGATGATGTGAACTAGTTTAATGACACTAGTAAACTCTTTGGATGTTGGTCACATGGCGATGTGACCTATGAGTGTTAATCACATGGCGATGTGAACTACATTATTGACTCAAGTGCAAGTGGGAGACTATTGGAAATATGCCCTAGAGGCAATAATAAATTAGTTATTATTATATTTCCTTGTTCATGATAATCGTTTATTATCCATGCTATAATTGTATTGATAGGAAACTCAGATACATGTGTGGATACATAGACAACACCATGTCCCTAGTAAGACTCTAGTTGACTAGCTCGTTGATCAACAGATGGTTACGGTATCCTGACCATGGACATTAGATGTCGTTGATAATGGGATCACATCATTAGGAGAATGATGTGATGGACAAGACCCAATCCTAAGCCTAGCACAAAGATCGTGTAGTTCGTATGCTAAAGCTTTTCAATGTCAAGTATCTTTTCCTTAGACCATGAGATTGTGCAACTCCCGGATACCGTAGGAATGCTTTGGGTGTACCAGACGCCACAACGTAACTGGGTGGCTATAAAGGTGCACTACAGGTATCTCTGAAAGTGTCTGTTGGGTTGGCACGAATCGAGACTAGGATTTGTCACTCCGGTAAACGGAGAGGTATCTCTGGGCCCACTCGGTAGGACATTATCATAATGTGCACAATGTGACCAAGGGGTTGATCACGGGATGATGTGTTACGGAACGAGTAAAGAGACTTGCCGGTAATGAGATTGAATAAGGTATCGGTATACCGACGATCGAATCTCGGGCAAGTATAATACCGCTAGACAAAGGGAATAGTATATGGGATTGACTGAGTCCTTGACATCGTGGTTCATCTGATGAGATCATCGTGGAACATGTGGGAGCCAACATGGGTATCCAGATCCCGCTGTTGGTTATTGACCAGAGAACGTCTCGGTCATGTCTACATGTCTCCCGAACCCGTAGGGTCTACACACTTAAGGTTCGATGACGCCAGGGTTATAAAGGAAGTTTGTATGTGGTTACCGAACGTTGTTCGGAGTCCCGGATGAGATCCCGGATGTCACGAGGAGTTCCGGAATGGTCCGGAGGAAAAGATTTATATATGGAAAGTTGTTGTTCGGGTTCTGGGAAAAGTTCGGGTATTTTCGGTATTGTACCGGGAAGCTTCCAGAAGGTTCCGAAGGATTCCGAAGGGGTCCGGAGGTCCGGAAATTGTTCCACCACGTCCAATACAGTAGCATGATCTAAGGGGGGAGCCCTAGCCTTAATGGGCCAGGGGCACCAGCCCCCCCAAGGCCCATGCGCATGGGAGAAGGAAAACCCTATGGGGGGAGGGCCTCCACTTTACTTGGGAGGCACTCCTCCCCCCCTTGGCCGCCGCCCCCTCCTCAGATTGGATCTGAGGGGACTGCCCCCCCTCTCCCTTGCCCCTATATATATGTGGGGGTGGGAGGGCAGCCGCACCAAAGTTCTGGCGCAGCCCTCCCCCTCTCAGAAGTTCTCCTCCTCTCCCGCGGTGCTTGGCGAAGCCCTGCAGGATTGCCACGCTCCTCCACCACCACCACGCCGTTGTGCTGCTGCTGGATGGAGTCTTCCTCTCTCCTTGCTGGATCAATGCGTGGGGGACGTCACCGGGCTGTACGTGTGTTGAACGCGGAGGTGCCGTCCGTTCGGCACTAGTATCTCCGGTGATTTGGATCACGACGAGTACTACTCCTTCAACCCAGTTCTCTTGAACGCTTCCGCTTAGAGATCTACAAGGGTATGTAGATGCACTCTCCTTCCCCTCATTGCTGGTTTCTCCATAGATAGATCTTGGTGACACGTAGGAAAATTTTGAACTTCTGCTACGTTCCCTAACACAGTACTCTTCCGATGGAAGTCGGTCGTTGACCACATTGACCACGCCGCACCGTGAGCACCACGGCGGTGGATGACGGCGAGGCCTAGTAAGGGGACGATGCGGAGCCGGGGAAGACGCGGCAGTGGATGCCCACGCAAAGAGGAGTACGAGGGTTCACTGGTCCGGCTGCGGTGTGAGGCTGTCGTCGCCGCAGAATAACAAGGGGAGTGGGTGAGTGGAGGGATGGCCTCACCAGCGGTGGGAGTAGTATGGGGGCGGTGAGGCCTCATGAGTAGCACACCCGCCACGGAGGCAGGAGCATGCGGCACGACCGGCGCTGCTTTGGGCGGCTGGAGCAAGAAGACAAGAGGTTGAAGAAGCACAATGGCCGTTGGATGGACATCGTACAGTCATTGGAGCTAGAATTGTTCATATATTGACTAAGTTGACAAAGCCCTCTGTCCTCTTCAACTTAGAAGGCCCACAAGTCAGCCTCCCACTATGGTGGTTCTCAGCTGGCAGGGGTTTTCATTTTTTTGTGCGCAATAAGAAGGCATTTCCTTGCGTGCGAAGATATAGTTGGTGGGTCCGACCTGTTAGCGTAGGGAACATTTTTTCATGAAATATAGAGGCCCTTCCGATGAGTCCCAGATGTCAGCTAGAGGAATCATTATTTTGCGTGTAATAAGGAGGCATTTCCTTGTGTGCGGCCGTGGACCCAGCTGTCAGCCTCTCCACATATAGTCCACTTCCGATGGATGTCGTTCGTTGACCAAGTTTGACCACGCCGCACTGAGAGCACCAGGGCGGTGGACGATGGCGAGGCCTACAAAGGGAACGACATGGAGCCGGGGAAGACACGTCAGTTGCTACCCATGCGGTGGAGAGCACGAGGGTTGACTGCTTCGGCTGCCGTTGCTGGAAAATATTAGGATGTGTGGGTGAGTAGAGGGATAGACAGGCGAGGGATGCGAGTATGATGGGGCCGTGAGGCCTGCTCGGCAGCACAGCCGGCCACGGGAGGCGGAAGCAGGCGGTTCGGACGGTGCTGGTTTGGGCAGCTGGGGCAGGAAGATCAGAGATTAAAGAAGCACGATTGCCGTTAGATTGACATCTAACGGTCTGACGCTGGTAGAGTCGATTGTTGACTAAGTTTATTTTTTGAGAAACCTTGTGTACGCATGAACTTAGTAGGCCCACAAGTCAGCCACCAAATCTGTGGCATACAACATAAAGCCCATTTGCTATTTTTAATAATTTGCAGCCCATTTGCTAATTCTTAAGTAATTTATTGCAGCCCATTTTCTGCCCAGGACCACGGTCAAAAAGTTCAACCTTATTTTGCATATTTCGGTGGATTCCAAACTGTTGTAATCCCGAAATGATAAACATTTTTTGAAGAACTTATTGATTTGCCAAAAAAATCATTTTGTTTTTGTGAGCAAATAAGACGTGGGACAACTGAGTTGGTTTAAGGGAAAACCAGTGGTAAAAAAATCAGCGCTGGGTGGGTAAAAACAACAAAAATAAGGATGTAAATATGAAAAGGGAGTTTTATGTGTTTTCAATATAATGATACATGTATATGAACTAGTAAAACAATAGGTAGATATTAGAAAACGGATGTAGGACATGCGTTTCAAGAGGAAAATAGAACTGGGCTGTGTGTTTGATTCAGTAAAAAAACTGCATGTGGATGCTGTATGACAAAATATAACTAACACTGGCGGGCTAGAGGCCAGTAGATACTTGTTGGATCTTTGTGCCTCGTTGTTGTCATGGGCTGGGCCTGTTAAAAACAAAACCAAGCCAGGGCAGTCTATAGCCCAGTTGAACCTTGCTCGACCTGAAAAAACAATATACGTGCTCAATATATGAGAGAATTCTGCAAGTACAGACTGATAACTGGGATGTAGCAGGGATATTGTTTTTTCATTGTGATAATAAGTGCATGCACTTGTTTCGAAAAAATTGGAGAACTGAGAATTCGAATGGCAGGTGCTTATGCTACCCATCAAATGAAAAACAAGTGTCTGAAAATTCGTTTCGAAACAAATGATTCGGCTTTATATCCACGTCAACCCTCGGCATGATGGTTGGAAGCAAATGCAAGTTCATACCAAAAGATCGTTAACAACAATACCAACTTGCGGACGACAAGGTAGTACAACTACCTATACCAAACTACTCCCTCCGTTCCTAAATGTAAGTCTTTGTAGAGATTCTACTATGAACTACATATAGATATATATAGATGCATTTTAAGTGTGGATTCATTCATTTTGCTCCGTATGTAGTCCATCCAGTGGAATCTCTACAAAGACTTACATTTAGAAACGGAGGGAGTAACTTATTATCTTTTTACTCCTGGCCCTAGTGTTCGTCTGGTAGAAAATCTTGCATAGGACCAGCTCCCGCTCCTTCTCTTGCTCTAGGTCCCCGAGGTGGTACTGGTGCATCACCCAATTGGTCCTTTGCTGGTCAAAGTTCTTGTTGGTGTGCAGAACCTTTTTGCTGCCCGTCTGCCGGCCGTTGACCATCACCGGCAAGGTATTGCCGGTCTTGTGCCACTTCGCGTGCATGCCGCACTCCGACTGTATCTTGCGACGCGTCCACGTGCCCCTTTTGAATGCCTTGGAATTGCGCTGGAAGAAATTCTTCCTTAGGCCACTCAGTGTGATACCTGCAGTATTGTCGAATACAGGTTTTAGTGTACGTAGTTGGCATTTTCATAACATCTTTGGCATGTTGCAGTCACTTGTTTCACTTTTTATTAACTGTCAAATTGTAATTGCTTCACCAGGTCTGCGTATAAAAAGAAAATAGAGCTATAAACACGAAGCAGCCATAGCTATTAATGTCACTAACGCCCCACGCATTGTGTTGCATGTGGTTTTATGCAATTGTTTGGTCAATTTGGTACGTGCGAATGAGCATCAAATGACCGCCGTCAGCTAAACGAGCGATAAACCACCACCCATCGGCTGGTATGATTCCAGGTCCTGGAATCATGAAGGCCAGTGCATTTGCGTTTGCTGCAACAATTCAAATTGGAGACCAAAAGGACAAAAATAAACAATCATGTTGAGTATGTGTGGAATTAAGATTATTATAATAGTGACACATATCATAGACAGAGAATTGCAATGCCGTGGTCATAAACATACCCCACGTTAAAAAAATAAGCCAATGGCTTTCATATGCTAGCAATATGTATGGTTCAAACATCATGTAACAATGAGAGGAAAACATATATGACAGAGCCTACTCATATTCTTCCAAGGCACTTACTACTATTGTTGTCATATCAACTCTAAGCAATAACATGCGTTGTTATAAAAATCTTGGAAATGAGAGTAACATATAGCAATCATGATGTTATGCTCATAATATGTATTCTAACAATCATTAGATGCCAATTGTTCTCATATCAACTCTAACAATAACATGTGTGGTCGTAAATCTAGGAAATGAGAGGAACAAATAGCAATGATGTGGTTATAGACATACTATCTACTCTAAATTTGTAACAATGAATAGGCAGTCGTATTCATAAGGCAAAGATGAGATCAGAAAGAACAATTACACGATGATAGATTCCACCAGCATAGGAAGCCAATCTATGCGTCGACCACGTAAACGATGCCATCATGCACCATAGCATCAGACAGAAATGTTGCCTCAACAGGATTGATGATGAGCCATAACCATGAATGCGACCGTATTCCAGATAGACTAATCCCATGTTGAACAAGGCAATGAGGTTGTAATCCATGTAGTCTTCTGATGATGTGGGCACTTCGCGGATTACAACTTTCCAGCGGGCCGCGTGGCTCGATGGCAGCAGTATCCAACGAGGGAAGGGTGATCTCTCGCTGGGTGTAGATATCCACGCACTACTAGGAAAAGGCATGCTAGTGGCGCACTGGTTTTGCCTTCTAATGGCGCACTACCAGTGCGCCACTGGCATCATGCCATTAGAATTAAATTCTAATGCCGCACTGCCGGTGCGCCATTAGTATCTGGTGTTCTAATGGCGCACCGCCTACTACGCCATTAGTATAGCCTGCAGTGCGCCATTAGAATGCCTCCCAGGGGCCATATTTACAAATGTGCTATGGCATTCTAATGGCGCATCAGCTGTTAATGCGCCATTAGTGTGATGATCACAGTGCGCCATTAGTGTCTTTTGTGGTGCGCCATTAGTATGAATATTAGGTTTTATTTATTTTTTTGCTTTTCTGATTTTGCACAGGTTACAAAATATATTATTGCATAGAATATAGACAGCAACACACAACAACATCAGATTCATCAAATACAATAGAAGATTAGTCTCCGAATACAATTCATCATATTAGTCTCCGGATTCAAAAGACCGGACAAAGATAAAACATTACAAGTCTCAAGACCGTGAGTATCGATCATCTAAACTACCATCACATAGAAGAGAGCTGTGGTCATCACGATGAGCATCATCGCGATCAAACTGGTCTTCATCCGGTTCCTCCAACGCTCCCTCCTCTCTCCTGCTAGATAGCGGGCGTATCTAGATTCGGCCTCCGCCCTAGTGGTGTACCCTTTGTAACTATTACCGTTGAAGCGGTGAACCTGTCTCCGACACTCCTCCCGGTCATCGTAGACTCAGGAACCTTACCCTTGTACCACGACATCTGACGGCATCTCTATGCACAAGCCAAACAACAGACAATACATAAGCAATGTGTAAGTATGCAACAAAAGGATCGGAAGAAAAGCAAGACATTAATAGCACGATTCATAGTCCTACTAATAAAATAGCATCGATTACATCTAAGTAGAACAACCGTCCAAACAAAAGAGACATACGAATTCATTAAAAGTTTAATTACAACATGAGCCAATCAATGTTTGAACTACACATCACTACTTTCGACTCGACTCATCGGACGGAGGCGTGGATGAAGCCGCCGTCTGTCGCGATGGTCATGAAATCGCGATCGTTGTCACCTGCATTTGTAGCATTCCATCTATCTCCTTTGTTGGACGGTTGATTTCGCGGAAGAACTACCCGACGTATGAAGGACATCTTGATGGATGATGTCCGCAAACTCCGACTGGATGCGAAAGAATTCTTGTTTGAGGTCGCGTCTGGACTGCCCGACAAGCTCATGGCCCAATCTTTGAGATTATCGGTAGCGAAGGTGATGATGGTCCTTACGATCGCCCGCATGTGATGGAGGGCGTAGTAGGCATCCTTCCGACCGCCCGGTGCTGCTTGACGTAGCGAGAACTTCAGATTGTGTGAGAAGATGTGCTTGCCGTGCCGAACTGTCTGGTGAAGGTGCCTCCAGATTTGGCGTGGCAGGGAGAACATCATCAAGAACTTTCTTCACATTTGTGTAGTCTATCATGGAGTTCTGGTTCGGTCGAAATCGTGGCCATGGAATATTTCGGGCTTAAGAGGATGAGTGTGCAATGTGTGTCCGCACGAACACGGAATGTTAGAAAAAAAAACGATCGAAATCTAAGAAATCATATGTTACAGGCGGTTAAGGGATGACTTACTCGGGAAAGTAAGGCACAAGGAAGTTATCCTTATCTGCATTTGCGAATAGCGCCTTGAGGTGTGAACTCGCAACTTGGCGGTCCCCAGCGCTGCTCAAGTGCTTGGCACGCATGTAGAAGGGTCGACTATCACGATGTCCGGTATTGTCTCTAATGATCCGCATCTGCATGCTCGGTGAAAACAGCCGAGCGAAGGTGTAGTGCAGCGTATGAAGGTTAAACATAGCAAAGATGTCATCAAACCGCGGGGCGATCATACCCCGATGTCGCCATCCACAAAGCCCTTGCTCTCGGCACCTTGGCCACGAAAACGGGTATGCCACATCCTTCTCTCGAGACGCCGCTTCTCCAAAATCAGAACAACATCATGCAGACTCCGCATAGCACGGTTGCAGCATTCAGCATATTTGGCGGTAGCATCGCCCTACCCGCCACATGCACCCTCCTCGAGATATCCTTAGGTGAAGGTGGCCCGTCCGAGCACGGATCAAACTTCGGTGCCGGCTGGCTCGCACCGAGCCCTTGTTAGTCTTCGTTTCGGCCCTTCTTCTTGATCTCTGTAATGGGACGAGTTACGCTCACAGACCGCCTTCTTCAGCGTGTTGGGGCTGATAATATTTCGCGCCACAGCTATCTCGAGGCTCGATGAAGCGGGACTGAGGCGTGTCACGAAGCTGAACGCCGAGCGGCGCTTGTTGCAATTGGATTTCTCCGCCGTACCAGCTAGATCGCGGTGGTCTTGGCTGGGTTCTTGAGAAAGAGGCCCGCAGAAATCGTCGGCGTACCCATGTTCGGCAAAGTACTTGTCAACTTTGGTAAATGTACCGTCGTCGTTAAATCGCCGCCGTTCGGATCTGTGCCATAGGGCTGTCCGGATCTGTGCCATAGGGATGTCCGGCAGGTCGGTAGCGTTGCTGCGTTCTTGCCATGGCTTGGCGCCGACACCGTGGCGGTCTTGTGCGTGGGGTGGTGTCCCCGCCCCAAGCGAATCTGGCTCTTCGCCATAGCGAGGGCCAGTTCTACGCAGTGCCGAGGGTCATCTCATCTTCTTCGTCGGCCCCGGCGGTCGAATCGGAGGTAACAACTCGTCGCCTTTGGCAGCACCGGACCACTTCAACCCTATACATTGTGGGTGGCATCGGATTATCGTGGAACATGGGGTTGCCCGGTTGAAAGATTTTGCCCTTGGCGACATCGACGAACTCGGCGCCCACGAAGGCGCGAAGAGTGCAAGGCGTTGGCGGTGCCCTGTGAAAACATGTGTAGGGCGTCGAGGATGCCCGATCAAAACAAGGAGATGAAGTCATCGGCGAGAGGCTTAGTTACCGTGATGCCGTCGAGCTCGGCTAATGTCGAGGCACCGCCAGCAATGGCGTAATCGAAGGAGCGGGCGCTTCTTTGGCGAGGTGTCGGTCGGCGTACACCGGGTGCATTAAGCTCAATACCGTGCGGTGCGGAGACACGAATACCGCCTCCGCCGGAGACACCAATAAGCGCCGCCGCGGAGACACCAATGGCGCCGCCGCCGGAGACACCAATGGCGCCGCCGCGGAGACACCAATGGCGCCGCCGCCTTGCGCGAGTTCTTGGCCGTGAAGCTGGGAACCGGGAGGCCCCTTTGGCCGCCCGCAATCCACGTCGTCAGCCCATGAATCAACGTAGGCACCATGGCGAGCCGTTCCCAGCTGTTGTTCCACTTGCTCTTGGACAAGCTCCGAATCCGAATCCGCGCCACTTGTGCCTTGAGTGCTTCAACCTCGCGTCGGCTTTCCGAGCTGGCCTTTTCTCCTTCCGCACACCAGCGGTATAGTATGACCCCATTTTGTGGACAAGCCTTTGCGGCCACACGATCGGTGACGTCGGCTTATCGAGCTTATCCTTCTTTTTCATTACGTTCAACGCCCTATTTAAAGGGGTGTCGAAAGGGGAGCTCTTAGACGACCCCGCGCTACTGCTTTCATTGTCCTGCGGAAGGAACATGAGCCACTTAGAAATATTGGTGATTAATTAGAGTGCAACCATATGGAGCTAATTACGCGGGGGTGTATTCCTTACCAGAACAAGCTCAAGCGCCCTGGTCTTCGGATCCGTGGTAAGCTCCTTTGTTATCGGGTCCTCCTTGTGCAGGCCCCGACATAGTTCTGATCCGCTTGTCACCGCTGTATTTCTCGAAGCGGGGCGGTAGGCCTTGCTCGGCACGCTCTGCGTCCTCCTTGTCCCATATAGGCTCCGCCACTCTATAACCGCTGGGACCGAGTTTGTGTTCCCCTAAGTTCAACTCCCGCATTTCTTTCCCCCACTGACTTGATTCGGAGCTTGCGGGGCTCTAGCACTTGATCTTGAACTCCTTGTACTCATCTTCGCTCATCAAATGATATTTCGCCTTGATCTTGTCATAACTATCACCTTTATCAATCATTCTCTTCACCGCGCTTCTCCACGTAGACAGGGCCGTGCTCATCTTCGTGAGGGCGGCATTGTTCACTCTATTCCCTGAGAGGCGTGTGTTTTCAAATTCGGCGGTGAACTTGTATCGTTCGTGCAGCTTCGTGAAGAGGAGGCTGCGCAAATTCCCTCGGTCCTTATGCCTAAGGTTCTCGGTGTTGATCGAGACGGTGTTCCGGAGAATGCACCCGAGCTGAACCGCGTACCCCTTGACTATATGTTTGGGCTCCGTTGGATTCCCGTCGGAGTCCACTTGAGTGAATTCCTCCTTGAAGGTGCGGAGCGCATTCGGGCGCCGGTCCTTCCTTTGCTTCTTCGGTTGGCTGCCATCTGTGTGTGCGCCGCCACCATCTGTGTGTGCACCGCCATCATCAGTGGTGGCATCCTCGGCGGCACCATCAGTGGTGTCATCCCCGACGCCACTAGGGGTTGTGTAATCAGGATCGGTGTCTTCCGCGGCGTCATCATAGCGGTGAGGTTGTTGTTCCTCCAACTCTTGGGACATCTCCCAGAATTGCTTGCCGCCCGAACCACCGGCCTCATCGTTGTGGGCCATGTTTCTCTCTAAATAGGAAAAAGTTTGGTCAAAAGATGGTTATTGTCAAGGAACAAGATCATGGTCTCATGATTTAGGGTTTGTCGACACCGAGGCACCCTAAAAGCCTAAGCTTTCATCATTTAGGTTCTCATCGACACCGAGGCATCCGGGGCAGCCAAGTTAAGTTTTCATCATTTAGGGTTTATCGATGCCGAGGCACCCTAGGTTGGGCCAAATCACTTGGCTCTATTGCCACCTATGTTGGGTTTATCATCTAGGGTTTATCGATGCTAAGGATAATTCTAAGTTGGGCCTAATCACTTGGCTCTATTGCCACCTATGATTTAATGCAGCAAGAATGGCGAGGCGAGTTGATCCTACTTAACTAAGTACTAAGATAGCCCGGCCCATGCATTAGTCATAAGTACCCATATGTCCTATTTTTAGCAAAGTCATGCTAAAATTCACGGAAAATTTCAGCATGACCTTTGCTGAAAATAGGACATATGGAATACCAATTTGCCGGAGCGGAAGTTAATCGACATTCCGGCAAACTCAAGGGCCTCTCGGGGTACTGCAAATTCATCACGACACAATGGTGGGAGACAAAACCCAACAACCTAGCAAGATGATCATCATCCTTCATATACCACCGGAGTACAATTAATGCTTTATAATGTTCCATCATCATTACAGAAAATTGACAATTGTCCATAACAGTTAACTGAAATGCAGTACTCACTAGATCTATCCATCTGATCTAACTAATTTTAAGATCTGAAAATCACAGCAGCAAATAAAAGAGAAAGAAACATGTTCTATAGATTTATATAAATTACGTGTTCGCTTCAACTATTCATCGATGGGAGGTTCACCATTACGCCAACAACTATACATACGGTACATCCTGCCCAAAGATAGTTCGGTGGTTACATAGAACTAGAAGGATGCACCAACTATGAAATTGTCTCAAGCCACTTTCAAGACTTCCAATTTCTTATTTCCTAATGCATAAATAATTTACTTAGTGCTTCATGTCATCTTGCCATCTTGACACAAATTAAATGAGTCGGGACATATTTTTATAATGCACTAGAGCAGAAAAATACAACCAAAATCAAAATCACATAGGAAACAGATCACACTCCTTAGTCCTTATTGGATGGCTACTAAATCACTGGATATAGCAAAGACCAGGGTGATACTTCACATAGGAAGCTCTGAGAATGTTGTATACAAGCAACGACTGCACACACACGCACAGCACGGGAGGCACAGGCCATGGCCACGGCCAGTCGGCCACTACCAGCGAGCCTTGGCGCTGCCAGGAGGCGCGGCACATGTGGGCGTGGGGTGGCGCAGCAGCGTCTGGCTGGGGGTGCACGCAGGCGCGGCGGCGGTAGTCTTGGGGCTGCGGGCGCAGCGGCACAAAGCAGCATGAGTGATCGGCACATCGCAAGAAGCGGCGCAGCAACAAGCGACAAAGCGGTGCAAGAGCAATAGCGTGTGAGGAGCCACGGCAACAACGTCTGAGGCAGGGCAAAAGCAGCGAGCGGAGGCAGCGGCAGCAAGCACGCACGCGTCGCTGGAGCTCGGGACGGCGACTCGGCAACGAATCGAATAGGAAAAGGTGGGGATTAGGAAGATGGGCTCTAGCGGTTCCAATGGAGGCGGCGAGGAGGCGGAGGTGGACCGGAGCGGAAAGCGACGTCGGACGCCCGGTGATGTCTGCAGCGGAGATCGTTCGATGGCGGCGCGAGGGACGGCTCTGCTCGATTTGAAGCTCTGAATGGATGAGGTCGACGATGGGGGTGGGGCTTGGGGTGGGCGAGGGGGTGGAGTCCGTGGGGGCGAAGCCTTGAGGCGTGAGGTGGGGCGGGGGGGTAATGGTGGAGTCCCAGGGGTGGGGCCGGGGCGTGGGGGTGGGGCGCGGGAGGGTGGGCGGGGTGGAGTCCGGCGGGGGTCGGGGCGGCGGCGGCGTCGGTTAGGTCGAGTGGGGGATCTGGCGAGGGAGGGAGAGAGGCCAGAGGGGAATAGGTGGAGGGAGGGAAGCTTTCTAATGGCGCACGACACAACGGTGCGCCATAAGTACAACTATTCTAATGGCGCACCACCCCTCGGTGCGCCATTAGAATTTTGTTTTAACCTAGCCTAGTAGCCATATCTACAGCCCAACCCTATCTACAACAGAACCCACCCACTAGCCCGATTGGTGACCTGCAGCACACACACACGGGAGGTCTGGGTTCGATTCCAGGATCCCCAATATTTTTTATGCATTTTAAATGGTGTTTTTATATTTATTTGTGTTTAAATATGTTCAAACTTGTTTAAATCATAACAGATAATATTTTTATGCATTTTAAATGTTGTTTTTATATTTATTTGTGTTTAAATATTTTCAAACTTGTTTAAATTATAACATGTAATATTTTTTATAAAAATAGTAAAAAATATGTTCAAAAAGTCTTGGTCTTGGGGGCGGGCGGTGCTCGGCGGTGGAGGCGGGGAGGTTGCGATGGGTGGAGCTAGCGGGGAGGTCTTGAGTGCGATCGAGATGGAGGATCGAGATCAAGATGGAGGGGAATCGAGATCAAGTGTCCTCATGAATTCAAAAAGTGCCCATGAAATTTAAAAATATTCATGATATCAAAAGTGCCCATGAAATACAATCGAGAAATGAAGACTACGATTTAAATACAATCGGTCTTAGCTAGCTATCTGTTCACAATCTTCTTGCCCTTCTTTTTTATAAGCGGAGTTCTTACGTGGAGCGGACGTCCTTTAGGTAGGGTGGTCCTGCTTCTTCTTGTGGTGTGTGCTGCTACTTCATCGCCGTCGTCATGTTTGATCTTGGGTCGCCGTGCTTGTCGAAGTCTTGCTCATTGGCTACTCCATCCATTCCGATGATCTTCCTTTTACCTCTCCTCCGACAACACGTTGGGCTTTGGCGGGTCGGTAATGAAGAAGCATTGGTCCACTTGGGAAGCGGTACCCATGGCTCATTTTTAGCGGTGGCGTTGCGCCCATGATCTTGGATTTAACCGGGTATAACCATGGTGGTGAAATACGGTCTTCTTTTATAGCGTTTTGGCCCATCGACCACGGAACATCGGGACCTTCTCTCGGCGTAGCTCAGCTCCCAGATCTCCTCGATCCTTCCGTAGTATCTGTCCTTGTCGTTACGGTGTAGGATTCCATCGTTACCCGGAGTTACGATAACCATCGCTCTTCATGTCCTTGTCCTCGGTGTAGAATGTGTAGCCGTTGATATCGTCGCCTCATAGGTCATCGAGGTTGTGCTCGGCGCCTGTGACAAAGCGAATATGAGTTGTTCTTCAGCGGAAGAATCCTCACGTAAAAGTGCAGACGAAGCTTCGCTTGAACCAGCGCGTGAAACATGAGTTGTGCTCTTTGAGTATATCTCCGTCCGTCCTCTGTTGGCCTCGGTCATTGTCGTCTTCTTAATAAAGGTTTTGTGCTCTACCACCCAAGGATCGACCACGTCTATGTGTTGTAAGCGACTAGGTTTGCTCTTTCAAAGTCGGTGAGTTGACCCTCGAAGTCGACATGCATTTGCGGCAACCCTCATGGTGACCCCATCCAGCGAGCTGCCGAGGTGCTGTTGACAGGCGGACCAGCGGGGTTCTCGATGCCTAGATAATTCGATGCGATAGGAGATGCACTCTTGATTCGAAAGCCCTGGCTATGCTTCCCTCTGGGCGTGACATGTTGCGAACGTATCCTTTGATGACACCATTCATCCTTTCGAGCGGCATCATCTTTGTGCAGGAGCGTCGGCCGAGTTGGATGATATCCTCCACTATATGGACCAGCGGATGCACCATAACGTCGAAGAATGCGGGCGGAAGTACATCTCAAGCTCGCATAGTATCACCACGATCTCTTCCTGTAGCCTTCGAGTTGCCTCGCCAATCGACTTCGAGATGGCGTCGAAAAAGTTGCACAGGCCAAATAGCATTTCGCGGACGTGCGCGTCCATGATCCTGGATTGCAACTGGAAGTATCTGCGTCATCAGCGCGTGACGGTCGTGAGACTTCATCCCGCTGAACTTCTGCTTCGCTGGGTCTAGGTATCTGCTTATCTTCCCCGCGTAACCGTAAGGAAGTTTTACTCCTAGGAGGCAGGTGAAAAACTACTTAGAGTGAAGCACGCGTGAGGGTAGTCATTTCCGGTCTTCTTGGCCTTTTTGCCTTTGCGACGACTTTCCGTGTCCTGCTTGGCCTCATCATCATCATCATCATCATCATTAGCGTGAAGCTCTGCACGATGCCCATTGATTTCAAGTCGCCCTTGCTTTCGGCCCATCTTTGGTCCTCTCGGCATGTTGAGCAGGGTACCAGCGGACTCGCACACGTTCTTCGTGATATGCATGACATCAAGGCTGTGAGGCACGGTGGATCTTCGATGCGGCAAGTCCCGAAAAACAGACCTCGTTTTCCATACCTTCATCAGCTGACTCTGGCGCCTTCGCATCTTTCGGCGGTGGGCAGTCTTTCCAATTTTCAACAGCTTGTCTATTTCCTCGCCGCTCCTCGTACACAGGCGT
This sequence comes from Aegilops speltoides, assembly GCA_021437245.1. Classification (NCBI taxonomy): domain Eukaryota; kingdom Viridiplantae; phylum Streptophyta; class Magnoliopsida; order Poales; family Poaceae; genus Aegilops; species Aegilops speltoides. The sequence continues at coordinate 463,914,702 of CM038147.1, read as the reverse complement.
TTTGGAGTTCGGTTTCACCATCGAACAGATCCTTGCGTTTCCTCCACGGGTCATCGTCGCGAAGCCACCTTGATGTCCCATGAACACGGTTCTCGAAGACCGGGATCTCTATCTAGCTGGCGTCGTTGTGTCATCCATGCACCTTACGCATCCGGAAAATCCGTGGACTACCTGCCCGTGAGATATCCGTAACCGAGATAGTCGTGCACCGTCGTGAGCGGTCACGGCTCTCATAGGAAATATTCTTTCTGCGGCGTCCCACGTATTGGCTGGCGTTTTCCACAGCGTGTCTAGCTCCTCCTTGACAGCCCGGATCTGATTGATGTCGTTCCCTCGTTGTTTCGGCCCTTCAATTAGCATACTCATGTGAATGTACTTCCTCTTCATGCACAACCAGGGGAAGGTTGTACATCCACACAAACACAGGCCAGGTGCTATGTGTGCTTCTCGGCTGCCAAGCGGATTGACTCCCGATTGCTCGCGCCCAGACGATGTTCCTTGGATCCTTCCCAAATTCAGGTCTTGAAGTTCAACGCTTGCCATGGCTCGCATCCTTAGGGTGACTCAGCATCTTGTCTTTTTATCTATCTCCGGATCATTTCGTCATCTTCTTGCTTCTTCTCCTCCCTATCCGCGTGCCAGCGCAGGAGCTTTTCTACCTTAGGGTCCGCGAAATACCGCTGCAGGCGAGGAGTGATCGGAAAGTACCACACCGATTTTCGAGGAGCTTTCTTCCTCTTCTTGTATCGAGTGGCGCCGCACACGGACATATGGTAGACTCAGCGTGCTCGTCCCGATAAATGATGCAATTGTTCATGCACACATGGTATTTCACGTGCGGTAAATCCAGAGGACACACGATTTTCTTCGCCTCCTCGAAACTGGTGGGGCACTTGTTCCCCTTGGGAAGGCGTTCGTGCGAATGACATGTTCTCGTCGAAGCATCGTCGGTCATTTTGTGTTTTACCTTCATCTCGAGCCATGGCGTTACTTTCGGCGGTTATCCTCGGGCATGCATCCTTCATACAATGGAGTAACGCGTCTATCTCCAGTTGATCCAGCTTGGCTTTCTCTCGGCGGCAGCTCTTGCGTTATCCGTCCGCTTGAAGCAACTCTTGAATATGAGGTCCTGCACCCAGCCTCCATCGTCGTCTGCTCCGGCATCTTCATCTTCATGATCATGCCCTTCGTCTTGATCTTCCTCATCATCATGTACGACATCTTCTACATGATGATGTGTCTGTTTATCACCGTCGTGATCATGTCACGGAGATTCTTCGTCTTCTCGCCCGCCCTCGCCACGGTGGTACTTGTCTTGTTGCCCTTCCTCATTTCTTGCCGGCCCCGCCATGGGCGACTTGATAGTCATCTTCATCACCTTGCCACCGATAGCCATCCATGAAACCACGCAAGAGCAGGTGGTCCCGCACCTGCCGGAATCCGGGTCCATAATAAGGCTCTTCACTTGCATCTTCGACATGGACATCTTATCTCCGTCTCGTTCTTTTGAAGCATCTCGGCCTTCGCAGACTCAAAACCTATTCACGATGCCTTCGGTCATCATGCGGACCATGGTCGCTGCGAGGTAGAAACAAAACGATATGTTAGAACCAAGAAAAAATTTGGCATGACCTTCCCTAAAAATAGGACCAAAAGAATGCATAGTGCCAAAATTCTCTGAAGCGAAAATGAATCAAAACATTCCGGCAAAATATTGGCAACTATCGCATATTTCAAATACCGGTACCTTCAAACACAAACATATATGCAACACCACAAACACTTGCAACACCACAAACATACATAGATCTAGCTAGGCCACAAAAAGTGCATGTGCACGTTGTTGGAGCGAGCTAGGGAGAAAAAAAAGTAGATCTATATCATGAAGATAGCTTTCCCTTACTTACCTATCAAAAAAAGGTAATTTCACCACTTAATTTTGTTGAATCTATGGTGGAAATGAGGTGAGGAGGAGGAGATGGCCGAAATCTTGGAGAAGGAGGTGGATGGAATGAAGTGGGGAAAGTGAGTGGGTAGGTGTGGGCTGTCCAAAATATCTTGTTGGTCCCAGGTTACTAATGGCGCACCGTCTGGTGATGCGCCATTAGTAAGCCTGGTTACTAATGGCGCATCAGCAGAGGGTGCGCCATTAGTAGTTTTGCAAAAAAAAAGAATAAAACAAAATTTAGAGTAATGGCCCACTGCCTGCTTGGTGCGCCATTAGAAGTTATATATAGTAATGGCGCATTGTAGAGGTCATGCGCCATTAGTATGTATGGGAAAATGGAAAAAAAATTCATACTAGAGGTGCACCCTGTCCACGGTGCGCCATTAGAAGTTATATATAGTAATGGCGCATTGTAGGCCTCATGCGCCATTAGTATGTATGGGAAAATGGAAAAATAAATTCATACTAATGGTGCACCCTGTCCACGGTGCGCCATTAGTGTCTTCCCCTCTAATGGCGTATCAGGAACAGGTGCGCCATTAGTATATAGTAGTGGCGCACTGCCTCCACGGTGCGCCATTAGAATCAATCCTATCTATAGCCCTTTTCCTAGTAGTGACGAGACGCAACGGACTACCGGAATGGTGGATGAGGACGATCCAGTTCACCTACATGCCCGCCAGTAGTGGCTGCGCATGAAGGACAGGTGGACGGGTAGTGGTAGCATGTCGAGGGTCTCGGTGTCCTGGGAACGGGGGTCCCCAAACTTGCCTGCGTGTGGCCTGTGGCATGGCTCAAGCGGTGGCCCGGTACGGCCCGTCTACATCAACCCAAGCTCAAGACCCACGCGAGGGGCCAAGCCTCGCGGGGCAGACGATGCAAGGCTTCCTCAGGGGCGGCCTCACCAAGCAGGGTCGGGAGGAGGCGGAGAGATCAAGGCAAGGAGTACCTCGCGAGGTGTTCATGACGCAAGCCATGAAGATCGAGACCAGGTGGGCGTCAGCCAGCATAGTGTCCTCATTTCCTCTTTGGTGCAAAGGGAGCAAGCGCATGCACAGAGTACCGAGGCATCAAGCAAAGGTTACCATATCGGTGCAACGAGACCAAGACCAGCAGAGCAGCAGGATGGAGGTCACCGTGGAGCCCAAGACGGCATCATCGCCAGTACCTTTGGCAGTCGAAGACCAACTTTAGTCAGGATAGCTTGTACTAGCTATTCCCCTTCAAAAAGGTCGTTGTTGGCTCCCTTCCCGCTCAATATTTGGGAAGAGGACCAGGGCCTCTATAAATAGAGATAGCCACCACCGTAGAAAGGGGATCGATCGAGTTCTCACCAAGCCAACAAAGACCGAATCCACCCAAGTAGAACACCGCACCAGCTCAAGAACACCCCTCGTGAGGCTATTCTTCCTCTTTACTATTCATCATCAGCACCAGAGGCAATCCACCAAACCACACACTAGAGTAGGGTATTACACCACAACGGTGGCCCGAACTAGTATAATCTTTGTGTCCCTTGTGTTGTTCATCGTGTAGCTTAGATTCATGGCGAGGCATTGTGATGTGGATCGGTAGGGGGAAGATCTTCGTGCGCACCCCAGAGTTCGAACCTTAAGGGCTTTGCCAGAACCCGATATTGGACATTTGGCGTGTCAGGTAGGGGTGCACCGAAATCCTCTTTCCGCCGACCTGCGTCCCACTGCTTCCTCGCATCCATGTCCGGCGACCCGACGATCAACGCCGACTGCTGTGCGGCATGGCCTGCCCACGCCACACCACCTGCCCAAGGTGACCTCAACCCCGCGCCTTAGGCAGCCCGCGCTCCACAGAACACTGCAGGGCGCGGGCGACACAGTCAAGTGCCACCTGCCCTCACTCTGCGGCACGTGCGATCGGCAGTAAGGGCCTCAAACCACACCACAGCCACAGCGCCGCACACCCGACGGGAGGAGGGAAACATGAAGGCCGCGCTCATGGTGGCTCGAGAACTTCTACGGTGCAGGCTGCAAGAAAGCGGCCATGACGTGCTGCTGGAGCGCATCGCCGAGCTCCTGGATGCCGCTGCTTTGGGGGCGCCAACGTTCTGCGTCCAGCTTCCACCCCAGGCCCCGGGAGGATCACATGGCGGGCCCATCCGCGCCCATGCGCCCTCAGGCGTACCCCAAGGCTTCATCAACACCAGCTCGGCCATCAGCACCGGGCATCAAGCTGTACCAGCACTGCCCCTGGTGAGCGAGGGCATGCGCATCGCTGCCTACGGCCCGGACGGGCCGCCGCCCAATGACTCCAAAGATGGTGCTTCGAGCCAAGCCGCGTGGAGTGTGGGGCACTACGGCGAAGTCTTTGGGGCGTCTACCTCGGAGGCTTACGTGCCCCAGATGGTGGATCGGGAATACGCACTGGAAGAAGACCACAGCTCGTTCCTTGGACCAGGCTGGGAGGAAGAGACGCCAGAAGCCGAGCCCTTTCAGGAGCCTCAAGGAATCCTCGCCAACCGCGCTAGCGACAGTAGCTATCGGGTACCACTAATTACTCAGGAGCAAGCTTATGCTAACCATGGGTCGGAGGAAGTCCAGGTCACTGCAGTTGAAGGCTGCTCCAGTTCGGCAGCCTCCCTCCCGGTAGGAGGAGTGCACTTGGGCTGCAGGAGGGGTGCCGGGAGCAGGGCCCCTTCCCACAGTGCGCGGAGCAAGGTGTTTCTCGGAGGTAGGCCCTCTGCTGGGGAGGTGCCGCAAGGCCTTCCCCTAGCGGAGGACCCGTGGTCGTCGAGGGAACCGATGGCGTCCCCTTTAACCCATTGGCGTCGTCCTTGGTATCCGGTCACGGTCAATGGCGGTCGAGGGTGGCACAAAGCGGGGCCCTCGTCTGGCGATATGAATCATGGCCGGTACCTGTGGAGAAGCCCCAGTGCCTGTGAAGCTCGCCGCCCGTGACACTCTGTGATAGCCTGGCTTATTAGGGATGATAGACTACTCATATCAATAAGGAATTCCTTCTTTTCCGGGAGCCCATTCGGAAAGAACTCCAAAGTTAAGCGTGCTCAGCTTGGAGTAGTTTCAGGATGGGTGACTGACCGGCAAGTTGCTCCCGGGTGCGCACAAGTGAGGACAAAGTGCACAGAAAAGACTAGTATTGATCTGTGGGGCCAGTCTAGATCCCGCCAACACTACAGGAAATAGGTAATTTGCCGTCATGGATCCGCAGACGGCAAGATAAATCGAGACGGCAAAGACTTTGCCGTCGAGAAGCGACGGCAAACTCGGGCGGCAAAGATTAGCGCAAAGAATAATTTGCCGTCAGCTTTTTATAGGGAAGGCGGCAAAGACTTTGCGATACGCCAATCAATAACACACGGCAAAGCAATATCTTTGCTGTCAGCCGAAACACAATCTTTTCTGTCAGCTGATCTAATTTACAGACGGCAAAGAATTTTTTAATTTAAAAAAAAAAATCACAGGACATTTTCTTAAACATTTCTCAGGGCATTCTTCATAGATCAATTTACACAACAAGTCTATTACAATCTGTTCATAGGACACTTAAACATAAAACATTGGTAGCTACAACATTGTTTTTATATCCATTTACACAACTCAACATCAATATTTTCGATAACCAAGATATACATTCATGTCTGAGAGAAAAAGGGCCAAGCAACTCTGTCGCCTACCTGTGAGACCGCCTTGGGCACGCGGGGCAGCGCTGTCGACAACCGCTCGGTGTCTTGCACCCGATGGAGGCAGAGCAGCGTGCCCTCCAGCGCCCGTGCTGCTCCTGCGATGGCTGGTGAGGCGAGTGAGGCGGGCTCGGCGGTCAGACGAGCCGAGCGGGTACACGCGGGCGGAGGCGGGCGAGGCGCTTAGTGCGTGGCGGAGGCAAGCTCGGTGGCGGCGCCCGGTGGCGTGGCAGAGGCAAGCTCGGCGGTGGCAGCCCGTGGCGCTGGCGGATGCAAGCTCGGCCGGGCGGACAGGCGGGCGGAGGCGGACGCGGGCGCTGCACCTCCTTGTCCGCCTGGCCGTGGGCGTCGTCGTTAGTGCCGTTGTTGAGAGCGCCGCTCGGTTGCCTTAGCCAGCCAGCGGCATCGAGCGCCCTCATTCGGCGAGGGGCGCGAGGTCCGGCGAGGGGACGAGCGGGTCCGGCCTGGGGCGCCTAAGGGTGAGGTCGAGCGAGGGGCGGCGGGGTCAGGAGGAGGCCAGCGGGTCAGCGAGGGACGAGGCGAGTCCGCGAGGAAAGTGGATGGGGCGGCCCGGCGAGGTGGTGGCTGGTGAGGCGGCGAGGTGGTTATGGGCGCCCTTCTCGATTTGGATCACGAGAGAGAAAGCGAGAGAGAGAGAGATGAGTGGTGGGGTGGGTCGCTCGGGTGGATAAGGTCAGAGCAGTGGGTGCATGGGTGCGTGGGGCGCGGGGGCGCGTGGGTGCGTGGGGCGTCAGGGGCACGTGAGGATGTGTGGCTCAGATCCTGCCATCTCATCGATCCATGTGATCGATCCGTGTATTGTTTCTTCTTTGCCGTCGCATTTTTATCTGAGACGGCAAAAAGCTATCTTATGCCGTCTGTAATAAAAACCGTAGATGGCAAAAGATCTTTCTGCTCACGGTTTTTATTACTGACGGCAAAATCATGCTTTGTCATCTGTAATAAAAACGCAGATGGCAAAGATCTTTGACGTCTGTGTTTTGTGTTATAGGCGGCAAAGAATGCTTTTACCGTCTGTATTTTTTTGCGAGGCGGCAAAGTCTTGCCGTTAGTTTTTCTTTGCCGTCTTCTGATGACGGCAAATCCACTCTTTGCCGTCTGCTCGACGAAAAGCTGACGGCAAAGATGCCTCCTGACGGCAAATTAGCAGTTTCCTGTAGTGCAAGAGTAACGACCACCGGTGAGTGTGTCCGGGGCGTTATAAGTTGGTATCAGAGCCGACCCTCACGGTTACACGGATGGTTGCGGACAGGTGCGCAGTCACGTTGTGCATGACGTTTGTGACCCGTCGTGGCACACGGCATGGCACATGTGCCGGACTGGAAGCACAGACGTATGTGCTAAGAGGGAATGTTCCTTTGGCCTGACGAGGACGTCGGTTCCTCCGAGTGGGGGTGTATGTGATAGCCTGGCTTATTAGGGATGATAGACTACTCATATCAATAAGGAATTCCTTCTTTTCCGGGAGCCCATTCGGAAAGAACTCCAAAGTTAAGCGTGCTTAGCTTGGAGTAGTTCAGAGATGGGTGATCGATCGAAGTTGCTCCCGGGTCCGCACGAGTGAGGACAAAGTGCGCAGAAAAGACTAGTATTGATCTGTGGGGCCAGTCTAGATCCCGCCAGGAGTAACGACCACCGGCGGGTGTGTCCGGGTCATTACACACTCTCACGTAATAATGAGTTGGGGTTGTACATGCCCCAGAGTCTCCGGAGAGCCGCCCTCGGGCCTCGGGGGTTCCCTCCCACGCCCAGTGGCAGGACTTAGCTCCGCACTGGTGAGAAGACATCGAAGACTAGACTAGGTGCCGGACGCGGCCTTTTGTTTTTCTCTTCCTTTTGTGTGGCCGAGCTTTCTCATTTCGGATTTGAGATTGAAGTTGAATTTGTGTTTGCGTATGCGGGGAGGGGTGTCTTGTCTTGTTCGCGTGATTTCTCGTATTCTGGTTTCTGCCCAAGTTGGAATTCGCACTAGCGGCCTCCCCCTCATGAGCCACTCACGGGCGGGGCTGGGTTTGGCACGCTCGCACATGCCGTCCTGCGGCCAGTGCTCGCTCTCGCAAGGCCCTCACAAAATGGTCAATAGGTCTCTTGAAGGACCCTCGTAGAATCACCACAAGCCTACTCAAGGCTCACCCAGGGTAAAGGTAAAATCATAGCAACTAATCAGCGAGCGATAAACCACCACCCATCGGCTGGTATGATTCCAGGTCCTGGAATCATGAAGGCCAGTGCATTTGCGTTTGCTGCAACAATTCAAATTGGAGACCAAAAGGACAAAAATAAACAATCATGTTCAGAGTATGTGTGGAATTAAGATTATTATAATAGTGACACATATCATAGACAGAGAATTGCAATGCCGTGGTCATAAACATACCCCACGTTAAAAAAATAAGCCAATGGCTTTCATATGCTAGCAATATGTATGGTTCAAACATCATGTAACAATGAGAGGAAAACATATATGACAGAGCCTACTCATATTCTTCCAAGGCACTTACTACTATTGTTGTCATATCAACTCTAAGCAATAACATGCGTTGTTATAAAAAATCTTGGAAATGAGAGTAACATATAGCAATCATGATGTTATGCTCATAATATGTATTCTAACAATCATTAGATGCCAATTGTTCTCATATCAACTCTAACAATAACATGTGTAAATCGAATCTAGGAAATGAGAGGAGCAAATAGCAATGATGTGGTTATAGACATACTATCTACTCTAAATTTGTAACAATGAATAGGCGTTCGTATTCATAAGGCAAAGATGAGATCAGAAAGAACAATTACACGATGATAGATTCCACCAGCATAGGAAGCCAATCTATGCGTCGACCACGTAAACGATGCCATCATGCACCATAGCATCAGACAGAAATGTTGCCTCAACAGGATTGATGATGAGCCATAACCATGAATGCGACCGTATTCCAGATAGACTAATCCCATGTTGAACAAGGCAATGAGGTTGTAATCCATGTAGTCTTCTGATGATGTGGGCACTTCGCGGATTACAACTTTCCAGCGGGCCGCGTGGCTCGATGGCAGCAGTATCCAACGAGGGAAGGGTGATCTCTCGCTGGGTGTAGATATCCACGCACTACTAGGAAAAGGCATGCTAGTGGCGCACTGTTTTTGCCTTCTAATGGCGCCGATCGCCAAGGCGGCAATCGCATCATGCCATTAAATTAAATTCTAATGCCGCACCTTGCCGCGGCGCGCCATTAGTATCTGGTATTCTAATGACCGCACACGCTACGCCATTAGTATAGCTCCTGCATGCGCCATTAGAATGCCTCCCGAGGCCATATTTACAAATGTGCTATGGCATTCTAATGGCGCATCAGGCTGTTAATGCGCCATTAGTGTGATGATCACTGATCGCCATTAGTGTCTTTTGTGGTGCGCCATTAGTATGAATATTAGGTTTTATTTATTTTTTTGCTTTTCTGATTTTGCATGATTTACAAAATATATTATTGCATAGAATATAGACAGCGACACACAACAACATCAGATTCATCAAATACAATAGAAGATTAGTCTCCTAATACAATTCATCATATTAGTCTCCTGATTCAAAAGACCGGACAAAGATAAAACATTACAAGTCTCAAGACCGGTGATTATCGATCATCTAAACTACCATCACATAGAAAGAGAGTTGTGGTCATCACGATGAGCATCATCGCGATCAAACTAGTCTTCATCCTGGTTCCTCCAACGCCCTCCTCTCTCCCCTTTAGATAGCGGGCGATCTAGATTCGACCTCCGCCCTAGTGGTGTACCCTTTGTAACTATTACCATGAAAGCGGTGAACATGTCTCCGACACTCCTCCCAAATATCGTAGACTCAGGGAACCTTACCCTTGTACACGACATCTGCAAGATCTCTATGCACAAGCCAAACAATGACAATACATAAGCAATGTGTAAGTATGCAACAAAAGGATCGGAGAGAAAAGCAAGACATTAATAGCACGATTCATGGTCCTACTAATAAAATAGCATCGATTACATCTAAGTAGAACAACCGTCCAAACAAAAGAGACATACTAATTCATTAAAAGTTTAATTACAACATGAGCCAATCAATGTTTGAGTAACTACACATCACTACTTTGACTCGACTCATCGGACGACAGAGCGGATGAAGTCAGCCGTCTGTCGCGATGGTCATGAAATCGCTGATCGTTGTCACCCTCGCATTTGTAGCATTCCATCTATCTCCTTTGTTGGACGGTTGATTTACGAGGAAGAACTGCCGACGTATGAAGGACATCTTGATGGATGATGTCCATAAACTCCGGCTCGATGCTGAGAATTCTTGTTTGAGGTCCGCGTCCGGATCGCCGGCAAGCTCGCGCCCAATCTTTGAGATTATCTGGTAGCGTAAGGTGATGATGGTCCTTACGATCGCTCGCATGTGATGGAGGGCGTAGTAGGCATCCTTCTCGACCGCCAGCGCTGTATGACGTGAAAGTAACTTAGTATTTGTGAGAGAAGATGCTTGCTTGCATTTGCCATTTAACCGGTCCCGTGAAGGTGCCTCCAGATTTGGCGCGAGGCAGGAGAACATCATCAAGAACTTTCTTCACATTTGTGTAGTCTATCATGGAGTTACTGGTTGGGTTAAATCGTGGCCATGGAATATTTCGGGCTTAAGAGGATGAGTGTGCAATGTGTGTCACCTTTGCCTGAGAACACGGAATGTTAGAAAAAAAGAAACGATCGAAATCTAAGAAATCATATGTTACGGGCGGTTAAGGGATGACTTACTCGGGAAAGTAAGGCACAAGGAAGTTATCCTTATCCGCATTTGCCGAAATGACGCGTTCGAGGTGTGAACTTCGCAACTTAGCGGTCCCAGCATTGCTCAAGTGCTTGGCACGCATGTAGAAGGAGTCGACTATCACGATGTCGAGGTATTGTCTCTAATGATCCGCATCTGCATGATCGGTGAAAACAGCCAAAGCGAAGGTGTAGTGCAGCGGATGAAGGTTAAACATAGCAAAGATGTCATCAAACCGCAGGACGATCATACCCCGATGTCGCCATCCACAAAGCCCTTGCTCTCGCAGCTTGCCCACGCGAAGCCGGGTATGCCACATCCTTCTCTCTCACGACGCCGCTTCTCCAAAATCGAACATCATCTGTCGCAGACTCCTGATAGCACCGGTTGCAGCATTCAGCATATTTGGCGGTAGCATCGCCCTACCCGCCACATGCACCCTCCTCGAGATATCCTTAGGTGAAGGTGGCCCGCCCTGAGCACGGATCAAACTCGCAGGTCGCTGGCTGCGCACCGGCGCCCTTGATAGTCTTCGTTTCGGCCCTTCTTCTTGATCTCTGTAATGGGACCGAAGTTACGCTCATGCACCGCCTTCGCCAGCGTGTTGGGGCTGATAATATTCGCGCCACAGCTATCTCGAGGCTCGGCGAAAACGGGACCGAGGGCGGTCTCACGAAGAACCGAGCGCCGCATTTGGCGCTTGTTGCAATTGGATTTCTCCGCCGTACCAGCTAGATCGCGGTGGTCTTGGCTGGGTTCTGAGAAAGAGGCCCGCAGAAATCGTCGCACGTATCCATGTTCGGCAAAGTACTTGTCAACTTTGGTAAATGTACCGCCGCTGTTGTCGTCGCCTGTTCGGATCTGTGCCTTATAGGGCTGTCCGGATCTGTGCCATAGGGATGTCCGGCAGGTCCGGTAGCGCTGGTACTGCGTTTATGGCATGGTTTACGCCGCAGACGACCGGGCGGTCTTATCTGTGGGGGTGTCCCCGCCCTCAAGCGAATCTGGCTCTTGGCCATAGCGAGGGCGATTCTGCGAGTCGAGGGTCATCTCATCTTCTTCGTCGGCCAGCGGGCCAGATCGGAAGTAACAACTTCGCCGCACCTTTGGCACCGGACCACTTCAACCCTATACATTGTGGGTGGCATCGGTTTATCGTGGAACATGGGGTCGCCGGTTGAAAGATTTTGCCCTTGGCGACATCGACCAACTTCGGCGCCCACGATGCGAGTAAGAGTGCAAGGCGTCGTTGGCGTCCTGCGTGAAAACATGTGTAGGGCGTCGGTGATGCCGGTCAAAGGCAAGGAGATGAAGTCATCGGCCGAGAGAAGCAGTTACGCGTGATGCGTCGAGCTCGGCACAAATGGTGAACACCGCCAGCAATGGCAAGTGCAATCGACGGAGGGGCGCTTCTTCGGCGAGGTGGTGTCGGCCGGCGCGTACACCCGGTGCATTAAGCTCCAATACCGTGTGCGCCGGAGACACGATATACCGCCTCCGCCGGAGACACCAATAAGCGCCGCCGCCGGAGACACCAATGGCGCGCGCCACGAGACACCAATGGCGCCGCCACGAAACACCAATGGCGCCGCCGCCTTGTGTCAGGCGAGTTCTTGGCCGTGAAGCTGGAACCGGGGAGGCCCTTTGGCCGCCCGCAATCCACGTCGCCAGGCCATGAATCAGCGTAGGGCACCATGGCTTCGAAGCTTCGCCTCACCTGTTGTTCCACTTGCTCTTGGACAAGCTCGGAATCGAATCGCGCCACTTGTGCCTTGAGTGCTTTCAACCTCGCGCGCCCGCTTTCCGAGAAGGGCTTTTTCTCCTTCCGCACACCAGCGGTATAGTAGTACCCCATTTTGTGGACAAGCCTTTGCCGCCACACGATCAGCCGACGCCGCTTATCGAGCTTATCCTTCTTTTCATTACGCTCAACGCCCTATTTAAAGGGGTGTCGAAGGGAGCTCTTAGACGACCCCAGCCATCTTCTTTCATTGTCTGCGGAAGGAACATGAGCCACTTAGAAATATTGGTGATTAATTAGAGTGCAACCATATGGAGCTAATTCGCAGGGTGTATTCCTTACTGGAACAAGCTCAAGCGCCTGGTCTTCGGATCCGTGGTAAGCTCCTTTGTTATCGGGTCCTCCTTGTGCAGCCCACCCATATAGTTCCTGATGCGCTTGTCACCGCTGTATTTCTCGAAGCGGGCGGTAGGTCTTTGCTCTAAGACGCTCCAAGCGTCCTCCTTGTCCCATATAGGCTCCGCCACTCTATAACCGCCTGGACCGAAGTTTGTGTTCCCTAAGTTCAACTCCGCATGATTCTTTCCCCCATCGACTTGATTCGAGCTTATGGGCTCTAGCACTTGATCTTGAACTCCTTGTACTCATCTTCGCTCATCAAATGATATTTCGCCTTGATCTTGTCATAACTATCACCTTTATCAATCATTCTCTTCACGCGCTTCTCCACGTAAGCAGGGCCGTGCTCATCTTCGTGAGGGCGTGCATTGTTCACTCTATTCCACGAGAGGCGTGTGTTTTCAAATTCAAGCGGGAACTTGTATCGCTAAATGTAACTTCGTGAAGAGGAGGTTGCGCAAATTCCCTCGGTCCTTATGCCTAAGGTTCTCGGTGTTGATCGAGACGGTGTTCGGAGAATGCACCCGAGCTGAACCGCGTGCACTCTTGACTATATGTTTGGGCTCCGTTGGATTCCCGCTGAGTCCACTTGAGTGAATTCCTCCTTGAAGGTGCGGAGCGCATTCGGACGCCAGTCCTTCCTTTGCTGCTTCGGTTGGCTGCCATACTGTGTGCGCCGCCACCATCCGTGTGCACCGCCATCGCCGCGGTGGCATCCTCGGCGGCACCATCAGTGGTGTCATCCCAGACGCCACTAGGGGTTGTGTAATCAGCATCGGTGTCTTCATGGCGTCATCATAGCGGTGAGGTTGTTGTTCCTCCAACTCTTGGGACATCTCCCAGAATTGCTTGCCGCCCGAACCACCGGCCTCATCGTTGTGGGCCATGTTTCTCTCTAAATAGGAAAAAAGTTTGGTCAAAAAGATGGTTATTGTCAAGGAACAAGATCATGGTCTCATGATTTAGGGTTTGTCGACACCGAGGCACCCTAAAAGCCTAAGCTTTCATCATTTAGGTTCTCATCGACACCGAGGCATCCGGGGCAGCCAAGTTAAGTTTTCATCATTTAGGGTTTATCGATGCCGAGGCACCCTAGGTTGGGCCTAATCACTTGGCTCTATTGCCACCTATGTTGGGTTTATCATCTAGGGTTTATCGATGCTAAGGATAATTCTAAGTTGGGCCTAATCACTTGGCTCTATTGCCACCTATGATTTAATGCAGCAAGAATGGCAGGGGCGCTTGATCCTACTTAACTAAGTACTAAGATAGCCCTGCCCATGCATTAGTCATAAGTACCCTATATGTCCTATTTTTAGCAAAGTCATGCTAAAATTCACGGAAAATTTCAGCATGACCTTTGCTGAAAATAGGACATATGAGTAATTCGATTTGCCTTGAGCGGAAGTTAATCGACATTCCGGCAAACTCAAGGGCTCTCTGGTACTGCAGAATTCATCACGACACAATGGTGGGAGACAAAACCCAGCAACCTAGCAAGATGATCATCATCCTTCATATACACTTTGGAGTACAATTAATGCTTTATAATGTTCCATCATCATTACGTAAAATTGACAATTGTCCATAATGCTTAACTGAAATGCACGTTACTCACTAGATCTATCCATCCGATCTAACTAATTTTAAGATCTGAAAATCACTTGACAGAAATAAAAGAGAAAGAAACATGTTCTATAGATTTATATAAATTACGTATTCGCTTCAACTATTCATCGATGGGAGGTTCACCATTCGCATACAACTATACATACAAGACATCCTCGCCCAAAAGATAGTTCAAGGTTACATAGAACTAGAAGGATGCACCAACTATGAAATTGTCTCAAGCCACTTTCAAGACTTCCAATTTCTTATTTCCTAATGCATAAATAATTTACTTAGTGCTTCATGTCATCTTGCCATACTTGACAAAGAAATTAAATGAGTCGAGGACATATTTTTATAATGCACTAGAGCAGTAAAAATACAACCAAAATCAAAATCACATAGGAAGCAGATCACACTCCTTAGTCCTTATTGGATGGCTACTAAATCACCTGGATATAGCAAAGACCGTGGTGATACTTCACATAGGAAGCTCCACGAATGTTGTATACAAACAACGGATCACATAACGCGCACACACCGGAGGCAACAGCCATGGCCACGGCGGTCGGCCACTACCAGCGAAGCGCGGCTACCAGTGGGAGGGCGCGCAATATGTGGGCGTGGGGTAGGCCAGCGCTGCTGGCGGGCGCGGGTGTGCACGCCTTAGCGAGCGCGGCGGCGGGAAAAGCGGGCTTGGTACGGCATAACACGGCAGCAGATGTGATCGAGACATCGGCAAGCGGGCGGCGAAGAACAAGCGACGACCGCGATTGCAAGAGCAATAGCGATTAAGGAGGAGCCACGGCAACAACCAAGACTGGGCAGCGGCAGAGACAGCGAGCAGCGGCGGCAAGGCATACACTTGCACTGCTGAGAGCTCTGGGGCGGCGACTACGCGAACAGCTGGTCGAATAAGTGGGGATTAGGATGATGAGCTCACTACGGTTCCAATGGAGGCGACGAGGAGGCCGGAGGTGGGCCGAGCCGCTGGAACTTGACGTCCGACGCGCGGTGATGTACTGTGACGGAGATGCGTTTCGATAAGCGGCGCCGCACGGGGCGGCTCTTTCGATTTGAAACTCTGAATGGATGAGGTCGGCGGTGGGGCGCGGGGGAAGCGGGGGTGGAGTCGCGCAGCGGTGGAGCGCGGGGGCGGTGAAGCGGTGGGGGTAGCGGGTGGAGTCCGGCAGGTGAAGCCGCGGGCGCGGTGCGGCGGGTGGAAGGCAGCGAGAGCGCGGGCTGTGGTGGAGTCCGTGGGGTCGTGGCGTGGGCAGCTGTCAGGGCGTAGGTCGAGTGGGGATTCCGCGAGGAGGAGAGAGGCCGAGGAGAATAGGTGGAGGGAGGGAAGCTTTCTAATGGCGCCCGCGACACAGCAGTGCGCTATAAGTACAACTATTCTAATGGCGCACTCACCCCTCGGTGCGCCATTAGAATTTTGTTTTAACCTAGCCTAGTAGCTATATCTACAGCCCAACCCTATCTACAATGTAACCCACCCACTAGCCCGACGGGTCAAGACGCAAAGACACACACTGTGAGGTCCCGGGTTCGATTCCTGTGATCCCCAATATTTTTTATGCATTTTAAATGGTGTTTTTATATTTATTTGTGTTTAAATATGTTCAAACTTGTTTAAATCATAACATTAATATTTTTTATGCATTTTAAATGTTGTTTTTTATATTTATTTGTGTTTAAATATTTTCAAACTTGTTTAAATTATAATGAAGGTAATATTTTTTATAAAAATAGTAAAAATATATGTTCAAAAAGTGCAAAAGTCTTGAGGGCGGTCACGGTTCGCCGGTGGAGCGGGGAGGGTTGCGACGGGTGGAGCTAAGCGGGAGGAGTGCTTGAGTCGATCGAGATGGAGGGGATCGAGATCAAGATGGAGGGGAATCGAGATCAAGTGTCCTCATGAATTCAAAAAGTGCCCATGAAATTTAAAAATATTCATGATATCAAAAAGTGCCCATGAAATACAATCGAGAAATGAAGACTACGATTTAAATACAATCGGTCTTAGCTAGCTATCTGTTCACAATCTTCTTGCCCTTCTTATTCGCATAGCGGAGTTCTTACGTGGAGCGGACGTCCTTTAGGTAGGGTGGTCCTGCTTCTTCTTGTGGTGTGTGCTGCTACTTCATAAATAAATCGTCATGTTTGATCTTTGGGTCGCGCGTACTTGTCGGAAGTCTTGCTCATTGGCTACTCCATCCATTCCGATGATCTTCCTTTTGCCTCTCCTCACGACAACACGACCGGGCTTTGGGCGGTCGGTAATGAAGAAGCATTGGTCCACTTGGGAAGCCAGTACCTATGGCTCATTTTTCGCGGTGACGCTTATGCGCCCTGATCTTGGATTTAACTTCGTATAACCATGGTGGTGAAATAACGGTCTTCTTTTATAGACGTTTTGGCCCATTCGACACGGAACATCGGACCTTTCTCCTCCGCGTAGCTCAGCTCCCGCATCTCCTCGATCCTTCCGTAGTATCCGTCTCTATCGTTACGGTGTAGGATTCCATCGTTACCCGGAGTTACTCGTAACCATCGCTCTTCATGTCCTTGTCCCTCGGTGTAGAATGTGTAGTCATTGATATAAATGACGCCTCATAGGTCATCGAGGTTGTGCTCGCGCATACATGACAAAGCTAATATGAGTTGTACTTCAGCGGAAGAATCCTCACGTAAAAGTGCAACGGCAAGCTTACGCTTGAACCAACGCGTGAAACATGAGTTGTGCTCTTTGAGTATATCTCCGTCCGCCCCTCTCGCTGGCCCTGGCCATTGTACGTCTTCTTATTAAAGGTTTTGTGCTCTACCACCCAAGGATCGACCACGTCTATGTGTTGTAGCGCGACTAGGTTTGTTTCTTTCAAAGTCGGCGAAGTCGACCCTCGAAGTCGACATGCATTTGCGCATGACCCTCATGGTGACCCCATCCGGCGAGCCCGCCGAGGTGCTCGCTGACGGAGCAGACCAAGGGGTTCTCGATGCCCAGATAATTAGATGCGAAGAGGAGATGCACTCTCGGTCGAAAGCCCCTGGCTATGCTTCCCTCGGACGTGACATGTTGCGAGCGTATCCTTTGATGACACCATTCATCCTTTCGAGCGGCATCATGCCTGTGCAGGAGCGTCCGCCCGAGTTGGATGATATCCTCCACTATATGGACCAAATAGATGCACCATAACATCGAAGAATGCGGGCGGGAAGTACATCTCAAGCTCGCAGTAGTATCACCACGATCTCTTCTGAAGTATACGCTTTCACTCTATGTCGACTTTCGAGAGATGACGTCCAAAAAGTTGCACGAGCCAAATAGCGTTACGCAGACGCGGCGCTGGCCCATGATCCCACGGATTACAGCGGAAGTATCTGCGCTATCAAGCCGCGTGATACCGTGAGACTTCATCCCGCTGAACCTCGCCGCTGGGTCTAGGTATCTCGCTTATCTTCCTAGCAGTAATCGTAAGGAAGTTTTACTCCTAGGAGGCGGTGAAAAACTACTTAGAGTGAAACGCACGCGCGGAGGGTAGTCATTTCCGGTCTTCTTGGCCTTTTGCCTTTGCGGCGACTCTTCCGTGGTCCCGCTTGGCCTCATCATCATCATCATCATCATCATTAGCGTGAAGCCCTGCCCTGATGCCCATTGATTTCAAGTTCGCCCTTGCTTTCGGCCCATCTTTGGTCCTCTTCGCATGTTGAGCAGGGTACCAGCAGCATCTCTCGACACCGCTCTTCGTGATATGCATGACATCAAGGCTGTGAGGCACACGGTGGATCTTCGATGACAGCAAGTCCCGTAAGCACACCTCGCTTTCCATACCTTCAGCATCGGCTCTGGCGCCTTTCAGCATCTTTCGGCGGTGGCAGGCGCTTTCCAATTTTTCAACAGCTTGTCTATTTCCTCGCCTCGCATGCGTAGCGTTTTTGAGTTCGGTTTCACCATCGAACAGATCCTAGCGTTTCCTCCACGGGTCATCGTCGCTGGCCACCTTCGATGTCCCATGAACACGATTCTCAAGAACCGGGATCTCTATCTGGTAGATACGTTGTGTCATCCATGCACCTTACGCGATCCGTAAAACTCCGTGGACTACCTGCCTGCGTGAGATATCCGTGAACCGAGATAGTCGCAGCACCGGCCGTGGCGTCTGCGGCTCTCATAGGGAAATATTCTTTCTCTGCGGGCCCCACGTATTGGCTGGCGCTTTCCACAGCGTGTCTAACTCCTCCTTCAAAGCAGCCCCGGTACGATTGATGTCGTTCCCTGGTTGTTTGGCCCTTCAATTAGCATACTCATGTGAATGTACTTCCTCTTCATGCACAACCAGGGGAAGGTTGTACATCCACACAAACACAGTGCCAAGTGCTAAGTGTGCTTCTCACCGCTGTCAAGCGGATTGACTCTTCTCGGTGCTCGCGCCCGGCCACGATGTTCCTTGGATCCTTCCCTAAATTTCAGGTCTTCGAAGTTCAACGCTTGCCAGCAGCTCGCATCCTTAGGGTGACTCAAAGCATCTCGTCTTTTTATCTATCTCCGGATCATTTGCGTCATCTTCTTTCTTCTTCTCCTCCCTATCCGGCGTGCAACGCAGGAGCTTTGCTACCTTAGGGTCCGCGAAATACCGCTGCTGACGAGGAGTGATCGAAAGTACCACACCGATTTTCGAGGCTTTCTTCCTCTTCTTGTTTCGAGTGACGCCAAGACACCGACATATGGTAGACTCCGCGTTTCGTTCCGATAAATGATGCAATTGTTGATGCACACATGGTATTTCACGTCGGTAAATCCGAGAGGACACACGATTTTCTTCGCCTCCTCGAACTGGTTCCGCACTTGTTCCCCTTGGGAAGACGTTCGTGCGAGAATGACATGTTCTCGTCGAAGCACGCGTCGGTCATTTTGTGTTTTACCTTCATCTCCGTAGCCATGAGCGTTACTTTCAAAGCGGGTATCCTCGGCATGCATCCTTCATACAATGGAGTAAGCGCGCTATCTCAGCTGATCCAGCTTGGCTTTCTCTCGGCGGCAGCTCTTATGCTATCCGTCCGCTTGAGAAGCAACTCTCTGAATATGAGGGTCCTGCACCCCAGCCTCCATCGCCGCCCGCCTCCCGCATCTTCATCTTCATGATCATGCCCTTCGTCTTGATCTTCCCCATCATCATATACGACATCTTCTACATGATGGTCGTGGTACAACATCACCGTCGTGATCATGTCCTCGAGATTCTTCGTCTTCTCGCGCGCCCTCGCCACGGTGGTACTTGTCTTGTTGCATTTCCTCATTTCTTGCCGGCCCCGCCATGGACGCACTTTGATAGTCATCTTCATCACCTTGCCACCGATAGCCATCCATGAAACCACGCAAGAGCGGGTGGTCCCGACCTGCCCGGAATCTGGGTCATAATAAGGCTCTTGACTTGCATCTTCGACATGGACATCTTATCTCCGTCTCGTTCTTTTGAAGCATCTCGGCCTTCAAGGCGACTCAAAAACCTATTCACGATGCCTTGGTCATCATGCGGACCATAGGTACGTCTGCTGAGGTAGAAGCATAGCGATATGTTAGAACCAAGAAAAAATTTGGCATGACCTTCCCTAAAAATAGGACTAAAGAGAATGCATAGTGCCAAAATTCTGCTTGAAAGCGAAATGAATCAAAACATTCCGGCAAAATATTGGCAACTATCGCATATTTCAAATACCGGTACCTTCAAACACAAACATATATGCAACACCACAAACACTTGCAACACCACAAACATACATAGATCTAGCTAGGCCACAAAAAGTGCATGTGCACATTGTTGGAGCGAGCTAGGGAGAAAAAAAAGTAGATCTATATCATGAAGATAGCTTTCCCTTACTTACCTATCAAAAAAAGGTAATTTCACCACTTAATTTTGTTGAATCTATGGTGGAAATGAGGTGAGGAGGAGGAGATGGCCGAAATCTTGGAGAAGGAGGTGGATGGAATGAAGTGGGGAAAGTGAGTGGGTAGGTGTGGGCTGTCCAAAATATCTTGTTGGTCCCAGATTACTAATGGCGCACCGTCAGGTGATGCGCCATTAGAAAGCCTAATGGCTACTAATAAGCGCATCAGCGAGAAGTGCGCCATTAGTAGTTTTGCAAAAAAGAATAAAACAAAATTTAGAGTAATGGCGCACGCCTGGCTTGGTGCGCCATTAGAAGTTATAGATATAGTAATGGCGCATTGTAGGGTCATCGCCATTAGTATGTATGGGAAAATGGAAAAAAATCATATTAGAGGTGCACCCTGTCCACGGTGCGCCATTAGAAGTTATATATAGTAATGGCGCATTGTAGGCCCTCTATGCGCCATTAGTATGTATGGGAAAATGGAAAAAATAAATTCATACTAATGGTGCACCCTGTCCACCAAGGCGCCATTAGTGTCTTCCCTCTAATGGCGTGTCGAGGAACAGGTGCGCCATTAGTAGATAGTAGTATGATCGCCTTGCCACTCCGCAGTGCGCCATTAGAATCAATCCTATCTATAGCCCTTTTTCCTAGTAGTGACTAGACGCATGACCGACTACCGGAATGGTGGATGAGGACGATCCAGTTCACCTACATGCCACTTGCCAAGAGTGGCTGCGCATGAAGGACATGTGGAGCGGGTAGTGGTAGCATGTCGAGGGTCGGTGTCACTCGGGAGAACAGGGGTCCCCAAACTTACTCGCGTGTGGCACTGTGGCATGGCTCAAGCGGTGGCCCTTGCACGCCCGTCTTCATCAACCCAAGCTCAAGACCCTGCGCGAGGCAAGCCTCGCCCGCCCGAGCGATGCAGAGGCTTCCTCGGGCGGCCTCACCAAGCAGGGGTCGGAGGAGGCGGAGAGATCAAGGCAAGGAGTACCTCGCGAGGTGTTCATGGCGCAAGCCATGAAGATCGAGACCTGTGGGCGTCGGCACCGACATAGTGTCCTCATATCCTCTTTGGTGCAAAGGAGCAAGCGCATGCCACAAAGTACCGAGGCATCAAGCAAAGGTTACTATATCGGTCTGCTGACGGACCAAGACCAGCAGAGCGGCCAGATGGAGGTCACCGTGGAGCCCAAAGGCGGCATCATCGCCCAATACCTTTGGCGATCGAAGACCAACTTTAGTCGGGATAGCTTGTACTAGCTATTCCCTTCAAAAAAGGTCGTTGTTGGCTCCCTTCCGCTCAATATTTGGGAAGAGGACCAGGGCCTCTATAAATAGAGATAGCCACCACCAGAGAAAGGGGATCGATCGAAGTTCTCACCAAGCCAACAAAGGCCGAATCCACCCAAGTAGAACACCGCACCAGCTCAAGAACACCCCTCGTGAGGCTATTCTTCCTCTTTACTATTCATCATCACACACGGAGGCAATCCACCAAACCACACACTAGAGTAGGGTATTACACCACAGCGGTGGCCGAACTAATATAATCTTTGTGTCCCTTGTGTTGTTCATCGTGTAGCTTAGATTCATGGCGCAGGCATTGTGATGTGGATCAGTGGGGGAAGATCTTCGTGGCGCACTGCAGTTCGAACCTTAAGGGCTTTGCCGTAGAACCGATATTGGACATTTGGCGTGTCGGTAGGGGTGCACCGAATCCTCTCTTCCGCCGACTCCGCGGCCCCATCGCTTCTCGTGCATCCATGTCCCATGCACTGACGATCAACGCCGACTCGCTGTCGCGGCATGGCCTCGCCCACGCCACACCACCTGCCCATAGACTAACCTCAACCCAGCGCCTTAGGCAGTCCGCGCTCCTACGTACACTGCGGTAGCGCGGGCGACAATCATTGCCACCTGCCCTCACTCACAAGCACGTCACGATCGGGCGATAAGGGCCTCAAACCACACCACAGCCACGGCGCCCGCACACCGGCGGGAGGAGGGAAACATGAAGGTCAGCCACCATGGTGGCTCGAGAACTTCTACGGTGCAGGCCGCAAGAAAGCGCCATGACGTGCTTGTTGAAGCGCATCGCCCGAGCCCTCCGGATGCCGCTGCTTTGGGGCGCCAACGCTACGCGGCGCCAGCTTCCACCCGAGCCCCGGGAGGATCACATGGCGGGCCCATCGCATTTACGCGCCCTCAGCGCGTACCCAAGGCTTCATCAACACCAGTCTGACCATCAGCACGGGGCATCAAGCTGTACCAAAGATCGCCCCAGTGAGCGAGGGCATCGCGCACGCTGCTCACGGACCCGGCGGGTCACCTGTAACTCCAAAGATGGTGCTTGAGCCAAGCGGCGTGGAGTGTAGGGCACTACGGGCGAAGTCTTTGGGGCGCCTACCTCGAGGCTTACGTGCCCCGAGATGGTGGATCGGGAACACGACTTTGGAAAGACCCGGCTCGTGCCTTGGACCAGGCCGAGGAAGAGACGCCCGAAGCCGAGCCCTTTCGGGGGCCTCAGGAATCCTCGCCAACAGCGCTAGCGAGCAGAGCTATCGGGTACCACTAATTACTCGAGAACAAGCTTATGCTAACCATGGGTGGGAGGAAGTCCAGTGTCATCAAGCAGCTGAAGGCTGCTCCAGTTCGGCAGCCTCCCTCCCGGTAGGAGGAGTGCACTTGGGCTGCGCAGAGGGTCTCGGGGGCAGGGCCCCTTCCCACAAAGGCGCGGAGCAAAGGTGTTTCTCGGAGGTAGGCCCTCGGCTGGGAGGTGCCATAAGGCCTTCCCTAGCGGAGGACCTGTGGTCGCCGAGGGAACCGATGGCGTCCCTTTAACCCATTAGCGTCTGCCCTGGTATCCCACCACGGTCAATGGCGGTCGAGGGTGGCACAAACAAGGGCCCTCGCTCATGATATGAATCATGGCTTGCACGTGGAGAAGCCCCAAGTGCACTGTGAAGCTCTCGCGCTCGTGACACTCTGTGGATAGCTTTGGCTTATTAGGGATGATAGACTACTCATATCAATAAAGGAATCTTCCTTTTTTTCCGGAGCCCATTCGGAAAGAACTCCAAAGTTAAGCGTGCTCGGCTTGGAGTAGTTTGAGGATGGGTGGTGACCAACAAGTTGCTTCCGGTGCGCTGAAAGTGAGGACAAAGTGCACAGAAAAGACTAGTATTGATCTCGGGGGCGGTCTAGATCCGCCAACACTACAGGAAATAGGTAATTTGCCGTCATGGATCACGGGCAAAGATAATCAGAGCGGCAAAGACTTTGCCGTCGAGAAAATGACGGCAAACTCGAGCCGGCAAAGATTAGCTGGCAAGAATAATTTGCCGTAAACTTTTTTATAGGGAAGGCGGCAAAGACTTTGCGATACGCCAATCAATAACACGGCAAAGCAATATCTTTGCTTTGTCAGCAGCTACAATCTTTTTACGTCGGTGATCTAATTTCTGAGACGGCAAAGAATTTTTAATTTAAAAAAAAAATCACGGACATTTTCTTAAACATTTCTCGGGGCATTCTTCATAGATCAATTTACACAACAAGTCTATTACAATCTGTTCATAGGACATAAACATAAAACATTGGTAGCTACAACATTGTTTTTATATCCATTTACACAACTCAACATCAATATTTTCGATAACCAAGATATACATTCATGATCTGAGAGAAAAAGGCTAAGCAACTCTGCCGCCCTACAGCCCAGACCTTAGCAG
This sequence comes from Aegilops speltoides, assembly GCA_021437245.1. Classification (NCBI taxonomy): domain Eukaryota; kingdom Viridiplantae; phylum Streptophyta; class Magnoliopsida; order Poales; family Poaceae; genus Aegilops; species Aegilops speltoides. The sequence continues at coordinate 463,890,879 of CM038147.1, read as the reverse complement.
GCCGCGAGGCAGCGCCTGTCGACAACCGCTCGGTGTCTTGCACCCGATGGAGGCGAAGCAGCGGACCTCTGCGCGCTGCCGCTGCTTCTGCGATGGCTGGTGAGGCGGTGAGGCGGGCTCGGCGGGACGGACGAGCGACAGGCGTACACTGTGGCGAGGCGGGCGGCGCTGGAAGGCGCTGGCGGAGGCAAGCTCCGGGCGGCGCCAGTGGCGCTGGCGGAGGCAAGCTCCGCAGGCGTGCAACCGTGGCGTGAGGCGGATGCAAGCTCAGCCGGGCGACACGGGCGGAGGTGGACGCGGGGGCGCTGCACCTCCTTGTCCGCCTGGCCGTGGACGTCGTCGTTGGTGCCGTTGTTGGAGAGCGCCGCTCCCGGTTGGCCTTGGCCAGCGCGGCATCGAGGAGCGCCCTCATTCCGGGCGAGGGGCCGAGGTCCGCGAGGGACGAGGCGGGTCGAGCTGGGGGCGCCGCGGGAGTCCAGCGAGGGCCGAGGCGGGGTCAAGGAGGGGAGGCCGCGGGTCCGTGAGGGTCGAGGGCGAGGTCCGCGAGGGAAAGTGGATGGGGGCGGCGGCGGTGGTGGCTGGTGGTGACGAGGTGGTTGGTGGAGGCGCCCTTCTCGATTTGGATCCGAGAGAGAAGCGAGAGAGAGAGAGAGAGATCGTGGTGGGGGTGGGTCGCTCGGGTGGATAAGGTCGAGGCGGTGGGTGCATGGGTGCGTGGGGCGGCGAGGCAGCGTGGGTGCGTGGGGGCGTCGAGGGCACGTGAGGATGTGTGGCTCGAGATCACGCCATCTCATCGATCCATGTGATCGATCCGTGTATTGTGTTTCTTCTTTGCCTGCGATTTTTTATCTGAGGCCGGCAAAAAGCATATCTTATGCCGCTCGTAATAAAAACCGTAGATGGCAAAGATCTTTCTGTCTACGGTTTTTATTACTGCACGGCAAGATCATCTTTGTCATCTGTAATAAAAACAGCGGATGGCAAAGATCTTTGGCGTCTGTGTTTTGTGTTATAGGCGGCAAAGAATGCTTTTGCCGTCTGTATTTTTTTTGCGCAGCGGCAAAGAAGTCTTGCCGTTAGTTTTTCTCTTTGCCGTCTTCTCGATGGCGGCAAATCCACTCTTGCCGTCTCGCTTTCGACGAAAAGGCGGCGGCAAAGATGCCTCTGACGGCAAATTAGCGGTTTCTCAGTAGTGCAAAATGCGACCACCGGTGAGTGTGTAATAAGGCGTTATAAGTTGGTATCGTGAGCCGACCCTCACGGTTACACTCGGATGGTTGCAGACAGGTGCTGATCCACGTTGTGCATGGCGTTTGTGACCCGTCGTGGCACCACGGCATAGCACATGTGCGGGCTGGAAACGCAGACGTATGTGCTAGAGGGAATGTTCCTTTGGCCCGGCGAGGGCGTCGGTTCCTCGAGTGGGGGTGTATGTGATAGCTCGGCTTATTAGGGATGATAGACTACTCATATCAATAAGGAATTCCTTCTTTTCGGAGCCCATTCGGAAAGAACTCCAAAGTTGCGTGCTTAGCTTGGAGTAGTTTCAGGATGGGTGGTGATTGAAGATTGCTCCCGGTCCTGCGAGTGAGGACAAAGTGCTTGCAGAAAAGACTAGTATTGATCTGGGGCAGGTCTAGATCCCGCCAGAATGCGACCACCCGTGGTGTGTCCCGTCATTACACACTCTCACGTAATAATGAGTTGGGGTTGTACATGCCCAGAGTCTCCGGAGAAACGCCCTCGGGCCTCGGGGGTTCCCTCCCACGCCCGATGGCAGGGACTTAGCTCCTTGACTTGGTGAGAAGACATCGAAGACTAGACTAGGTGCGGATAGCGACCTTTTTGTTTCTCTTCCTTTTGTGTGGCCGAGCTTTCTCATTTGGATTTGAGATTGAAGTTGAATTTGTGTTTGCGTGTCTGGGGAGGGGTGTCTTGTCTTGTTGGCGTGATTTCGTGATTCGGTTTCTGCCCAAGTTGGAATTCGCACTAAGCGGCCTGCCCTCATGAGCCACTCACGAGGCGGGGCTGGGTTTATGCACGCCAGCACATGCCGATCCTGCGGCCGGTGCTTTCGCTCTCATAAAGGCCCTCACAAAATGGTCAATAGGTCTCTTGAAGGACCCTCGTAGAATCACCACAAGCCTACTCAAGGCTCACCCAGGGTAAAGGTAAAATCATAGCAACTAATCCCTCGCAGGGCCTGTAGCATCATGCGGGCGCCCATTCGGCGCCGTTCTTAACAAGGTGTGGACAACTATCCTTCTTACATGAGGGGCTTCCCCACCCAAAATGCTCTTACAACCTTCAGGGCCACGCCCGAACTTTTTCCGTGCAGGATAAACAGCAGGGGCGCAGAATCAATCAGACATGTCGCTCACCGCATCCTCTTGATCATCTCCGGAAGCATCGGTAGCGCCACTATCGCTGTCACTGGCTTCACCATTGCCGTCGTTGGCGCCCTCTTCGCTACTGTCCACCACATCACCTTCATCCGTAGCAACTACCATTCCGTCATCATCAGATGTGAAGGCCCGGACAAGTGCATCCATGTTGTCCTCCACCCACCACGCCAGGTCGCCTCGAATGGCCACGGGCACCGGAGCAATGACAACATCGAAGTCAAAGTGAGGATCCCTATCCTAAAGGTGGCCGAAGACACGAGAGAATGCACGCGCGAACTGGCCGCGACTCCTCTCCTCGACAAGAAGGCGAGCTCTCTTAGAGCGATTCTCCAGATGCGTCACCACGTCAGTGAAGAACTAGAGATTGCCGGCATAGTTGGTCACATGAGGTTGCAAAGCGGTCGCGTCACAGATATTGCCTAGGGCCGAGTTGGCCCTTTCCCTGAGCGTTTGGAGCATGGGGCCATGCATGTGCTCCAGCATCTGCCGCTGGCGAATCTCATCTTCGTTCCGCCGCACAACGGAATAGGCGTCATTGACCCTCCGTTGGAGGAGGAGCAACTCGGCACGGGAGGAGGCCAACTCAGCCTGCACCGCAACTAGGGCGGCTGTGGTGGCCTATGCGTGCTGCGTCGCTTTAGCAAGCTTGGTCTTGAGAGCGGCAGTCCTACCTACAGCCTCGGCTTTAATCAGCTCCAACTTCTCGCCATACTCGCGCACAAGACCCGCGCGAACTTCCTCCACGCGGCGATCGATCTCTTCTTGTATTCGGGCCTCCCGCGCGCCAACGTTGTCCTCTGCCTGGGTAACCTGGCGCTCCCTCGTCTCCAACCGTTCAAGATCGAGGTTGCGCTCGGCAGCCTCCAGCGTCAATGCTTCCTCATGCCTCCGGAGCTCCTCCTCTTCGACCGCCGTCCCCTTCAACAATGCAATGGCAGCTTGGCGTAGCTCCACTTGCTGCTCTAGGGAAGTGCTCCAGGCTTGGAGCTCCAATGCGTGCTTCTCCGCGACCTCGCGTCGTCGTTTGCCTCCTGAGCATCCTCAATGGCTCCGGAGCAGGCCTTTCGCGAGGCCACAAGAGATGCTTCGGCCTTTGCATTGTCAAGATCACGCTGATGACGTGCAAGGCTGACGGCCACCTTCAGCTTGCGTCGCTCCTCAACCAGCCGTAGTCCTTCGGCTTCAAGACACGCGTCCATGTCCGCGAGCTCTCCACCGACCTAGCCAATCGCGTCCGTCGCCTTCCGGAGAAACTCTTGGCGGATGGCGTTGCGCTCCCGCACTCGCTTGAGCACCTCGTCGATATCGTCCTCCGCCACGCCCGGGGTGGAGGGCACCTGAGTGGTTCGCCCCTCTCGGCGGTGAGCTGTGGCGCCCCACAATCGCCGGACAGGCCCCACAAGGGACCCAGGTCGGCGCAAACCCGTCCCCAGAAGAAGAGCCGAAGATCGACTTCAACCACTCGCTGTCCACGACCAGAGAAGGGGCCCGGGGCAAGCTGATAACGTTCGGGCAAGGTTGTGAAGGAAGGGCAGCGAGGACACGAGCTTGATGCACCATGCGGGCTGGCTTGCTTCCCCGGACGAATCCGCGTCAGGGGCGGCACGCGAGCTCGGGCGCTCAAGGTCAAAGATGGAGGCGAGGCCGGAGGAAGTTGTTTCTCGACAGATTCTGCGAGCTCGTCAGGAGGGATCGTGAAAGGCCACTGTCGGTGTCAAAACCGGCGGATCTCGGGTAGGGGGTCCCGAACTGTGCGTCTAGGCGGATGGTAACAAGAGACGAGGGACACAATGTTTTTACCCAGAGTTGGGGCCCTCGATGGAGGTAAAACCCTGCGTCTGTGATTAATATTGATGATATGGGTAGTACAAGAGTAGATCTACCACGAGATCAAGGAGGCTAAACCCTAGAAGCTAGCCTATGGTATGATTGTTGAGATGTAATGTTAGTCCTATGGACTAAGGCCCTCCGCTTATATAGACCGGAGAGGCTAGGGTTACATGCAGTCGGTTACAATGGTAGGAGATCTACACATCCGTATTGCCAAGCTTGTCTTCCACGCCAAGGAAAGTACCTTGGACACACGAGGAGTCTTCAATCTTCTATCTTCGTAGTCCTAGAGTCCGGCGGATATTGTGATCCAATTGTCCGGACACCCCTAGTCGAGGACTCCCTCATTAGCCCTGAACCAGTCTTCAATGACGATGAGTCCGGCGTGCATAATGTTTGGCATTGCAAAGGCGGGTTCCTTCCTTGAATAATCTTAGAGAAGATGATGAACACGGGATCTGTGTCCGCTCTGCAAAAATAATTTCCTCCCACCAGAGAGAGAATAAAACATATACACCGATTCAATCTCTTGGCGTGATATGCGGTAGCGGCCATCACACCGCTACCAAGCCCTTGTTTGAATTATTTTTACTTATTCCACCTTAGCACGCTTAGCTAAGCCGTTTCATGGCACGCCTTATCGGGCAGAGATCGTGTCCCCTTTATTCCAGGATCCTCATCAATGCGATAAAGTGGGTAACTAACAACAGCTCCGTTGCCACCACGCCTCTATCGAAGGGGAATCCTAAGCACGTCACGGAGACGGCCGTTGGTATTTCTTCCCTTATAATAGGACCAAGGCATGTCCTTGTCTTTCAACCTCGTGATCGAATCTTTCTTCCGCTCCAGTTCCAACACCTAGAGCTTCAGATTTGAGCGCCGGATCCCCAACAATGTCCGCTAAGACCTCAGTGGTCAGGATGCCCCTCTCCGTCACGGAGGAGGACATATGTGAAGATATGCGTGAGGCCAAGCACCGCCTACTGAGGTTTGCTGAGGTTGCCTACCCTGCAGGGCCGTGCCAGCCTCGGGCCCGAGCCCGAATACGCTGCTGTGCATCTCACCTCCGCCGGGATTAGGCTTCCCGATGGATCCTTCGGAGAGGGCTCCTCGTTCTACTACGGGCTGGACTCTCCATGACTTGGCCCCGAGTCCATCCTCCATATCTCCGCATTCATTATTGTCTCTCTGAAGCCTTCCTCCAGCGTCATCCCCACTTTGGCCTGTGGGCCGAAAACATTTAAGGTGGAGCCAAGATGATCGGGCGCTGTTGAATGAAGGCTTGTGAAGGGACCATATGCAAGAAGGTCGATGCCCCGGGCTCGAAAGTTCCTTCCAAGAGGAACTGGGATTGTGGCAGCTAGGAGGGTTTTACATCATCGCTTCCAAGGCGCAAGCAAGCAGCCGCCGCCCTCCTTCCTCCTGGGACCTCCACGCCAAGCGATGTCGTGGAGTCGACCAAGGAGCTCAAGTGGGGCCGCCCAAGGACGTGCCCAAGACGCAGGTCGGATTCGAGACCTCCAAACAAGGGAGATCGAGCTGGTCAAGGTGATGCGAGGTCATGCTAATCGAGCACCTCCTACCTCGCAAACGCCGCCCTCTTCGCCTATGGGAGTTCAATCCGGAGGGACCTTGTATTCTCCAGCATTTTATGGGTGCGACACCCACGAGATGTACAAGTTGTTTTTCGACCGCATTGCTGGCGTGGTCCTGGATTCAGCCAAAGGACACGAGCCTAAGCCGCGATCGCCGGATGACATCAGTAATGCGGCTAACGGTGCCCTGACATCATATTTATATGTGTCGCAGTATTAAGGTAGGGGGTACTTCAAGACTTAACTAGCGTCACCAGCAGCATGCCTCCCAGCTAGATCCACCATATGCTTGCCGGAGACCATTCCCACTCCATACCAAGCCATTCAAGAACAAAGTGTAGAAGACGAGCTCAAGACCCCAAGAAGAGGAGCTTGCTTGGGAGGGCTGCCCTGTGCTCAAGATTATATCACCCATGCAATTTCAAGCGAGAGGAGCTGCGCCGGGAGACTAGAAGGCTATACTCATGAAGGACCGCCTTGACGCTTATCTCGCTTCCCATGAGGCAGGAGAGAGCTTACAAGACTACAAGCCCGACAAGCTTCCGGCCCTAAGAAAGATCAAGACCCTTGCAATTTGTGGCTGTGCGGAGAACTGTGCCCGTGCTACTCCAGATCATCACGCCACGTACGCGCGCCTCATTTTTCCCCGAGAGACGCGGCGCGGCGGGTGGGCTGCATGGAAGGGTGCGGGTGGCACTCCGCGATGGTGGCTTCATCGCCGTGGCAAACGGAGGCGAAGGCGCGGAGCTTTTTGGGGAGTGTGACGGCGACGCATTTAATGCTCTTGTCCCCCTCTCACAAAAGTAAGTGGAATCCACCGTAATTAATCGTTTCAGACTATTCCAACTACCACCTCTTTTACGCTTTTACCCCTCTACCTCACGCTGACACCTGTCCGTGACCCTTGCCCTATAAAAGGAGGCCCATGCACAACGTGGGGGGGTTCCTGACCAGACACACTCGCAGAGGTTCAGCCCTTGGCAACTCTAGCGCACGGTTCTGGGCCGTTTCATACACCACACCACCATTTTTGCTCGTGATTCTTGGGCAAGATCAAATACAACACAATGCAGCAGTAGGGTTTTACGCGACCATCGTGACGGTGCTGGGTAAAATCTCTCGCGCATCGCCTCGTCTCTGCTCTCCATGCAGCGCTCCGCCTGCATGCAACACACGCGAAGGGGCCCCGCCCCAGGGTGCCTTGCCGCCCTATTCGCCGCGGCATCTTCCTGGCGCGCCAGGTAGGGGCGCCGAGGTTGTGCGGACCTGATCCGCGCGTTCGTGCCAGCGGCTTCTTCATCAACCTCTCCGCTTAGCCGACAAATTTCGTGCCGACAATCTGCGGCCAATGGCCCAAGACGCAGGGCCTCAAAGGTTACAGGCCCGCCAGCTGTCTCAACCGCCACGCCCGGAACAACAGCCAGGCGGAGAGAGCGCCCTGCGAAGGGTGGACACCGATGAGGGCGTCATGTGCCACCATCAGATCTGGATCAGATTTGAGGACCCGCGCTCGACCTCCGTAGATCCACGCCCATCCCAGCCACACCAGCCAGTGCCGCGCATACCACGAGAGGTGATATCCGCGGTACAGGAGCAAGAGCAAGCGAGGGGAGCTCGCGGGACTCTCCGGACTGCTGTCCATGCATGAGAAAAGCGAAGAGGTCGAGGCGAGATTGCGTTCCCCTAACGCTGTTAGGGACCGAGTCTATCAGCTCTTCGGCCGCTTTGCCTCCCGCTTCCTCGGCCCGCAAGCGCCTATCCCTCGAGTGCTTTGTCGCCGGCGAATGATGCCATCGAGCTCTAAGTCCGGCAAGGACGGCTCACAGTGCTCCATCCGGCAAGCGTTTCTCCTCGGGCGCGAGAAGCCAGTGAGGACAGCTTACGCGTCGCCCCGACAAACGCGCTTCCCCGAGTGCTCGCTGCTGCCAAAGACACACCATTGAGGTTCCACTCGCAGCGAAAGAAGGAAAGAGAAGCTAAGTCGCTCGAGCCGCAGTGCAGAGCACTCTTTAATTTCATGCTTTTATATGTTATATCCCAAGCATATTCGTCCCTTATACGCCAAACCTGTGGCGCGGAGAGCTCGCATGGATGGTCGGCGCGCTTTACTTTGCTTCAACACGCTCAACGAAGTTAAGAGTGAGCCGCGCATCAGCCTTCGCACTCGTTTGCGTTTGGGCCTGCCAAAGAAGATAAGCGCGCCGCAAGCTAAACACGGCAAGGTTGCTTGCCGGAGGCGACACCAGCCAAGTGCTGGGCTGCCGATGTTCCCCGCACTCTCAAGAAGCGAAGTTGAGCACCCAGTTACCTAGAAGCGAGGGGTGGAAGCACACAAAGGATGTAGGGGCGGAGGGTATAACGTGGCGGGCCCCCTCCGGAAATGTCATCCAGATGGGAGACTTGGACGCCGGGAGGAACCAAGTAAATGGTCCAGCTTATTCGCATGCTTGGTTTGTTTCGAGTCCGCTTAACAAACCTGGGGAATGTGTGCCGGTTCATATCTTGCTTTCGAGCACTGCTCACGAAAGTTAAGCGCCATAAGCCCCAGCCCGTTACAGGTGGCTTGGGGAAGCTCTTCCCGCCAGCTGGGCTGTCCCTTGACAAAGCGTGTTCGCCCGGCAAGCTCCCCGAGAGCGAGAGTTCAAACATATGAAGGGCAGACGGTGCGTCAGCATTGCATAACTAGAAATTTATGCGCATATGCATATACATGAAGCGGTTGCATGTCTACTCTCAGCTGTTTTCGTGACTTGAAATTGCAGCAACAAAGGGGACCGAAAGACCGCGATCTGGAGCACCGGCAGAGCCAGTCGCGCCGGAAGGCGTGTCCGCCAAGGTTCTTCTCGGCGGGCCAGCCTCGGCGGGCGCTCAAGGCGCCAAGATTCGCTTCCGACAAGCCGGAGTTCTGCCGGGCTGTAATGCCAGATGAGTTTTTCATCCCTCGCCATGCATCCTTCTATGGACCGGGAAATGCGGGGCTGCGTCTTTGAAACGATCGCGGTCTTGTAAAAACCCGCGACGCGGAGTGAACGAGGTGAGCCGCGGGTCCGGGCCATTTGGCCTGCCTCGAGTCCGGCCTAACAACACACAGTGTGCGCGGGCCGCACCTTATCTTGCTTTCGCGCCTGCTTTCAGCAAGGTATGCCGCGACCGCCCGGCGAAGTTGCTGCTGCTGAAGCGACACCACCAGCGGGTTGCCCCTGGCCGTCGATAAGCCGTGACCATTTCCCGGCAAGCCCCCCGATAAGCTGCAGAACACACAAGAGCACGCAGTCAAGTCAGAAAGACTCAGTCGGCAAGCTTTCCCTCTTTTCATTAAAACATCAATTTAGTACAAGTCCATAGAGGATGAAAAACATGATAGAGAGGATTACAAGTTCTTAAATGCAGCTAATGCCGAGGGCTTACAATTTAAAAGATAAGGTGCCCGTGATCCCTCTCTGTTTCTCATTCGGGGAGTTGAGGTAGGTCAGGCCCGGCAGAATAAGCTTGCGGGGAAGAACCAGAGAAGAGCTTGTCGGGAAGAAGCGAGGCGCCTAGGAGGCGTGGCGGTGGCCTTGCCGTGCTCGGGGGCTGCATGAGTGGGCATGAGGCGTTAGCGGGCAGTGACAAGTCCTGAAGCCCACGGAGAGCCACAGGCGCGAAGACCCCAAGAGAACACCCGGGGCCGGCCCGGGAGCTTGGCGGAGGCGGGAGGCGTCGGAGGCAGTAGCTTGAAGGCGGGGGTAGTGGGGCGTCGGCCACGCTCTCGAGGGCTGGCGCCCTCGTCTTTCGGCGTGGCCCTTCTGCCACTCCCCCTCTTCCTCTTGCTGCCCTCGCCCGGCCGCCCAAGGAGACGGCCGGGGGAGTTCAGGAGGCCGGCAACCCGAAGATGGGGTTGCCGGTGGCGCCATGAGGCAGGCGTCCGACAGCCTAGTCGGGCTCCGCCATCCCCTCGCCGCCAGCTGTCGCTCTCCTCCTCATCACTGCCGCCGAGGAGGCCCGCTATCCGAGGAGCTGTCACACAGCAAAGCACCCGGGTTCCATAGTCGCGAAGACCTTGACGGGCGCAGGGAGGTGCACCATCCATAGAATTCAGAAATGGAGGTGAACCCCGCCGTCAAGCTATGGATCGAGGCGAACGTCTTCCACCCTCGGTCGAAGAACATTACGCAGGGGCTGGGGACCACGACACTCACCCGAAAAGCAGCTGATCCCGCAGCCCCTCGCGCGTAACTCCATCACGCCGGGCGGATCCGGCCCCATTGCGCCCGCTAACGGCGCCAGAATCGAGGCGACGGGCGAGGCGCCTGGCGGCAGTGATGAAGAACTCCCGTGGTCATCTCACGGTGTGGACCAAGGCCAGGTCGAGACGAGCGGAGGAGACGGGAGAGGCTCACGACCGCCTCGCCTCGACCGCCTCGGCCCACGCTCGGCCTCGGTATCAGCCCACGCCTCCTCTCCCTCTCGTGGCTGCTCCGCCCGCCCACGGGAGGCCGAGATGGGAGCGTAGGCCGCTTAGAAGCAACCCTCGCCGCCACCGTCGAAGAGCGGGATTCCCTCCTTCCATGGCGGTGAGAAGAACAGAAGATGAAGGCGAAGGGAGAAGAGGATGAGTCACGGACCATAGTGCTCCCCTTCCGCCCTTTTAAGGAGGCGAGGTGGGGGCTCAACCGCCCTGGCCACCAATCAGAAGCGAGAAGGCTGAGGAGGGGGCCGACTGCGCCTCCGCCTGCAGGATTTGCTGCCTCCCACTCGCGCCACTCACCCCTGTGCATGAAGGGTCAAGGTGGCAAAAAGCGGAGCCGAGCGACGGGTGAAAGCGACCTCGCTCTGCGCCACGATCCACGGGGTGGACGCCTTAAGACTGTCGCGCGCCCACTGTCCTACGACGCCAGAATCGACGCAGGCTGCTATGAGGGGGGGAGGCGACGAATGCGAGAGTGAGATTCTGCACCCCATGGGCTTCAGGTGCCGTGCAGACTGCCTTGGGCCCGGCCCAACAGCGCTCGGCACTGTGTGTGCCCAGGCCGGGGGCTCTGTCATTTAAGGTAAGGTGAGGTACCTCGAGTACTTCAACTATTACACGGGCAGCCGGCTCCTCCGCATAGCTAGATCCACCATATGCTTGCTTGAGACCATTCCCACTCCATACCAAGCCATTCAAGAACAAAGTGTACAAGACAGAAGCTCAAGACCCCGGCAAGAGGAGCTTGCTCGAGGGCGTTCCAGCTCAAGATTATATCACCCATGCAAGGCCTCGCAGAGGAGCTCATGGGGAGACTAGAAGGCTATATGCGCAGAGGACACGCCTTGACGCTTATACGCTGCCCATGAGGGCCCCGGAGAGCGATAAGACTACAAGCCCGACAAGCTTCCGGGCCCCAAGTTCAAGACCCGGCAAGGTATTTTGCCGGGAGGGCTGTGCCACGTGCTCCCCACTCCAGCATCATCCGCCCACGCAGCCGCCCTCGCCTTTTCCCGAGACGCGGGCGGTGGTCAGGCTGCATGGAGGTGCGGCGGCACTCCACAGTGGCGGCTTCCATCGCTGTGGCAAGCCAGAGACGCAAGGGCGGGAGCTTGGGTGACTACGACAGGCATTTAATGCTCTTGTCCCCTACTGTCACAAAAGTAGGTTGGAATCCACTCAGGAGCTGACTTGCTCCTCGACTGCTCCAACTACCACCTCTTTACGTTTTTACCCCTCTACCTCACGCTGACACACAGTCAGCGCACCCTTGCCCTATAAAAGGAGGCCCATGCACAACGTGGGGGGTTCCACGATTAGCCACTCTCGTGAGGTTCGAGCCCCTTGGCAACTCTGCGCCTAGGGTTCGGCCTGCTTCATACACCACACCACCATTTTTGCTTTCAGATTCTTGGGCAAGATCAAATACAACACAATGCAGCAAGAGGTTTTACGCGACCATCGCGACCCGAGCTGGGTAAACCTCCAAGCAGTCGCCTCGATCCGCTCTCATGCGTCCTCCGCCTCAGACCGAACACACGAAGGCCCCGCCTCATAGGGTGCCGCGCCGCCCATTCTGCCACGATAATATGCCTTTCAAAAGTTCAGATCCTGACCCTTTGTTCTTTACTGAGAATGGGTAAGCGCGATCAAAGGCTGATAAGGTGTCCCGCCCTCCCGAGACCAGACTGAGCTTACCGCTACCGGAGTCGACAGCGGCTGAGTGAATGCTTCCAGGTTAGCCTGGGGGCGATGGGGAAATAAAGCTAATATTCGCCAAGGGGCGATCAAGAGGAGGGAACCAAGGATCCTTCGTAGGGAAGAAGGACCGCCTCAAGATCCGGAGGTCAAAGCCCCTAAGCGTGGAAGAAATCCTCACCTGGGGTCCGCGTCCGAGAGAGAACTGAACGCGCAATCATCGCCGAAGGACCAGCCTCCAACGAGCCGTGAGTATGAAAGAGGAAGTTTAATAAGGAAGTACCTTCGCTTATGCTTCATGTAGGTAACCGAACATTTATATCGCAGTTCGGATCTGAGCCGCCTCGTATGAGTTCATCCTCGGGGACCTTCTTCCCGAGATGATGGAGAGCGACACGCTCCCACTGCCAGTGCCGCTGTGATGAAGCAGCGATCCCGAAGTGTCGTTATGAGGGCGTCCCCAGTCCCGAGGGGCCAGAGAGTTCGGCGCCCACAGGTCCGGACGGAGAACTGAATAGTTTGCTTGAGAGGGCATCCATTTGAGAAGATCACCGTGCGTTACGCGCATGGTGATTCAAGCGATTTCGCCCATCGAAGCGGTTAGTTGCGGACGCCATGAGGCTTGTCGATGGGTTTTCGTGTATGCGAAAATAACGCGACTCCTTTGTTTTTTTTAACAACAGTATATAAAAATGCGCCCTCTATAGATAGTAGCCCGAGACCCCGTAGGTTGTCCAAAAACGACAGCCGCGCCGAGGATCAAAATCTCAACATCTCAGTAACGAATGCCGCCGCTACGATACAGTGGCGGATAGTCGAGGCCAGCCAGACTAATGAGTTTGCCGAATTGAGTCGATAACTTGACGTGGCGTATGCCGACATCGCATTTGTCGATCAGCTGACTTTGACGAGTGCGCAAGGTAAATAAATCCGTGCATCCGCTTTATTGAGTGGGTCGGGCCGCGCCCGATAAGTTATATCTGTTTATACTGAGGCATCAAGCTGTTGCTGTGGAGAGCCTTGGCGAACTTGTTTCTAGCTAAAGAGCAAGCCCAAGGAAGTGACGCTGCTGCCGCGAGGGCGGCAAGAGTTGAAGGTCTGAAAAGGCGGCGCACTTTGCCCTAAGCTAGGCGAGGTGCCGAATTGGCCAAGAAATTAAAGGATGCTATCGAATTTAATGAGGCTCTTGAAAAGGAGTGCTTATCGGAGCGGAAGACCTGAAGATGGCCACCGCCGACCAAGGATACCCGCACTGCAATGCGGGCTATGAAGGAGGAGCTGCGCTGCCGAGACATTGGGCGCGGCAAGCCTTTTTCTCTGCGCGCGCCGTTTATGGATGCCAAGTATGCTCAATTTGAGCGGCAGTGGAGTTAGGAGGATCCGTGATATGGACTTGGCTGCGAAAAGCGGCTGATGCCGTTAAGCACTTCCGGAGCCAAGGGGATCACGAGGCGGAAGAGTTGTATTGGTCTCAATTCCACACCGGATTGCCCTCTTCCACAGACGGACAGTTGGCTGAATGGGCCGAATTCAAATAGGCTGTCCTGAATGGCCATGGTAGACATACGTGGCCCATGTCCGCCGTAGAGGTCCAAGGCGATTAGCTACTTTGGCTTCATGCAACAATTCCTTGGGGCGGTGCCGATATAAAGAGAGATGAAGTACGGCTCAGACGAGGGCGTAGCAGATGGCTCTTGCCGTGTGAAGTGCATTATCCGAGATGGATGCCACCGCGTTGCCCACGGGGTCGGATGAAAGCCGGCTCTGCCGAGCACTACGGCGGAGAAGTCATGCTTGGTGCTTTCGTAAAATAGAAGCGCAAATGCTCAAAAGAATGTAACGTTCAAATGAATGCGATACCTTGTAAATCAATGATTATAGTTTGAATGCTTTTATACTTGTGCTTCCAAGTAGTAAAACTTCTCTGTCTGGCGTTTAAGTATACTTGTGTATAACCCGAAGATCACGATCTTGGCTTCAGCCCTCGCATAAGGTGCTGGGGTGTTACCGCCAAAATATAGCGTTTTACACTTAATCCGCGTCTCGGTCTGTTATAAGGAGGTGGTAGCGTAGCGCGAGGCAATCCGGACTATAGTGCTTTATCTCTTTCACTTAGCCAATGGAGCTCGAGGGTGGGGCTACGATATAGCCTGATGACACCGCACATCTCCGGATTGAGGTGCGAATGTGCTGACCGAAAATGGTCCTTTGTCCAGCGGGGAATTCTAAACATTCCGATAGTCGATCAAGTGGCTGACGGACTCGCTATATCATGACGATCGATTTCGGCTTTCTCTCTTGAGGTGCTTTCGCCAGGCCGAACTGCGGCACAATCGCGATAGTTCTCTGGTGCGCGTTAGCGGGTGATCTGAGCGTAAAGGCAGCAAAACACTGGAGGCCAGGGCAAACCCAACATTTGACCAAAGACATGATTGGAGCTGATGCATATAATGCCTAACTTTCGAGGCGCCGAACACTCCGAAGGTGTTGGACTTTATGATAATGGGCAGAATTATGCCTAAGCCCTTGTGTCGAATGCGGGCATGGTCTTCATGCGGCCCGATGCCAAAGCGTCGAGGCTCCGCTTTGGCTATAGGATGGAGCCAAGGGAAGTAACAACAAGAGATAAGTAATAAAAGGTCTACGCGGTCTTAATGAAAAGAATCCTTGCAGCGGGTCCCTCTGCGTCTGCGCTTTGTGTCTCCGTTCGCCGTTATCACTGGACGGAGTGCATACGTTGTTCATCTGTAGAAAGAGAGGCGTTTAGTTTCAGAAACAGTTCATGCGAAAAATATGCAAAAGAAGAAATATGAATAATTAAAGCAAGGTTTATATGAAACGCGATTGGTTGTCTAGCGCAGCCCACATGAAAAGGGTATGCGGCTAGGAGCCCTAACTGCTTGAGTCGGATTCGTCTATCCGAGTCCGGGGTCTTTAAAGTGACCCTCGCTGAAATGGCGCCATGTGGACCGGGCATCTTAAGTGTAAGAGAGGCAGCGTGTGCGGTATGGCGTTGAAGCGGACAAAAGCCTTCGTCCCAAGGTGCTTGATATTCACTTTTAAATGGGGCGATATGAAAAATTAATTTTTCGCGTCGAAAGTTGTTCGGCGATCCGAACTCGACTTCTAGTAATATCGAGCCTGTGCACTTGGCGTAAGGGCCTGGTGTCACTCCTTTGAAGGAAGTGCGGCTATGTCGAATTTTGGTAGGGTCTATCCCCATCCGACGGATTGTGTTTGAATATAGCAGGTTTAAGTCACTGCCTCCGTCCATTAGGACGTTTGTGAATTGTAGTCCGTCTATGATCGAATTCAATATCAGGGGAGTCCTTCCGCTTTTGAATACTACGGAATAGTCGGTGGTGAAAATGATTGGTTTTGATATCAATCTCTATGGTTTCTTGGGCTGGACCGTGCGAAGCTCTTTTAGAAAGTGCCGCCTGTGTTTCCGTGTCCTCACATGAAGTGAGTTTACTACTTTGACCCCTTGTGGGAAAGTCTTTTGTTTTTCGGTACCCTGCTGGCGGGGGTTTATCTTCTTCGCTTAGCGTCGAGCCCTTGTGTTCGGCGTTTAATTGGCGGACTGTTTGAAAACCCAACAATTCCTGTGGGTGTGATTTGCGGGCCTTAGAAGTCTTGTGGATTTGACATATTCGACCGAGAATTTTCTTGTAGGTTAGACAATTCATCTTTGTCATCCTTTAGAGTGTGTTTTACCATTTGGCCGTGAGCTTTTAAATCGGCGTTGACTACCGTGCTCTTTGGGCTTTTCTCTTTATTCGGTGCTGCTCTTTTACTGTACCGTGATTTTCGTTCCATCTCTTATCTCGGATGTACTTGGAGTGTTGGTCTTGCTTCTTGCTAGCCAGCTATCCTCCCGCACTGAAGCGGGTCATGAGGCTTCTTAATGCGGTCATTGTGCTCGGTTTCTCTTGGCGAGGTGTCACGGCAAGCCATTCGTCTCGGACATTGTGCTTGAAAGCTGCTAAGGCTTCACGGCGTCCGAACGATCGACTATTTGGTTCTTTTGGTAAGAAACCTCTTCCAGAATTTCGCGCTGACTCTCGGGTTGTTGAGTTATATGACTTAAACCGTGCATCGGGAGGGCGGACATAGGTCCCTTGAAAATTTGCTCTAAATGCTTCCTCGAGCTCTTCCCAACTTCCATGAGTGTTTTTACGGGAGGCTTTTGAGCCAATGACGGGCTGGCCCTTTGAGCTTGAGGGGGAGATATTTCATGGCGTGGAGATCATCTCCTTTGGCCATGTGTATATGCAATATATAGTCTTCTATCCAGACTCCAGGGTCTGTTGTTCCATCGTAGGCTTCTATGTTTATGGGTTTAAACCCTGCTGGGAACTCATGATCCAGCACCTCGTCTGTGAAACTCCAGGGTCGGACACTTGACGTGTTGCTTTGCTTCCGCTATTTTATGCTTCCGCTTTTCCTTCTTCGGGGCTTCTTCTTTGGCGATGAGCAGCTGTGCTTAAAAACTCTTGTTGAAATGGGGTCCTCTGTAGCATGACAATTAAGTAAATCATGAGGCTTGTTTAGGTCTTTGGAGGGAGGTACATAGCTTTGATCCTCAACCTTTTCTTGGCGCCCTTTCGTGAGGGCTTGTACACACATCCTCCCCTCTTATTTGAGTCATCTTTGGAGGGGTTGTCTTCGGCACTCTAGGGGTATTGTTATTTCCTATGCGGGATCTATATTCTTGTTGTGGCTGGATTTGGAGCAAGCGCCGGCTGGCGCTTGGCGTTTGGGCTGCTTCTTTAGAGAATCTTCCTCCGCTGCTTTTTAGCCATCCCCTTCTTTTGGGGTATCCACCATGTAGGCGTCATGTATGAGGTGGCCTTCTAGTGCCACATGTAGGTAATTTGGGTCCTGTTCGATCTCGGCATAAATTCGTCCATAGCGTCGATGTCATCGAAGTCGAAGTCTAGCATGTCGGTTAAATCTTCGACAGTGGCTATAAAGTGGGTGGTGGGTGGGCTCTGAATTTCTTCGTCGTCCGAACTCCAACCGTCCTGGCCATAGTCCGGCCAGGATTCTCCTGATAGCGAGAGATGCTTCAGAGAATTCAGGATATCGCCAAAAGGCGAGTGCTGGAAGATGTCCGTGGCGGTGAATTCCATAACCGGCGCCCAATCCGGTTTAATTGGTAGGGGCGCGGGAGGCTCGGAGTCCGGCGAGGAGTCCGGCGCCTCGGGATCACGAGTTTCGCAGAGGACAAGATTGGTATTCGGCTCCATCACCGTGGATGTTGAAGCCCCCAGGGCGGCGTCTATCCACCGGCCCTCGACATGGGCAACCGGCTCGGGCTAGTGGCGGGGGCCCGGATCTGAATCTTTGACCACCAAAGCACTGTCCGGCAGCGAGCTAGATCATGCCCATCGTCCGCAGTCGCGATGCGCTTGCGCTTGTGGCTCGAGTCCGTCGAAGATCAAGTCTTCTCGATTCATCGGCCGTGAAGTTCAAGCTTCGAATCGACTGACGGCGAGCGTAACTTTCGATCTGCTCCGGATGGCCAAGAGGGTTGGCCCGCGGAAGGCAAAACCGCCCGAATCTGAAGATCTGTCGGGAGAAAAGTCTCACCACTGGACAGCGTTGATGGTTGAAGATGCCATCGAGCCCTATCGGTGGCGACACGGAGGAACTCTCAATGAAAGCACCAATGTCGGTGTCAAAACCGGCGGATCTCGGGTAGGGGGTCCCGAGGTGTGTGTCTAGGGCGGATGGTAACAAGAGGCGAGGGACACAATGTTTTTACCCAGGTTCGGGCCCTCTCGATGGAGGTAAAACCCTCGTCTGCTTGATTAATATTGATGATATGGGTAGTACAAGAGTAGATCTACCCACGAGATCAAGTAGGCTAAACCCTAGAAGCTAGCCTATGGTATGATTGTTGAGATGTAATGTTAAGTCCTATGGACTCAAGGCCCTCGGTTTATATAGACACGGAGAGGCTAGGGTTACACAGAGTCGGTTACAATGGTAGGAGATCTACATCCGTGTTGCCAAGCTTGCCTTCCACGCCAAGGAAAGTACCTTGGGACACGAGCCGGAGTCTTCAATCTTCTATCTTCGTAGTCACGGAGTCCGGCGGATATTGTGATCCGTGCTGTCCGAACACCCCCTAGTCGGGACTCCTCGGCCACTATACTCCGGAAAGGAGACCCGACCAACAGAGAACTTCAGAATGAGGTACTTACTCGTCCATGGTGAAGTATTTCCGGTGCTTCAACGGGCGGCAGGGGCGATCACTGCCACTCGAAGCCTCCTTCCTCTTACGGATGGCGTCGAAGTCTATGCGGAACCGGCCCAAGCTCTCGACATGAGGGTCGGCGCGTGGCGTGGACGAAGAAGCACCAAGGCGACCTGCCTCAGGGGCGTGAGGCTGGGAGGAGCGGTCAGGTGTCACCTCTTGGTGGCCTGCCGAGGTCTCGGGGTTTTGGCCTCGGGAGCTGGAGGTTGCGTCCCCTCATCTACACCGCCTCAGGATGGGTTTCCCAAGCTCCGGAGGATGACGCCTCGGATTCCCGCGCGACATCAACATCTCAACACCAGATCCCCTAGCCTGTAGCGATGCTTGCCTCCCTGCACCACCCCCCGAGGCAAGATCGATGTGGGCGACGGGGAGAGGAGCCACGGCGATGGGATTTTTGCGGGGCCCCATGAGGTCGGCCGGGCGCAACCCCCATTCGTCAAAACGGGGCATCTTCCTCGTGAACTCGGACCTGTCCAAGCAAAGATACAGGAGGCCGCCCCCATGCCGGATGTCGCCCGGAGAGGGGTCGCCAGCCAAGACCTCCAACACCTTCTTCAGCATTTCAGGTGCAAGATCCTCCTCCTGAAGCCTCATGCGGTCCCGACACAGGTCGGGGTCCACATCGCTCGGAGAGGCGCGCCGAGAGGGCGAGCGCACCTTTGAGGAACTCCTTCACCACCGGGCGCCGCACCACCTGGCGCCCTCAACCTCTCGAATCGGCGCCAGACAAAGGCGAACTGGGGGCTCCCGAGCTTCTCGTGGCCCCAGCCTAGATTGGGGATAGCAGGCAATGTCGGATGCGCGGGCAGGGGGCTGGGCACCCCGACATCCATGTACAGCCACCGTATCCGGAACCCGCTCATGGAAGGTGGAAGGCCAAAATCAATCCCCAAGTCGGCCATCTCTGGCACGGTCTGGAAGCTCACGCACCCCAAGCACTGCAGTGGATTGGTTAGGCGCAAGGAGAAGAAGTGGCGCAAGAGGGCAATGGAAGGGGCAATGCCCACCTTGGCTTCGCAGACGAAGGCGAAGACAGCAAGAAGAGTAATGGATTGAGGGTCAAGATGCATCATATGGATCTAGTATTGGGAAAGCACTGCATTGAAGAAAGCAAAGAAAGGGGGAACCAGGCCAGCCCATAGGGCGTCGGCGAAGAATCGAACCTCCGTAACGATCCTGTCAAAGGAGGCATGGGACGCAGGCCAAGCCATCGTCCTTCCGCACTCATTAAAGCTGGAGGCAAGGCAGGGCCGGATCTTGTCCAAAGCTTAAGGTTGAAATATCGATCGACCGTCCGACGATGGGCGCGATTGCGGACGTGACGTATGAAGCGTGAACTTCTTCCCTTTCTCCCTTTCTGTTGGCGCCATGGCAACAAAAGGGGGGCTGAGCTCAAGTCAGATTGGAGGTGGAAAAAGAGGCTCAAGGAAGAAAGGGGAATAGGAAGCTCGCGGGCATCAAGGAGGGAATAACTGTGTAAAGTTTTGTGGCCACCTAGCCAGGTGGATAATTGGGGAGCGCAGGGAAGCGGAGACGCCCACGTCCAATCAACCGCCATGGGCCACCAAGGCCACCGGATATTGGGGCCCGCGGCACTCCGCACTTGACCTTTGGCTTCGCTGCTAAGCCAAGTCCGAGCACGCCTTTTGGGCCTGGGGCCTGCTGCATGCCCCGGGAACAGGGGTCCGGACTTGCTCGTCAATGCCTGCCGCGGCATGGCTCAAGCGGTGGCCCAAAGAGGACCCGCCTACATCAACCCAAGCTCAAGACCCACGCGAATAGCCTCGCGGCGCACGAGGCAAGGCTCAGGCGGCCTCACCAAAGGCTCGCGAGGAGGCGAGAGATCAAGGCAAGGAGTACTCGCGAGGTGCTCATGACGCAAGCCATGACAATCGAGACTTCAGCGGCGCCACCAAATAAGCAGTTGTCCTCATTTCATCTTTGGTGCAAAGGGAGCAAGCGCAGCGCCGAGTACCTAGACATCAATCAAAGGTTACTATATTGGTGCAACAAGACTATGACCAGCAGAGCGAGGATCGGAGGTCACCGTGGAGCCTAAGACGGCGTCATACACCTTTGGCGGTCGAAAACTTTGTCGGATGCTTGTACTAGCTTTCCCCTTCAAAATGGCGTTGTTGGCTCCTTCCGCTCAATATTTGGGAAGAGGACCAGGGCCTCTACAAATAGAGATAGCCACCACTATAGAAAGGGGATCGATCGAGTTCTCACCAAGCCAACACAGATCGAATCCACCCAAGTAGGACACCGCACTAGCTCAAGAACACCCCTCGCGAGGCTGTTCTTCCTTTGTACTGTTCATCATCAGCCCTAGAGGAAATCCACCACACCACACACTACAGTAGGGTATTACACCACAACGGTGGCCCGAATTAGTATAAACTTTGTGTCCCTTGTGTTGTTCATCATGTAGCTTAGATTCATGGCGAGGCGTTGGGACGTGGATCGGTAGGGGGAAGATCTTCGTGCGCACCCTAGAGTTCGAACCTTAACGGTTTTGCCGGAACCCGATATCCGATAGAGGGGCACCACGGCAACCTCCATAGGATCGTCAAGTCGGTGTCTGGGCCACCTGGGAGGGTCGGGCATCAGCAAGCCGGGTGTCTAGAAAAGAGTCGTCTGGTTGCAGATGAGTAGACGGTACAAATACACTCAACATCGGATACGAGGCACAATGCTTGGAAGGTAGGTCCATATCGATTGAGATCTGCCCAAGAGTACATCGGGGAGGAATTTCAATGTCCCATGGCTCTACGTGTCGATTCAGTTCTCGCCATTAGGGGTTTTGGTGCTGCATGAGCAGTGAAGTGGATTCAGGCAAGGAAAGGCGAAGCTTCTCCTTGTGTGGCGGAGTAGTGAGCGAGGGGGATATGGTATCGCGAGCTATCATGAGGAAGGCGAGGCGGCGAAGTGCAAGGAGCAGGGGTAAATGGTGTGCGGCCGACGATGGGGAAGAGAGGAGGAAGAAGAGAGTGGAAGAGCGGGGAAGAAAGTGCATTAAATCTCAATTCTACTAGTACTACTACCAGGATATACTGTCCTTGGTGTAAATAGTTACCTGGAATGACATGTGGGTCTACTCACAAGAGGGCCCATATATGAGTTAATGGAGGACGAGAGGTGCGTGAGGTGTATTTGAGGCGTGCTCTCTTTAGGAAACATGATGGCGATCTTTGGGTAAGGCTGATTTAATGTAACACCACACACAGGTTCAGCTTATTAATTATGTGTCCCATCTGCTGCGGCATGTATTGTCACCACTCCGCTGCTAAGGCTAGTTGAATAGTTCTTCGGCCGAGATGGGGAATAATGGATCGCGAGGACTTCCTTTCTCAGGTATCCTTATGCCTCTACACTCACTTCACTCATTTTGCTCCGTACCTAGTCACTTGTTGAAATCTGTAGAAAGACAAATACTCCGTATTTGGGAACAGAGGGACGCTTTTACTCCATATTTGAGAACAGAGGGAGTGTCACCATATGGAGGGAACAGAGGAAGCTTGTGATATGATCATGTCAATGAGAGGGAGTAAGCCCCATGCATGCAACATGCAACACTCACACGTACACATGGACGCACGCAACACTCACGCACACATGTGGCTACATGACTGCAGCGAACACACACGCTCACGCTCAAGTGCTCAACCTACTCCCTACGTTAGTAAAAGACTGTACATTTAGAGATTTACACATTGACCAGGGCATAATTAATGCCCAAAAGTAGCAGAGTTATGTGCATGCAACCATTGAGAGAAGAAGATTAAATGAAGGTCGTTGCATGCTGTAATTAAGGATTTAGATTAAAGGCTAAATGCATTGGAAGTGTAGATGTACATCATGTACTACACTCTTTGTTTTTTAGCCGATGTACACTCTTTGTTGGAAGATCGAGGGAGTACACGTGCATGCACTCACATACACAGCCAGGGTGGTTCGCGCGCAAGGGTTGGACTCCTGTGGCGCCTACGTAAAGTTTTGTTTGACTGATTTCTTTGCTCTCTGTAGCGGACAGTGGGACCCGAGAAACCGGTGACAATTTAACCGATCGACAAAGTGCCACGTCGACTATGTGGCGGTCGAAGAGGGTGCGATCTGATTGCTCTCACGATGAGCTAGTGATCGTATAATCACCGCAAAACTATATATAGTTACCGTAAAGAGCATATTGTTACATATGTTGACCTCGAGTGTATTTTTCTTGTTTTAAATTAAGCCATATTAATCGGAAAGGAAGCAATATGGACTACTAGTACTAATCTTGCTTTGATGTGTCCCTTCAACTCGCCCGAACAAGGAGAAAGCTTGCCTTCTACGCCTCGCCCACATGCAGCTGTGGTTAAATTAGAGACGAGGAAAGGGTTTTGACTTCTAACGCCCTCTCCCTCGCCCCTGCGCCCGCCCCTGCCTGGCGGTGGATGTGCGAGTAGTTCAATCGGTGTCAGTTGCGAAGCATATTGTCTTGTAGTATCATCAACTGTTGGACCTTCCAAGAGGTGAAGAGCCAAGTGCAAGGTTCACCTGAGTATGCAACTGTTGAACCTCCGAAGAGGCCGAGAGCCAAGCGCCAAGTTTTATAGGAGTTGTCGTCCTAGTAGGAGTGTACTACAACTATCTGCGAATGATGCCAGCAACGTAGATGCCACCACGTCACATATATCGAAAGTTGTGCCCTTGTTTTTTTCTCAAAGAAGCGTGTTGGAGCCGTCTGACAACCACACAAGTTGCGACGTACACATAACACATTTACTAGTAATCAATTCTAAAGGACAAATGCCAGTATGCCACACAAGTTCATCTCCAATTCATGTGATAAATTTGTGCACGACTAGTCTACATATATTCACAGCGCTACCGTTCACAATTACCGTACTCCACTTACATGTTATATATGGGCTACATGTCCTCCTCCAGGTTCGAGTCCCAAGGGTTTTTCATGGATGGCACGATCCATAGCGGTGGGCAATGGGAATCATTGTCGCAGCTTTCTAGTCCGGTTCCACACACGATGGGAACTCATCCAAGCTGAAGCGGCACAAATCAGGGATAGCGTGTCCTAGCATGTCGTTCATCTGGCGGTGCGCACTGAAGACACAACCATGCTTCATGAACGGCAGGCCTTCCGTTTCGTGCATGGAAGATGGCATCTGCTTCACAATGGGATAGTTGTCCCCAATGAAAAGCGAGTACTCTCCAAGAGTGTTCCTCGGCACCCACGTAGCGTTAGGGGGGTCGAACTCAGCACTGTTCATCTGGTACACGTGGCATCTCAGATCTGGACACATGGTGACATACATAGTCAAGGTCCATGCATAATAATGTTGTCCTCAAATATGGCGGTCGGTAATACTGTGCAACAAATAGTACTACTCCGGTATAGAGCAGGTAAAATAACCGGCTTATTATATATAGCCACTCTTGGCTACATGGATGAGATAGTAAAACATGGAAAAACAAAAATGGTGGCAGCTAGTGGGTTCATGTCTTCAAGGGCCTAGCTAGCTATACGCATCCTCCAAGGTAAAAAGTACTCCTACTAGTACTAGTAAGTATACTACTGTCGGATTTCGGGTTCCGGCAGACCCTAAAGGTTCGAACTCTGGGGTGCACGCGGTGATCACACCTCCTGCCTACCTACGCCTCGTCGCATACCATAAGGATCCAAACTACCACTAAGAAACTGACACAAGGGACACAAGGTTTATACTAGTTCGAGGCACTTGTTGTCTGTTGTAATGCCCCACGCTTAGTTTGTGGTGTGGTGGATTGCCTCAGGGCTGATGATGAACAATACAAGGGAAGAAACAGCCTCGCGAGGGGCTATTCTTGGGCTGGTGCGATGAACTGCTTGGGTGAGTTCAACACCTCTATCTCTCTCTCTCTCTCTCTCTCTCTAGCCTGCCGAAAATCTCGATGCCTCTCTCTATGGTGGCTAGCTCTATTAATAGAGGGAGGCCTTGGGCCTCTTCCCAAATATTGAGCGGGAAGGGCGCCAACAATTGGCCATTTTGAAGGGGAACATCAAGTACACTTATTCTGCCTAAAGTTGGTCCTCCTTTGCTAAAGACTCGGCAGTCACCCGGGCTTGGGCTCCCGATGACCTCCATCCTGCCGCTCTGTGGTCTAGGTCTTGTTGCACCAAAATGGTTTCCTTTGCTTGATACTCTTGCTGCGCTTGCCCCTTTGCCCAAAGGAAACAAGGACTCTGTGCAGGGGCGCCCCTGGCCTCGGTGTCATTTGGGCATCATGGGCCCTCGTGAGGTACCCATCTCCCCCTCCTGGGAGCCAGCTGATGAGGTGTGCGAAAGCTTCATCCCCCGAATGGCCCCTCGCGAGGTCTTGATATTTTGATGAAGATGGGCCCTCTTGGGCCACTTCACAAACCATGCGGGGCGGCAACAAATCTGGGTACCCCCATTCCCGGCAGCAGTAGCCCCGGGCCCAAGGTGGCTGGACTTGGCAACAAGTGAAGGGCAAGCGGCCCGCTGACCCCCTCTGACCTTAGGCGCCCGTGTGATTGATTGGACTTGGGTGTCCTTGCTTCCCCACGCCTCGCGCAATTGACAAGAGATGTACCCGTCGAGCTTACCTTCTTTGCCTTTTCGGTCATTGCGGATCCCTTTCGCTCCTATCCTTCTTGCTTCCGAAGTCCCTTCTCTCAACCTTGCATCTTAGCAAGGCATGGCGTTGTGAGACCCGGGGAGCTTGGTACCGCCGCTCTAGATCCTCGAGCGTGTGGGAAAGAATCTTACTGGGCCAGCGGATGATGGCGGCCAAAGGCAACAGGGGCGTGCACAAGGTTGGTTCCGCCCTTCCAGACAAAGGCACCTTCTACCGCTCTTCGTGGCGACATCGCCCTTGGTGCCCCCTTCTCCAAGTTCTTCCTTTCTTCTCCCCAATTACAACCCCAAGCCTCACCTCCATCCCAACTATGTCCTTTCCGGCGATTTTCGCCTACTCTGGAGCTCATGTTGTGGTAAGTCCTCGGTGGCCTTGCTGCGCCTTACTTTTACCTCCGGGTTTCTCGCCCCATCACGGTCGCATTTTTCCGCCGCTCAATGCTACCTCGAAGCCCGGGAAGAGGATTGAAGGCGAGGAGCAAGTGGGTCATGGTGGATCTTTGGCGCATCCATCCCGTTGATCTGCCCGGGGAGGCGTCGGCCCCGATGCTTGGTCCCAGCTCGCCGATCCCAGCAAGGCGGTCTTTGGGAGGATGGATCGGACTGTGGCGACGACATGGCGGGAGAGCGGCGTCGCTCCTAAGGGGTTCTGGAGCACGGGTGGCTCCGCTCAGGAACACCGATCCCTTGGAGGCTCGGGGGCGATGCCACCTCGCCCGACTCCGTAGTCGGCGGCGAAGATGGCCATGGTCCTCAAATCCTTGGTTGGGGGCGTGGCGAGATTGGAGGTGCTCTGCCCTGTTCCGGGATGATTGGGAGCAGGTGGTGAACTCCATGCCTACTTAGACCCGCTGGAGCGGGTGTTGGAAGAAGATCAGTGGATGGCAAGGGGGTCTGGCGAGGCCAGCGTGGCCCCGAAGGCTGGGGAAAGGCTACCTTGTTGGGGGCTTTATGATAGCCCAAGAAGCCGCGGCGGCCAGGGCGCCCCGTTGCTTCCTTCATGGTCCCCTTGAAGATGTGCCCTCGTCCCCCCAAGTGAGGCTGGAGGGCTTCTATCTTGTCCGAGCGTCTTCACCCGTCTACCTTCATGACCCGGCGTTGACCTTGACACCTGGTGGAGCCTTGGTGGCGAGCTTGCCTTCCTGCTAAGGCCGTGAAGGGTTGGGAGGCTTTTGGCGAAGTTCCGTGCTTTCAACACCAAGCCAAAGGCGAGGTGGTGCCGATCTGAGGCTCCACGAGGCAAAATCGCCAGCCTCTGGATATTCTTGGGTGACCCCTTCGGCTCATGTCTGTTTTAGCTCCAACATGCATCATGCCTCTGGGCGTTTATACTTGTGTTTGGTGTTGTGAAAGCACTCTATATTTAATATTTGCTTTTGAATTCCTTGAGATTTGCCTTTCCTTTCTTCTTTTGTTCTCGTCGTGAGGCCCCGCCCTCATCCCTTGCCCAGGATAGGGGCGGGACCAAGGAGTGAGGGCTCGTGACCGTTAGGCTCTGATCGCGATGCTCGAGTCCCCTTTTGAATAGCAAGTAAGGGGAGAGATGTATGGTAAATCCACCGTTCTACATCGGCGAGCCGGCCCCTACCTCAAGCAGCCCCGGAACTAAGGGTGATGGGCTCGTGACCATTAGGCTCCTTATCGCGATGCTCATGAGTCCCCCGCCAACGGCCCGTACCTTGCTCCCTCGGGGGAGGCGTCGCGAACCAGGCCAGGGCTGGGGGTGCGTGCGTGCAGGCGTAACCCCCCTGCCCACCCCCGCGGCACTCCTAAGGGGGCATTACGATGGGGCGGACCGGGTGGGCTCCACAGGTTGATGGGCGGGGCCACCCTCGGTTTTTATCACCGGCGGGCATAGAGCTTCCATATATGGGGCATAGCCGTTCCTCCGTGTCGTCCGGGGCGAACATGGTGCTTCCACTAGTCGTCGGAGGGCTCCCCTCGGGAGGGCCGGGGAGTGTAAGCCCATACGACATTGGCTTTCCCGGTAGGGCGGAGGTGTACGGGCACCCGTGAGCCACCACGAGACTCACGGGGCCCTACCTCAAAGCGGGTTGTGCAGGCTCGGGCCTTTACTTGTAATGAATTCTGCAAATTTGGTTCGATCCGACACCTCGTCCTCGGTCCCGCCCTTGGGGCTCGGGTCGCCCGGTATGCCGGTCGCCATGCGTGGACAAGGACATGAGGTGAGGCTGGAAAGGGGAAAGTCCATGAGTCGCGATGCTCGGCCCCCTTTAGCGTGGGCGGCCGACATGAAGGAAGAAGGTGCCGCCATAGGCATCAAGTAATGATCATGATGGGTCAAACACGACCGAATAAGCGTGAGAGGATACAAGCCAGGGCGGCCAGTGGCGGAATATCACCGAGGGCGCCCATAGCTAAAAGATGAACTAAAGGGAGACATGCGCGAGGATGGATCCGCACTGGAATGATGCAGCCACGGGGCACTCGGCTGAAAATGAAACTCGAAGGATGTCACTGATGTTGAAGATGAAGGATCTGATGGCGGACGGCCGCCTTTGGGAAACCCGATCTTTTGAGGGGCCGGGCCTGGGAGGCTCGGGGGTTGCGGCTCTCGCGGACCATCTCCATCTCCGCGGGACTATGGAATGCGGCCTCTTGAGCCTCGGGATGCTCCTCATGGCGTGGCCGCCCCAGCCACGGGCGGCAAGGTGCAAACATAGGGTTGGTGGACCCCCTTGGTTGGGGGGACGTGGCGAGATTGGAGGGTGCTCCTGTACCCCTGTTCCTTCGGGATGATTGGGAGCAGGTGGTGAACTCCATGCCTACTTAGACACGCTGGAGCAGGTGTTGGAGGCGAAGAAGATCGAGCTGGATGGCAAGGCGCGGGTCCTGGCCGAGGCCCGCGTGGCCTTCACGAAGCTGGAGGAGAAGGCTCGCACCTTGTTGAAGACGCTTTATGATAGCGGCCAAGAGAGCCCGCTGGCCGGCGCCGAGGACGGCCCTGCCAAGTTGCTTCCCTTCATGGTCCGCGCCCTTGAAGATGTCGCCCTCGTCCTTGGCCCCACAGCTGAGGCTGAGGCGCGTGTCCTATCTTGTGCAGCGCTAACGCGCGTCTTCACCCACGTCTACCTTCATGACCCCGACGTTGACCTTGACACCCTGGTGGAGCCTATGAGTGGCGAGCTTGCCGCTGTCGCTGCTAAGGCCGTGAAGGGTTGAGCGGAGGCTCTGCTGGCGAAGTTCCGTGCTTTCAACACCAAGCCAAGGCGAGGTGGTGCCGATCCTGAGGCTCCACGAGGCAAAGTCGCCCAGCGCAGCTCCGTCACCAGCGATATTACTGCCAGAAAGTGACCCCTTCGCGGCTCATGTCCTGTTTTTAGCTCTTGCAACATGCATCATGCCTCGTGGAAGCGTTTATACTTGTGTTTGGTGTTGTGAAAGCACTCTATGGACTGTAATATTTGCTTTTGAATTCCTTGAGATTTGCGCTTTTCCTTCCTACTTGCTTTTGTTCTACGTCGGCAGAGCCCGGCCCCGCGCATACCTCATCTGCCATTAGCCCCGACCGGATACCAGGACGGGACCAAGGAGTGAGGGGCTACGTGACCAGTTAGGCTCTGAGTCGCGATGCTCGAGTCCCCTTACGCCTTGAATAGCAAGTAGGGAGGGAGATGTATGAGTAAATCCACCGTTCTACATCGGCAGAGCCCGGCCCCGCGCATACCTCAACCGCCGTTAGCCTTTCGGAACTAAGGGGTGATGGGCTACGTGACCAGTTAGGCTCCTTAGTCGCGATGCTCATGAGTCCCCCTTGACGTTCAAACGGCCTTCGTACCTTGGCTCCGCTCGGGGAGAGACGTGCGACGAACCAGGCCCGAGGGGCCTGGCTGGGTGGCGTGCGTCTGGGCGTAACCCAAGCGTAGCCCCCGTGCCCAGCCCCCTCGCGCGGCACTCCTAAGGGGAGGCATTACGATGGGGCCGGACACTGAGCTGTGGGCTCCCTGAGGTTGATGCGGCCGGGGGCCACCCTCAGTTGTTTATCACCAGCGCGGAGCATAGAGCTTCCATATATGTACGGGCATAGCCGTTCCTCGGCGATGTCGTCGGCCAGTAGAGAACATGGTGCTTCCACTAGTCGTCGGAGGGCTCCCCTCGGGAGGCCCCAGGGAGTGTAAGCCCATACGACATGTGGCTCGCACGGTAGGGCCTGACGAGGTGTATCTGGGCACCCGTGAGCCAGCACGAGACTCACGGGGCCCTACCTCAAGGCGGGTTGTGCCTGGCTCTGGGCCTTTACTTGTAATGAATTCCTGCAAATTTGGTTCGATGCCGACACTCTACGTCCTCAGGTCCCCGCCCTTGAGCGAGCTCAGCCGTCGCCGGTATGCCAGGTCGCCATGCCGTGGACAAGGACATGAGGTGAGGGCTGGAGAGCGAGTAAGAGTCCATGAGTCGCGATGCTCAGGTACCCCCCCTTTAACGTGCAAGCGGCCGACATGAAGGAAGAAGGGTGCCGCCATAGGCATCAAGTAATGATCATGATGGGTCAAACGCACGACCCGAATAAGCGTGAGAGGGATACAAGCCACTGGGTCTGGCCCGAGTGGCTTGGAGATAATGCAGCCCGAGGGGCGCCCCCGGTAAGCTAAAAAGATGAACTAAAGGGAGACATGCGCGAGGATGGATCACAGCGACTGGGAATGATGCAGCCACGAGGGCACTCCCAGCTGAAAATGAAACTCGAAGGATGTCACCTGATGATGTTGAAGATGAAGGGATGCTGAAGTAGCGGACGGCGCGCACTGCGGGAGCCGATCTTTATGAGCCCCCAGGCCCAGGAGCCTCGGGAGGCTCCGGAGGCGCTGGCGGCTCCTCGCGGACCATCTCCATCTCCGCCAGGACTATGGAATGCCTGGCCTCTTGAGCCTCCAGGATGCTCCTCATGAGGCGTGGCCGCACAGCAGCCACGTTCGGCAGGCCGAAAGGCATGCAAACATAGCTGTGAGGTGGACCCTCACAACGCCCCATGCGTGAAGGCCAGAGGCGCTCGTGAGAGGCAGCTCGGTTGAGCCCTGGTATGTCGATGCAAACGCGCGGGTAAGCGGCGGCTGCCACTCATGACTCTTGACTCCTGCGGCTCCTGAATGATCTCGCTGACGAACTCCTGAGGGTCTGGCCCTCCTTGCCTTGCTTCTTCCTGAGGGAAACGTGCCTTGAAACACGCCTCCAAGTGGTGCCTGAGCGCCTCCCTCGTGATCTTAGCAAAGTTGTTGGCCCTCCAGGAGAGAGCCCCCGAGCCTTGCTCGAGGAGGGCGCCGCGCGCGCCTTCCTATGCGACAGAGGGAGGAGCCCCCTGAACGGGCGCAGACCCTGAGGGGCCTGCCTCTCGAGGGTTCGGACTAGGCGATGTCTTCTTCTTCTTAGGGACAGCCTCTGAAAGCCTTCCGCTACGCGATCTGGGTCTTCAATTGACGCGGCTTGAAAAGCACGCTCCAGAGAACACACCGCATCCCTCTCTTCACAAGGCACCGTGATGACTCCACCGCTTCCTACCATCTTGAGGACATTGTAGCCGTGATGAATCATGGCCATGAACTTGGCCAGGGCTGGATACCCGAGGATGGCATTGTACGGTAGGCGAATGTGCGCGACGTCGAAGCCAATGAGCTCAGTGCGGTAGTTGTCGCGCTTCCCGAAGGTAACAGGAAGGCGAACCTGCCCTACCGGAACCGTGGAACCATCAGTGACTCCTGAGAAAGGCTTGGTTGACTGAAGCTGATTGTATGGCACTTGGAGTTTGTTGAATGTCTCGACGGATAGGATGTTGAGCCCCGCTCCGCCATCGATGAGGGTCCTAGTGACTTGCACATTGCTGATGATTGGGGAACAAAGCATCGGGAGGACTCCGGCTGTTGCCGCGCACTTGAGCTGATCCGCTGAGCTGAACGTGATGGCGCATGCTGACCACCTGAGAGGGCGTGTGGCCTCGAGCTTGGGGAGGACTGCATTCGCCATAAACAAACGCTTGAAGATCTGCCGAGAGGCAGGGCTGGCGCCGCCCAAGATGCAGCGATTGTCGCGGCTCTGAAGCCTCCGGCCCCTCGTCCTGATGATGGTCTTCATTCCTCCTCGGCTGTGGTGGCAGAGGAGGGAGGCCCACATTGCCTTGTGGGCGATCCTCACGAGGCTGATCCGTCCATGCTCCCTTGCGAGGCTGGTCCTGCCAGCGGTCCTTGCGAGGTCGGTCACGCCACCCTTGGCGAGGGCCCCAATCTTCCCATCTTCCTCCATCTCTTCCTCCTCCTCGACCACAGCCCCGGTCGTTGCACTCGGGGCGTCGGCCGGCACACACGTCCCACGCGGCCCTGAGCTCTTGGCATTCGTTGGTGTTGTGGGTGTGGAGGTCGTGGTACACGCAGTACCGACTGCCCTTGGATGACTCAGGCTGATCCCTGCCTCGCTTGGTGTCCGGCTCTGCTGCAAGCACGGCAGCCCCCTTGCGCTTCACGTCCTTGACCTTGGGCTTCTTCTCTTCTGGGTCGGCAACCGGCAGCTCCAGGAGGGAAAGGCGTCCTTCCTCAGCCCTGGCACACTTGGTCGCCAAATTGAACAGCTCCAGTAAGGTGCACAAGTCTTCTTGGATTGCAAGCTCCTCCTTCATCTTGACGTCACGCACGCTATCGGAGAAGGCTGAGATGATGGCCTCCTCAGACACCCTAGGGATCTTAAGGCGAGCGTTGTTGAAATGATGGATGAACTTCTGCAGGCTCTCTCCTGGCTGCTGCTTGATGCGGCGCAAGTCGCTCATGGCCGGGGGCCGGTCGGGGTGCCTTGGAAGTTGGCGATGAATCGGGTGCGCATCTCGTCCCAGGAGGAGATCATGCCAGGAGCCAGGTTCAAGAGCCAGGTGCGGGCACCGTCCTTGAGCACCATGGGGAACCAGTTCGCCATGACCTTCTCGTCCCCGTTGGCGGCTTTAATGCCCAGCTCATAGAGCTGGAGGAACTCCGCAGGGTCAGTCGTGCCATCATAGCGCGGGAGCAGATCTGGCTTGAACTTGCCCGACCAGGCCACGCTGATAGCTCGGCGGTGAAGGCATGGCAGCCTGCAGTGGCCGCGGGAGGCCTTTGGTGACGGAGAGCTTGATCTTGGAAGTCTCTGTGCGCTGCTGCTAGGAGCAGCGCGGGGTCTTGTGGAAGCGGGAGCAGCGTTCGTGTTGGGCGGAAAAGGGAGCACACAGGCAGCTTCTTGGGACGAGGATCTCTTGGCAGCTCTTCTCTTCTTTGTCTTTGGCCGCGCAGGCGGAGTGGGTTCGATCCGGGGCCCACGCGCTTTGGGGCCAAAGCGCCTTCTTGAGGAGGCGGTGAGGCGCACAGAGCTTCATCGCCCAGCAGAGGAGGCGCGCGGTCTGTGAGAGGATGGCGCAGGGAGCCCCAGCGGTCTTGACGAGCTTAGTGATGTGGGCGAGCCACTCCTCGTAGAGGTCGTCGGCCAGGACGGTAGTGCAGGAGCTCCAGCGCCAAAACAGCCTTGGCGTCTTGGCGTCCGCAGGCGCAGCAGCGTGGGACGAGAACCGGCTGGAGTCGAGGATGGGGTGGCGGTGCGGCCTTCTCGCCGCACCGAAGGATCTGAGGATGGCGCTGCTGCTCGTTCCCGCCGGGCGATGGCGGCGTAGAAAGGCGGCGACGGGAAGCGTAGGGCGTCGCTACCAGCGGGGGCCGTCTGGGCGAGCAAGTGGCGAGAACGGCCCGGCGCTCGGCGCGGGCTCGGCGAGCGTCTAACGTGGGCCAACGGCGGCGAAGCATGTGGTGGCGAAGCGGATTCGGTGCACCTACAGCGGCGCCAAATGTCGGATTTCGGGTTCCGGTAGACCCTAAAGGTTCGAACTCTGGGGTGCACGCGGTGATCACACCTCCTACCTACCTACGCCTTGTCGCCTCGCAAGGATCTAAACTACACGAAGAACAACACAAGGGACATGAGGTTTATACTAGTTCGGGCCACCAATGTGGTGTAATACCCTACGTCTAGTTTGTGGTGTGCTGGATTGCCTCAGCGGCTGATGATGAACAATACAAGGGAAGAACAGCCTCGCGAGGGGCTGTTCTTGGTTTGGTGCGATGAACTGCTTGGGTGAGTTCAGTCGCCTCTCTCTCTCTCTCTCTCTCTCTCTCTCTCTCTCTAGCCTGCCCAAAATCTTGATGCCTCTCTCTGTGGTGGCTAGCTCTATTTATAGAAGTAGGCCCTGGGCCTCTTCCCAAATATTGAGCGGGAAGGGCGCCAACAATTGGCCATTTTGAAGGGGAACATCTAGTACACTTATCCTGCCTAAAGTTGGTCCTCGCCTACTAAAGACTCTGACGGTGACGCCGGCTTGGGCTCCACGATGACCTCCATCCTGCCGCTCTGCTGGTCTGGGTCTTGTTGCACCGAAATGGTTGCCTTTGCTTGATACTCTTGCATGCGCTTGCCCCCTTTGCACCAAAGAGGAAACAAGGACTCTTCGCAGGCCGGCGCCCACCTGGCGCCCTCCTGGCCTCGGTCGTCATGGCTTGCATCATGGGCACCTCGTGAGGTACCCTGCCTTGATCTCTCCGCCTCCTCGCAAGCCAGCCTGACGAGGCTATGCCCGAGGAAGCTTCCTGTCGTCCGCCCCGCGAGGTTTGGCCCCTCGCGAGGGTCTTGAGTATGTGTCGATGAAGATGGGCCGTACTAGGCCACTCCCTGAGACATGTCGTAGGCCGCAGGCAGGCAAGTCTAGGTACCCCTGTTCCCAGAACGCCGACAACTACTAGTACAACAATGAAAGAGAAGGCAAGAGTGTTAAAAATGGAATACCTGGGTAGATGGTGACGGTCCCATTGTGGTAGATTGTGTGACCATGTTGCACATCAGTGGTACCATGGGTAACGACTACTAAGATAGTTGATCCCAATATGCCAAAGACAGCTACAAGGTTCCAGGTTAGACCGAATCGCGGATGCAAATGCACATCCAGGATCGGCGATCTTATTTTGATCGGGGGATGACTAGTCCCTGCAAAATAATGGAGTACCATTAGGGATGCAAATGATGGTTTGTGCATTCCGTTTGTAATCTCCCGTACCATAGGATGCCAACCAGATGAAACAAGTCCCCTGGCTTGTCATCGCGAAGATGCGGCCTAGATGGTGCACGGCATCTTCGAATGTGTAGGGGTACAAATCTGCCGCCGCCAACATGCGCTAGCCTCTGCCGTTACTTCCTCTTGCATTGATGGCAATCCTTATGTCGAACACCCCAATGAGATAATAATCGTCATAGTGGTGTTGCTTTGTCGACGGGTCCACAATTTCTATCTTCTTCCATTTCATGCAGGCATCATCATACATATTCAAGCCCAGCCAGTCCGAAAGGCCAATCCCAATGGTGGAGAAGGGGTCTATCGAAACGGCCGCACTACTGTGGATGTTGTGCAAAATGATGGTGGTATCCGGCCGGAAGTATGCAAGCCAATCTTCGTTGGCACCAACCCAAACCTATATATAAGATGGTGGGTAGCGGAGAAATTACAGGATGGAAATGGAATAACTACGTACTACATGATCAAACTCCATTACTGACCTGCTCATCGGACAAAATCCGACTACCTCTCAACGTTGGCAACTCTAGCAGAGTCAATGTGCAACCATGGCCAGGGAGCGGTGGACTGTTCGAAGGATTGTCCCATAGAAGAACCTTCTCCTCAAGGACGCATGGAAGACCAACAAGCATGGCCTTTTCACAAGCCTGTTTAAGCACCGTCTTGAAAAAGATGGTGCAGAAAGCACCGAGTCTTGCGGCGGTGAGGACGTCGGAGCGGCGTGCGATTTCTCCTAGAGGTTCGTCGTCCAAGGTCTCCCAGCCCCGATGAGGAGGAGAACCGCCTGGCGAATCCATGGGAGCAACGACGAACTGCCTTCTCTTTGGGGGCAGGGGAACTGGCGAGGAGGAGATAAGAGTGTAGTAACCGCATGGCCTCATCCCTTCCAACTGTAGATCGTTCCTTAGCGAAGGGGTGAGGCTATTATTTACTACTAGTACTAGTATTATGGAACGTTATGGGATTGCATTATACTATAAATAATAGCACTAGTAAGAAATTTTTGGCACTAGGTAGTAGTTTTTGGCGTGGATTAAGAAATTTTGGGTATGTTTTTGCTATTTTTTGTACACGCCAACTAGTGTCAAAAAACGTCTTACATTATATGACGGAGTATGTACTCGTACTGTAGTAGTACTAGTACTACTTTTTCTCAACTAGTAGTGCGATGTACTGTACTCCTAGTCTAGTCTAGTATAGTGCACCAGTTTTGAACTCTTGAATCTTAGGGCCAAGGAGCTACAGTTGGAAGTGGAGGGTACTACTATTCTCTAGAACCATCGTTGTACTATCAATGCAGGGAAAGTACACCTGCGTAGTGGCCTAGTGGGTACTCTCGGTGCTCTATTCAACCGCTCCTCTCACGTAGCTGTCCTACTCAGCCGCTCCTCTCATGCACACACTAGCAGCCTGTTTATCGGTGACGATTCTTATGAGCGAGAACATTTGAGTTATCGTCGACACAATGAGACTAGGCTTTTCGCTTCCATTTGTGGAGGTGTAATGGATCTCGTCGAACTTTGTTAGTAGTTCCTTTTTTATGAATGAGATGAAGCAAAGTTTTTGCCTCCGTTTCAAAAAAACACGTCAAGAGGAATTTCTTTTATAGTAGAGCCGATAATGGAGTGAAGTCCATGCATGCAACGCCACAAGCTACATAGTAGTAGTAGAGCAATTTATGTACAGAGCCATATCGCACAGTTCCCAATGCCCCGCCAGGATTTTCCGGCTCCTCAGACTTAATTGGGAGGTGCTAGTTTAAATATGCTACTAGCTGATGAGGAAGCTACAAGCAAGGTGCGGCTAGGGCGAGCACGCAAGCCACAGGATGCTGGGAAGGAAAACCAGTTCACGTGGCTAGGCTATCCAGTGCACCCATATTGTGGTGTCGCACATCCGTTTGACTTCAAAACTCAAACTACCCGTGTAAAATATTGGCTCGCAGCGAAGTTACTATTTAAAAAAGGCCGTCGTGCGTTCGGCCGGGATCGAACCCACAAAACGAGGTATACACTCTCGCTACCACTAGTAGTACTCGTTGGAGTACAATGCAACCTAGAATCACCTTTTGTCGCTAGTAGTACGTACATTGTTCCTTACAAGAAACCCCTAATAATGCAAGAAACCACTAAACTGCCAAGAAACTACTACCACTTGCATACATGGCTGACTTAAGATAAGACTACCTTATCAACCATTGTACATGCTCTTACCAACCAGCCCCACCAAGAAACGACTACTCTACAAAGTGTCGTTATAGGCACGTTTCAACCCATGGCCCTGTTTGGATACATTTGTTGTCAATCTAAACCTGCCATCCAAACACCACTTTGGTTACAGTTAGTTCAGGGTTAGAATCCAAATCTAACCTCTGACAGGGCCCATGTCGCCCATTAAGTCAATGTCTTCTATTCGACCGGGCGGTATGACTTGTGGGACCTACATGTCAGTCTGCACGAAAATCCTCGAATGAATTCCTACCTCCGGCCCATCCACCTAGTCATCCTCGGCCATGGGACGCAGCTACCGGCGCCGGCAGAAGGTGAGGTCAAAACCGCCGGCAGTGCGGAGCCCATGTTGCGGCAGCCCGGATGCCATCTCCGTCCGGCGCTCGTGGCCGCTAGCTTGCCAAGATAGCTCCGTCCAGCTGCTTTTCTGCAAGGTTTGCTAGCTAGATTGGCACAATAGCACGGCGGCTTGCTCGTGCGCGCCACGCTAAGGCTAGACATCTGGCTCGAGCGAAGGCCAGCGCAGCGGCTTGCTCGCTCGTGAGTCACGCTCGGGCCAGCCTGCCAACCCGTGATGTGGCCAGTGCAGCGTCCGGCCCGTCCGGCAGAGCAGCGGCCAACTCGCTCATCACTGGCGTCACCGACGAACACGCATTAGTACTGTTTTAAGTAATGTTCAGGAAAAATTAATGATTTGAGGGGGAATAACAGGATAGAAGGTCAGATGTGGGTCCCTCGTGTCAACTGTCAAACAAAATGTGTTGGTTTAAGCTGCCTCATCAGCACGGACGTGTGTGTCAACCCTGTCATAAATGGGTTTAAACAAACCTAATTGGTAGGAGTACTAGGTAGTAGTTTTTGGCGTGGATTAAGAAATTTTGGGTATGTTTTTGCTATTTTTTATACAATAGATTCTTCCTAGGGCTGGTTGAAAGTGGTAGTTTTTTGTTAAATACTCTACATATTGTAAGTAGGAGTGAAAGGTAAGCTTTGGAAGCCAATAAGCAAGGCTAATTACATAGTGCATATGTGTACATGATTGAAAGTAAATATCAACCATGAATGACTAATATCTTGATGGAAAACTCAAAACTATGGAATACTAGGAAAAAATGCATGGTTGGAAATACTGGCAATGTTCATGTGCGTTGCAACGAATCATAATTAGAATAATACTTATTCACAAACTTGATACAAAACACTCTAATTATGATATACATATATCACTAGAGATATATTATGTTTCAATAAGAATATATTCCATGGGTTGTTTTGGTGAGGTCAGGGAGGGATGTGGTTGGTTTCAAGATACTAATTATGTGTTTTTATGAAAATTGGTAGACAAGTGAGATGTTGGTGATAAAAGGCAACAACTTACCTCACAATAGTTAGATGTAGATCTAATGGTCAGAAACGACGGATGGCAGACACACCATCATCAACAACTTAGTCTTCTGTAGGAGTACTAGCAAGATCCGTGCATTGCATGGAACATGAAGATACATTTTTTTATAAAACACTTGTTGTGATTGAACCTTGTGGGAGTAATCCCATGTGTGAAAACTAATGATATCTCGAGAAATATGAGATAAGGTGAAGAGGAGTGGGGTGTGGTGGTGATTGGTGGTCGAACTGAGGGGAGGCATGGGGATTGACAACGCCGGCAGCGGCCACCAGGCCAGTTTGTTCCAGAGGCTTCCTTTCTTAATTGCTCAACAATGAGGTTGTTGGAGATAAGGATGAACGAGGGAAGGCCTTGGCTGCAAATGTGGAGAGGGGTGCGGGTATCTTTTAGTTTAATTTCCATCCGTCAGATATAGATCAGACGGTCTATATTGCAAGATGGCACACGTACCATCATCACCAACTCGGTTTTTTATAAGAGAAGAAATATAAGTATGGAGATACAAACGTATTATTGATACTTGCTTCCGTAAACTAGCATCTACATTCTATTCAACGCCTCAGCATGTGGGGCCTTAGCACAATGACTTCTCGACTGTGTAAAACAAAGATTTTCTCGTCGCCGATAAGGAGGGGGTGACGGCGGCGCGCTTTTTGGCTTGCTCTAGTCCTAGTAGTCATACTAGGTGGTCTAAGCACGTGTAGATTTATTCTTTTTCACGTCTTGTGTTCGCCGTACTGCCACGACTGTTGATGAATAGACGGTAAGTTATTCACGGGGAAACCCTTGTTGAGGGTATTTGCGAGAGAGAGAGATAGTGTGCGTGTGTGATATGTTAGAGACTGAGGCAATGATAACAGATTCTTTGTGTCTATGTGTGCGGAGGATAGAGACATACATGTACATGGGGCTTTGTGTTGTGTAACGTGGAGACACATATACATAATTAGAGAGTGAGTGTGTGAGATACACATGCGAACATGGGGAGAGATGAGGATCCAGATAAGTGGGTGTTTTTGTGTGTCTATGTGTGTTTGTGCACGCATTTGTGTGTGAGAGGGAGTGTGTGTATGTGGAGTACTAGAGAGACCACTAATGATGTAAACCTAGTATAAGGGAAGGGGGAATGGTGTGACATGTGTAGTAGCGGGATAGCATGGGTGCGGGCGGGGGGAGAGACTATTTGGAACGATGATACATTAGGGAGCTATGGAAAAAAGTCACGACATATATGTATACAGGGAAGGAGCTGGGGCGGGTCCGCATGTGGGAGAGATAGAAAGAGGAGAGTGGTGCACAAGGAGACAAAGTGTGCTTGTTTGCAGTGGGGGTGGTGTGTGAGGTGAGTGCGCGAGAACCACATAACTAGGGAGATAGACATTTGTGGGTGATGTTTTGTGTGTATGGGAAATATACACTCTACATAGTGTGTGTGCTTGGGAAAGAGAGATAGTGGGAGACCTAGAGAGTGGGGGAAGAGATGTGTGCATGCCCGAGAGACAAAGTGATAGAGACCTATATTGCGGTCTGGACTTTAGAAGAGAGAGGGGTGTTAATGTGCTCGTGTGTTGGTCTTTGTGGGAGAGAATGACTTCTCTATGTGTGTGGGGGGACGAGAGGGGGGGGGGTTGGCTTCAGATAAAGAGTGAGGTGTCTATATTTGAGGGACTTTAGTGTAATTGAGATATTGTGCACTCATTGTCGGGGTGAACCCCGGGCAGGCAACGGAACCCGGATCCTTTTCAAAAACAACGGGGCCGGCGTCGCCCCTTAAGCCGGCACGCGTTTGGCTGGATCGCTCGACCCGGCCAAACCCCGCGACCCGGCCAAACTCTCCGACCCGGCAAGACACGTCGACTCGGCCTCAACAACTAGTACAAGACAGCCGAACCCGGCAAAACCGAGGCTTCCTCAACAAGCCAGCTCCACCCGTGGCGTGCTCCGCATTCCAGCCACGGGTCAGCTCCTGTTCCATCCAGGCCGTATGATGGGACGAGTCTTCAGCCACTGATGACCAAGGCAACAGCGCCCCACCCATGCCTCTGGTCAGCCGGAACGTGGCAACAGTGCCCCTCACCTACCCGCTGACCAGGGCCGGCCTGGCAACAGTGTCCCCCGCCATCACAGCTGACGACACCAAGCGGCGACCTGACGGAGTGCCACTGTACATGGCTCGACTAGGCCACGCCCTGATGATCGACAAGACGGCACACTGTCCCCCTAGGCACGCGAGGCCCGCACCTAGGAGAACCCGGCGAACCACAGGCCCCCAGCGGGTCCCAGCCCGGGTCCCCGGACGCCGACAACCCGGACCCACCGACTTGTAACATTACCATTGTACCCCTAGGGTGTTGGCCTATAAAACCCCCCAGGAGCCCATGCATA
Organism: Aegilops speltoides; assembly: GCA_021437245.1. Lineage (NCBI taxonomy): Eukaryota > Viridiplantae > Streptophyta > Magnoliopsida > Poales > Poaceae > Aegilops > Aegilops speltoides. The sequence continues at coordinate 463,850,895 of CM038147.1, read as the reverse complement.
CGGGCAAGCAGAAGTAAGCAAGCAAGAGAGGAATTAGCCACCAAAATAGTAACATCCACTTGGGGAGAAGGAGCAGCCTAAGCCTTGGCCAGCCCTCCTTCCTCCTCCATACATCTCTAGGAACAACAACGTACTGTCAAACATCAAACTCACTCGGCAGGACTAGGGGTGTTATCTCTCCGGAGAGCCCCGAACCTGGGTATGTCTTGCATCCCGCGCTCGCTCATACCAACCCCGCCTCTGGAGCCCACCAGTGCCTTCGAGCCTCCTCCTCTCTTTAGCCATCCCATGGCATCTGCCATGCGCCCACCACGATAGTTGGCGCCCACCATGGGGCAGCTCGAGGAGCTGGCCGGGAGCATGCTTCAGACGGGGCCCTTCTCCTACTCCGACAAGTCCGTCATGCTGGCGGACGACATTGGTGGCGTGCTCGCCGCCTCCTTCACCGTGCTGCGCATCTCTGATGTGCCCACGGACGACGAGTACCCCAGCGAGGTACTCAGCTACTCCGACTCCCTCCCTCTCCCTCGGTGGTTGCATTTCCGCTGGGGCAATGAACGTCCACGTGGAGGTCTTCGTCACCGGCGACGGCGCCACCTCCTCATCGAGCAAGACGAGGAAGGCTGCCGAAGCCAGGGCCGCAGTGGAACGGACCGAGCCGTCCGATTCGTTGCGCGCCGCGATGCAGAGCCTCCGCATCCCCATCAGCACCTACGCCGATGCCACCAACGTCGCTGAGGCCCGAACCCAGGTCGAGGAAAGGCGCCAGCAAATACTGAACCTATCCGAGACGCTCGCCACCACCAAGCGTCGTATGTATTCCGCTCAACTAGAGCGCAACGCCGCCTACGGATTCACGCCCACCGCGGCCGAGCCGAGCCGGGTCACCGACGTCCATGCCCGGGAGGAGCGATTGGCCGGGCCCTCGGCGCCGTCCCTACCGTCTACAAGACCCCAGCGAAGAACATGCGCGCTGCCCAGGCAGCCGCAGTCGACCTAGACCAGCTCACGGGTGAGGAACTGAAGGAGCACATCGGGCTGATGCGCGACCTCCTCAACGTGGCCAACACTCAGCAAGACCATCTCAACGAGCTCGCCAAGCCGGCGGGATCTGGCTCCGCCCGCATCGGTGGACCTGGCGAATTTCATCACATAGTTTCCTTGCCACCCAGCGAGGCACACTCCAGCCGAGCCCAGACTCGGCGTGACCCGACCGCCACGGTCGCCGGTGGTTTGGGCGACGAGCCCATCCCGGAGACCCAGCGCGGACGCGGCCACCATCTGGCTCCAACCGACCCGGCCCCTTGTGGCCTGGTTGCCAGTCGACTCGGCCTGCACGCCATCGACGACGCCGATGCTCGCCACCGCCTCGACCAGCTCGCTCACTCCCTGGAGGTGGAGGAAAGCATCGCTATCGGGCCGACGTGCTTCGGCCCACGCATCCGGGTGGAGCCCTTTCCCAAAGGGTTCGTGCTCCCCCGCGACACCCCCAAGTACAATGGGACCATGAAGCCAGAAGATTGGCTCATGCTCCAGGGGTCAGCCGCACCTGGTTGAATAGTATGCCGATCGGCAGCATCAACACGTGGGTCGATTTCGAGCTGGCCTTGGCCCGCAACTTCATGGGGACTTACAAGCGACCCAGCCACCTTAGCCAGCTCGCCATGTGCGTGCAAGGGCCTATAGAGACCGATCGCGAGTACCTTACATGCTGGACCGAGCTCCGGAACAGCTGCGAGGGCGTCCATGAAGTCCAGGCGATCCAGTACTTCGTCAACGGGTGCCGAGACGACACCCTCCTCAACACAAGCTCTTACGCTCTGAGCCGGCCACCATGGCCGCGCTCATGGTGACGGCGGACAAATACGCCATCAACGACTCCGCCACGAAGATCCAGGTGGCCCTGGATGAAGCGGGCAAAGCAGAGTCGGTTCCCCCTCTAATGCCGGCCGGCAAAAGCAGCCAACAACAAGCACAAGGCCGACCAGACGGTGCAGCGCCACGACAACCGGCTCGTCGCAGCCACCGAGCCCGCGGCGGACCCGGCGGCCAATCGCCGGCAGACGGGCAAGAAGGCATGGCAGCCCGCCATGAGCTTCGAAGAGATGCTCGATGCCCCCTGCAAGCACCACAGCGGCGCAAGGCCGTCGACACACATGCTTCGGCAGTGCGCCATCACCAAGCGCATCATGAGGGGCGACATCCCGCCTCCTCCGGCTCCGGCTCCAGGCGCGGGGCAGCCACCTCCGCCTCCACCGCCGCCTCCAGCTGGCGGCACGATGCGCGACAACGCCTACCCGGAACAGAACGCGGCCTACGTCATCTTCACCAGCCTCGGCGATGACAAGCGTAGCGAGGGCCTCCTTCAGCTGGAGGTGAACACCGTCGTCCCGGCCAGACCAGAGTTCATGCACTGGTCGGACCGCCCGGTCACCTGCACCCGGGAGGATCACCCGGCGGTCATGCCGAATCCGGGTGGTTACGCCCTCGTCCTCAACCCCACCATCGTCGCGCGATGCACGTGCAAGTTCTCCTGAGTCCTCATCGACGGCGGCAGCAGCATCAACATCCTCTACCGCGACCCAATGACAAAACTCAACCTCAAGGCCGAGGACCTAGAACCAACCCGTACGATCTTCCACGGCATCGTACCCGGCCTCTCCTGCTCTCTCATTGGCCGGGTCCGGCTTGATGTCCGATTCGGTGACAGCAGCCACTTCCGGCGCGAACCAATCTGGTTCGAGGTGGTGGACTTGTCCGGCGCGTACCACACACTGCTAGGCAAACTCGCGCTCACCAAGTTCATGGCGGTCCCCCATTACGTTTATATGAAGATGAAGATGTCGGTTCCCAAGGGCCTCATCACCATTACCGGTGACTACCACAAGTCCCTGGAGTGTGCCCGAGACAGTGCCAAGCTGGCCGAGGAGCTGGTCATTGCCGAGGAGCAGCGCCAGCTTGACCGGATCGTCGCCACGGCAAGCGAGGCCTCGGCCGCATTGATCCCAACCAAGGACCCGGCCGACGAGGCTGCCTTCAAGCCCTCAAAGGAGACCAAGAAAGTGAAGCTAAACCCGGAAGACCCCAGCTGCAGCAAGTACGTTGTCGTAGGCGCCCGCCTCGACAGCAAATAGGAAGGCGAGCTCGTTGACTTCCTCCGTGAGAATTGGGATATCTTCGCATGGACCCCCAAGGACATGTCGGGTATCCCGAGGAAGTACGCTGAGCACAAACTTCATGTCCGCAAGGATGCCAAATTCGTCCGTCAACCCCTGCGACGTTTTTCCGAAGAGAAGAGAAGAACCATATGCAAAGAGGTCACCAAGCTTTTGGCGGCCGGCTTCATCATGGAAGTGTTTCACCCCGAGTGGCTGGCCAACCCAGTCCTCGTCCTGAAGAAGAACCAGACCTGGCGCATGTGTATCAACTACACCAGCCTCAACAAGGCCTGTCCTAAGGATCCGTTTGCTCTACCGTGGATTGACCAAGTCATCGACTCGACCGCCAGGTGCGAGCTCCTGTCCTTCTGGACGCTTACTCCGGCTACCACCAGATCAAGCTGGACCCGGCCGACGCCCTGAAGACATCCTTCATCACGCCCTTTGGGGCATACTGCTACATCACAATGTCGTTCGGCTTGAAGAACGCCGGTGCCACCTTCCAACGCTGCATGCAGAAATGCCTACTGCCATAACTCGGCCGCAATATCCACGTTTACGTGGACGACATCGTGGTGAAGACCAAGAAGCACCTCATGCTTCTCGATGACTTGAAGGAAACATTCGCCAACCTCCGTGAATACAAGGTCAAGCTTAACCCAGAAAAATGCGTTTTCGGCGTCCCGGCCGGAAAGCTACTCGGCTTCCTCGTCTCGGAACGCGGCATTTAGGAGAACCAGGAGAAGATAAAAGCCATCAAGCACATGCGCAAGCCGGCTCGGCTGCGCGATGTCCAGAAGTTCACCGGATGCTTGGCCTTGGTCAGCCGGTTTCTAAGCCGGCTGGGCGAGAGGGCGCTACCCCTATACCAGCTGATGAAGAAGACGAAGTCGTTCGAGTGGAACGACCAGGCAGACGAGGCCTTCCAAGATCTCAAGCGTATGCTCTCCACCGCACCAGTCCTGGCCGCGCCGACCGACAAGGAGCCGTTGTTGCTCTACATAGCAGCGACCTCGCAGGCGGTCAGCATGGTGGTGGTGGTCGAGTGACCAGAGAAGGGCAAGATCCAAGTCGTCCAGCGCCCGGTCTACTACCTGAGCGAAGTGCTCTCCAACTCCAAGCAGAACTACCCGCACTACCAGAAGATGTGTTACGGCATGTATTTTACCGCCAAGAAGCTGAAGCAGTACTTCCAAGAGCACGTCATCACCGTGGTCAGCACGGCTCCTATCGGGGAAACCATCGGGTGCTGGGATGCCTCTGGCTGGGTCGCCAAGTGGGCGCTCCAGCTGGCCGGCCACACCATCCTCTACGAGCCCCGCACCACGATCAAGTCTAAGGCCCTGCCCGACTTCCTCGTCGACTGGACTGAGACTCAGTACCTACCGCCGCCCCCAACTCGACGCATTGGCGCATGCTTTTTGATAGGTCCAAGATGCGACTCGGCCTGGGGGGCGACATCGTGCTGTCGTCCCCGAAGGGCGACCGACTCAGCTACGTACTCCAGATCCACTTCACGCCTCCAATAACGTCGCCGAGTACGAAGCCATTGTGCACGGCCTCCGGCTTGCGAAGGAACTCAGCATCTGGCGCATCCTGTGCTACCGAGACTCGGACCTGGTGGTGCAGCAGTGCTTCAGCGAGTGGGACGCCCGCGACTCCAACATGGAAAGCTACCGCTTTCTCGTCCAGAAGCTGTCCGGGTCCTTCGAGGGCTGCGAGTTCCTCCATGTCCCTCGCGCGTAGAATGAAGCGGCCAGCACGCTCGCCAAGATCGCCTCGTCCCGACAGTCCATCCCGTCCAGCCTCTCCCTCGAGCACCTGCACAAGTCATCCGTCAAGCCGTCACCGGACTCTGAGTCCATCCACGTTCCAGATGACTCGGCCGCATCTCAAGCTAGCCCGGGGGTTGCTGAACCCAGTCCAGGGATTGCCGAACCCGGCCCGGGGCTGCTCAGCTTGACCCGACCGCCATCACCCCGGACCCGGCCGTTGCGATCCCTGACCCGGTGGGCTGCCGACTCAGAACCCACCCTGGTGGCCGTCTTCGTCGTGGTGACGGCTCCGTCTTGGGCCCTCCCAATATAAAAATTCCTGGAGAAAGGGGTTCTCCCCATGGATGAGACAGAAGCCCGGCAAGTGCAGCGCCAGGCGTCCGCCTACAGCATCATCAACAACGAGATCATCAAGCGCATCTCCACCGGCGTGTTCCAGCGTTGCGTCGAGCAGGAACAGGGCATCGACATCCTCCTCGACATACACCTGGGCGAATGCGGACACCACGCCGCACCGCGATCCCTGGTGGCCAAGGCATTCCACCACGGTTTCTACTGGCCCACGGCCCTCCAACATGCCGAGTCGCTCATTCTCAAGAGTGAGGGATGCCAGCGCTTCAGCAAGCGCAGCCACCAGCCCATGTCAGCACTCCGCACCATTCCGATCGCCTCGCCCTTCGCGGTCTGGGGACTCGACATTGTGGGACCCTTCAAAACCGCCCAAGGAGGCATGACGCACCTGCCGGTGGCGGTGTACAAGTTCACCAAGTGGATCGAAGCACGCCCAATCAAGAAACTGGACGGGCCAACAGCCGTCCGGTTCATCAAGGACATAGTGGTTCGCAACGGCATCCCGAACAGCATCATCACGGACAACGGCACAAACTTCGCCAAGGGCGCGCTCGAACAATACTGCTCCGTCTCCGGCATCCGCCTCGACCTGGCCTGCGTTGTACATCCGCAATTCAACGGGAAGATCGTGTTGGGGAACGTTGCAGAAAATTAAAATTTTTCCTACGGTTTCACCAAGATCCATCTATGAGTTCATCTAAGCAACGAGTCATGGGAGAGAGTTTGCATCTACATACCACTTGTAGATCATGTGCGGAAGCTTGCAAGGTGATGATGGAGTTGTACTCGACGTGATTCAGATCACCGATGTCCAAGTGCTGAACGGACAGCACCTTCGCGTTCAACACATGTACGGGATGGGAGATGTTTCCTCCTTATTGATCCAGCAAGGGGAAAGGAGAGGTTGAGGAAGCTCGCTCCAACCGCAGCACGACGGCGTGGTGATGTTGGTGCAGCAGTACTCCGACAGGGCTTCGCCAAGCGCTTAACGGAGGAGGAGAGGTGTTGGGGAGGGGAGGGGCTGCGCCTTGGAGTTGTGTACAGCAGCCCTCCCCCCACCCCTCTATTTATAGGGGAAGGGGCAAGGGGGCCGACCCCTCTAGATGGGATCTAGAGGGGGGGGCGGCGGCCGGGGAGGGGAGGCTTGCCCCACAAGCAAGGGGGGCGCCCCCCCTTAGGGTTTCCCCCCAACCCTAGGCGCATGGGCCCAAGGTGGGGGGCGCGCCCAGCCCTCCAGGGGCTGGCTCCTCCCTTGCGGCCCATGTGGCCCTCAGGAGGAGGTGGCCCCTCCCGGTGGACCCCCGGAACCTCTCCGGTGGCCCCGGTACAATACTGATAAGCCCCCGAAACTTTCCGGTGTCCGTATGACAACTTCCCATATATAAAACTTCACCTCCGGACCATTCGAGAACTCCTCGTGACGTCCGGGGTCTCATCCGGGACTCCGAACAACATTCGGTATCACATACTAGTCTTCCTAATAACCCTAGCGTCACCGAACCTTAAGTGTGTAGACCCTACGGATTCGGGAGACATGCAGACATGACCGAGACCACTCTCCTGTCAATAACCAACAGCGGGATCTGGATACCCATGTTGGCTCCCACATGCTCCTCGATGATTTCATCGGTTGAACCGCGATGTCGAGGATTCGATCGAACCCTGTATACAATTCCCTTTGTCAATCGGTACGTTACTTGCCCGAGACTCGATCGTCGGTATCCCAATACCCTGTTCAGTCTCGTTACCAGCAAGTCACTTTACTCGTACCGTAATGCATGATTCCGTGGCCAACACCTTGGTCACCTGGAGCTCATTATGATGATGCATTATTGAGTGGGCCTAGAGATACCTCTCCGTCATACGGAGTGACAAATCCCAGTCTCGATCCGTGTCAACCCAACAGACACTTTCGGAGATACCTGTAGTGCACCTTTATAGTCACCCAGTTATGTTGTGACGTTTGATACACCCAAAGCACTCCTACGGTATCCGGGAGTTACACGATATCATGGTCGAAGGAAGAGATACTTGACATTGGAAAAGCTCTAGCAAACAAACTACACGATCTTTGTGCTATGCTTAGGATTGGGTCTTGTCCATCACATCATTCTCCTAATGATGTGATCCGTTATCAACGACATCCAATGTCCATAGTCAGAAACCATGACTATCTGTTGATCACAACGAGCTAGTCAACTAGAGGCTCACTAGGGACATATTGTGGTCTTTGTATTCACACGTGTATTACGATTTCCGGATAATCAGCTTATAGCATGAATAAAAGACAATTATCATGAACAATGAAATATAATAATACTTTTATTATTGCCTCTAGGGCATATTTCCAACAGATCTCCCACTTGCACTAGAGTCACCAATCTAGTTACATTGTGATGAATCGAACACCCATAGAGTTCTAGTGTTGATCATGTTTTGCTTTGAGAGAGGTTTAGTCAGCGGATCTGCGACATTCAGATCCTTATGTACTTTGCAAATATCTATGTCTCCATCTTGAACATTTTCACGGATGGAGTTGAAACGACGCTTGATGTGCTCGGTCTTCTTGTGAAACACAGGCTCCTTGGCTAGGGCAATAGCTCCGGTGTTGTCACAGAAGAGTTTGATTAGCCCCGACGCATTGGGTATGACTCCTAGGTCGGTGATGAACTCCTTCACCCAAATCGCTTCATGCGCTGCCTCCGAGGCTGCCATGTACTCCGCTTCACACGTAGATCCCGCCACGACGCTTCGCTTGCAGCTGCACCAACAATGCTCCACCATTCAACATATACACGTATCCGGTTTGTGACTTAGAGTCATCAGATCTGAGTCGAAGCTAGCATCGGCGTAACCCTTTCTGACGAGCTCTTCGTCTCCTCCATAAACGAGAAACATGTCCTTTGTCCTTTTAGGTACTTCAGGATATTCTTGACCGCTGTCCGGTGTTCCTTGCGGGATTACTTTGGTATTTTGCTACCAAACTTACAGCAAGGTTTACATCAGTCCGTACACAGCATGGCATACATAGTAGATCCTATGGCTGAAGCGGAGGGATGACACTCATCTCTTCTTTATCTTTTGCCGTGGTGGGTGGTGAGCGAGCTCAATCTCACACCTTGTAACATAGGCAAGAACTCTTTCTTGGACTGATCCATTTTGAACCTTTTCAAAATCTTATCAAGGTATGTGCTTTGTGAAAGACCTATGAGGCGTCTCGATCTATCTCTATAGATCTTGATGCCTAATATATAAGCAGCTTCTCCAAGGTCCTTCATTGAAAAACACTTATTCAAGTAGGCCTTAATGCTGTCCAGAAGTTCTATACCATTTCCGATCAAGAGTATGTCGTCTACATATAATATGAGAAATGCTACAGAGCTCCCACTCACTTTCTTGTAAACGCAGGCTTCTCCATAAATCTGCATAAACCCAAACGCTTTGATCATCTCATCAAAGCGAATGTTCCAACTCCGAGATGCTTGCACCAGCCCATAAATGGATCGCTGGAGCTTGCATACTTTGTTAGCGTTCTTAGGATTGACAAAACCTTCCGGCTGCATCATATACAGCTCTTCCTTAAGATGTCCGTCAAGGAATGCTGTTTTAACGTCCATCTGCCATATCTCATAATCATAGTATGCGACAATTGCTAACATGATTCGGACGGACTTCAGCTTCGCTACGGGAGAGAATGTCTTGTCGTAGTCAATCCCTTGAACTTGTCGATAACCCTTAGCGACAAGTCGAGCTTTATAGATGGTAACATTACCATCCGCGTCCGTCTTCTTCTTAAAAATCCATTTGTTTTCTATTGCTCGCCGATCATCGGGCAAGTCTGTCAAAGTCCATACTTTGTTTTCATACATGGATTCTATCTCGGATTTCATGGCTTCAAGCCATTTGTTGGAATCAGGTCCCGCCATCGCTTCTTCATAGTTCGAAGGTTCACCGTTGTCTAACAACATGATTTCCAGGACAGGGTTGCCGTACCACTCTGGTGCGGAACATGTCCTTGTGGACCTCTGAAGTTCAAGAGCAACTTGATCCAAGTACCTTGATCATCATCATTATTTTCCTCTTGGTTGGTGTGGGCATCACAGGAACATTTTCCTGAGCTGCACCACTTTCCCGTTCGAGAGGTAGTACTTCATCGAGTTCTACTTTCCTCCCACTTACTTCTTTCGAGAGAAACTCTTTTTCCCGAAAGCATCCATTCTTGGCAACAAAGATCTTGCCCTCGGATATTAAGTAGAAGGTATACCCGACGGTTTCCTTAGGGTATCCTATGAAGACGCATTTTTCGATTTGGGTTCGAGCTTTTCAGGTTGAAGTTTCTTGACATAAGCATCGCATCCCCAAACTTTTAGAAACGACGAGCTTAGGTTTCTTCCCAAACCATAATTCATACGGTGTCGTCTCAGCGGATTTAGGCGGTGCCCTATTTAAAGTGAATGTAGTTGTCTCTAGGCGTATCCCCAAAATGATAGCGGTAAATCGGTAAGAGACATCATAGACCGCACCATATCTAATAGAGTGCGATTACGATGTTCGGACACACCGTTACGCTGAGGTTTTCCAGGCGGCGTGAGTTGTGAAACGATTCCACATTTCCTTAAGTGTGTACCAAATTCGTGACTTAAGTATTCTCCTCCACGATCTGATCGTAGGAACTTTATCTTTCGGTCACATTGATTCTCCACCTCATTTTGAAATTCTTTGAACTTTTCAAAGGTCTCAGACTTGTGTTTCATTAAATAGACATATCCATATCTACTCAAGTCATCAGTGAGAGTGAGAACATAACGATATCCTCCGCGAGCCTCAACGCTCATTGGACCGCACACATCGGTATGTATGATTTCCAACAAGTTGGTTGCTCGCTCCATTGTTCCGGAGAACGGAGTCTTGGTCATTTTTCCCATGAGGCATGGTTCGCATGTGTCAAATGACTCATAATAAAGAGACTCTAAAAGTCCATCAGCATGGAGCTTCTTCATGCGCTTGACACCAATGTGACCAAGGCGGCAGTGCCACAAGTATGTGGGACTATCGTTATCAACTTTACATCTTTTGGCATCCACACTATGAACATGTGTAATATTACGCTCGAGATTCATTAAGAATAAACCATTGACCATCAGAGCATGACCATAAAACATATCTCTCATATAAATAGAACAACCATTATTCTCGGATTTAAATGAGTAGCCATCTCGTATTAAATGAGATCCTGATACAATGTTCATGCTCAAACTTGGCACTAAATAACAATTATTAAGGTTCAAAACTAATCCCATAGGTAAATGTAGAGGCAGCATGCCGACGGCGATCACATCGACTCTGGAACCATTCCCGACGCGCATCGTCACCTCGTCCTTCGCCAGTCTCCATTTATTCCGCAGCTCCTGCTGTGAGTTACAAATATGAGCAACGACACGGTATCAAATACCTGGGAGTTACTACGAGTCTTGGTAAGGTACACATCAATTACATGTATATCAAATATACCTTTGGTGTTGCGGCCTTCTTATCCGCTAAGTATTTGGGGCAGTTCCGCTTCAAATGACCCTTCCCTTGCAATAAAAGCACTCGGTCTCGGGCTTGGGTCCATTCTTTGACTTCTTCCCGATGGCGGCTTACCGGGCGCGGCAACATCCTTGCCGTCCTTCTTGAAGTTCTTCTTGCCCTTGCCCTTCTTGAACTTAGTGGTCTTATTGACCATCAACACTTGATGTTCTTTCTTGATTTCAGCCTCTGCTGACTTCATGAAAGTGCAACTAATCCCCAGGTGGTTTTGGTAATTAATAACAACATATATATCATTGAACTAATAGTTTCTTGAGTATCATTTCAGAAAGTTCAGTGATATGGGTATGGCAATGACTGAAGATGTGGACCCCTCAAAATGCTAAGGAAAACATTGGCAAAAGCTCAAGACTCCATTTTTGGTTTAGTGATCCAAGATCACATTGAGTCTATAGGAAAGCCAATACTATTAAAAGGGGATGAGGTTATGATAATGATCTGGTTGCTCAAAGTGCTTAGTGATCTATCTCCCAAACTATCAGCAATCTTTCATTCCAACATATACTCATAAGTAATCTCGGTCCCACCGATTCCATAAACTCAGTCACACCGAGATGAACCACCTCAGCCACAAAGCCAAACCCTAGTAATTTCGGTTTTTCCGATTCCAAACTCGGTCTCACCAAAACTAGTGTTGCCAACCTTCTGTAACCTTCTGTAATCAAATCGGTGTCACCGAGATGATAAAGTCGGTCCCACCGAGAATGGCAAACCCTAGTCTTTGGAAGAATCGGACTCACCGAGATTGTATTTTCGGTCCCACCGAAAATCCCAACGTTCACAAGATTTGAACTTTCGGTCTCACCGAGTTGTCAACTTCGGTCTGACCGAGATTGGTCAAATGTGTGTAACGATTGGATTTTGTGTGGAGGCTATAAATACCCTCCACCTCCCTTCATTCGTGGAGAGAGCCATCGAAAGAACTACCACTCCTACCTTACATTTACGAGAAGAAAACTACCTACCCTTGTGTTGAGATCAAGTTGCTCCACTCCCACCATATGAAACTTGATTTCTAGCCTTCCCAAGTTGCTTTCCACTCAATCCCATCTTCCACCACAGCCAAATCGGTGAGGAGAGTTGAGTGTTGGGGAGATTATCATTTGAAGCACAAGAGCAAGGAGTTCATCATCACCAACACCATCTATTACCTTTTGGAGGTGGTGCCTCCTAGATTGGTTAGGTGTCGCTTGGGAGCCTCCGTCAAGATGTGGAGTTGAACCAAGAAGTTTGTAAGGGCAAGGAGATCGCCTACTTCGTGAAGATCTACCCGAGTAAGGCTAGTCCTCCGTGGGCGTATGCCATGATGGCATAGACAAGGTTGCTTCTTCGTGGACCCTTAGTGGGTGGAGCCCTCCGTGGACTCTCGCTGGCCGTTACCCTCCGTGGGTTGAAGTCTCCATCAGCGTGGATTGACGATAGCACCACCTATCGGAACCACGAGAAAAAATCTCCGTGTTCCAAATTGCGTTTGCTCTTCTCCACCTCTATTTACTACATGTGCAATTTACTTTCCGCTGCCATTACTCTAGAATTGCATGTGTAGGGTGATACTTGACTTGGTCATCATTGTGAACTTGCCAAAACTTGTCCTAATCAAAAGGCTAAACTTTTAAATTGTCAAGTAGTCTAATCACCCCCCTCTAGACATACTTTCGATCCTACAAGTGGTATCGAGCTTTGGTCTCCATTGGATTGGTTTCCATTGCATTGGACTCCATAAGCTTGGTTTCACAACCTAGGAGAGTATGGCGTCTAGTGAGGGTAATTTTAAGAGAGGTCCTTACTTTGATGGTTCAAACTTTGCTAGTTGGAAGCATAAAATGAAAATGCATATTCTTGGACATAACCCTGCCGCATGGGGCATTATTTGTGTTGGCTTGCAAGGTGAGTTCTTGAGGAAGGAAAAGTTCGGATCGTGAAGCTACTGCGGATGAATTGCGGATGTTGCAAAACAATGCTCAAGCTTGTGACATTCTCTTCAATGCTTTGTGTCCCAAGGAGTTCAACAAAATCAGCCGTCTTGAGAATGCAAAGAGATTTGGGATACTTTGGTGAAATGCACGAAGGTACCGAGTCCGTGAAGGAATCAAAGCTAGATGTTCTTCAAGGTCAACTTGACAAGTTCAAGATGAAGGAAGGTGAAGGAGTCGCTGAAATGTACTCTAGGCTTGCTCTCATCACAAATGAGATTGCCGGCTTAGGAAGCGAAGAAATGACCGACCGATTCATCATCAAGAAGATTCTCAGAGCTTTGGATGGAAAGTATGACACCGTGTGCACTTTGATCCAAATGATACCAAACTACAAGAATCTCAAGCCTACCAAAGTTATTGGAAGAATTGTTGCTCATGAGATGACACTTAAAGATAAGGAAGAGCTTCACAACAAGTCAAGTGGTGCTTACAAAGCTACAGTTGAAGCTCCCACAACCTCAAGTGACAAGCTAGTTTCAAATGAAGAGATAAGCCTAATAGTGAAGAACTTCAACAAATTCTACAAGAGTAGAAGCAAGGAAAGAAGCTCAAAGTCTAGATCATATGATGAAAAGAGATCTTCTAGTCGTGATCGAAACTGCTACAATTGTGGAAGACCGGACACTACTCAAATGAGTGTTCGACTTTCACAAGAGAAGAGAAGAATCTCCAAGAAGAAGAAGCTCAAGAGAAGAGTCACCTCGGAAAGAGAGAAGGAGTAGAGATGATCGTTATGAGCGAAGATCCTCTCGGAGAAGCAAGGATTAGGAAAGGAAAGACAAGTCATCAAGGAGCTACACAAGAGGAAAACATCAAGCTCATGTAGGTGAATGGGTCTCCGGCTCCGACTCAGACAATCACTCGAAAGAAGCTATCACTCCAACTCGAATCTGATCAAGATGAAGGTGTTGCGGTCTTGCTCTCGTATCCTCCAACTCCAACTCCTATGACTTATTTGATTCACCAAATGAGGGAATTGGAAGATGCTTCATGGCAAAAGGCCCCAAGGTATCACACCCTGAATTTATTGACTTTGATAGTGATGAGGATGACTTGCTTGGTGAAGATGAGCTTTACATGACAAATCTAGTGAGCTAAGTAATGATGAACATGCTAGTAGTCTTTATAGTCGAGAAGAGTCGAATGACAATGCTATGAAGGAGATTGAGCGTCTAACTAAAGAACTAAACACTCTTAAGTTAGCTCATGAAACAACTCAAGAAGATCATAGAGAGCTCCTAAGATCTCATGAGAAGCTACGCTCGAGAAGCTCAATCTAGAGCAAGAACATGAGTTTCTAAAAGCTATCAATGACGATCTTGAAAGAAGAGTTCTTCATATCTTGCCAAACGACTTCTCTTGTCTAATTTCTTGCCACCTATTAAAACTAAGCATGACAAGCATAAGAAAAATTCTTCATCTAGTAGTAACAATAACCATGCTAAATCCAATATTGTTGCTTCTAGTAGTTCTCTTGATTCCACTAACAATGTTTCAAGCCAAGTTACACTTGAGCAAGAAAATAGTTTATTGAAAGGGATTATAGAAAGGTGTCTACAAGAGCCTTGCGGAAGCAAGAACCTTGAGAAATTGTTACGCAAGCAAGGAAGGCACGGAAGAATCAAGGAATTGGTTTTGAGCGAAAGTTCAACGCCGAGGGTGTTGAATGGGAAGAAGGTCAATATCCCACTCCAAAGTTTGTTTCTCAAAAGGAGAAGTATGATCCTACTTCTTCCAATGTGGAACAAGCTCAAGATGACCTTCCACCACAAGACCACAAGCTAAAAGGCAAGGACAAGCTTCAAGAGGAGATTGATGCATTTATTGAAGCACCCAAGGCCATGGTCAAGTGGGTTCCCAAGGAAACTTCATGTTCTACTTCGTCAAGCTCAACTACTACCCCAAGGATTCACATCAAGATGATGTGGATCCCGAAGAAGAAGAACTAGAGAGTTCTTGAGGGTGACTCCGCCAACATACTTCACTCACATTCATTTTGGCAAGAACTTGTGCAATCAACTTCCACATCTTGCACTAGTTCATGGAGTCACAAACCCTCTTGTTGGTAAGTCAAGGGACAAGGTAATCATTGCCTTCATGGACATCATCTATAGTGCACTTCAATCTATGTCCATGGATATTCTTGTTTGTTCCTTGTGGGACTAACCCATGTAGGTATTGAAAGTGCCTGAATCCAAAGGATTGCTCCCAACTCTTGATGATCTTCATCAACATTGAGCATCCACATCTTCAACATCTACATGAAGTCTTCTACGACAACCCAAGGTTAGTTTGACCCTTTAAAAGGGGTTCTCACATCAAGGGGGAGCTTTGCTCTAAAGAATTGAGCTAAAGCATCTTCAAATGATGTGAACACATTAATGGTTTATGTAAAAGTGGTAACCCCACTTGTGCTTAAACGATGAGTATGACCTATGATCAAATGTTCTCATTTGACTCCTAAGTCAATATACTCATATAAAGATGACCTAGTCATCGACAAATTGTGTGCTAGTTGCTAGAGTTTTGTTTGTGCATGTTTGACACATATTTCATTTGCTGTCTTATTGTGTGAGCATGTTGGATGCATAATTTTATCCATTCAAGGACATCCATTTGTTGCTATGGTCTTTTGGATTTTCTTTTTGACCAAATGGATGAACAAGAATGCCTAAGTTCCTCCCCTAGCTATCTATGCTTTCTTGTCTCAAACTCTATTCATGCTTATATCACAAACTTTGATCAAGTCTTTTTCGGACAGACCGAGTGAGGAGCACTCGGAGCCACCGATCCGTCAAAAAGCTTAAATTCCAAAACCTTCTAAGTATTTTCAGTCAGACCAACCCTCTCAAATCGGACAGACCGAAAACACTTGGATTGATCTAGGTTTTCACCTCGGTGAAACCGGGTTGCAAATTTCGGCGTGATCAAGTGTGTAATCTTGCGATTAACCATCTCGGTGCCACCGAAGTTTTACAACTCGGTCCCACCGACAAATGAAGGGTATATATACCGAGGGGCAGCGTTGATTCTTTCTTCAAAACACCTCGCCCCAAACCCTTTCTTTGCCGTCGCCGTGGTCTCCGGATCGTCTCCGTCCTCGCTTCATGCGCGCCGCATGGTCTCCATCGCCGTCAGCGGTCAATCTCTCCGCGTTGCCGCCGAGAGAAACTCCTCCAAGTTAGGGTGAGTTTCGATCCCTCTCGTGTTTCAACCTCCGATTCAATACACGATTGGTTAGCCTAGCTTCTTGCCACGTTTGAGATCTTCCTATCCAGCAGATTAGTTCTTAGAACGAAATTCGAGTGAAAGTTTTAGGGTTAGGTTTCCGCGAACACATCTCGGTGAGACCGATTCTACATTCTCGGATGACCGATTTGGCCTCTGGCCATTACCATCGCACTTTTCGGTCCAACCGAAGTTGTGCAAATCGGTGCGACGAAATGAGGATTTAGTGAAACCCTAGTGTTCTCGGCTAGACGAAACCCATTTGGTGCAACCGAAAGTGGTGTGAATGGTTACTGTTTAGACACTTGGATTCACGAATTTTAGACTCGGTCGACGAAATGCATTCTGTGAAAACCTAAAACTGGAATTTGAACTCATTTTTTTTTGAAAATCTTCTGCAGTTTGTGATAACTCTTCTATTCTGCCTATACCTAATCTATTCACAGGTTGTCAGCCATGTCAGATGCCAGTGACAGCCAGAACAGGTCTGAATCTCCAATTGCAATTCCAGAGGCAGGCACTAGTCCTGAAGCCAGCAGTTTTTCTGATGATGGTGAGAGGAGCACACCAAGTGGTTTGCCTCCTGCTGCCACCAGGGCCAGGAAGAAGAGGAATTCTGATGAAGAGGATTCTGATTTCATAGCTGAGGAAGAGATCACATCTAAGCCTAAGAGGAAGGTGGTTGCCAAAGAGCATCAAGGGCAACAAACCAAGAAAGGCACCGACAAAGTGAAGAAGTCCACGATTGCTAAGAAGCTGAGCATGGAAGAAGAAACCTCCAAGCAAGGTAAAGAAAACTTCCAAGAGGAAGAGGATTGTGCATGATGAAGCGATGATGATTACGATGAGGAAGCACCCCAGCCTCCTCGAAGCCTAAGTTGATGGGTGATGCCATCGAGTAAGGGAGCACCTACTAAGTCTAAGCCATCAGCTCCAAAGAAAGGCAGCTCAAGCCAAGCCTCTTTGCCAAGCCCAAGAAAAGCAGTGAGAAACATTCACGCTTGAGAGAAGAAGAAAGACAATGTGCCACCGGTGAGTCGGATGAAGAGGCACATGTATTCTGAAACTCCGTCGAAACTGCCGATCCACAATGATGCTCATCCTCGAGCTGAAAACATGAAGGAAAGGAAGGACAAAGGTCTCAGGCTATGGAGACAAGTTGATCCATATGCCATAAGGAGAAGGACTGCTGTAGATCCAAGGTTCCACACCAGAGAGTAGCAAGATTTCTATGAGACTGTGCTCATGGACAAGAAGCCCATTGTTGCTGACACTAGATATGTTGATTGGGCATACATTGACAGTGAAGAGCACAGAGACTACTTTCCACATGTGCATGAGAGCTTCACTGCATGTGGTGTTGCAGATTTCGTTGGTCAGAAGCTGACAGCTTGGAATGATGAGATGATCATGCAATTCTATGCCACAGCTCATTTCTATCCAGATGGCAGAATTGTATGGATGACTGAAGGCCAGAGATTCTCTTCAACTGTTGAAGAGTGGGCTGCACTGCTGAATGCTCCAGTGCAAAGAGAAGATGATGTTGATGTCTATGGAATTCCCAAGAAAAACCATGAGTCTATGAAAAACATGTACAATGAGGTACCAGCTAAGGATGTAGAGTTCTGGAAGCTCGGCTCAGTGTATCACCTCGTGCAGGTCTCCCAACCACTAACACAATTTCGAGGCATACCTTGATGCCCAAGTCCGAGATCATCGCATGATAAGAGGCTATTCCATCAACATGCTGCATATTCTAGATCGAAGGCACCTTTCAAGGTGATGGACACGATAGTTGAGACTATCAAGAGGGATGCAGCAGACTGAAGAGGTCATGTGGTTTTGCCCGCACATTCAGATGCTTATCAATGCCAAGTTTGGCACGGGCACCTACTTGTTGGATAGACCCCACCTGCCACTGCAGCCTGAGCATGAGGACAATGAAGTTGTGATGACTGAGGATGATCCCACGTCTGTTGAAGGTCAAGCTAAGTCTGAAGCTGCCAAACAAGCTAAAGCTGAGAAGGAAGCAGCAGCAGCAGCAGCAGCAAAACCCAAGAGTGTTGGAGAATAGCTCCTTGAAGCTACCCAGAGAATTGAACTACGCCTGGCCAGCATAGTGCAGTCTCAGGAGAGTCTTGAAAGGATAGTTGAAGACAAGTTCCATGCTCTGGATGTCAAGCTGACTGAAGTGCAAGTCACCGTCAACAAGCTTGAGGCAGATATCGAGGAAGCCAAGAGGGAGAAGGAAGAGCTCATGAAGGAGATGCAGGATGACCTTGTCCAGGATGACTATGAGCAGCCTGCTCCGGTTCCCACAAGACCCAGATCAGCTGCTATTCAAAGGAGACACCGTGGCTCTTGCATCAGCACCTCCACAGCTCCATCGGTTCAGCTCCAGCTCCAGTGTCCCTCCTCCGGCTCCACAGACTTCAGCGAAGCCTTTGCGAAGCAGCTATCTCAACTCCATCAACCTGCAGCGGGCCGCCCACAGAGTCCCTAGTGACGTTTAGCTCTATACCTTTCGAACATTTTGGTAACTTGTTGCCAAAGGGGGAGAAATTGTATAGATCATAGGACTTCGAGAGAGAGAGAGTGCTCGCTTTTGCTATTTCGTTTGCGGTTTCTTTGAGATACTTTTGAGTTTTCCGAGACATTCCGTGTGTTTGATACTACGTTTGCTCTACTTTGATGAGTGCTTGATCATACTATTGCCTTAATGTGTGCTTAATGCTTATCATATACTATTCATATCTTGTATGATCATTTACTCATGTCTTGGTGATTGGGTGCATGTTATTCATTCTTATCATTTTGTGCGCTCCACCAAGATGTATGTGACATGGAAGAGTGACCCATGATCCTAATCGATTGTGCATTTGCATTCAAACGCAAATCTTAAATAATGCACAAATTTAGGGGGAGCTCTTGCTTATCACATACTTCTCAAAGCGACGATATCATTCATTGATTATATCATTTGTCGAAGCTTTGATCTATATGTTGTCATCAATTACCAAAAAGGGGGAGATTGAAAGTGCAACTAATCCCCAGGTGGTTTTGGTAATTAATAACAACATATATATCATTGAACTAATAGTTTCTTGAGTATCATTTCAGAAAGTTCAGTGATATGGGTATGGCAATGACTGAAGATGTGGACCCCTCAAAATGCTAAGGAAAACATTGGCAAAAGCTCAAGACTCCATTTTTGGTTTAGTGATCCAAGATCACATTGAGTCTATAGGAAAGCCAATACTATTAAAAGGGGATGAGGTTATGATAATGATCTGGTTGCTCAAAGTGCTTAGTGATCTATCTCCCAAACTATCAGCAATCTTTCATTCCAACATATACTCATAAGTAATCTCGGTCCCACCGATTCCATAAACTCAGTCACACCGAGATGAACCACCTCAGCCACAAAGCCAAACCCTAGTAATTTCGGTTTTTCCGATTCCAAACTCGGTCTCACGAAACTAGTGTTGCCAACCTTCAGAACCTACGTAATCAAATCGGTGTCACCGAGATGATAAAGTCGGTCCCACCGAGAATGGCAAATCCTAGTCTTTGGAAGAATCGGACTCACCGAGATTGTATTTTCGGTCCCACTGAAAATCCCAACGTTCAAGATTTGAACTTTCGGTCTCACCGAGTTGTCAACTTCGGTCCGACCGAGATTGGTCAAATGTGTGTAGCAGTTGGATTTTGTGTGGAGGCTATAAATACCCTCCACCTCCTCTTCATTCGTGGAGAGAGCCATCGTAAAGAACTACCACTCCTACCTTACATTTCGAGAAGAAAACTACCTACCCTTGTGTTGAGATCAAGTTGCTCCACTCCCACCATATGAAACTTGATTTCTAGCCTTCCCAAGTTGCTTTCCACTCAATCCCTTCTTCCACCACAGCCAAATCAATGAGGAGAGTTGAGTGTTGGGGAGATTATCATTTGAAGCACAAGAGCAAGGAGTTCATCATCACCAACACCATCTATTACCTTTTGGAGGTGGTGCCTCCTAGATTGGTTAGGTGTCGCTTGGGAGCCTCCGTCAAGATGTGGAGTTGAACCAAGAAGTTTGTAAGGGCAAGGAGATCGCCTACTTCGTGAAGATCTACCCCGAGTAAGGCTAGTCCTCCGTGGGCGTATGCCATGATGGCATAGACAAGGTTGCTTCTTCGTGGACCCTTCGTGGGTGGAGCCCTCCGTGGACTCTCGCAGCCGTTACCCTCTGTGGGTTGAAGTCTCCATCAACGTGGATTGACGATAGCACCACCTATCGGAACCACGAGAAAAAATCTCCGTGTCTCCAAATTGTGTTTGCTCTTCTCCACCTCTATTTACTACATGTGCAATTTACTTTCCGCTGCCATTACTCTAGAATTGCATGTGTAGGGTGATACTTGACTTGGTCATCATTGTGAACTTGCCAAAAACTTGTCCTAATCAAAAGGCTAAACTTTTAAATTGTCAAGTAGTCTAATCACCCCCCCTCTAGACATACTTTCGATCCTACACTTCAGCATCGAGAACACTTCAGGAATGGTCTTCACCATCCCCTGCATGTTGTAGTTCATCACAAAGCTCTTGTAGCTTGGTGGGAGCGATGGAGGATTCTGTCAATGACCGCCTCATCCGGGAGGTTAATGTTCATTTGGGTCATACGGTTGTGCAACCTGGACATCTTTAGGATGTGCTCCTTGACGTAACAGTTTTCCTCCATCTTACAACTATAGAACTTGTCGGAGACATCATATCTCTCGACCGGGCATGAGCTTGAAAAACTAGTTTCAGCTCTTGAACATCTCATATGCTCCGTGATGCTCAAAACGCTTTTGGAGCCCGGTTCTAAGTCTGTAAAGCATGCCGCACTTGAACGAGGGAGTAATCATCAAGACGAGTTTGCCAAGCAATCATAATGTCTTGGTTCTCTGGGACGGGAGCGTCACCTAGCGGTCCATCTAGGACATATTGCTTTCTGGCAGCTATGAGGATGATCCTCAGGTTCCGGACCCAGTCCGTATAGTTGCTGCCATCATCTTTCAGCTTGGTTTTCTCTAGGAACGCGTTGAAGTTCATGTTGACATGTGCGTTGGCCATTTGATCTACAAGACATATTTGCAAAGGTTTTAGACTAAGTTCATGATAATTAAGTATAATCAAATTATGAACTCCCACTCAGATTAGACATCCCTCTAGTCATCTAAGTGTCACACGATCCGAGTCGACTAGGCCGTGTCCGATCATCACGTGAGACGGACTAGTCATCGTCGAGAAACATCTTCATGTTGATCGTATCTTCCATACGACTCGTGTTCGACCTTTCGGTCTCCGTGTTCTGAGGCCATGTCTGTACATGCTAGGCTCGTCAAGTTAACCCTAAGTGTTTTCGCTGTGTAAAACTGTCTTACACCCATTGTATGTGAACGTAAGAATCCATCACACCCGATCATCACGTGGTGCTTAGAAGCGACGAACTGTAGCAACGGTGCACAGTTAGGGGAGAGCACTTCTTGAAATTGTTTTTAAGGGATCATCTTATTTACTACCGTCGTCCTAAGTAAACAAGATGCATA
Source organism: Aegilops speltoides (assembly GCA_021437245.1). Taxonomy (NCBI): domain Eukaryota; kingdom Viridiplantae; phylum Streptophyta; class Magnoliopsida; order Poales; family Poaceae; genus Aegilops; species Aegilops speltoides. The sequence goes on along the minus strand of CM038147.1, from coordinate 463,829,242 downwards.
AACATAATAAACATCACATGCAATTATATAGTTGTGACATGATATGGCCAATATCATATAGCTCCATTGATCTCCATCTTCGGGGCTCCATGATCATCTTGTCACCGGCTTGACACCATGATCTCCATCATCATGATCTCCATCATCGTGTCTTCATGAAGTTGTCACGCCAACGACTACTTCTACTTCTATGGCTAACACGTTTAGCAATAAAGTAAAGTAGTTTACATGGCGTTCTTCAATGACACGCATGTCATACAAAAAATAAAGACAACTCCTACGGCTCCTGCCGGTTGTCATAGTCATTGACATGCAAGTCGTGAATCCTATTACAAGAACATGATCTCATACATCACAATTCATCATTCATCACAACTTCGGCCATATCACATCACATGATCAATCGCTGCAAAAACAAGTTAGGCGTCCTCTAATTGTTGTTGCATCTTTTACGATGGCTGCGATTGGGTTCTAGCAAGAACGTTATCTTACCTACGAATAACCTGGCGTGATTTTGTCAACTTCTATTTACCCTTTATAAGGGCCCTTTTCATCGAATCCGCTCCAACTAAAGTGGGAGAGACAGACACCCGCCAGCCACCTTATGCAACTAGTGCATGTCAATCGCTGGAACCGGTCTCACGTAAGCGTACGTGTAAGGTTGGTCCGGGCCGCTTCATCCCACAATACCGCTGAAGCAAGAAAAGACTAGTAGAGGCAAGCAAGTTGACAAGATCCACACCCACAACAAAATTGTGTTCTACTCGTGCATTAGAGAACTACGCATAGACCTAGCTCATGATGCCACTGTTGGGGAACGTTGCAGAAAATTAAAAATTTTCCTACGGTTTCACCAAGATCCATTTATGAGTTCATCTAAGCAACGAGTCATGGGAGAGAGTTTGCATCTACATACCACTTGTAGATCACGTGCGGAAGCTTGCAAGGTGATGATGGAGTCGTACTCGACGTGATTCAGATCACCGATGTCCAAGTGCTGAACGGACAGCACCTCCGCGTTCAACACACGTACAGGACGGGAGACGTCTCCTCCTTCTTGATCCAGCAAGGGGAAAGGAGAGGTTGAGGAAGCTCGCTCAACGACAAAGACGACGGCGTGGTGATGTTGGTGCAGCAAGATACTCGGCTGTGGCCGCCAAGCGCTTAACGGCGGAGGAGAGGTGTTGGGGAGGGGAGGGGCTGCTCCTTGGAGTTGTGTACAGCAGCCCTCCCCACCCCTCTATTTATAGGGGAAGGGGCAAGGGGGGCCGACCCCTCTAGATGGGATCTAGAGGGGGGGCGGCGGCCAGGGAGGGGAGGCTTGCCCCCCAAGAAAGGGGGGCGCCCTCCTTAGGGTTTCCCCCCCAACCCTAGGCGCATGGGCCCAAGGTGTGTAGACCCTACGGGTTCGGGAGACATGCAGACATGACCGAGACCACTCTCCTGTCAATAACCAACAGCGGGATCTGGATACCCATGTTGGCTCCCACATGCTCCTCGATGATTTCATCGGTTGAACCACGATGTCGAGGATTCGATTGAACCCTGTATACAATTCCCTTTGTCAATCGGTACGTTACTTGTCCGAGACTCGATCGTCGGTATCCCAATACCTTGTTCAGTCTCGTTACTGGCAAGTCACTTTACTCGTAACGTAATGCATGATCCCGTGGCCAACACCTTGGTCACCTTGAGCTCATTATGATGATGCATTACCGAGTGGGCCCAGATATACCTCTCCGTCATACGGAGTGACAAATCCCAGTCTCGATCCGTGTCAACCCAACAGACACTTTCGGAGATACCTGTAGTGCACCTTTATAGTCACCCGATTCGTTGTGACGTTTGATACACCCAAAGCACTCCTATGGTATCCGGGAGTTACGATCTCATGGTCGAAGGAAGAGATACTTGACATTGGAAAAGCTCTAGCAAACGAACTACGATCTTTGTGCTATGCTTAGGATTGGGTCTTGTCCATCACATCATTCTCCTAATGATGTGATCCCGTTATCAACGACATCCAATGTCCATAGCCAGGAAACCATGACTATCTGTTGATCACAACGAGCTAGTCAACTAGAGGCTCACTAGGGACATATTGTGGTCTTTGTATTCACACGTGTATTACGATTTCCGGATAATACAGTTATAGCATGAATAAAAGACAATTATCATGAACAATGAAATATAATAATACTTTTATTATTGCCTCTAGGGCATATTTCCAACAGATCGAGCGGGCCAACGCTCATCCTGTCCTGCATCAAGCCGCGACTCGTCGAGCCACTCATCCGCTCACCCAGCAGCTGGCTTGATGACTTGTCTGCCGTTCTCTGGAGTCTCTGCACCACGCCGAATCGGTCGACCGGGTTCACCCTGTTCTTCATCATCTATGGATCCGAAGCCATCATCCCGATAGACGTCAAGTTTGAGTCGTCGCGCGTCGCGATGTACACCGAAGCCGAAGCCAGAGAAGCCCGCGAAGACGGCGTCGACCTACTTGAAGAAGCCCGCCTCCTGGCGCTCAGCTGTTCGGCCATCTACCAGCTAGGCCTGAGGCACTACCACAGCAAGAAGATCAAGCCCCTCACGTTTCGCGAGGGCGACCTCGTCCTCCAACTTGTCCAAGAGCAAGCCGGCCAGCACAAGCTGTCCCCTCCATGGGAGGGCCATTCATCGTTAGCAGGGCCTTGTGCGATCGCAACGCCTACTACCTCATTGACACACGCAAGTCAAACTAGCACAAGAGAGACACCGCCGGTGAAGAAATGATCCGGCCGTGGAACGCGGAACTCCTCCACCTGTTTTACAGTTAGCCGCACGAGTGTATGTATCGTCGCCTTTTGTAAACGCATGAAACTATGGGGTCCCCGAACGAGACTCAGGGGCTTCCTTTTGTCGACCAACTTATTGTGTCCCTACTTTTTTGCATCACCATGCTCTTGAAGCCCGCCACCAGTCCGACCCACTCGACCCGGGGGCTCGGGGGCTGGCCGGCTCGATCGCCACCCCGCCGCCTTACTTGATGATTCCTGATGGACTAAGGATGCTGCGGTCCCCCACTTCGCCCTAAGACACAGACCCGGCTTTGGCTGTCGGCTGGCATGCACAACGGGCCATAGCTCCTTCATGCTTCAAACTACAAGTCAAAGGTTGCCGGGTCGACCAACCCGGCCCGCCGCTCAGTCAATAAAAAATGACAGTCGGACGACCGGCTTCTCGCCAACCGGCTCTGTCGGGTTGTCGCCAGCCGGCCTATTGGGTGTTTCGCTCGCGCTCAATGTTTTGAGGAACCCAAGTCATGCGCGCTCCTCTCGAAGAACCGAACTCATTCTCACGACCGGAGCCTTGGCCTTTTGACTCGCAGGGGGGTGAGGTTTGAGAAAGGAAAAGCACAAGAAATTGGTCCAAAAAACAAAAAGCAAGAGTAGAAACATTCACGACGTATATTAATAAATGTATAAAGGCCCATGGCCCGAGTTAATTACACCCTAAAACCCCCAGTGGGTGGGTGGACCTGCTACCTAACAAATTCTACTAAGATATCTCAGGCATCTCCATCGTCGCGTTGCGATGTCGACAACGCTCCCCTGGCAGCCTCCGGGTCTAACGAGGCACCGGTGTCCTCCTCGGCACTATGCTACGTCTTGAGTTGGGATCCCATCCTGCGTTGGTTTTCCTTGAAGAGGAAAGCGTCGATCCCATCCTGTTGGGATCTTTAAGACCGGCCATCTCGCCAATGAGGCAGGAGGTGCAGCGGGAGAACCCGGTGCATGATGAATGCAGCGATGAGGTCGTTGCCGGTGAGTCCCTCCCGCGTCCTCATCACCGCCACCTGCTCGCAGATACTGAGAATCTCCTGCGACAGGTGCCTGGGGGAGTAGCCCCAGTTCATCTTCGCCCGCGGCTGCACGATAGCGAAGGCCGGAAGATAGATGTGGTCCGCGCCCAAGTTGCGGACATAGAAGGAGTTCTGCATTTCTTGGCAGAATCCTCCAGCAGGATCTTGGGGCAGTCCGCCCCGACCGCTTTGAGATGACGGCGGCGTCGCAGTCGGCGAACTCCCCGGCCATCGGGTCCTGCTGCTTCAAGGAGAAGAAGCGTGCCCAGATGTCGATCGTAGGCTCGACCACCGGGTACCCCTCGCAGAGGGTGATGAAGCCCGAAAGCTGGACGATGGTGCCGACGCCGAGATGGTGAGGCTGGAGCCTGAAGAACTCCAGGAACATGCGGAAGAAGGTTCTCGCCGGCAACCCAAATCCATTCTCGAAATGCGTGACGAAGACCACGCGCTCCGACTCCTCGGGTTGTTGCCTTTGCTCCCCGCGTGGCAGACGGACGGCGACATCCATCTCCCGCGGCAAGCGCCGCGATGCGCGAAGATGGGCGATGTCCTCGGTGGTGATGTTCGAGCCCATCCAAGAGCCCGATGGTAGTGCCATCGATGAAAGCAAGAGAAGAGAAAGGAAGATGGACGATGGCGAGGTTCTGCTCAAAGAAACGGGCGTCGCAGAGTGTCGGTTGCAAGTAGCAGAGCAAGAGCAAAGGGGCAGGAGAGCGCGAATGAGAATAATGTCTGCCGCCCCCATTGCTCCCAATTTATAACCCTCGGTTTGAACATGGGGAAGTGGGATCGTCTGTGCTTGCCCTTTCCACTACCCCGCAATAAGTGCGCACGTACGCACGCAATAACTGTCTGGGGAAGAGCAACTGACCCCCGGACACCGCAATAAATCCGCGCGTGGACTAAGGGCGCACGGCGGCGGGCCCCAACCTGTCATCCGATCCCGTCACGCGTGTGGCCTGTCAGGCCCCTCGGACTTCCGGGCACCACGTGGCACCCGTGCGAATCCTGAGGGATTGCACCAAGATTCGACGGACCCCTCGGTTCCCGCCCCCACCAGGACGCCACGATCCGGTTTCTGAAAAACCGCACACGGTGGGCCAGACCCGGCACTCGCAGAATCTGCCTTGCTTAAGGGGGAAACTGCAAAGGCCCACTGATGACCAAGGCAACAGTGCCCCACCCAATGCCTCTGGTCAGCCGGAGCTTGGAAATAGTGCCCCTCACCTACCCGCTTACCAGGGCCGGCGTGGCAACAGTGCCCACCGCCATCACCGCTGACGAGAGCAAGTGGCGACCTGACGGAGCGCCACTGTACACGACTCAACTCGGCCACACCCTGACGATCGACAAGATGGCGCACAGTCCCGCTAGGCACGCGAGGCCCGCACCTAGGGGAACCCGGCGAACCACAGGCCCCCAACGGGTCCCAGCCAGGGTCCCCGGATGCCGACAACCTGGACCCATCGACTTGTAACATCACCATTGTACCCCTGGGTGGTGGGCCTATAAAACCCCCAGGAGCCCATGCACGGGCAAGCAGAAGTAAGCAAGCAAGAGAGGAACTAGCCACCAAAACAGTAACATCCACTCGGGGAGAAGGAGCAGCCTAAGCCTTGGCCAGCCCTCCTTCCTCCTCCATACAGCTCTAGGAGCAACATTGTACTGTCAAACATCAAACTACACTCGGCAGGACTAGGGGTGTTATCTCTCTGGAGAGCCCCGAACATGGGTATGTCTTGTGTCTCGCGCTCGCTCATACCAATCCCGCCTCTGGAGCCCACCAGTGCCCTCGACCCTCCCCCTCTCTTTAGCCATCCCATGGCATCTGCCGTGCGCCCACCATGACACTCATGGTTGATCAATTTGTTTCATAGTTTGGACTATGAGATAACGATACTTTTGGACATGCATGATATACCTTGATGTACCAGAATTACAAACATAAGATTGGAATTTTTGGAATTCGACTCCATCATTAGCTTTTGTAATTCATTTAAACGGAGGTACATTTTTTAAGCCGGGAGTTCGTGATTTCAAATTCATATATCAAACCTAGAGATATACACGTACGGGCATGTTCAAACTTTATAATCATCCACTTTATTCATACACATACACATTTTTGCTTTTGTCATCATATTTAGGATAAACACATTTGGAATTTCATTTGAATTGGACCTTATGATGGTATTTGCTTGTAGTAGCTCAATGATCCATATATGAATTGAATGGACAATCTAAGCTTCGAGTTGGAGACATTGATTTTCAAAACTTGCACTTTTTTTGCGTGCAAAACAAACAAATTGTCAGCCATGATATCATAGCCGGCCGTACAAGAGCAGAATATAATTTCAGGCGCCAAAAGCTTTCAAACTTCCCGCTCACATCGAAATATCTCGCCCCGAATGTTTAGTCCTGCGATATTCCTGTTTTACCCCTTGTCAATTCCCTAGATCTGGTTTGCACTAAGCAAGCCCTTCATGTGTGCATCATGTTTAAATTTCAATGAATTTGAAATGGGGATTGCCCAAACCCTAGCATCAAAGGAATTCACTAGGTTCAACTAAAATTTTCTCAGTGATTCCAAATGGGGTTTTAAAAATGTTCATCATTTCTGGATAATACAGGAATCAATAACCAGAGGTGTTGCACATTTTTCCATGACATATTTGGGCTCTGAATTAAATCATGTAGTATTTGAATTTGGGCATTTAAATGCTAGTAAATATTTTAAATGTCCAAATAATCCTAAATTGAAATGTCCCATGTTGGATATATTCTATATAGTGGGCATGTGCAGTTTGGTGACTTTTGAAAGGGTCTAGGTATTTTTAGAAAAGCCCTAACGATTACAGAAAAATAGAAAAACATAAATAAAAGAGAGAGAGAGAGAGAGAGAGAGAGAGAGCAAACTCACCTGGACTTACTTGCAGCCCACCTGGCCCAACACCGTAGCAGCCCATCCCAAAGGGGCAGTGCCGTCTTCTTCCTCCTCTGCCAGGAGGACAAACAGGTGCGTGGCGAGCGCCGATTCTTCCCCGGCCACCTCCTGCTTCCCCGGCCCCTCCTAGCGACGCCACGATGACGCCCTGTGTCCCCTCGCTCCTCTCCCTCACTCGCTGCACCATCTCCCCTCCCCTGGCTCTCTCCCTTGAGCTCATCCGAGCGTAGCCGTCGCCGCCGACCAGCGCTCGTGCGGCCGTAGCCATCCCCAAGCCTCTCCTACACGCCCTCGAGCTCCGCCGTTCTGCCCTCGTCCTCCTCATCGTCTCACGCGACCAGAAGAGCCCCAACGCGCCGTCCCCGCCCCCTTCTTCCTCCTTCGGCCACGGAGATCGCCGGCGATTTTCCGCCATCACCGAGGCTTCCCCGAGCACGCCGAGGCCACCTTTGCACTCGCCGTGAGCCCCTCTTCCTCTCCCCTCTTCTCTCAAGCTCGCGCTCGGCCCCTAGCTTCATTTCCCACCGCGTCCGACAGCTTCTCGCCGCTGGCCATGGTGTAGCCGTGGCCACAACCACCGCAGCTCGTTCCCGAGCCCACCGTCGTGCTCAGCACGATCTCATGAGCCCGTAGACACCCACAGCGCCTCCTCCCGTGCTCTGTAGCGCCACCCCGAGATTGCCCGAGCTACTGCCGCCGCCAAAGCTGGTCGCCGGCGCCACTCCGACCACTCCCTGGCCGCGCCACCACCACGGTTGGATGCGGACGAGTGTCCGCATCCCGTAGATATGCTTCGCGCGCCAAACGGCGCTCTGTAGGCGAATCCCGCAGCGCACCGCCGCGTCTGGACTCGCCGGCGGCTAAACGCCGGCGACCGCTGACCCGTTGACCGGCGTGGGTTGACCCCACTGCCCGGTTTGACTTCCCCCTCTCTCTCACTAACTTGCGGGCGCCGCCCGACTACTTACTCTAGTTAGCACTAATTAACTAGTTAGGTTAGTTACTACAGTCACTGACTAGTGGGCCCTGCCCAGTTAGTTAGGGCTAACTAACTTAGTTAGTTGATGGGTCAGCGACGATGGGTCCCACCGTCGGGTTTGACCTGATCGGCGCTGATGACGGCCGACGTCCACGGTGGCGTAGTCTTGTATGATTAATTATTTTCTGGATTTATTCTTATTCAGTAAATTTTAGAAAATAATGCAAACTTCTAAAAATCATATAAAATCAACCGTAACTCCAAATGAAACAAATTATAAATGAAAAATGATCAGAAAAATCCAATCTATTCATCTGTACAATTTTCATGCATGTTAGAACAACTTATAGCTGCTGTTTAGCACAAGCCATACAAATGGCATTTAAACCTTCACATATGGATTTTGAATTTGAATCTTGGATTCCAACCAACTCCATTTAACCTGCTGCTAGTTGCATTAGCTCAAACCACATCATATTGCCATGTCATGATCATGCATCATATTGTGCATTGCATTGATTGTGTTCTTCCTTGTTTGTCGGTGTTTGTCCCCTCTTGATAGACGTGACTCCGACGATGAGATCGATGACACCGATGAAGAACTATACTATCTTTAGAAGTGCCAGGCAAGCATAACCCCCTTGTTCATTCCGATATAATCCCACTCTCGCTCCTGCTCTCTTTTACTGCATTAGGACAACAACGATTCATCTGTTACTTGCTGCGGTAGCTGAACCCCTTTACCCTCTGCATGACCAGTCATTGCCACAGTAAATAGATGAAACCCACTAGCATGAGTAGGAGTTGTTTGAGCCCTGTTGTGCCTACTCATTCATGCTTGTTTGTCATGCCTGCTACTGCTTAGAGTTGAGTCATGTCTGATTCATTGGGGATGAATCAGAGGTGTGTGAACATGTCCTACTGTGTGTGAGCTAAGTGTGTGAACACAATTTGGTAAAGGTAGCGGTGAGAGGCCATGTAGGAGTACATGGTGGGTTGTCTCATTGAAGCCGTCCTCTGGAACTGAGTTCTGTGTTTGTGATCCATGAAACAGATACTACCATGCATTGGGCCCGAAATCAATGGACCCTCTCGGCTTCTTAATCACCATTGTCCTTTGTCCAGGAGTTGCAAGTAGTTTCTGGTGTTTGTAGTATTTGGAGGCCGTCTTGTGAGGTTGACCGAGGGTGGGCTGTGATGCGGTAGGCACGTGGCCGGGTATACCGGGTGCCCATTTGGTGTCACGGAACCCTGTACACATCGTTCGGGGCCGTATGTGGAAACCTCGGCCGGACTCCCTATGGATGGAACCTGAATAGGCGATAAACCTGGACTAGAGACTTGAGTGTTTAGGTAGGCCGTGGCCGACACCCTCGCTGGGCTTCCGCTTGAAGATTGCCCAGTACATGTCGTGTAAACAGCGGTAAGTGGTGAGAGCGTGTGTGAAGAAGTACACACCTGCAGGGTTAACATCATCTATTCGAATAGCCGTGTCCGCGATAAAGGACTTCTGGGTTGCGTGTACAATTCATAGACAAGTGAAAGTGGATACCTTTAAATACGCAATATAAGCGTGAGTGCTATGGATGGCGTTCTCGTAGGGAGACGGGAGTGGATCCTTAGCAGTGTATTGATATGGTGAATATGTGGACTCGTGTGCGCCACCTCAAAAGAGTTACTTGCAGTCGTAGTTCAGGATAGCCACCGAGTCAAAGCTGGCTTGCTGCAGTTAAACCCCACCATCCCCTTTGTTGATAATGATGCATTTGTAGATAGATCTGATGTAAGTCTTGCTGGGTACATTTGTACTCACGTTTGCCTATTTTATGTTTTTGCAAAGAGACTTCAGTCTCACTAGTAGTCCCGTGTGGACTTCGACATTTAGCTTGTTACCTCAGCTACGATCTTGTGCCCTCGGCAGGATCTAGTAGATAGTCAGGCTTCTCAGCCTTTTTCATTTGTAGATGTCTGTACTCAGACATGTTAAGCTTCCGCTTGTACTTTGACTTGTATGCTCGGAATGTTGGGTCATGAGACCCATGTTTGTAATATCTCGCTCCTTGGAGCCTATTGAATAAAATACTTGAGTTGTATAGTCATGTTGTGATGCCATGTTGTATTTGCACATATCGAGCATATTGTGTGTATGTTATTGAAATGCTTGGTATGTGTGGGATCTGACTATCTAGTTGTTTATCCTTAGTAGCCTCTCTTACCGGGAAATGTCTCCTAGTGCTTCCTTCGAGCCATGGTAGCTTGCTACTGCTCGAACACTTAGGCTGGCCGACATGTGTCCTTCTTTGTTCATGTGTCATGCCCCTCGGGAAATGTCGCGATGAATACGGAGTCCTGTTAGCCGCTACATGCCGGTTCACTGGAGTCTGCTAGCCCAGTGCTACTGACTGGATTCACTCGGCGATGACCGAGCGATTCGATGATGGGTCATGGATGCCTGTCCCTGTAAGTTTGTGCCACTTTGGGTTTACAACTAGCCATGTCAGCTCGGGCTCCTTATCATATGGATGCTAGCGACACTATCATATACGTGTGCCAAAAGACGCAAACGGTCCCGGGCAAAGGTAAGGCGACACCCGTGGGAATACCGTGCGTGAGGCCGCAAAGTGATATGAGGTGTTACATGCTAGATCGATGTGGCATTGAGTCGGGGTCCTGACACCCCTACCACATGAACGGAAAAGGGTTGCTTTGCTAACTCCAGTGTTTTCCCCTCTTTGCCCCCAACATTCTTCCCCAGAGCCCCTCCCCTTCCCCACCCTGACCCCCCTCAACCACGGCAAGCCACCGAATCTAGTCCTCCGCCGTAGCGGTGGACCTCACACCCCGCCGGATCTACCTTCCGCACCTTGGAACCCCCAACTGCCAACTCACCACTTCACTAGAGCCACTTCAGTGACTGGCTTGTCCACCGCTCCATATCTTCTTGACCGCCATCATGGTCCACCGCACCGGATCTGCTTAACCGGCGCCCTCGTCCACCATAGTGTAGGCCCTTCACTAACTCCCTCGTCCTTCCCATTCGCTGGCCCTTCATACAAGCCCTCGTCCGCCGCAACAGATCCACCTCACCGAAAGCACTGTAGAAGGCGCCCGCCGAAGCCTTCATCCACTGCACCGGACCCGCTCCACGGATGCCATATTCAACTCCATCGGCCCTGCTTTACCGACGCTGCAGCCTCATTAGGTTATTTCGATTTGTACTCCTTTAGTTTTTCTCTTTATCGTGCAACTGTTCACTTACCACAGATGAGCTTTCTTGTATGTCGACAATCGCCGCAACCGTAGCACCGGAGCCGCTTCAGCAACGGCGACAGCCGGCCCAAACTCTACCGCAACATGAGCACCATCGACGATCCTTAGCTATCAAGTATGACAACGATACCCATACGCCATCAAGAATCAGGTACTATTATCCAACGGTCGGCGCCTACGTTCACTTTCCTAGCATAAGCACCGCACCTTTGAATTTCTTTAGGGCATCATTCAATTTTTCATGAGACGCGTTATTCTTCTTGCACCTCTAGGGCCATACTTCTGGCAGTGAACATGTTACATGTGCTAAATTACATACCACTGCACATATAGTTAATATGCTTTAGTTTTGTCCTAAGTACTCCCTCCGTTCCAAAATAGATAACCCAACTTTGTACTAACTTCGTACTGAAGTTAGTACAAATTTGAGTCATCTATTTTGGAACGGAGGGAGTATTACTATACTTCCTAGATATACTGCCTACTATTTTACTTCTTGAATGCTATATTTATGATAATGGTGTTGTTCTGATGCCACATGTTGGTTCCATCAGACTGCTTAATGTTCTCTATGCTTAATTACACATAAGCAAACTAGCATGTGATTCCGCTGCTTTTTGTTTGTTTTACCCTACATTTTTTGATGCTAGCTATTCCATCACTGCTCCGAGCCTCTGTTCATTACTTGTTTGTGCGTTCTTGATCTTCCCAAGTTGCATGACTAATTTGATGCTTCTATTAATAATGGAGCTGCCAACTCCATCAAGCAAAATCTTTGTTATTTTGGGGCTGGCACCTCGAACAAGCATAAAATAGAGGGAAGCGGATATACTGTCGTGTATGCACACACCCTTCTTTCATTAGTTTAGATGAACCATTGGTGATCAATTCGAACCAGTGCATGCGATTAAAATTAATTTTACCTAAATAGAGGGTGCAGAATAAACTACAACAACTAGATTTGCAACCACGGGATACTGATGATATATTCAAAGAACATTGCAACAGCAGCGAGGCTTCACAGCAACATAAGGTAAGCCAGTGTGTTTTCGTACATGTGAAATGTAATGCGAGTGTGCTGCTTTCTTGTCTTGTGCCCTCAACCTGTAATCCTACCGAATTACAAATAGTTCAGTTGTCTGCTTTGTTGTATTGCTTGATTCGAATGCTTGTTTATTGTTATGCTATACCTGAGTTAGCCAATATGTCAGCAGTGCCTGCTGTACTATCGTAAAGAAATGCATGCCTATTTCATCTGAGTCCTTAACTTTTCCTCTCAACTTCATCACAAGACTGTCTTAGTAGTTTATATGAGGCCACACTATTAAGTGCCTTCTTAGATTATTTCAACTGCTTAGATGCCTTGGCAACTTAAATATAGCGGTGGTACACTCCCTTTCAACTAGGGATGTCATCTGGGCCCCGTTTAATACCGATTAAAGTCCACTAGTGGTATGATAGTTCAAAAGATTTTTTGGTTTTTGAGGAAAATGAACTAGGTAGCTAGCAAAAACTAACTAAATGGGACTGGCAGATGTTGTTTATTTGCCACTTACATCCCTAGTTTCATCTTACCATTTTAATTTATTTTCGACTGATGCTGCTTCGAACCATTTAAATATAGCTTGCCATGCTCGGTGATAATTCGTCTGTCCTTTACCATGTAAGCTTAGTGCTTGGAACATACGATAACTATCTCTTACTTATGTATAACGGAAACCTTTCAAGATGCCGTTCACACTAGGACACAATGTACAACCCCAGAATCTATTTGTGGAAGCAGTGCGCCATCCATGTTACCAGATGGTACCAATTAAGAGGCAACACCGCCAGAGAGCAGTCTGAGCACAAATATTATAGTGCTTGAGGCTCCACTAGAGGCAGAAAGAGATGGTGTGGCTGCCATGAATGAGGTAATCTTTATCTTGAGGCTGGAAATTACGGAATTAGCGGCATGCATTATGCAAGCAACCCAATAATTGGAGGAAGTAAGAATGTTGCATTTGAAGACGGAGGAGGTCCTACTGTTTCTGCTATCTGAAGCCCAGGGTAATCCCGATTCTTCTTTAGATACCAGTTGAAATTGTCATTAGATTATTATACTTGCATGTCGTGTCATATCTCTGAATGGATTATGTTCCAAGACCCCCTATGTTGTCCATGTGTTGTAATGATCCGATTTTTTTAGGCGAGGTAATCCTTAGTACTTGTATGATTGACATAAGGTCAACTGTTTTTCATGTGAGCATATTGTATTGGATGAAATAACTGTTTGACTCAGGGTGTATCCAACCTACTGAATTCGAACACGGCATTTCTAAATCATAATCATATATAAAGGTGGAATAAATCTTTGTTGTGGTTTTGAAGAAATAAAAAACAAAACATAGAATTATCAGTGGCTAATCGTAATCGAATACAAATTGGATTTGAATTTAGTTTGCTAGGGCCCAGGGCAAACGTGAATGCTAATTCTCCCAAGTTTTGAACGAAGTGGCTAAACACCCACTATAATTTGTGGGCTGCCCGAAGCAAGTGTTTGCGAGATGGAAATTACTGTCTACCCTTGACACTTGACATCCTTATCGACCGGATTTACACTACTGTCGATAGGGGTAGACTAGTAACTTCAATCAAACATGACACGATGGCCTCTGAGCCCATTCAAACATGGTGGGCGCCAAGCGTGGGCGGCAAAACACATTTGATTCAAGCTCGTCCGAAAGACATGTGTCTCTTCCTCCATTTCCCCATTCATACACGGTGGGCGGCAAAACAAACTCTCCTTGTCCAAAATTGATGTAGGCTAATATTTTAAATAGGGGCAGATGTGTAACTTCCCTCAGACGTGACACAACCGCCCTACCTGTTAGCCCTGTTCATACACTGTGGGCACCAACCGTGGGCGGCAAAACACCCTCTCCTCACCCGAAATAGTTACCGGCAACTATTTGGGAGATGCGAGATTACCGTCCTATCCCCAACCGACGCGATGTCCAAAATTTTAAACGGATGATAAGTTCGTAACTTTCCCACATTTCAGAGAAGCGTGTCCCAAAGTTTGAGATTGCCCCTCCCCTCCATTTCACCATTCATACACCGTCGGCGGCATGACAACCTCCGCACTACGTCCAGCCTCCTCCGTCCGCCACCCCATCCTCCACCTTGCCAGAGCCGCTACCCCTACCCCGTCGTCCACTTCAAGAGATGGACGTCTCTCATCCATGGCGCTGGACCAGGATCCTTTCATCGCCTCCTCTCGCTTCGTCGGCACCATTGTCCACCTTGCCGTTGCCGTTCCTACGACCGCCTCATCCACGCCAACAGGATTTATCCCCCGACCCGGCTGTTTGCCGTCTAAAGTCTTCTTCCCCGCCGCCGACATCCATCGCACCCGCAGCACCCTCAATGTATCAGCATAGGCCTACACGGCGTCGCAAGAGAGGTGGTACTCTTCCATATGTGCTTAAGTTATTGATCTCACCCGGAAAATAGATCGTAATTTGTTTACTGTACTTTTCTTGTTCGTACCAAATCGTAGTGGCTAGTTGAAAGCAAACATTGGTTGCGAAGTAGCTTTGTCTGGTTTGCACCTTCAGATCCGCCATGGCACGGGCACTATACTCGTAAAGCTTATGGTTCCCCCCCCTTTATATTCACTACTATCATCGTAGGTGCTTCGTGTCGTGCTAGCACTGCTCCTCAAGACCTCAACCCAAAGCTTACTTGTTGAAATACGAATCTGATATGATGCTCATATCACTAAAACAGAGAGCATTTAATTGGTCACCTAATGTTCCTATATTCGTTTCGAAAAGCATGTGCGCACCCACTGGTCCAACTAGTTCCACTTTCCTGATTTTTCTATTGATGCTTAGGATTTTTCCCTTTTATCCACTCTACTATGATCTGCGTAGGTGCTTTCTATCGTACTAGCATTACTCCACCCTTCAAGATAAACAACACAACACTCAGAATTCGAAAGCTTAGTTGTTCAAATATGATTGTGATATGATACTGATATTAGTTAACCGACACATTTAATTGGTTAGCTAAAGGTCCCACTTGAGTTTCCAAATGCATGTCGCGACATATAGAGAGACAGCATAATTGCATTTCTTCGTCACTTGTTGACTGTACTTTCTTGTCCATACCAAACCTTAGTTGTTATTTCAAAGCAAACATCGGTTGCTAACTACCCTTTGCGCGGTTTGCAGCTTCAGATCTGCCATCCCACTGCCACAGTCAACATTGTACTCATCATACTTATGGTTTCCCCATTTTATGATGACCACAATCAGCCTACGTGGTTCGTGTCGTAATAGCACTGCTCCACCGATCGAGCTAAACAAGCTTAGTTGTACAAATTCATATCTGATATTATGCTGATATTAGTAAAACTGAGAGATGTTTAATTGGTTAGCTAAATGTACCTACTTTAGTTTTGAAATGCATGTGAGCCACATATGGAGAGACCGGAAAGAATAGTATTTCTCTATGCGCTCTGGTTCATCATGGGTGGCCAACCGACATTGTATTGAAAGACTTGTAATATCTTCAATCTTCTTGCTCTTCTTTAAGATGATCCTCTTCTCTCGTGGTCGACTGGTCAGGTCGAGTTGTTCTCCCTTAGTATATTTTGAATCTGTCAAGTTAGGTCGACTTGTTCTTCTTTACTATATGTTGAAGCTATCATCTGCGAAGTGTCATCACTTCTGGAGCTCTCATATTTTGAGTAGTAGGCCACATTATATTAATGCACACACCAAATTACAGCATGCATGCCTTCTCTTAAAAGAATTGCAGAGATAGCACAAAGGGGTTTACAGGGAGGCAGTATTGGATTAGAATCACTTCTGCATTACAAAGAAAATCTCACTTGTTTTTATGTTTTCATGCATGTCAGATATTGAACATTATCAAAATGAATATGAGAATGGGCGCACAAGAGGAATATTGCGGAACAATCCACTGGCTAACAAACTTGGCATGCTGGAGGATGGCCTATCTTATTCACCCATCAAGGTGCTTGCTCTAACTTTGCAAAGTTGTATTGGTCACACATATTTTGCATCTGACCTCTTGCATTACTTCTACTTTGTTACACCATCTGCTTAGTTTAAGCATCATATATGAGTATATGCCATACCTATCCATTTTCTGTACCTATTCCATGTGTCGTCACACTATGTTTTTCCAGTCAAATGTTGTTCTTTCGTAATAGATGTCCAAAAGGAAGAGGGTGAGTGCAGATCCTCAAGGAGTACAAACTAGGTATTTGGAAAAGGTAGTGATACCTGTTAAATCAGAAAGATCAGCAGCCACAAAAAACACAGGCCCAACTGTACCACACTTTACCCCTACTCCAGTGGCCAAACCCCTATTAGAACTGCTGAGAGCCCAGCGTCAGGTACTGTCCATGATATCAATTCAAAGTTTGAACTCCTAAATATCTGCATGTGCCTTACCTTCTCTCTTGTATGAAAACTAATTTCAGATGAATCTCCTTGCTCAAAGGATCATACGATCTCATAACAATACTGGGCTCTACATTGCTCTTGTCAGTACCTCTCTCCCTTTTGCCTTGTAACACTGTACTTAATTAATTGCTATTTGATTATGTATCATTAGTCTGCACCAGAGCTTCATTATCCTCTGTTTCTTCCAATATTATTTGATCTATATTTACTTTTTGCAAAATGTAGAATAATGGCAATGCTTATAAAGAATTTTCTTTGGGGAATTTATTGAATTATCCTTCCATCAACATGGAAAAGGGCTTTGTCCAGCCTGTGTTAACATGTAATGTAAGTTCATCCTTCTCAAGCCTTCAAACTTTGTTCTAGTATAGATTTGGATAGGCATCATTTCCTCCACTGTTGTTTGCTTTGCTGTTTACATCTGATTGGATGTTTGTAACAACTACCAGTTTCAAATTGTAGTTGTAAAAACATGTTCCTTATGCAGAACAGGTCCATTTATTTGCTTATATAATTGTGAAACCTGTTACGTGTCTCCTTGTTTCTTTTTCAGAGTCGTAACTCTTATGCCAGGCATGACTTTAGGGAAGATAGTGAGCCAAACCATCTTGAGGACAATGAGATGACCCCAAGGTCATGTCTTGATGAAAACAGTGAGTTGAAGCTACTCACCAGCAGGTCTGAGACAACCTCTGTGCAGTCACTGCCTCAATCAGTTCGACTTCTTCAGCCTCAACATAAAGTGGAAAGGCTTTCTTTAGCTTAGCTCCGACTTGAAGTCAAATATGCAATGAAGATGTTAGAGGACTGCCATGCGCACCATCATGCCATACATCTACGGTTGATGCATCTATCATTGAGACAAGTGAGGTCTACTCAGCTTCTTCGGCTGTTTGGGGGCCCGACCTGGCCAGGCCTAGTGCCTTTTGAAGTGCTCTAAGTTTTGTATATTCTTTTGTCTTCGTGTTTATTTGCACTGGTGGCGAACTTTGATGCCCAGTGGATGTAATATGTGTGATAGCCGTGATAGCCTAGCGTAAGTTGTTTGCTTACTTATTTTCTTGTTGTCTTGTTTATTTGTTTGCTTGTAGTCATTGCAGTTCTTTTTCCGAGGTTTGCTAGTGGCTGCAATAACCTATTTTCTAAAACTAGTCCACAATATACATGGGCTAATATTTATTATAGTGACACTGGGCCTCCTACAGGCCGTAGAAATAGTGAGCCTTCTACATGCCGTAGAAACAATGCGCCTTCTACGGGCCGTAGAAACAATTTGGCCTTCTACGGGCCATATCATCAATGGGCCTTATACAGGCCGTATGATCGATTGGCCAAACATGGGCCAACAACAGACCGCATTATGGTCGTAAACGGGCTAGAGTTGGAATCGTCCGTTCATGGGCCGACCATAACGGGCCATCATTAATAGGCCGTAGTTGACGACGCTATGAAAACAGCCCAACGTATTAACAGACCACAAACGGGTCGACTGTAACCACAGGCTAAGTTTGGCCCACAAGCAGAAAATGACAGTAACGGGCCGTAAGTAAACGAATGCTTGAAATGAGCCCAAGAATAAATGGGCTCTGAGAAGGCTGAAAGATAACATGGGTTAGAAATGGCCCAACAAAATAACGGGCCATTAATGGGTATAAATTGATACACTGTACATTACGGGCCAGTTTCACCACGGGCCGTTAATGGGTATAAAGTGATACACTTTTCATTACGGGCCAGTTACACCACGGGCCGTTAATGGGCCAAGAGTTACAAAGGGCCTCATATGGGCCGAAAGACGTCATGGGTCATACATGGGCCAGAAGTGAAAACGGGCTGGAATCATATTGGATGGCCCAAATGATGCTACTGGGCCTAATTCGGATAGGGCGTAACGGGCCTTGGGTTAGCGGGCTGTAAATGGGCTATATGTGAATAGGCCGTTAACAGGCTTTCCATGGGCCGGCCCGCCACCTTTTGACCAAGTCAAACGAGCCGACCTTTTCACAGGAATGGGCCTCTGTTGGGCCGTGCCACGTGTCGACGTATCATAGGCGCCTTCTATGCAATGAGTGGATGACATCTGTCCCAACGATGAGCCGACACGTGTTTCCTCCAGCCAATCATGATTTTACACATGGAAAATCCCCATTAGTCAGGGCTGTTAAAGGGTTATCGAATCCAGAACCCGACCCGATAGCTTAACAGCGTTCCGTTACGGTGGATGCCACATTTCGGTCACCCTTGATGAAAGCACTTCTGTGACGCGCGATTTATCGTCATGGAAGTGGACACTTCCATGATGATAATTTTGGTAATGGCATGCTCACTTCTGCGATAGCACAAGTATGACTATCTTGATTCTGTCATAAAATCGTCATGGATGTACATGCATGACAAAAATTGCGACCTACTGTGACAAACACGTATCATCACGGAAGTGTATTTTTTGTAGTGTAGGTAGGATTCACCAAATATGTTGCCTAAATGCTTTATGTAAAAGTGCTAACCTCACTTGTGCTTAAATAATGAGTATGACTGAAAGGATCGAAATGGACCTAGAGGGGGGTGAATAGGTACAATTCCAAATTTTAATTGTTACTTAGCATTTAGGCACTAATGCGGAATATGAGAGTCAGCCTAACAATTGCAAAGGTGACACTAGTGCTAAACAAGAGGGAGAAAACAACAAGTACTAAAACAAGCAATGACAATATAATGTTAATATAAACTAAGAGACAAGTAAGCACAACTAGGGAGCTAGGGTTAGGAATAACCGCAACACCGAGAGACGAGGACGTATGTCGTTGTTCACTTCCTTGGAGGGAAGCTATGCCATCGTTTAGAGAGGTGGATGTTACCATGAAGGCACGCCAATGCCACGAAGGCTCACCCTATTCTCTCTTTGCGATATCACCACGACGGCGATTCTCAACCACTAGTGGTAGACCTAGGGGTGGTCTCCAAACCCTCAAAAACTTTCCAGGGATAATCACAATGGTCGATTCCTCTCCGAAGAAGTCCTACCGCCTAGGAGTCTCCAACCTCTAAGAGTAACAAGAAGGGTGGGGACAAGCTCAAGACTTGCTCAAATCATGAATCCCTTTGGTGCAAAGAAGAGGAAGGAGTGGATCTATCAATTGATTTGACAACTTCTCACAAATGGTCTCAAATCCCTCCAGGATCTAAGATTTGGTGTTTGTGTGTGTGAGAGAGAGAGTGAAATGTGTTCTAGGGTTTGATCAAAGTGAATGGTCAACCCTCTCCCGTAGATGAAGAAGGCTATATATAATGATGGAGAAAATATGTCTATTATAGTGTAAGTGACAGGATTATGCTGGAAATACGGGCCAAGGGCCGGACATCTAGCACAGTGAGACGTCCACATAAGGAACATAGTGAGCAGAGGAAAAACAGAGAGGCCAGACATCCGAGGGTGGACCCGGACATCCGGCAAACTAGAGAAGCCCCAAACATCCGGTAGTTGGCCGGACATCCAGCCTCTGCAGATCGAGGAGCGCTTGGGAATCCGGCAACAGATGGCTGCCCGGACATACGGAGATTTAGCGCTACGATGGTGGACCGGACATCCAGTAGCCAGGACTCAGTATTAGAACACATTCTGTGATTGGTCGTATTTCTGGTAAGGGCCCCTGTAAGTGCATCTAGTGCCACCACTAGTTGGTTTTGGAGTATTGACGACAAACTTGGTTGAGGGACTAATGTGTTTCTGAGAATTGCGGGATAACACATGTAGTAGTCCCATATTGATTCAGTTTACCTACTAGAGATGACCCCTAAAAATGTGTGAAGACATTGGAGACAATGGTGGTCTGTGAAGATATTCACATTGAAGACTATGATAGGAGAAGACATCGCGTGAAGACTATGGAGTGCGAAGACATAGTTGTTTCGTAGTTTCCTTTTCTTCTTTGTTGAGTCATAGGAACCACCGTACAGTTAAGTGGGGTCCAAGTGAACAAAGTCAGAGTGACTGATGTGATTCTCAACCAAATCCTATGTCTTCGAGCGAAGACAATGAGAGCAAATCTTATACAGAGCTGGATGAGTCAGCATTGCTTATAGCCCAAGCTATGCTGCCGCATGTGTTTGAAATATGACCGTTGGACACGTGTCAGTTCCTTAGTGACCCAGGGTCATTTTGGACAAACCAGGTCGGGTTGCCTCCTGGCTATAAATAGCCCACCCCCTACACCATAAATTGGTGGCTGCTCAGAGTTAGTGCACAGCTTTTGTCGTTTGAGAGCAACCCACCTCTAAAGCCTTCGAGAGAGAAATCCTTGCGAGGACAAAGCCCTAAACACCCAGAGCCAAAGAGTGTTTGGCATCACTGAAGTCTTTCTGTCTGCGTGATCTGAAGACTTATTACACTTGAGGACTGTGAATCCTCCAGCCGGTTAGGCGTCACGTTCTGAGCATCCAAGAGTCATTGTGGATTGCCGGTGAAGACTTGGAAGTCTCCCTTGGAGAGCGTCCAAGAGTCTGTGAAGGTTTGGAAGTCTCCCTTGAAGACTTGCCAGAGTGATTGGGTGAGGACTAAGTGTTCTTAGCTCAATGGGAATAAGGTGAAGACGCGGTCTTCTGAGTTGAATCTCAGCCTCCCTAACCAAACGTACAGTTGTCACAATAACTGGAAGTGGTCCAACAAACCCCTTGTCCTCTCCGAGCAACTGGTTCTATCCTTCCTGTCTCACCTTACTTACAGTTTTTCTTTGTGAAGTCTTTGCCCCACTTTCCTGATCTAATTGACTTCATTGTGTGAAGACTGTTTACTGTTTGGCTTCGTACTATCTTCCATCCCGATCCATACTACCTACCTGCTGATAGTCTTTCTGCTTTCTCTACATTGCTTACTCGACTATGGCTTGTCTAGTGTAGTCTACCTTCTGCTATATGTCAATAGGTTCATTTCTATTATTTGTCTTCAAAGCACCCCTGTTTTGAAGACTTTCATAAAAATCACCTATTCACCCCCCTCTAGTCGAATACTAGCACTTTCAATTGGTATCAGAGCAAGGTGATCCCCTGTTCCATGTGATTTGGTTTAACCACTCGGAGTTTAGCTATGTTGAATGCAGGGATAATCAATGTCTCTACTGCGTGCCCCGTCTTCGATGACACTAACTACCCCTACTGGAAGAATAAGATGTGTATGCATCTTGAAGCCATTGATGTCGATCTCTGGTATGTCGTCAAGAATGGCGTTCCCAAGGCCGGTGAAGGTGTGTTACTCCTTCTGATGTCAAGAATTTCATCCAACTGGACTCAACTACCAAGAACATCATATGTGGTCATCTGACCAAAGGGCAGTATGGTCATGTGAGTGCTGTGGAAACTGCAAAGCTAGTCTAGGACTGGCTCTCCAAGGTCAATGAAGGCGTATCTACACAGAGAGATTCAAGTATCAGTGTTCTTCGCAATCTCTTCGACCGCTTCAAGAGAAATGACACTGAGAATGTTCAGCTCACATTTGATCGCCTCATTGATATCACCAATGAGCTTCATGCACTCGGTGCCACTGAGATCACCAAGCACGACATCGTCAAGACACTTCTGAGATATCTTGACAGCTCATTTGACACCCTAGCGCTGATGATTCAAGAGCGCCTTGACTTCAAGACTCTTGATCCGTCTGACATACTTGAGAGGCTCAATGCACATGAGTTCCAGCTATCTGATAAAAGAGATATCTATGGTCCCAACTATGGCCGCACTCGCGCTTTGAAGGAAAAGGTTGTCTCCTCATCTGAAGAAGAATCTGACTGCAGTTCTAGGGATCCTTAAGATATTGGAAAGGAGCTTGCTATGCTTGTGAAGAAGTTCCAGAAGTTCACCAAGAAGAAAGACTTCGAAAGTCTTCAAGATCCAGCTCAAGAAATGATGAAGCTTCCTCTCGTGATCACGAGAAGAGAACCTGTCACAAGTGCAAGAAACCTAGTCACTACATCTCTGAGTGTCCATAGTGCGACAATGAGACAAAGAAAAAGAAGAAGAAGAAGAGCAAGGAATATGATTCTGATGACAAGAAGAAGAAGAAATCCTCAAAGTCTTATTCCAAATCTTCATTGAAGTCTTCATCACACAAGAAGAGCTCATCAAGCAAGGCTCGTGCATTTGTTGGCAAGGAGATGGATTTAGAGGAGGAGCCTGCATCTGAGGAGGCAGAGGTGGAGACTGAAGAGGAATCTGATTCTGGAGTAGCAAGCCTGGCTCTAGCTTCTGGATACGTCGCCAAGTCCATCTTCAACACTGAAGACAATGGTCTTGTCACCAACGCTGATGCCAAGGATGAGGATGACTCTGCTCCCACCTACTGCTTCATGGCACGTGCTGCTAAGGGAAAGGTCTCCAGCCGGAAATCAAAGGCGTCTGATGCTTATGCTGGGGACCTAAAACGTCTTGTGGGACGGAAGATAAAATGTCCAAATGGTCTTATTATGTATTTCGTCCCGGGATTCCTTGACACTCATCCTATCTATCCTAACCAAGATCTGAACTTTTATGTTCCGATTGTTCGTCAAATTTTTCTGCTTCACAACTCTCTTGGTGAAGCCTATCCCCCAAACTGTAATGTAGGATATGACACCTCAAGCTTCAGAATGGATTATGGATAGTGGTTGCACCAACCAAATGACTGGTGATCGAAGTCTTCTGATGGATTCAACTCTTAGCCCATCTGATAAAAGTCATATCACATTTGCTAACACTAGTAGAAGTAAGGTATTGGGTCTTGGTAGAGTTGCAATCTCAAAGGATCAGCACATGGATAAAGTGAAACTTGTTGAATCCCTTGGTTTGAACTTAATGTATGTGTTAATGCTATGTGATTTGAACACATGATTGTGGTATTTGGAAAATATCGTTGTCTTGTCCTTACAGAATCTGACAAATCTCTAGTCTTTGAAGGATATCTAAAAGACAATCTGTATATGGTAGATTTCTCAGCAGGACCACAGTTAGCCGTATGTCTTCTAGCAAAAGCATCAGAGTGCTGGCTCTAGCACCAGAGGCTAAGACATGCGGGCATGAGGAACCTGTACACTCTCGTGAAGAAGAAGCATGTCATGGGAATTGAGGGCGTCAAGTTCAAGAAGGATCATCTGTGTGGTGCCTGTGAAGCTGGGAAGATGACTAGGGCCAAGCATCCCTCGAATACAATCATGACGACATCTCAACCCTTCGAGCTACTTCACATGGACTTATTCGGCCCTACTCACTACTCCACTCTTACTACCACTACTTGTCTCTATGGCTTCGTTATTGTTGATGATTACTCAAGATATACATGGGTGCATATAATTCTCTGTAAGACTGAAGTGCAGGATGTCTTCAGATGGTTTGCAAATCGTGCCATGATGAACTATGGCGTCAAGATCAAGCACATCATAAGTGACAACGACACCGAATTCAAAAGCACCGGCCTCGACACTTATCTTGATACTCTGGGCATCACTCATGAGTTTTCTGCTCCTTACACACCTTAGCACAATGGCATCATGGAGCGCAAGAACAGAACCCTCATCGTGATGGCTCGGATGATGCTTGATGAGTACAAGACTCCAAGGAAGTTCTGGCCTGAAGCCATGGATACTGCATGCCACATCATCAACCGCGTTTATCTTCACAAGCTTCTAAAGAAGACATCATATGACTGCTAACTGGTAAGAAGACAAACGTCAGTTACTTTAGAGTATTTGGTGCCAGGTGCTGGATCCAGGATCCACATCACAGTTCTAAATTTGCACCGAAACCACATGAAGGTTTTATGCTTGGATACGGAAAGGATTCGCACTCCTACAGAGTCTTCAACCTCTTTCACTATAAAGTGGTTGAAACTGTGGATGTGCGGTTCGATGAGACTAACGGCTTGCAAAGAGAGCACCTGCCAAATGTGCTAGATGAAGTCCCTCCTAGTGAATCAATCAAGCTCATGGGAACTGGAGAAATCATACCTTCAGAAGCTAAGGCTGAAGACAAACTCATAATTTCACCAAGTCAACCTGAAGACAGTGCTCAGCCTGAAGTCAATGCCGAAGCTGAAGACAATGATCTGCAAGGGCAAAATCTTCATCCAGTACATCCCCATGTTGCAAATGAAGTACAGATTGAGAAGATAATTGATAGCATTAATGCACCCGATCCACGCACTCGTTCAAGAGCAACACAACTAGCAAAATTCTGTGGGCACTTTTCATTTGTCTCTATATCTGAACCCAAGAAAGTTGTTGAAGCCTTTCTGGAACCTGAATGGATTCAAGCTATGCAAGAAGAGCTTCATCAGTTCAAGCTGAACAATGTATGGGAACTGGTCAAGTGTCCTAATCCTCACAAGCACAATATCATTGGCACCAAATGGATCTATCACAACAAACAAGATGAGCATGGTCAAGTTGTCAGAAATAAGGCTCGTCTGGTTGCTCAAGGTTACACTCAGATAGAAGGAATTGACTTTGATGAAACATTTGATCCCGTGGCAAGGCTTGAAGCCATTCGCATATAGCTAGCCTATGCCAACCATCACAACATCCTTTTGTACCAAATGGATGTGAAGAGTGCCTTTCTCAATGGCAAGATTGAAGAAGAAGTGTATGTTGCACAACCACCTGGCTTTGAACATCCAAAACATCCTGACATGGTATACAAGCTCAACAAGGCACTATATGGCCTCAAACAAGCTCCTCACGCTTGGTATGACACACTTAAAGACTTCCTGAAGAGCAAAGGCTTCAACCTGGTGAGGGAGTCCTGGATTAAGGGGTCCTCGGACAGCCGGACTATATACTTTAGCCGGACTGTTGGACTATGAAGATACAAGATTGAAGACTTCATCCCGTTTCCGGATGGGACTCTCCTTTGCATGGAAGGCAAGCTTGGATATTCGGATATATAGATTTCCTTCTCTATAACCGACTCTGCGTAACTCTAGCCCCCTCCGTGTCTATATAAACTGGAGGGTTTAGTCCATAGGACAACAACAATCATAATCATAGGCTAGCTTCTAGGGTTTAGCCTCGATGATCTCGTGGTAGATCAACTCTTGTAATACTCATATCATCAAGATCAATCAAGAAGGAAGTAGGGTATTACCTCCATCAAGAGGGCCCGAACCTGGGTAAAACATCGTGTCCCCTGCCTCCTGTTACCATTAGCCTTAGACGCATAGTTTGGGACCCCCTACTCGAGATTCGCCGGTTTAGACACCGACATTGGTGCTTTCATTGAGAGTTCCACTGTGTCGTCGCGATAAGGCTTGACGGCTCCCACGATCATCTTCAAAGATGCGGTCTAGGGGGAGGTTTTCCTTCCCGGACAAATCTTCATATTCAGCGGCTTTGTACTGTGTGCCAACTTGCTTGGCCATCTGGTGCAGATCGATAGCTACGCCCCTGGCCATCAGGTCAGGTTTGGAAGCTTAAACTATACTGCTGATACCCGCGGAGACTTGATCTTCGATGGATTCGAGCCCACAGCAGGTGCGCTGAATAGTCACGATGGGCACGATTTTGATCTGTTGACGGACAGTATTCGCGAGATCGCGCCTGCAATGGCGCTGGGAATCAATTCGGAGCAGATCATGCCTTCCGAGGGTGGGTGGATGGACCCCGCCATGGAAGCCGCACACTCATCGGCGTCGGAGCCGAACACTGATTCCACTTCTTGTGAGAGTGGTGTTATCGGACCCTCAGACTCGTCTCCAGCCACAGGATCTGAACCGCGTGCATCCGTGCCTATCAAATCTGATTGGGCACCCGTCATGGAGTTCACCGCCGCGGATATTTTTCAGCTCTCTCCCTTAGGAAGGTGCTAAACTCATTAAAGTCTCTTTCCTTGTCGAGAAATTCTAGGCCGAACTATGTCCGGCTCGAGTGGGAAGCGGACGATCAAGAAATTCGTCCCCCACCTACCACCCACTTTATAGCCACTATCGATGACTTAACCGACGTGCTTGACTTCAACTCCGAAGACATTGACGGTATGGATGACGATGCAGGAAAAGAATAGGAACCACCGCCTATAGGGCGCTGGACAACCACCTCATCATATGATATATATATATATATGGCGGACACACCAAAATAAGGCGATGGTGATGATACAATGAAGGATAACCCCCTCGATAAGCCACCAAAGCGTCACCGTAGACGCCACTCTAAATCCCGCCACAGTAAAAACAGCTACAACAGCGCAAGAAATAATAACACCCCGGTCGACTTCAAAGGAAACGACGACCCAATGGACCCAGTGATGGAGCAGGATGAGCCAGGGGAAGATGAGCATAGTCCGGAGCCGACGTCAGATGATGCTGATCCCGAGGGTAAAATTCACCAACCTATCTCCGGAGAAGAGAACAGCCCGGAGATGACGCACTCATCATCCCAGAAAAACTCTTGGAACAAGAGAACCTCCGTAGAAGGCTTATTGCCACCACGAGGAGCCTAAAGAATCAGAAGCAAAGGGTTAAGGCCGCGCAAGATACGCTCAACCGTAGGTGGAACAAAGTGCTCGACACATAAGAACAATACGATGATGATCGTCATACAAAGAGCTATCCAAAAGCACAAGCTGCTGCCCGAATTTGACGACGAGGCCGTAGAGCCCATTCGGCCGAAAACGACCGATCAGCCGGACCGCCCGCCCCATGGCCGTGACAGGTCAGCACATGATTTACGTGAGCTCCTGGACAAAAAGAACGGTATGGCCAGATCCATCTACGGATCTAGGAAGCGCGGTCCAGCACAGGATCAGAGCTACCAAAACGATCACATTGATCAAACACCAGCTAGGAATCAGAACCGAACACAACAACCATCGACAGCATGCCATGACACGACTAAATACAAGGGTGCCGCACACCCCCTGTGCTTCACCGATGACATACTGGATCATGATTTCCCGGAAGGATTTAAACCCGTGAATATAGAGGCATACGACGGAACTACAGACTCTGGGGTCTGCATCGAGGACTTTATCCTTCATATCCACATGGCTCGCGGAGACGATCTCCACGCCATTAAATACCTACCCCTCAAATTAAAGGGACCAGCTCGGCACTGCTTGAAAAGCCTTCCCAAAAACTCAATTGGAAGTTGGGAAGAGCTCGAGGATGCTTTCAGGGCCAATTTTCAAGGGACCTATGTCCGACCTCTGGACGCTGACGACCTAAGTCACATAATTCAACAGCCCGGAGAGTCAGCCCGAAATCTCTGGAACAGATTTCTTACTAAGAAGAATCAAATAGTAAATTGCCCGGACGCTGAAGCCTTAGTGGCTTCCAAACACAGTATCCGGGATGAATGGCTTGCCAGACACCTCGGCCAAGAAAAGCCGAGGACAGCTTTTCCGCAGGCGAGGACAGCTGGCTGGCCCGTAGCGGCACCAGCGACCCAAGCACATGCGAAGTCAGGGATGGCAACGGGAAGCCACGATGCAACAAAAACAAGCGTCAAAATAACGATGACAGCCCAGAGAACACGACGGTCTACGTCGGATTCAGGGGATCCCGACCCGGTCAACAGAAGAAGCCATTTAAAGGCAGCAGAGATGGACCGTCCAGCCTAAACAAGATTATAGACAAATTATGTCAGATTCACGGCACCCCCGAAAAACCTGCAAATCACACCCACAGAGAGTGTTGGGTTTTCAAGTAGGTCGGCCAACTGAATGCCGAACAAAAGGGGAGGGAGACGCCAAGTGAAGACGAGGATGAGCCTCGTCAGCCGAACACTGGAGGACAGAAAAAATTCCCACCAGAAGTCAAAACAGTGAATATGATTTACGTAACTCACATTCCAAAGAGAACGCGCAAACGCGCACTCAGAGACGTATACGCTGTTGAGCCCATCGCCCCCAAATTTAATCCCTGGTCGGCCTGCCCGATCACCTTCGATCGCAGGGACCATCCGACTAGTATCCGGCACGGACGATCGGCCGCTTTGGTGCTCGACCCAATAATTGACGGATACCATCTCACGCGAGTCTTCATGGACAGTGGCAGCAGTCTAAACCTGATATATCAGGACACTGTCCGAAAAATGGGGATAGACCCCTCAAGAATCAGCCTAAGCAACACTACTTTTAAAGGAGTAATACCAGGCGTCGAGGCCCACTGTACGGGCTCTCTAGTACTAGAGGTTGTATCCGGTTCTCCCGACAACTTCAGCAGCGAGGAATTAACCTTCGACATCGCTCCATTCCGAAGCGGCTATCACGCACTACTCGGAAGAAAGGCCTTTGCTCGTTTTAATGCAGTACCACATTACGCCTACCTCAAACTTAAGATGCCCAGTCCACGCGGCATCATCACAGTTAGCGGAAATACAGAGCATTCCTTATGCGCGGAAGAATACGTGGCGGCTCTAGCAGCCAAACACTGAGCGGTCCCTCCAACTAAGACAAATGGCCGGTCGTCAAGACCACGGACACGGTTAGACGAGTCCGATGCTCCACCCAATGTAACAGCCCAGTTGGGATTTCCCATAAAAGATGTTAGGGGCTGGTCACAAAAAGAGCCCATAAGTTCGGCTCGACCCTATCAATACCATAGCATATTGCATTTTCATGGTTCACTCAGGTTACCGAACACCTCGCACGAAGTCTTTCACCTGGGTCTTTTCATTTTTTTACAAATGATCATCATGCTACACCCTTCCAGGATATGGCACAATGGAGATAAAGGCGCGGACATGCAGCAGGGCCCCGCTCAAAGGTTTCTATTTAGATTAAGACCCTGCATAAACCTTTTTAATATCTCTTGTTGCTTCTTCCCCTCTGGAAACTTTATATAATCGGGAGGGATACTGGCGTTTTTGGCATTTTTATCGCACCGGACTACTGCTCGTACCTGGAAACTCAGGGCTTATTATCAAGGGCGTTATTCAGCCCAGTAAACATTACAAAGTCCGAATACCTTAGGGAGTGTTCGGCATCGCGAGTTTGGCCTTATATGCATCAGCTCCGAATCATGTCTTTGGTCAAACGTTGGGTTTGCCCGGCTCCCGTGTTTTGCTACCTTACGTTCTACTCTATCGGCTAAGGCGGCACCGGGAGAACTACTGCGATCGTGCCCCGGTTCATCTGGACGGGCACCTCAGTAGAGAAAGCCGAAAAATGACTGTCATGATACAGCACGAGACTGGTCAACCACTCGATGACCCAGCGGAATCTTCGCGATTCCTCCGCATTAACGAAGGACCGGTTTCCTGGTCACGTACATACGCGCACCATATCCGGCTGAACGTGAAATTATCAGGGGTTATATAGTAGCCCCACCGTCAAACTCCTATGGCTAAGTGAAAATGTTAAAGCTATATAGTCCAATTGCCTGGTTCGCCGCGCTATCACCTCCTTAACGGACCAAGACGTTGGATCAAGTGTGACTACGCGTTTTCTCGAACACCCCCGCATTATACGCATGGCGGCTGAAGCCAACGACTGCAAACATTCAGGTTATATTCATACATGAACGGCCACATAGGAGGCATTATAATACTTTCGGGCAAAAGTATAAACACATTCTTTATAATCAAAATAGCATTGTCTTTACAATCGTGATACATGTCATTCGAACATGGCACTCTTCGAGCACTAAGCCTCTATTAAATGGGCAACTTCTAAGACCTCTTCGAAATAGTGCTCGGTCGGGTGGCAATAGCGGCGGTTTCCATACTAGCCCAGTATGTTTTAACACGAGCAAGAGCCATCCACGCACCCTCTATGCACGTGGACCTCTTCACAGCATCGATATGCGACACAGCACCAAGGAATTGTTGCACCAATCCAAAATAGTTGTCTGGCCTTGGTCCTTGTGGCCAAAGATGATCCACGACATACCTCATAGCAAACCTGGACAACCTATGGAGTTCGGCCCATGCGGCCATCTTTTCATTCAATGGTAGGGGATGCGTCGGGGCACTAAACTGCGACCAGAATAACCTCTCAGCCATATGGTCTTTCCGGTCTTTGTAAAACTCAGATGCATCAGTAGCACTCTTTGCCAGGTCCGCATATGAGTCCGCCGCACTCCACAACTGATCCAGACGGGCATACTTCGGATCCCCGAATTTCATCCGCAACAAATAGGGCTTCCCAGCCATGATGTCTCCGGCTTCACGGAGATCCTCCCTTATCCCTCTCATTTCTGAGCGGGTTTCCTTGGCTGCTTCTAGGGCATTCTTTAGGTCAGCCGCTTTTGTTTGATTTTCCTTTTCAACAAGATCATGGCGGTTGGTAGCATCTTTCAGCTTGGTAGCCATCTGGGCTATCTTTTCTTTGCTCCGGCGATGAGCAGTCCGTTTGGCTTTTAATTCTTCGACCGCCGTTAGAGCGGCCACATCACTTCTTCGAGCTTGTTCCTTGGCTCGGGCAAGCTTCGCCCGAAGGGTCTCTACGACAGCAGCTCCATCTGCAGTCACGATATATTATAAGATACTAGCACAATGCTCCTCTTGCAATTTACCCACATGTCGAACATACATACCCTAGGCCTCGCCAAGCCGCTTGCTAACAAGCACGATGTTGGCATCCGCCACGTCCAGCTGCCACTTTAGTTCGGCAAAATCAGAAGTCTGGTCAGCCTCCGGACAATCAGCCGCCTGCACATACATAGCAGCGCGATTATTACCTTGGATTACGATCCTCCATTTGCCACCTCTGGGCGGCAACCAGAGTCTTAGGGGCTAGTATCTATACAGAGCACACCTAGCATGTGAGGTACCATCAGAAATACATATATTATTTTGCGTACCTCGAAGCCGCTCAGCAGACTCGCAAAGGCTTCATCCAATCCACTTTTGGCGGTTGAAATCATGTCAATCACCGTACCCATTAAGGTACGATGTGTCTCTGAGATGGTCGCTTGCCCCAGTAGACCCATCAGGGTGCCCGGCTCTATGCCAAAAAATCCCGGACTCCTCCTTTCATTCTCCCTGGGCGCCGAATAGCCAGAACCTTGGGCAGCAGAAGTGTCAACTTCTGGCCTCGGCGGATCGGGAGAAATCCTCTCTAACGCCACCTCGGGGTCGTCTGCCCCATGTGACGGGGAGGCAGGGGGAGGCGTCTCGCTCTCCATCATCTCTGAAGGAAGATCTCCTGAGGACGAACACTGTGAAAAAGGGCTACGAGCCGGACTGTAACAAATATGTTTCGGTCATTATCCTCAGAAACAAAACGAGGTACATTTACCAAAGTACTCTTTCACTTACGACTCGTTGGAGGGCTGGCCCCCTTGCGAGGTTTTCTTCCCTCGTTTAGACGCCTCCATTTCGAAATCTTTGGAGGCGGCCATTTGTTACCTTGAGGAGAGGGGACTTTAGGTTCCCCTCCCCGATTATCCTCCTTCGTGGAGGCGCTTGCTCCCCCCGATTTGGATGTGTAAAAAATGAGGCCCACCTACGGCTTCTCTATTCCTCCCCTAGTCTTCTCCTGATGGCACCTGATACAGCGCGCGCTCGAGCATCCTGGTCAACAGATGATTCGGCGAGCCTTCGGGAAGAGGGGTCAGACACCTAATCCTCTCTGCCTTCCTCAGCCAGTCCTGGCAGAGGGTAATCATTTAGAATGATGTTATAATAAACATAAAGGATGGTGTGTTCGGTAACAGGAGTATTTGCATGGGTATCCGGGCGGTTGCAATTGAGACCCGCGTCTTCGGTGGTGTCCGGACACTTTATTCGTGATCCAAAAAATGACCCATACTTCTCTTTGAGCGTCACGCCGAAGAATTGTTGAATGGTTCGCCGTCCCTCCGGGTTGAACTCCCACATACGGAGAGGACGACGTTGGCAGGGCAGGACTCGACGAACCAGCATCACTTGCATTATCTGGACAAGACTGACATCCCTCTTGAGAAGGTCTCGGATGCGGCTTTGCAATGTCAGCACGTCGTTGGCCGGCCCCCAGTCCAGCCCCTTGTTGACCCATGACGCCAATTGCGGTGGAGGGCCCGGGCGGAACGCTGGAGCAGCCACCCGCTTTGTACCTCGGGGAGCGATGATGTAAAACCACTCCCGCTACCATAAATTAGAAGTCTCCACGAAAGAACCCTTTGGCCATGGGGCGTCGGCGCCTTTGCTTATTATGGCGCATCCGCACTCCGTGTGACGCCCGTAGATCACCCTTGGCCTCACAATGAAGATCTTGAGCCAGAGGCTGAAGTGGGGGGGATGTGGAGGAAGGCTTCACACACGACGATAAACGACGAGATGTGAAGGACGGAATCCAAAGCTAGATCATGGAAATCTAGTCCGTAGTAGAACATGAGCCCTGTCATGAAGGGATCAACGCTAAAACTTAGACCTCGGAGAAAGTGGAAGATGAAAACAATGCTCTCGCTAGGTTCGGGAGTGGGGACGACCTGCCCTTGAGCGGGTAGCCTGTGCGGAATCTTGGCAGTGAGATACCTGGCCTCCCTAAGCTTCCGGATGTCCTCCTCTGTGACGGAGGAGGCCATCCACCAGCCTTGAAGATTGGATCCGGACATGGTCGAAGGACCGAAGTGCTTGAGCTTGAGCCTTGGGTGTTGGAACTCGAGGTGCGGGAGGGGAAGGATCAAGTCTGGGAAGAAAAGGACTGGCCTTGGCCCCTTTATAAAGAGGACGAATGTCAAGCGTCCCTCGCGTGACCGTTTGGGACTTTCCTAAAATCAAGGAGTCCTATTAAACAAACACTGTTGGGTTAATCACACCTGTATTGATGAGAATCCCGTAATAAGGGGGACACGATCTCTGCTTCGACAGGACGTGCCAATAAAACCGCCTCGCAGCATGTTAGCAGATTAGATTTGTGAAACCAAGTTTGAATAATGACTGAACCGTGGCATGGTGTCATGCTATAAAAAGCTGTTAGCAGATTAGATTTGTGGAATATTATACTCTCTACGGTGGAATGTGAAATTTGTTTTGCAGAGCCGGACACGATACGTGTGTTCTAAATCTTCTATGGAGTATTCGGAGAAGGAACCCGCCTTGCAATGCCGAAGACAATCTGCGCGCCGGACTCATCGTCATTGAAGCCTGGTTCAGGGGCTACTGAGGGAGTCCTGGATTAAGGGGTCCTCAGACAGCCAGACTATATACTTTAGCCGGACTGTTGGACTATGAAGATACAAGATTGAAGTCTTCGTCCCGTGTCCGGATGGGACTCTCCTTTGCGTGGAAGGCAAGCTTGGATATTCGGATATATAGATTTCCTTCTCTGTAACCGACTCTATGTAACCCTAGCCCCCTCCGGTGTCTATATAAACCGGAGGGTTTAGTTCATAGGACAACAACAATCATAATCATAGGCTAGCTTCTAGGGTTTAGCCTCTATGATCTTGTGGTAGATCAACTCTTGTAATACTCATATCATCAAGATCAATCAAGCAAGAAGTAGGGTATTACCTCCATCAAGAGGGCTCGAACCTAGGTAAAACATCTTGTCCCCTGCCTCCTGTTACCATTAGCCTTAGGCGCACAGTTCGGGACCCCCTACCCGAGATCCGCCGGTTTTGATACAGACACCTGGTTCTCTAGATCCAACACGCTCTTCACGAAGTCATATGACGGTGAACTGTTTGTGTGCCAAATCTATGTGGATGATATTATCTTCGGTTGCACTGACAAAAGATACAGTGATGAGTTTGGGCACATGATGCAAGAGAAATATCAGATGTCCATGATGGGTGAGCTGAAGTTCTTCCTTGGTCCTCAAATCCATCAGCGGAGAAATGGCATATTCATATCACAAGAAAAATATCTCAAAGATTGTCTGAAGAAGTTTGGAATGCAAGACTGCAAAGGATACAAGATGCCAATGCCAACCAAAAGTCATCTGGGTCCTGACGACAATGGTAAAGAATTCGATCAAAAGGTATACCGCTCCATGACTTCACTTATGTGCATCTAGGCTAGATATAATGCTTAGCGTTTGCATGTGTGCCTGATTCCAAGCGGCACCAAAGGAGTCACATCACCTAGCGGTGAAGCGAATACTTCGATATTAGGCTTACACCCCAATGATGGGATTATGGTATCCAAAGGGCTCAACATTTGATCTGATTGGCTATTCTCATGCTGATTATGCTGGTGACAAGGTTGATTGCAAGTCCACTTCAGGAACATGTCACTTTCTTGGTCGATCACTTGTCTGTTGGTGTTCAAAGAAGCAGAACCGTGTGTCACTCTCCACTACAGAATCTGAATACATCGCTGCTGGATCGTGCTATGCTCAGCCTCTATGGATGAAGCAAACTCTCAAGGACTATGGCATCAACACTAAGAATGTACCACTCTTGTGCGACAACGGAAGCGCCATCAAGCTTTCCAAGAATCCAGTTTAGCACTCAAAGACAAAGCACATTCAGATCCGTCATCACTTTCTCAGAGATCATGACAACAAGGAAGATATTGATATCATTCACGTCAAGACTGAAGAGAAATTGGCCGATATCTTCACTAAGCCCTTGGATGAGAAAAGGTTTTGCATGTCGCGGTGTGAATTACATATCTTAGAATCCTCAAATGTCTTATAATTGGACACACATCCTAACTCTTATGCATGTTGACAACTTAGATGTGCAACACACGAAGTAATGTATATCTTCAATCAATGAAGACTTACCCTCTGAGTGTGAATACATTAACATGGAATTTGACTTCGGAGCGCCACGATAATTGTGCGCCATGTCTGGGTCTAATATTTCCTATAAGGTGGGTAACACCACCACCAAATTCTTATTGAAGTGTTTCTCTTGGCGTTATGATTGCAAAGTCTTTACATTTGGATTATCTTCAACATTGATTTGTCTTCATGATTTATCTTCGCAATGTTGAGTTTGTTTTTATATATATATATCCTGGATGAGGAATAGTTATTCTTCACCCCCTCTCTATACTGACATTAATGCACCATATTTTTATGTTTCGTAAATTTTGTCTTATTTCATACATAAAAAGAGAACGTAAGAAAGTATGTACTCGCCGTAAAAAATATTTAATGTTACGTAAAATTACGAATGTTAAAACATAGTGTAAAATGTACATAAAATGAGATTTTTCTGGTGTTCTGACCTTTTTTATGCCAAATTTTATGCAGTGAATCAATATGACTGCAACTATTTGTATTTGAAACATAATTTATTTATGAAATGATCGTAAGATTATCTCGGGTGAAGAATAACTATTCTGCATCCTGGATGATGAATAGTGTTACTATATATATATATATATATATATATATATATATATATATATATATATATACATCCTCTACTGACATTCACTTATAGCTATGTCTTCACTCTTGAATCTTTATTCATCTAAGTGAATGTGATCGGACCCTAACCTATTCTGGGCTTCTACCTCAACTCTATTTGTCCAAATAATATGCATTCTATTGAAACCTGCAATTGTCTTCTCTGAATCCTTGTCAGCAGAGGAAATTCTGACAAACATTTAATCTGTTTTAATGCTGCATCCTTATTGCCTGAAAACCGGAGAAGCCGAAACGACCACCCGACAATCCAGGCGTGCGTGGGAACATGGAACAACTTTCCATGAGGTGCATGCATGCCACGTGTCTCTCAGATGTGAACCGCCAGGGGCACTTGCATAATTGTGCTGCACTGCCCTCCTTCTTCTAAATACACACCCGTGCGGTCATTATCTCTTCTTCCACCTCGCCACCTCACACAAACCCTAGCGCCTCCGCTAGCTCGCGTCGACGCCAGGGACGAAGCGCTTAGCTACGTGACCTCTTCGACGCCGTGCTCATGCCGGCCGCGGACCTCATCCTCTCCGCCGCCGCCGTAGGTGTCTTCCGCCGCCAAGTTAGGGCGCAGGAGATTGAACTGCTCGGCTTCTCTTCCAACCCGTCTATCAGTTTGTCCGAGGTAAATAAATCTTACTTTTTACTGCCTTTTAGATCTGTCAAATCCATCCACTTCAACCAAAAGTGGTTTTCACTTCCAAATCTAGATTTGTTCTCTTCTACATCTCATACCATTCTAAGTATATTCACGTATGCTTTATACCTAGTTAGATTCCTCACTTGTACTTATTCATGGATTCGTACAAATCTGGAACCAACTCTCTCCAAATAGGGGAATGTCTCCGCACTATGAGGTCAATGTCTTCTAAACTAATTTATCTTCAAAATCTTCTAAGAATGCATATGACCTCTTCCCCTTCCCTCGCATCTCTAATGCTGTCACAAGTACATGTCCGTGGGAGAATCCCTGGTTTTTCATAGTTTGCATTCATTTGTAGAATACTTTCAGCTTCACATTGAATCACCTGAAGCCAGTTCTTGTCTGACCAGCAGACGGAAGCCATTCACTATAGTGAAGCCAATCAGCTTCAATATTATGATTTCACAAAATTCTGCTCGTAAGGGTGGCAAGCAACGCCGAGGCAACACATCACTTGATCTGCCTCCTGCTTTGTATGAACAATACAAGTCAGACCCTGATGAAAACTATAACCAGCGCAAGAACCGGATTCAGTGGATCCGAAGATATTGGGCTAAGGAATGGTTCAAGTACAGATTCATCACACCTGAATACACTGAGAACAACGCCATTAAGCGCCCATAGGGTGATTGTCTGTATCGCAGCCTGGTGCCGAAGAGCAAGGCTGAAGCTATTGCGCAAGAATTCTATCCTTGCATGGTCATAGGACCACAGCCTAAAAATGTCGACCCATCTTCTTTATTATGGTGTCGTGACGACAATCCCTTCAAGTGCAACTATCAGTTTGCCAAAGATTCAGCTGCCAAGAACAAAAAGGACTATGGCCTCAACTTCAACCCAGGCCCCTCTGCTCCCAGATCTAATGGGACTCGTGAAGCCAATGAGAACAGAATTGGCCCCTTTGCCAATTTTGATGGGCTTCTGTCTCACATTGTTGCTCATAGAGAAGTTGTGGAGCAATCTGATGGTGATGCTGATACTGAAGCTGCTCCCTCACCTCCCAAGGATAAGAAGAAGAAGAAGGCAAAATCTTCAAGGCCATCTTCTTCACCGAAAGCTTCAACAAGGAAGACTCTGACGACCGCACTGCCTGAATCCAGTGTGCAGTCTGAAGACTTATCTCGTGTGTCCAAGAGGACCAAGAAGCCATTGCCTAAGAAGGCCATTGAGCAACCCCTGACACCATTTGTTGTGCTATGCAATGAAGAAGAAGCCATTGATTTGTCCAGTGATGAAGATCATGGTGATGATGCTCTGGAAATGCTTATCAAGAGCAAGCAAGAGGCACAAATCTTCAACGATCTGCCCCTCTTTGATGTTGATATTCTGAATAACTTCATCGATAAGTGGTTCGACAACCAGGACATCAACGTTGATGATCTTCAGCTCCCTGTGGACATCAGCGTCACCTTCCATGATGCCATTGCTAGTGAATTGGCCTTGGCTTAGAAGATTGTTAAGCTAAAGAACAAGATTGATTATGAGAAGGCTCACTTCAAGAAGAACATGGACAAGCTCAGTGTGGCTGATGTTCAAATCTTCAAGAAGATGTTGCATGACCTCAAGGAGGAGTTCCACAAGAAACGCATTGAAGCTAAAGGCTCAAGGCAGCGCATGAAGTATCTCGCTGAAAAATGCGTTCAAGCCCAGAATGAAGCTGAGAAGCAAAAAGCTCTTGGGCGCCCTGGCATTGATCCTAGGATGGCTGCCAAGAAGAAGACTGCTGAGACCCACACTTCACCAAGGCAGGAAGAACCTCGCATTGTCTTCCCTACCAATATGACAGACTCGAAGCCTAAGGTCCCCTCAGCAGCTTCGGAGCTGAAGAAAACAAGGGCAACTGAAGCTGAAGCCTAGAAACGCAAGCACAAGGACGTATCTAACGATGCCCCTTCCAAGAAGAAGCTGAAGACTAAGGGAACTAATCTTCATGGAAAGAGCATGCTGCAACCTCTCAGCCACTCATTGTTGAACCCATTTCAGTTGCTCCCCCTGCTGCCACAAATCAAGAACATCGAGTTGTACTCCACCAGCATGCTTCCACAGAGGTTCATGAAGAACAAGTTCTAGTTTTTGACCCCAATGCAGCTGAAGACATTGGTCATGAAGACAATGTTGAAGATGATGAAGTCCTTCCTCAAATCGAGCATCAGTTGGTATCATCGCCTGCTCCAACAAGCAGTGAATACATCAGCATTGGTCGTCCATTGACGCCAATTGCTTAGGATGATTCATGGGCTGAGCGCCCGTAAGAAGAAACCCCTGTTCATGATGAAACAACCCACACTCCACCAGCGCAAGTCACCAACCCAATGGTGAATGACAACGACTACATGGAGACCACTCCATCGCCAAAGGCGTTGCCCGTGTTTCAACGACTTCGCAAAGGCCTCAGGCCATCGGTCTCCATATCAACCATCCGAGAAGAAGATTCACACTGATCCAGCTCAGTGGCACGACAAGTGTTCCCGGAAGAGAATCCTTCTCCGACGGTTCCTGAGTCTGAAGCCAAAGTTGCTAAAGACATTCCGGCTACATCAACCGATGAAGAAGAAAGAAGAGAAGAGACAGTTGCCACACCCCCTATCCCAGATCAACTCATTCTCGAGGAGAATGTGATTGTGCAAGACCCTCCGGTCGTTGACCATATGGAGGTTGAGAACGATCGGGCTGCCACAAACACTGCTGACGCCAATGTGAATCTTGAAGCTTCTGTCATGCCCCCTATGCCTCACACTATGGAGACGGCTTACAACTGTGATATGGAGTTGGTCACTGTTCGCTGGCCCATTCTGGTTCCTCCCACTGGTCCAAGGCCCGAATATGATTATCAAGTGTAGCAGCGACCACAAGTACAGAAGCCTAAGCCAAGACTGCCAAGACTTCAAGGTGCTGCCACAGCCCCAGGATCCTTCAGTGTCAACAGCTTTTGATCCCACAACACCTTATTTGACGGTGACAAGAATCCATACTCGAAGCCAAGGATCTCTTCATATCGCTTCTGGAGCTATCAACAGCGCAGCTATTACTCTTGTGTTCTCTACAATCAAGGGAGAATCTTTCCTCACATGCGCCTTGATTGTGAAGCTATGGCTGGGCTCCCCTGTCTTGAAGAAGCTATGGATTGCTTTCGTGATGCTGGCCTTCTGGAATTTTTCGCAACAAAAGAGCACTGGAATGAAGAGCTTCTGCTGCAGTTTTATGCTACTCTTCACATTCGTGGCTACTACCGGGATCCGAAGACATGGATCCTCGAGTGGATGACAGGAGATATGCACCATGAAGCTAAAGCTCAGGACATCATTGGCTTACCTCCCTGCCCACTCCAGGTGAATTGTACGAGCCTGGTTGTCAGCGCCACACTGAAGGACTGCAAAGCATTTTCCAGTGGCCTGAACCCAATATGAGTCAGATGCTCAGCATGATGAAGCCATTGCCTCAAGATGCAGAATATTCCAAGGACTTATTTGTCCAGGACCTCGAGTACTTGCCCCTCACAGTTTATCATATACTGAGGCATACTTTATGGCCAATCAAGGGACATTCTTCTGAAGCCAAACTTGAAGATGCTATGAGACTTTCGTATTCTACATTGTCAATGGCATTAGATTCAACTCCCAGGATATCTTCATCAGACAACTGGCTGCATCTGGGATTGATCTGTTTGGCCTGAAGTTTTATGCTCTGTGGGTGATGCGCCTAACCAAGCTTCATTCTACTGTCAACTATCAAACTTCAGCATGCAACCATCTTGTCTTTTTGCCTGAGGTCGATCTATCAGTTGAAGCCATCTACACCGAGCCTGCCAAGTAGTCGATATATCTTCACAATGCTGATAATCAAAGCTTCACGCAGCCCATCGAAGGAGTTCTTGTTCCAAATGTTGTTGTTCCTGCTTATCCTCTTGCTGGCAATGTGCGTATGCCTCATCATGCAAATACCTAAGCCACTACCAGTACAATTGCTCAAAGGCCTCGGAAGCGTTCTCGTGTACTTAATGACCGAGAGCTGCTTGTGGCCTTACATCAGAAGCAGGACAAGCACCACAACTGGCTGAAGTGTCAGATGCACAGTCTCTTGGTGGATGTCAATTGCATCCGCAATTTGGCGACCAAGAACTCATTTGTTGCCCATGAGAATGCACGGCGGTCCTGGAAGAGCCTCACTCGGATGTGTTCTGAAGATGATCTTCGAGCAGATGGCTTCACCGAAAGCTTCAAGTTTGACTCCAGGCCTCCACCTAATGCAAGCTGGCGCTGTACTCCCTCACTTGAAAATTCAGAGTATTCATCTTTGGCTGCAACTCTTGTTGCGAATGTCGTCGATGAAGAAGACGATGCCACTTCACCAACCATGAATGCACTGCATATCGACTCTGCACCAGGCCCTTCTGCACCACCAAACTCCACCATCGACCCTACTCCACCATATACTCCTTCTGGGAACGATGTTATATGTCTTCAAACCTTTTTGGTCATTACTAACAAAAGGGGGAGAAGCATATGAGTTGATAGTCTTCAAGCTGGTCCTTATGGGTGGCTGCATTATTTTGCCAAGTTCTTACAACTCTCGTCTTTTGAAACTTTTAGTTCTCTGAGTTGTAACACTTAAGCTTGATGGTCGTCTACTACTTTTTCTGCTATTTTGTGATGTGATGATAAATTTTGCATGAAATCATTCTGCAGACATCCATTTTCCATTATGCATATCATTATCTTTGTTATTTACTTATATGCATAATGTATTGTCTTCACACTTTGAAGATGGCCTCCACAAAGCAAAACCTGCCATGTGCATGTGCATTCAAAAGCAAATCATTTATATGCACATCTTCAGGGGAGCCTCGTCATATGTATGAAGACAATACTCACAACACTAAACTTTCACATACTTTTATCCCCGTTGAAAACTTCAACCAGTTTGTCATCAATCACGAAAAAGGGGGATACTATAAGTGCATCTAGTGTCACCCCTAGTTGGTTTTGGAGTATTGACAACAAACTTGGTTGAGGGACTAATGTGTATGTGAGAATTGCAGGATAACATAGGTAGTAGTCCCATATTGATTTGGTTTACCTACCAGACATGACCCCTAAAAATGTGTGAAGACATTGAAGACAATGTGGTCTGTGAAGATATTCACATTGAAGACTACGACAGGAGAAGGCATCGCGTGAAGACTATGGAGTGCGAAGACATAGTTGTTTCGTAGTTTCCTTTTCTTCTTTGTTGAGTCATAGGAACCACCGTACTATTAAGTGGGGTCCAAGTGAACAAAGTCAGAGTGACTGATGTGATGCTCAACCAAATCCTATGTCTTCGAGTGACGACAATGAGAGCAAATCTTATCCTGAGCTAGATGAGTCAGCATTGCTTGTAGCCCAAGCTATGCTGTCGTGTGTGTTTGAAATCTGACCGTTGGACACGTGTCAATTCCTTAGTGACCCAAGGTCATTTTGGACAAATCAGGTCGAGTTGCCTCCTGGCTATAAATAGCCCACCCAATACATCATAAATTGGTGGCTGCTTAGAGTTAGTGCATGGCTTTTGTCGTTTGAGAGCCCACCTCCGAAGCATTTGACAGAGAAATCCTTGCGAGGACAAAGCCCTAGACACCCAAAGCCAAAGAGTGTTAGGCATCACATGGCAGGAATATGATTTGGTATGTATATGTGTTGGTATGCTTGTCGAAAGTATTTTCATGTGTGTGTGTGTCTATATATATATATGTATGTATGTATGTATATATATGTATATATATATCTGTCAAATTCTTTGAAATTGAATGAATTTAAGAAAAAATAGAAAAAAAGGAAAAAAAACATGGGCTATACAGGCTCTTTGCCGTCTTCTGGCAGACGACAAATATGCCACGTGTCAGGTACCTATGCAAGGGGGCAATAGGCTAGCTATTTGGATGGTTTGCCGTCTTCTGGCAGACGGCAAAGACCATTGCATCTTTGCCATCTTCTAGCAGACGGCAAAGCAACC
The DNA here is from genome assembly GCA_021437245.1 of Aegilops speltoides. Taxonomy (NCBI): domain Eukaryota; kingdom Viridiplantae; phylum Streptophyta; class Magnoliopsida; order Poales; family Poaceae; genus Aegilops; species Aegilops speltoides. The sequence goes on along the minus strand of CM038147.1, from coordinate 463,786,768 downwards.
AATAGGCCAGCCCCCAGGTGCTGCCATGTGGCATGCTATGCCGTCTACTGTCGTACGGCAAATGTGCAAAGTTCTTTGTTGTCCGCTAGTAGACGGCAAATATGCAAAGGTCTTTGCCGTGCGTTGGCGGACAGCAAAGCATATCGTTAACCCTTTAACGGACCTAAGCTGACACATGTGCCATCCAGGCTCTTTGTCATCTACTGTCGGATGGCAAAGACCTTTGCATCTTTGTCGTCCTCCAGCAGACGGCAAAGAGGCCTTTGTCGTAGCCTGTTCAGCCGGACGTTTTGCCGTCTATTGGCGGACGGCAAAGGCCTTTGCCGTCCGCTAGGCATGCCTTTGCCGTCAGCCATGGCTAACGGCAAAGTTCCTGATTCCTGTAGTGTTATGTCATTTTCGAGGAAGATAAGCTAAGTCTATATCATTTTCGAGGTAACAAAGATTATCATGCCATTTCTGACCTAAGTATGCTAAGTATGTCATAAATGAACTGAAGAAGCTAAGTATAACTCATTTTTTGTCTAACTTAGGTAATTATGCCATTTAGGAGGAAAGTAAGCTAATTATGCATTTGTTAAGCAAAACACTAGAGAAAACTTACCCTCATCACAACAAATACGATGAAGATCGCAACTAAGGTAACAATTGATCCAACGGCATAATGATACCAAGCCTCATTATCAATGGCATATTTCCTAATCTTCTTAAACTTCAAGCAAATTGCATCCATCTACAAGCGCATTGCATTCGTCTTCATCTTGTGATCATCGACGACATCGACAACATACAACTCCAATTTCATCTTCTCTTCTTCAATTCTTTTAATTTTTTCTTTCAAATACTCATTTTCTTTTTCAACTAAATTTAACTTCTCGAGAATAAGGTCGGTTGCAAATTCCGGTTCACATACCTCCTAGATTAAAATATCTCGATGTCAACTTTATGGCCATAATTGTCATAGATGCGAAATGCAACAAATAGTTATAAAAGAGAATTTACCACATCTGAATCATAAAGAGGGCGAGGGCCGATGGGGACGGATATCAAGACCATGGCACTATGTATAACAAACAATCATACAAACTAAGAAAAGTATACAAGTAACTATATAAATCATACAATCATACAAGTAATTATATAAATCAAGTACAACATAAAAAATTGAATACCTAATAATAATCTGTATTGTCGGGTTCGATAAATGCTCCGGGATCAATAAATGCATCATCATGATCACTATCAGTAATGACGTGCTCTTCATCATCATTAATAAATGCATCATCATGTGGAAGGCCACCTTTACATAATCGGTCAAGCATTGACAGGTCATCCACAGCAGTAACCTCTTCTAGTTCAGGCTCTTCTTGTTTCGGCTGAGGGGTGAAGTCGGGTTCACAGTAGCTGTCTAGTTAAATGTTCTGGGGTGAAATAGAGCGTTTCTTCAAACGTTTTTTGAAAAGACGTGTTTCTTGGAAGAATTCTCCTTCATATGTGTCTGGGTTAATGTGAGGTTCAAAATCCTCTTCATTGGGGGGGAGGTGGTCTAACACGTGGCGGCACTTCATAAACGGCATCCCAACAATTGAGGTTTGGATCACTTTGACAGGCCCATGGTAGATAGAAAACTTGGGTTGCCTGTTGAGCCATAATATAAACATCGGGAACATCCAAATGGGTGCTTTGTTTGATTTCCACTAGCCCTATATGTTCATGAGTCCTTCTAGTCTCCTTCGGTAGGAACCAATAATATTTGAAGACTACGACGTTTGGTGGGTTTGCACCATAGAATTTAAGTTCATAAATTGCTTCAACTCTTCCATTATACTCGGTATCTCCTTCGTCGATAGCAGAGACACAACAATTTGTGGAATTTTGGTTGGCCATAGATAGCTCTTTTCCATAGGTACGAAAGCGATACCCGTTGATGTGGTATTTGTCAATTGAACGGACCTTAAAGTCAAAACCATTAGCGACTTGTCTCAATTCGGTGTCCATAAACTCTGAATTAGCCTACAAGTTTAATACGAAAGGGGTTGTTGCATTAGCCATAAATTAGACGGAGAAATGAAATGGTCTAATGGAAATTACGATTGTTTGAACCAAGAGATGAAACCGGGATAAATGCATCCATGCTTTGCTAGAAGCTCATACTCTTCGACGGAATCCTTTTGGATCACCGCTCCATACAAGAATTTGGCGACGTATCGATTGTATCAAATTTATCTGGGAATAAGAGAAGTTCAAAAGAATTAGAAGTTGCAAGATAATGTACCGAGAACTTACTCGATGTACGGCCGCACTTCTGTTAGGTTGTTGAAGATATACAACAAAATGGTCCATTATTCTTTGACATCCAATGTTAGGGAATTAGAAATACCGATTGGTGTGAGATCCCCTTTGAATAGGCTGAGGTTTGATCCACACTTTTTAGGGTCGCCAGCATTGTACCGAGGCTTCGGATTATGCAAATGATGGTTTTTGGCTTCATAGTGTGTTGTCACGAAGTTTGCCGCCTCCTCAGTAATGAATGCCTTGGCCATCGCTGCTTCCATCCTATATTTATGTTTACATTTTGCTCGAAGCGTCTTCCGTGTCCTTTTCAGTTGCGTAGCACCAACGATTTTGCAACCCCCCAAATCTTGCCTCGGTTGGGAGATACAAAATCAAGTGTTGCACTGGATTAAAGAAGCCCGGTGGAAATATCTTCTCTAACTTGCAGATCAACTCGGGCACCAACTCTTCCATTTCTTCTACCAGGTCAGGCGATAGTTCTTTTGCACAAAGAACACTGAAGAAATAGCTCAACTCTGCCAGTACTAGCCATTCATCCTCAGGGATGAAGCCACGCAACATCACCTGCATTACCCGCTCAATCCATATGTGCCAATCATGACTCTTGAGACCAAATATCTTCAATTTATCAAGACTCACTCCCTGTTTAGATTCTCTGCATACCCATCGGGGAATATCAACTGCGATTTCACCCACAAGATAATTTCCTTCACAGCTGGCCTTCCAAGATTGAACCATGACTTTGGCTTTGTCCAGTTCTTCTTTCCTTTCGGTGCTTGCATGTATTGTAACGGTCTATAACATAGCGCCTTCTGATCGACTCTGGCCTTAGGATTATCCTTTGACTTCCCATCTATTCCGAACAATGTACCAAAAAGTGCGTCGGTGATATTCTTCTCAGTGTGCATCATGTCGATGTTGTGTGCGCAAAGGAGATCTTTGAAGGTAGATCCCACAAGCATGTCTTGTGAGTCCAGGCGTGTTGTGAATTATACCCCTTGAAATATCCTGGATGCTATGGATCTGGCTCAAGACCGTTTAACTGATCCAGGATCTCTTGGCCTGTCAATGGAGGTGGTGCAGAGTTTTTGACAACTCTACCTTTGATGAAGTTCTGCTTGTCTTTCCTGAAGTTATGGGAAGGATGCAGGAACGGTCTATGCAAGTCGAAGCTAGAAAACTTGCAACCAGCCTGAAGCCAATGATACTGAAGAACTCCCTTGCATGTGGGGCACAGGAACCTTCCATGCACACACTAGCCAATGAATAGCGCATACGCTGGCAAGTCTTGTGTCGAGTACATGTACCAGACACACATTATGAAGTTACTTTTCCTAAAGGCGCTGTATGTCTTGAACCCATTATCCCAGGCTTCTTGCAATTCGTCCTTTAGCGGCTACATGTACACATTCATATTCGTCCCGGTTAGTTGGGCCCTAGAATTATCAATGTCAGGAAAATGTTCTTTCTTTGCATAATCTGCCCAGGGGGGAGATTGAGTGGAATGACAAATACGGTCCAACAACTGTATTGGGTTGTCGTCGGACCAAACACACTGAACCCATCTGTGCTAATGGAGACTCGAGGATTCCCCGGATCTGCCGCATTGTTGTCATGTAATGCATCGAAGCGCTTCCATGCTTCGCCGTCCGATGTGTGCACCATCATCAGCTTCCCATCTGCATCTAGTTAGGTTCTTTTTCCCGTTTTGTGCCATGTCATCATTCTTTCCGTCTCTTCGACCTTGAAAATACGTTGATGTCGTGGTATGATTGGCATATACTGAAGAACATTAACGGGGATTTTGATATGCGTCTTCTCACCCATACTATTGTCTACCACAACATACGAGGATGACTTGCAAATGGGACAATAGTTCAAATCTGCATACTAAAGCCTAAATAAGGCACATCCATTCTCACAGGCATGTATCTTCTCATATATAGGGCATCTTAAGAGCATAGAAGATTTTTTCTGACTGTACAAGTTTGCAGGTAGTACATGGCCTTTGGATAGAAAACGTCCAAATATTGTCATCATCACGTCGTAGCATTCTCCGCCCAAGTTGTATTGAGCCTTCGGAGCCATTATTTGTGAGATGGCATCTAGCTGACAAAGCTTAGTGTGCTCATGGAGAGGACGTTTTGAAAACTCCAACATTTCATTGAAGGCCTTTGCAGATTCCTCCATGTCATCGTCCGAGTCCCGAGCATCATCAAAGTCTTACACCATGGCTTCCATCACGGTACCATGCTCGTCGATGCGACGACGAAGCACCTCAGCTCTAGCACGTTGTGCAGAATCGCCATGAAATGTCCACACCGTATAATCTGGCGTAAAACCCCTCTTCTGGAGGTGTTTGCCCATTTCATCCTCTGCCCTCTTGTTCCAATTGTTGCACCCGACACAGGGGCACCAGGTTGTCCTCTGGCCATTTGCAAATGCGGCTCTCAGAAACCCCTTGGTTTTTGTTAACCCTTCAATGGTCATGTCTTTCTGACTAGTGTGACCGGTGTACATCCATGCACGATCACACATCTTGCCTAGCTACTGGATGCATACTTTCACTAGTGCAAGTTCTCTCAACAATAATAACATAACTGGATCATATAACTATCCCTCAACGTGCAACAAAGAGTCACTCCAAAGTCACTAATAGCAGAGAACAAATGAAGAGATTATTATAGGGTACAAAACCACCTCAAAGTTATTCTTTCCAACCAATCCGTTGGGCTATTCCTATAAGTGTCACAAACAGGCCTAGAGTTCATAGTAAAATAACACCTTAAGACACACATCAACCAAAACCCTAATGTCACTGAGATACTCCAATGTCACCACAAGTATCCATGGGTATGATTATATGATGTGCATCACACAATCTCAGATTCATCTATTCAACCAACACAAAGAACTTCAAAGAGTGCCCCGAAGTTTCTACCGGAGAGTCAAGACGAAAACGTGTGCCAACCCCTAAGCATAAGTTCACAAGGTCACTGAACCCGCAAGTTGATCACCAAAACATACATCAAGTAGATCATGTGATATCACAATGCCACCACAGATAAGCACATGCAAGACATATATCAAGTGTTCTCAAATCCTTAAAGACTCAATCCGATAAGATAACTTCAAAGGGAAAACTCAATCCATTACAAGAGAGTAGAGGGGGAGAAACATCGTAAGATCCAACTATAATAGCAAAGCTCGCGGTACATCAAGATCATGCCATATCAAGAACACGAGAGAGAGAGAGAGAGAGAGAGAGAGAGAGAGAGATCGAACACATAGCTACGGGTACATACCCTCAGCCCCGAGGGTGAGCTACTCCCTCCTAATCATGGAGAGCGCCAGGATGATAAAGATGGCCACCGGTGATGGACTCCCACACCGGCAGGGTGCCGGAACGGGCTCCCGAGAGGTTTTTGGTGGCTACAGAGGCTTGCAGCGGCGGAACTCCTGATCTAGGTTTATTTTTGGAAATTTGGGGATTTATAGGAGAGGTTGGCGTCGAGAACAAGTCAGTGGGCCCCACGGAGAGTCCACGAGGCACAGGGGCACGCCCTAGGGGGGTGGGGGCACCCTCCACCCTCATGGGCCCCACGGGACTCCCCTCCGGTAACTCTTCGTTCTACTATTTTTATTTTTTCCAGAAAACATCTCAATTGATTTTCAGCGCATTCCGAGAACTTTTATTTCTGCACAAAAATAACACCACGGTAATTCTGCTGAAAATAGCGTTAGTCCGGGTTAGTTCTAACTAAATCATACCAAAATCATGTAGGAATATTTATAAACATGACATGAATACATCAAAAATTATAGATACGTTGGAGACGTATTAGCATCCCCAAGCTTAATTCCTACTCATGCTCGAGTAGGTAAATGATAAAAATAGAATTTTTGATGTGGAATGCTACCTAACATATTTATTAATGTAATCTTCTCTATTGTGGCCAGAATAGTCAGATCCATAAGATTCAAAACAAAAGTTTAATATTGGCATAAAAACAATAATACTTCAAGTATACTAATAAAGCAATCATGTCTTCTCAAAATAACATGGCCAAAGAAAGCTTATCCCTACAAAATCATATAATCTGGCTATGCTCTATCTTCATCACATAAAACATTTAAATCATGCACAACCTCGGTTTCAGCCAATCAATTGTTTCATACTTTAGTATTCTCAAACTTTTTCAACTTTCACGCAATACATGAGCGTGAGCCATGGACATAGCACTATAGGTGGAATAGAATGGTGGTTGTGGAGAAGACAAAAAGGAGGAAGATAGTCTCACATCAACTAGGCGTATCAACGGGTTATGGAGATGCCCATCAATAGATATCAATGTGAGTGAGTGGGGATTGCCATGCAACGGATGCGCTAGAGCTATAAGTGTATGAAAGCTCAAAAAGAAACTAAGTGGGTGTGCATCCAACTTGCTAGCTCACGAAGACCTAGGGCATTTTGAAGAAGCCCATCACTAGAATATACGAGCCAAGTTCTATAATGAAAAATTCCCACTAGTATATGAAACTGACGACATAGGAGACTCTCTATCATGAAGATCATGGTGCTACTTTGAAGCACAAGTGTTGTAAAAGGATAGTAACATTGCCCCTTCTCTCTTTTTGTCTCATTTTTTATTTTTTTATTTGGGCCTTTCTCTTTTTTAGCCTCATTTTTTCCTTTTTTTTGTATTTTTCATCTGGAGTCTCATCCCGACTTGTGGGGGAATCATAGTCTCCATCATCCTTTCCTCGGATGCGACAATGCTCTAATAATTATGATCATCACACTTTTATTTAGTTAGAACTCAAGAATTACAACTCGATACTTAGAACAAAATATGACTCTATATGAATGCCTCCGGCGGTGCACCGGGATGTGCAGTGAATCAAGAGTGACATGTATGAAGAATTATGAAAGGTGGCTTTGCCACAAATATTATGTCAACTACATGATCATCCAAAGCAATATGAAAATGATGAAGTGTGTCATAATAAACGGAATGGTGGAAAGTTGCATGGCAATATATCTCGGAGTGGATATGGAAATGCCATAATATGTAGGTATGGTGGCTGTTTGAGGAAGGTATATGGTGGGCGTATGGTACCGGTGAAAGATGTGCGGCACAAGAGAGGCTAGCAATGGTGGAAGGGTGAGAGTGCGTATAATTCATGAACTCAACATTAGTCATAAAGAACTCACGTACTTATTGCAAAAATCTACAAGTCATCAAAACAAAGTACTATGCACATGCTCCTAGGGGAAGGGTTGGTAGAGTTAACCATCGACGATCCCGACCTCCTCTCATAATGAAGAGAATGAATAAATAAATCATGCTCCAACTTCATCGTATAATGGTACACCATACGTGCATGCTACGGGAATCACAAACTTTAACACAAGTATCTCTCAAATTCACAAATAATCCACTAGCATAACTCTAATATCACCATCTTCATATCTCAAAACAATCATAAAGAATCAAACTTCTCATAGTATTCAATGCACTTTATATGAAAGTTTTTATTATATCCCCCTTGGATGCCTATCATATTAGGACTAATTTTATAACCAAAGAAAATTACCATGATGTCTAGAGACTCTCAAAATAATATAAGTGAAGCATGAGACTTCATCAATTTCTTCAAAATAAAACCACCGTCGTGCTCTAAAATATATAAATGAAGCACTAGAGCAAACGACAAACTACTCCAAAAGATATAAGTGAAGATCAATGAGTAGTTGAATAATTATGCAACTATGTGAATACTCTCTAACATTTAAGAATTTCAGATCTTGGGATATTATTCAAACATCAAGCAAAACAAAATAAAACAGAATGACGCTCCAAGCAAAACACATATCATGTGGTGAATAAAAATATAGCTCCAAGTAAGTTACCAATGAACGAAGACGAAAGAGGGGATGCCATCCGGGACATCCCCAAGCTTAGGCTCTTGGTTGTCCTTTAATATTACCTTGGGGTGCCTTGGTCATCCCCAAGCTTAGGCTCTTGCCACTCCTTATTCCATAGTCCATCAAATCTTTACCCAAAACTTGAAAACTTCACAACACAGAACTCAACAGAAAACTCATAAGCTCTGTTAGTATAAGAAAATAAATCACCACTTTTGGTACTGTTATGAACGCATTCTAAATTCATATTGGTGTAATATCTACTGTATTCCAACTTCTCTATGGTTCATACCCTTCGATACTACTCACAGATTCCTCAAAATAAGCAAACAAAACATAGAAAACTGAATTGTCAAAAACAGAACAGTCTGTAGTAATATCTAACCCTCGAATACTTCTGTAAATCCAAAATTCCAAAATAAATTGGTGGATGTGAGGTATTTGTCTATTAATCTTCTGCAAAAATAATCAACTTAAAATCACTCTTTTCTAAAAAAATGACAGCTAATCACGTGAGCGCAAAGTTTCTGTTTTTTACAGCAAGATCGCATTAACTTTCACCCAAGTCTTCCCAAAGGTTCTACTTGGCACTTCATTGAAACAAAAGCTATAAAACATGATTACTACAGTAGAGTAATCGTTGGACACACAAAAACAGTAGGGTATATATTGGTTTGTCTCCCAACAAGCGTTTTTCTTTACTGCCTTTTTAGCTAGGCATGATGATGACAATGATGCTCACATAAAAGATAAGAATTGAAACATAATGTGAGCATCATGAAGCATATGGCTAGCACATTTAAGTCTAACCCTATTCCTATGCATAGGGATTTTGCGAGCAAACAACTTATGGGAACAAGAATGAACTAGCATAGGAAAGCAAAACAAGCATAGCTTCAAGATTTTCAACACATAGAGAGGAAACTTGACATTATTGCAATTCCTACAAGAATATATTCCTTTAACAATTTTCAGTATCATGATGAATGAATTCAACAATATAACTATCACATAAATCATTCTTTTCATGATCTACAAGCATAGAAATTTTATTACTCTCCACATAAGCAAATTTCTTCTCATGAATAATAGTGGGAGCAAACTCAAGAAAATAACTATCATGTGAGGCATAATCCAATTGAAAATTAAAATCATGATGACAAGTTTCATGGATATCATTATTCGTTATAGCATACATGTCATCAGAATAATCATCATAGATAGCAACTTTGTTCTCATAATTAATTGGAACCTCTTCCGAAATAGTATATTCATCACTAAATAAAGTCATGACCTCTCCAAATCCACTTTTATCAATATAATCATCATAAATAGGAGGCATCCTATCATTGTAATAAATTTGCTCATCAAAACTTGGGGGACTAAAAATATCAACATAGCATCCCCAACATTTTATTGCATTATTTTTCTAACACTTTGGCACAATTATCCTTTCCATCATTTTCACGAAAGACATTAAAAATATGAAGCGTATGAGGCACCCTCAATTCCATTTTTTGTAGTTTTCTTTCATACACTAAACTAGTGATAAAACAAGAAACTAATAGATTTGATTGCCATACCTAAAGATATACCTTCAAGCACTAACCTCCCCGGCAACGGCGCCAGGAAAGAGCTTAGTTGACGGGGTGTTAGTGCCGCTTACCTAGCCTCCCCGGCAACGGCGCCAGAAAAGATATTGATGTCTACTACGCAACCTTCTTCTTGTAGACGTTGTTGGCCCTCCAAGTGCAGAGGTTTAGAGGACAGTAGCAAATTTCCCTCAAGTGTATGACCTAAGGTTTATCAATCCGTGGGAGGCATAGGATGAAGATGGTCTCTCTCAAACAACCCTGCAACCAAATAACATAGAGTCTCTTGTGTCCCCAACACACCCAATACAATGGTAAATTGTATAGGTGCACTAGTTCGGCGAAGAGATGGTGATACAAGTGCAATATGGATGGTAGATATAGGTTTTTGTAATCTGAAAATATAAAAACAGCAAGGTAACTAATGATAAAAGTGAGCACAAACGGTATTGCAATGCTTCAAAACAAGGCCTAAGGTTCATACTTTCACTAGTGCAAGTTCTCTCAACAATGATAACATAAATAGATCATATAACAATCCCTCAACATGCAACAAAGAGTCACTCCAAAGTCACTAATAGCGGAGAACAAACCAAGAGATTATTGTAGGGTATGAAACCACCTCAAAGTTATTCTTTCTGATCAATCCGTTGGGCTATTCCTATAAGTGTGACAAACAGCCCTAGAGTTCGTAGTAAAATAACACCTTAAGACACATATCAACCAAAAGTCTAATGTCACCACAAGTATCCGTGGGTATGATTGTACGATGTGCATCACACTATCTATTCAACCAACACAAAGAACTTCAAAGAGTGCCCTGAAGTTTCTATTGGAGAGTCAAGATGAAAACGTGTGCCAACCCCTATGCATAAGTTCACAAGGTCACTGAACCCGCAAGTTGATCACCAAAACATACATCAAGTAGATCACGTGATATCCCAATGTCACCACAGATAAGCACATGCAAGACATATATCAAGTGTTCTCAAATCCTAAAAGACTCAATCCGATAAGATAACTTCAAAGGGAAAACTCAATCCATTACAAGAGAGTAGAGGGCGAGAAACATCAATAGAAAAGCTCAGGATACATCAAGATTGTGCCTTATCAAGAACACGAGGGAGAGAGAGAGATCAAACACATAGCTACTGGTACATACCCTCAGCCCCGAGGGTGAACTACTCCCTCCTCATCATGGAGAGCGTTGGGATGATGAAGATAGCCACCGGTCATGGATTCCCCCTCCGGCAGGGTGCCGGAACGAGCTCCCAATAGGTTTTTGGTGGATACACAAGCTTGCGGCGGCGGAACTCCTGATCTAGGTTGATTTTTGGAGGTTTGGGGATTTATAGGAGATGTTGGCATCGAGAACAAGTCAGGGGGCCCCACGGAGAGTCCACGAGGCACAGGGGCGCGCCCTAGGGGGGTGGGGGCACCCTCCACCCTCGTGGGCCTCACGGGACTCCCCTTCGGTAACTCTTTGTTCCAGTATTTTTTATATTTTCCAAAAAAAATCTCCATTGATTTTCAGCGCATTCCAAGAACTTTTATTTCTGCACAAAAATAACACCACGGTAATTCTGCTGAAAATAGCGTCTGTCCGGGTTAGTTCTAACCAAATCATACCAAAATCATGTAGGAATATTTATAAACATGGCATGAATACATCAGAAATTATAGATACGTTGGAGACGTATCAATAGGTCCTAATCCCACCCGAGTATGTGTAGATTGGGCTCATTTTCCCATGCTCTACTCCGAATCCGACGCAAAATTTTGCCTGCACTTCCCCGCTGTTCTCCTAATACACGTCTCAGCAATAAGCAGGGAGAATGTGTACCTGGAGAATAACAGGGAAGCACTGACGAAATTCTGCATCAGATCCGGAGCAGAACATATGGGAAAATGAACCCAACCTACACATACTCTGGCTATCCATGGATAACGTTGGACAATTCGAAAGAATCACGGTTATAAATATGCAAGTGCATGATGTAACCCTTTTTAATGGGAGACGTATAGTGGTTACGCATACTGATGACTGAAGACACATATAGCTAGCAAGTTTCATCGGCACGAAGACCGGAACATAGCAGATGAAGGGGGGAGGAGGAGATGTCATTTGTGCTCACCCATGAATGCAGGGGCGGAGCTCGTCGAACACTAGACCCTCACAGGGACGAAAAAACTGCACATTTAAATCGAAAGAAGAGTAACATAGCAATATTGTTTTTTCCGTCAATCTAATTAAATATTTACAATAGTATGAGTGGGTTAGAGGGTTCCTCGGCGATGATGGAACCCTAAATAGCAAGTATCATTGGTGCGAGATACATGTGGCGCTCGGCGTTGAACACTAGATACACGTCCCACAACTGAGCCGGCGCCCGGCGTCCTGCAAAAATAGTTGTAGGGGCCGATGACAGTTGAACACCTTGGCGAATTTGTTTGGCAGCCTATGCGATGAGGATTAAAGCCAAGTTTTGAAACTTCAAACAACCAAACCGATTTGAGTCAGTTTGGGTGTTTAGAGTTTCAACACTTGGCTTTTAATCGTCATCACAGAGGCTGCAAGACAAATTCTCGTAGGTGTTCGACCGCCATCGACCCGGAGAACTGTTGCTGCAGGACGCCGGACGCCGGCGTCACTTATGGGACATGAATGTAGTATTCGACACCGACGGCCACATGTATCTCGCACCGACGATACTTGCTATTTAGGGTTCCATCAACGTCGAGGAACCCCCTAAACCACTCATCCACGGGCACCCTCTGGAATGGGCGACGGCGTCGGGACCGGCGGGACCCACTGGCTCCACCATCTATCCCCTCGACGACCGGCGACCCATGACCGACAACCCTCGACCCCTCGGCGACCCACTTTTTCTACTTTTCCTACTTCTATTTTTCATCTTCTACTTCTATTTCTTTTTTTCATCTTCTTCTTCTACTACTACTTATTGTTCTTTTTTTATCTTCTTCTTCCTCTTCTTCTTTTACTTCTTTTTATTCATCTTTCTTGTTTGTTCTTAAAAAACAGGAAAAAAAAACCTAAACTAAACTACAAACTAAATGTAACCTAAAATAAACTAAATTAACCTAAACTAACCTAACCTAAACTAAACTAACCTAACCCAAACTAAATTAACCTAAACTAAACAAACATAAACTAAATCTAAAAAAATAAAAATAAAAGAACTCACCAAGAGGAGGGCAGGGCGGCGGCGGGACAGGGCTGCCGGGCGGGACGGCTGGCGATGGGGGTGGCGCGGGGCGGCGGTGGTGAGGGAGTCCTGGATTCAGGGGTCCCGAGGTGTCCGGTCTATCCAATGTGGGCCGGACCAGTGAGCCGTGAAGATAGAGTGGAGAATCATCCCCCGTGTCTGGGTAGGAATTTGTATGAGTGGATAACAAGATTGGTCTCCGGATACGTTCTTTCCTTCCCTTGTAAACCGACTTGGTGTAACCCTAGGCATGTCTTATGTCTGTATAAACTGGAGGGTTTAGTTTGTAGCGGGGATGATAATATTCATAGGCTAGACAAGCTAGGATTTAGCCATTACGATCTCGAGGTAGATCAACTCTTGTAATCCCTATACTCATCGAATACAATCAAGCAGGACGTAGGGTTTTACCTCCGTTAAGAGGGCCTGTCGGTGTCAAAACCGGCGGATCTCGGGTAGGGGGTCCCGAACTGTGCGTCTAGGCGGATGATAACAGGAGACAAGGGACACGATGTTTTTACCCAGGTTCGGGCCCTCTCGATGGAGGTAAAACCCTACTCCTTATTGATTAATATTGATGATATGGGTAGTACAAGAGTGGATCTACCACGAGATCAAGGAGGCTAAACCCTAGAAGCTAGCCTATGGTATAATTGTTGTAATGGTTGTTCGTCCTACGGACTAAAACCCTTCGGTTTATATAGACATCGGAGAGGGCTAGGGTTACACAGAGTCGGTTACAATGGTAGGAGATCTACATATCCGTATTGCCAAGCTTGCCTTCCACGCCAAGGAAAGTCCCATCCGGACACGGGACGAAGTCTTCAATCTTGTATCTTCATAGTCTTGGAGTCCGGCCAATAATGATAGTCCAGCTATCCGGACACCCACTAGTCCAGGACTCCCTCAGTAGCCCCTGAACCAGGCTTCAATGACGATGAGTCCGGCGCGCATATTGTCTTCGGCGTTGCAAGGCGGGTTCCTCCTCCGAATAATTCATAGAAGATTGTGAACACTAGGATAGTGTCCGGCTCTGTAAAATAAATTCCACGTACCACCGTAGAGAGAATAAAATTTACACAAGTTTAGTCTGCTGACGTATTTTGTGGCGCGACGTCACACCACTACCAAGCCTTTACTTGAATCATTTTTATTATACCACCTCAGCGCGTTTAGTGAAGCAGTTTCCTTGGCACGTCTTGTCGAAGCAAAGATCGTGTTCCCCTTATTCCAGGATTCCCATCAATACGGACGTGGGTAACCCAACCGCGCCATTGATTGTGGCGCTTGGGACATAAGCGAGTTTTACCAGGCCGGTGGGGACGCATAGTCTTCGTCCGCCCATATATAAGGGGATAAGGATCCACCTTTTTTACCTACGCCTTCTTCCTCCTTTGCTTATCCATCTCCGCGCAGTCGAGCTCCAGCGCCCAAGTCCGCACATCTCACCTCAACCTTCTCCAGCCATGTCCGGAGAGGGAGGCAAGTGGATGGCCTCCTCCGTTACGAAGGGGCACATCGAGAAGCTGCGCGGAGCCGGATACCTGTCCGACGACATCGCGCACCGGCTGCCTGACGAGGGGCAGCTCATCCCCACCCCCAGACCCCATGAGAGGGTCGTATTTCTTCCCCCACTTCCTCCGCGGACTGGGCTTCCCACTTCACCCCTTCGTCTGGGAGCTCATGTACTACTACGGCCTGGACTTCCACGATCTGGTGCCAAACTTCATCCTCAACATCTGGGCGTTTATCGTCAGGTGCGAGGCCTTCCCTCGCATCCAGCCCCACTTCGCTTGTGGCTAAAGACCTTCAACGCTGTCAAGGTGGTGAAGGGCGCCCAAGCGGAGTGCGGAGGCGCCATGGTGGGCAAAATGCCCAACGTCACTTGGCTTGAGGGTGCCTTTGTGGGATCCATCAAAGGGTGGCAATCGGGGTGGTTCTACATCACCGAGCCGCGTGACCCTAAATGGGCAGCGGCCCCCGAGTTCAGATCTGGTATCCCCATGCAGCTCACCTCCGGAAAGAGAAGGGCTTGCTATGGGGTAGTTCGAGGTGCTGACCGGACTCCAGTCCTGTCTCTAGACCCTGGTGAACAAGAAGCTTAAGCTTGTCAACGTGATCCAGGTCATGCTCGTCCGCCGGATTCTCCCCTACCAGCAACGGGCCTTCAATTTGTGGGAGTTTGATCTGGCACAGCACCGGACCTTGAGCGGTCTCTTCGACATGATGTACGAATCTGCCTGGAGGGTGCTATTCAAGGGCGGAGAAGCCCCCGCATCCGCAACTGAAGATCGCGGATTCAGCACGCAGCACCCGGCCGGCGAGGTAAGCTATGTTATCCTTTATGGGACACTCATTTATTTCATAGTTTGACTCTATGTGGGATCTAAACTCCCAATGCCTTTAACAGGATTGGCAGAAGACGTCCGGACAGGTTAACCGTCTGGCTCCCCTTCCAGAAGACCCAGCGGACACACGTTTGACGGGGCTGCTGGTCCCGGCACTTTACGTGGTGCCGGAGAAGAAGGCCAAGAAGAAGGCCACGAGAACCCGAAGGAGTTCCCGGCGCCAGGTGGTATCGGACTCATCGTCCGATGACTCTAAGGCGGACTCCTCCCGAAAGGGGAGGAGAAGAGGCCTCTCCCAGCCGGGAGAGAAGAAGAGGAAGGCCTCCCCAATGAGGGCGGCCAAGGGTCAAGAAAGGACGGACCCTTCCTCCGATCTGCTCCGCCAACGCCGACGACAACGACGAGGAGTGGCCCTCAAGGGCCAAGCCCCTGGCAAGATCGTAAGTGTCCGAATTCCTGGATGATTTATAATTTCTCTTTTTGCCATATGGTGTCCTTCTAACGCCGCATACAACCTGTAGTCCGGCCAAGGACGATCTTCCCGCTTCGTCGAGCGGCTCCTTGGCTATGTCGGATATGGATTCCCTTCCGACCGCCTCCACCCCTCGTGACGCTGATGACGCCGAGGTGGGATCCCATGAGGGGACCCACCAGGAGGGGGAGGCTCCGGAGGTGCCACAAGGCAACCTCCCGAACTTCGCACCGAACTCCGCACCGGAACCTGCAGTGGTTCTGGAGTCCAGCAGGCGGCCCCTTTGTAAGCAGGGCAAGACTGTGACACCGGCGGCCTCCGTCCAACCGGAGGCACCGGATAACTTGTTGGAGGCGCTCAACGGCACTTCCATCGAGGAAGAACACCGCACTATCATGAGTGCGGTTATTCAGAAGGTTCAGCTCGCCAAGAGCGGGCTGACCGAAGCCTACAGCAGCCTTCTAACAGGCTTTGAGGTAAGAAATTTAAAATATGTAATATAATACCACATAGACAGTAGCCTCTGATGCTCGGTCCGGTGTTCGGAAAGAAAAGCTGGACTGAGGATCTAAAAAGATATACGCAGGAGGTCTAAAAAATACGTCAATATGGGATTGTAGGCTGCACTGTTGACCTCTGCCGCACTGACTGCGGAGGTCGATGCTTTGAAGCAGAACCTCGAGCGGTCCGAGAATGAGCTCGGCCGTGCCAAGAAGCAACTCGAGGACAAGGAAGGTGAGTAACACCGTATTAAATTTGTACCTTACAAAAAAGGATTTTGGTTGCAAGAGAAATAACAAGGAGAACGTGGGTACTCCAGGGGCCACGAACGAGGTGGCGACCCTGAAGGAGGCCGTGTCCACGGCCGAACGCAATGTGGCCGCGGATCGAGCCGAGCGAGAGAAGAAGGAGGCACGGGTGGAGAAGGTGTGGCAAGAGCTCCAGGCTCTCGTGGAAAAGCATGAGAGTTTGGAGCGCGACTCGAAGACTCGAGAGTCCGAGCTTGCATCGGCTCTTGAGAGTGCCAAAGCCGCTAAGGCCGAAGCCCATAAGGCCCTCCAGGAAATCGAGGCGGTGAAGAAAATAGCGGCGGGTAAGGCATTTTTCATGCAAAGCAAGCATGTGAATGTGAATTACCTCTTACTTACCCGAATTCGGAGCTCTCCAGGAGCATTTGTAGATCTGCCTCGCAGCGTGTCCGATGCTTCCGCTTTCTACCGGGCCGAGGAGGGGAGCTCGACGGAGAAGGTTTTCTGGTCTCAAGATCTTCGAGACCGACATCCGGTGCCTTTAGCGACCAGTGAAGCAGCTGGTCGAGCTCCACAAGGTAGCCGAACAGGCCATGAAGGGCCTCATAGTTCGGCCAGGCCCAAGGAGGCCATGCCAGGAGCTACTTGCCCTGTGCGGCGGCTGGTGGATGCATGTCCTCTGGGTGGAAGTCGTCAAGCACTACTTTGCATTGAAGGTGCCTGTTGGCCCTTGCCCGTGCAAAAGTGCTTTGGGCAGGATGGACGCCGAGAAGCTTCGACGGACGCGCCATTGGCGAGCAAGGAGTATCGCACGCCCAAATGTATTATAAGAGTGTCCTGAAGGGTGCCCGCATGATTGCGGGTGGGTGCTCCAAAGATGTAATATTTGAGTAGACTCGCAATGTGTTATCCTGTGCACTGAAAACTTTGTTCATATGCGCTAAGCAACGCTTATTAATTTAAAATATTACCTTCTGTGTGGCCATTTATCAAATCTGAGAGATGGCAAGTCGTTATTTCAGCCCCCATGCCACGAAAGTTTGGGGTGTTCGGGATAAACTTGAGCTCTCTTGTTCCCATTGTTGGGTCCATCTAGGGAGGCGCTCAACACAACGAACGAGGCAACCGGACTAATAATGCTTGAACACTCTCACTTAGCCATAGAATTCTATAATTTTAAATTTCGGCGAAGCCCCTCGTGTTCGGAAGACCGAGTTTGGGGCGATATCCACGCCTGGGCCGGACAAAGTCGGTTCCTCGCTCTAAGCGGCATAAGTCTTTAGGGACTCGAAAAGACCTCTCGAACAGCGACCAGCTCTCGCCTTGTCATGACGGTCAGTTTTAGCTTTCTCCACTGAGGCGCTCGCCCAGCTCAACCGGGGCGCAATCATAGTGGTTCTCCCAATGCTACCTTAGCCGATAAAAGGGAACGTAAGGTACCAAAACATGGGAGCCGGGCAAACCCAACTATTGACCCAAGACATGATTCGGAGCCGATGCATATAATGATATAAGTTCGGGGTGCCGCACTTGTGAAAGTGTTCGGACTTATCACACCATAATGCGGGGAACTTAAGCCCCTGGTGTATTCGGCCGTAGCAAAGTGTACGGATGCAAGATGTCGTAAATGAACATATATATAAGAAAGAAATGCAATTATAAGCGAAAAACGATGCATTGTTTATTCAAGGAATTCTGCGATGAATGCAGAAGGATACAAATAGTGCGGTAAGCAAGGGGTAAGACTTTTAAACATGTCCCCCTCCAGGGGTAGGCTGCGGAATGGTGTATGAAAACGGATTTAATGCTCGTAATGGAGACCACCTGGATACTCGCCGTAGCCCGTCTTCTCCCCTGGCTGTTGCATCGTGTGTTCGGCAGTTCATCACGGACAGGCCTCCGTGAACGGAGTCCCGTGCGTAAGAAAAAAGAAAAATAAAAAGAGCCACACACTTGGGAGCCCTTGGTGCGGTTAAGCCGCATTCTGGGCCTGTGGTTGCCGTGCCCCTCCCCCTATGCCCATGGTATCTCCAGAGCGTAATGATGTACGCGAAGGACCAGTCCTGCAATTTGGCAGGGGCTGGGGTTGGGGCCGCATTGCTATGCGTTCTCGGAACGTGCCAAGTGGTCTTGTTGTAGGTTACTCTGGGTGCGTTTGGTTGTGTTCGGTCGCTTAACGGCCGGACTCGAAAATTGCCTTAAGAGGCTGCTCAGATTCGCCGCGAGAGCGCTGTGTGTTCCTCCGCTCGGAGGAGTGTTGATGTTTCGCTGACCGTGATGACTCGAGGGCCCGCATATTGAGCTTGAGGTATGCATAATGCGGCACCGCGTTGAACTTTGCAAACGTGGTCCGTCCGAGCAAAGCGTGATAGCCGCTGTGGAACGGGACTATGTCGAAGATTAACTCCTCGCTCCGGAAGTTATCCAGGGATCCGAAGACCACTTCAGGTGTGGTGAGCTGCATAATTGGCCTCTTACTCGGTATGACGCCTTTGAAGGTCGTCTTTGTAGGTTGAATCCTTGAGGGGTCTATGCCCATTTTGCGACCGTATCCCGATAAAGCAGGTTCAGGCTGCTGCCGCCGTCCATCAGGACTTTGGTGAGGTGAAATCAATCGACGATTGGGTCTAAAACCACGCGCGAATCCACCATGGCAGATATGGTGGGGTGGTCCTTCGATCAAAAGTGATCGGGCAAGAGGACCATGGATTGTACTTCGTGCATCGCTCCATCGCATATACGCCCCTAAGTGCACGCTTCCGCTCCCTCTTGGGTATATGGGTTGCGATATCATGTTTACCGTCCGCACTTGTGGGGGAAACCTTCGTCTCTATTGTTCGGGCGGCGGGTCTCTTCCTCATCGCCGCTATGCAGCCCTTGTCATTGTTTTCGGCGATTAACTTGCTCGCTCGCTTGAATACCCAACAATCCTGTTGGTGTGATTGGCTGGCTTTTCGGGTGCGAGTATCCGCACGAGTGGTCCAAAGATTCGGTCCAAATTGGACGGACCCGAGTAGTTCTTTTGAATGGCTTTTTCCACGACCGGTTTGGAGCCTTTGAATCCGGCGTTAATCGTCAGATCTCGGTGTTATTGCCGTTAACGCGGCGTTTGTTTTTGTTGCGACCCGACCTGCCATTGTTGAATTATGTGGCTTAGGTCATCGGCGTCTGGTGGTCGCACATATGTGCCCTGGAAGTTGTCAAGGAATGCGGCTTCCAGGTCCTCCCAACACCCAATTGACTCTGCTGGCAAGCTGTTAAGCAAATGCCAAGCTGGTCCTTTAAGCTTGAGTGGGAGATATTTGATGGCGTGAAGATCGTCACCGCGGGCCATGTGGATATGAAGGAGATAGTCTTTGATCGAAACCGCAGGGTCTGTTGTGCCATCGTAGGATTCAATGTTCATGGGTTTAAACCCTTCAGGGATTTGATGATCCATTACTTCATCTATGAAGCATAGTGGGTGTGCGGCGCCTCTATATTGGGCAATATCATGACGTAGCTCGAGCAAGCTTTGTCTACTGTGTTCGGCCCGGCCGGAGTTGCTGTATCCGGCGCGACGGTAGTCGTCGCGCATCATGGGCGCCCACGTGATCCGTAGATCAATCTTGATTGTCTTGCCTTGTCCTCCAATATGTCTTGCAAGTCCGGTGCATTCCCCCGTGGCTTCATGCTTTTCGAGCGGTGCCGGGGTACGGTTCTGGTGGAGGGTCTAGAGGCCTCTCTGTCGTGGCCACGAGGTGGTCGGTCTGCCGTATTGTGCGCTGGTGATGATGGTTTATATGCCTCCTCCTCTAATCGGGGGAGCAACTTGCGTTTTGGGTAGCTTTTGGAGGGGCGTTCGAGTTCATGCTCTTCGGCCGCAAGGACTTCGGTCCATCTGTCGGCCAGCAGGTCTTGATCAGCTCGAAGTTGTTGCTGCTTTTTCTTTAGGCTGTTCGCAGTGGCCATTAGCCTACGTTTAAAACGCTCTTGTTCAACGGGATCCTCGGGCACAACGAATTCGTCGTCGTTGAGGCTTGCCTCGTCTCCAGAGGGAGGCATGTAATTATCATCCTCTACCTCTTTGTCTGCCGCTCTCTCGTGAGGGCTGGCTTCTCCATCCTCCTGTGCTGAATCTTGCTGGAGGCGGTTGTCTTCGGCACTCTCTGGGGTGTTATTATCTCCGGAGCCAGAATCTCCATTCTTGCTGTGGCGGGATTTAGAGCGACGCCACTGACGCCGGCACTTGGGCTGTTTCTTGGAGGAGCCTTCCTCCGCTGCATCCTCGCCGTTCCCATCCTTTGGGATGTCCACCATGTATATGTCTTCTGACGAGGTGGTCTTCCAGTGCCCCGTAGGCACTGGTTCTTGGTCGTCTCCGGCATCGTCGTCCATACTGTTGATGTCTTCAGAGTCGTAATCTAGCATGTCGGTTAGATCGTCGACAGTGGCTACAAAGTGGGTGGTGGGTGGGCTTTGAATTTATTCGTCGTCCGCATCCCAACCGTCCTGACCGCAGTCCAGCCAGGGCTCTCCTGATAACGAGAGATACTTTAGCGAATTCAGGATGTCGCCAAAGGGTGAGTGCTGAAAGATGTCCGCGGTGGTGAACTCCATGATCGGCGCCCAATCGGATTCGATTTGTAGGGGCGCAGGAGGTTCGGAGACCGGCGAGGAATCCGGCACCTCGGAGTCATGAGCTTTACAAGGGACAAGGTCAATATTCGACTCCATCGCCGTAGAGGTTGCAGTCCCCGAAGCGGTGTCTAGCCACCCGTCCTCGATCTGCGTGGTCGGCTCCGAACTAAGGGTCCGAGCGGACTCATGT
Organism: Aegilops speltoides; assembly: GCA_021437245.1. Taxonomy (NCBI): domain Eukaryota; kingdom Viridiplantae; phylum Streptophyta; class Magnoliopsida; order Poales; family Poaceae; genus Aegilops; species Aegilops speltoides. Next base: position 463,765,346 of record CM038147.1, on the reverse strand, counting down.
GCGGCCTCCAGGGCACTGTCCGGCAGCAGAGCTAAATCATGCCCATCGTGATAAAGGCGGCGCTGGCGGCGGGCTCGAATCCGTCAAGATCAAGTCTCGCGGATGTCACCGTGAAGTTTAGATTTCCAAATCTGACTCGACGGCCGGGGCATAGCTTCGATCTGCTCCAAATGGCTGCTTAATTGCCCCGCAGCAAAGCCGCCGAATACGAAGACCTGTTCGGGAGAAAAGTCTCACCCGGATCTGCGTCGTTGTTGATGATCGAAGGAGCCATCAAGTTTATCGCTGATTTACGAGAGGAACTCTCAATGAAAGCACCAATGTCGGTGTCAAACCGGCGGATCTCGGGTAGGGGGTCCCGAACTGTGCGTCTAGGCGGATGGTAACAGGAGACAAGGGACACGATGTTTTTACCCAGGTTCGGGCCCTCTCGATGGAGGTAAAACCCTACTCCTGCCTTATTAATATTGATGATATGGGTAGTACAAGAGTGGATCTACCACGAGATCAAGGAGGCTAAACCCTAGAAGCTAGCCTATGGTATGATTGTTGTAATGGTTGTTCGTCCTACGGACTAAAACTCTCCGGTTTATATAGACACCGGAGAGGGCTAGGGTTACACAGAGTCGGTTACAATGGTAGGAGATCTACATATCCGTATTGCCAAGCTTGCCTTCCACGCCAAGGAAAGTCCCATCCGGACACGGGACAAAGTCTTCAATCTTGTATCTTCATAGTCTTGGAGTCCGGCCGATAATGATAGTCCGGCTATCTGGAAACCCCCTAGTCCAAGACTCCCTCAGGGCCCGAGCCTGGGTAAACATTGTGTCCCTTTGTCCGTTGTTACCATTGATCCTCAGACGCACAACTTGGGCCCCCCTACCCGAGATCTGTCGGTTTTGACACCGACATTGGTGCTTTCATTGAGAGCTCTATTGTGTAGTCCCGAAAAATCGATATATGGATTGCCTAGTCATTAACAACAATATCACCTTTGGTAGGAGCATGACTTATGGGCATACCCTCCAGTTCGGCGGTTTCACCGTAGGCCCCCGTACGGCCATCAAGCCTACAGCACCCCCTACCACCACCGAATAGTGTCTTCGCATAGGTCTCGAGTACTCCGAAAAGATGGATCCGACAGATGTCTCGTCCCTAAACGAGCTGATAGATTGCATCACCGCCCTTGGGATTTCAACAGATTATGGTTGGATTGGGCTTAATCCTGACCAGAGGGAAATTTATCGCCCGCCGATCACCCACCTGGTAGCAGTGGTTGAGGAACGAGCCGAGGACACCTCTCCCCCTATGTTGAGAACCAAATATGTTCGGGTCTCCGAACCCTTCGATCCGGATACTCTCTTTTCGGATGGAACTCCACGTCCCCCAAACTCTGGCTCAGATGTGGGATCGTGGGAGCACTTGGATCTCCCCGGACCCGAACTGGTCACCTTGGAGATTTTGCAAGCTCAAAGCACAAATGTCGGTCGGGATTCAAATTTTAACCCACCCACCCACCACAATCAATACTCTCCAAGAAACTCAGGCCCTCCAGACATATATCACCTAATTTATGTATGGCAGCAACCTTAGGAAATGGTCCATCACTTTTGGGCTAGATTCTTACTTGTTAAAAGCAAGATCAAAGATTGCTGCGATGATGATGTAGTCTCGGTCTTCCATCGCAATTGTACCGACGAGGGAATACAGAATGCCCTCGATCGTCATCACATACAGAGCTTCACGGAACTATCACAGGCAGTACAAAAGTGTTGCACGATGGAAAGCACATGGAAGGCCGAGAAAACTCAACTGGAGTCCACTGCCTTTAAGTAGTATGCGACCCGGACTAAACAGATGCACCCTAGCGAAGCATCCGATCATCAGTCCGTCGGCAGAAAAAATAAACCCTTTATGCGATATAGGTCCGTTCTTGATGAACTCCTTGACAAGCCCTGTCCGATACATGCATCTCCGAGTATAGACTCAACCCATAGCCTTCGCGCATGTTGGGTACTCCGGCAGGTAGCAAAGAGTGGAGAGGCCATCCTCGCCATCATCACTCCAGAGAAATACTCCCCTGAGAGGGACGATTTTAACGTCCTCACGGTCTTCGAGTCCTTTTCTTCAAATAATCAGCGAAAAAGGGCACTCCGCAACCTCGCCGAAGTCCACCAAGTTACCGCACTGAGCACATGGAATGATGCGGCAATAACCTTTACCGCCGAAGACGAACCAAAGGCTCGGTCAATCTGAGCACCCGCCGCCCTAGTCCTAAACCCCATTATGGACGGATTTCGGCTTACCAAAGAGCTCATGGACGGCAGTAGTGGGCTTAACCTCATCTACGAAGACACGCTAGACAAAATGCTGATTGATAGAACATGCATTGAGCAAAGCAACACCACCTTTCGAGGCATCATCCCCAATCGAGGAGCACAATGCTCTAGGAGAATTAAATTTGATGTGGTATTCGGCACACCCGAAAACAACAGGTACGAAGAGTTGCTCATTCATGTGGTCCCCTTCAACAGCGGGTATCACACCATCCTCGGATGGGACGCTTTCTCACGCTTCCAGGCTATTCCCCATTACGGGTATATGAAGCTCAAAATGCCCAGACCCAATGGAATCATCACAATCTCGAGCGACCCAGACAAAGCACTCCATGCCGAAAACAAAACCGCATCCCTGGCCCTCGAGGCATTATCCAAAGCCCTAGCGGCCGAAGAACTAACGACCCTACGGTCCATGGTGGACAAGGACGATGTGATCCTCGACAAGATACCTAAGTCCACCTCTTTCAACCCAGCAGAGGAAATAGTTAAATTTCAAGTGCACCAGACGGACCCCAACAAGATAGCGTCTATCTGAGCACAGCTGGATCCAGCAATGGATGCTGCTTTAGGCACATTCTTAAGTGAAAATTGGGATATTTCGCCTAGCACCCTTCGGACATGCCCGGGATCCCACATCGGCTGGCCAAACACAGCCTAAATACAATTAAGGGGTTTAAACGCGTGAAGCAGACACTGCAATGATTTTCCGAACCCATGCGTCAAGCCATGGGAGAAGAGCTAGCCAAACTGCTAGAAGTCGGGTTTATTTGGGAAATTAGACATCCGGATTGGTTAGCCAACTTGGTCATGGTACCAAAGAAGGACAAATCCTGGTGCCTTTGCGTCGATTTCAAAGACCTGAATATCGCCTACCCTAAAGATCCTTTCCCGTTGCCCCGCATTGACCAGATCGTTGATGCGACCGTAGGACACGACTCATTGTGTTTCCTCGACGCTTATTCTAGATACCATTAGATTAAAATGAAGGAATCAGATCAGGCCACAACGGCATTCATCACCCCGTATGGCCCTTTCTGTTTCAACACTATGCCCTTTGGGCTCAAAAACGCAGGGGCCACTTACCAACGTATGATTCAAACGTGCATGGAAAAATAAATCGGCAAAACAGTCGAAGCATATGTGGACAACGTGGTCATCAAGACAAAACACGAGGAAGCACTGGTGGACGATCTTCACTTCACCTTCGACAACCTCCGGAATACGACATATGACTCAATCCGTAAAAATGTGTCTTCCGAGTTCCAGCCGGAAAACTGCTGGGGTTCATTGTTGCCCATAGAGGAATTGAAGCAAACCCAGCTAAGATCCAAGCTTTGTCACAATTGGCTATACCAACAAACCTAAAGCAAGTCCAAAAACTAGCAGGGTGCATTGCAGCCTTAAGCCGCTTCATCTCCAGATTAGGAGAAGAAGCATTACCACTTTACAAGCTACTAAGACGCACTGACAGCTTTCAATGGACGGATGCTGCCACAGCCGGACAGGAAGAAATCAAGGCCTTACTCGCAAGCAATCCAATCCTAGCTGCACCAGGTGTTGGCGAGCCCATGTTGTAGTCAATGCCGTACTCGTTGTCGAGCGAGGGGAAGAGGGACATAAATTCCCCACCCAAAACCAGTTTATTATGTATTGGAGGTCCTCACACCATGCAAATCCTGATACCCCCACTACAAAAAGGTAGCCTATATTGTCTTCATGGCATCCCGAAAACTACGACACTATTTTCAGGAGTGTTCGATCATAGTGGCATCGGAAGTACCACTTAATGACATTATCAACAACAGGGACGCCACTGGCCGCATAGCCAAATGGGCCATAAAACTTCTGTCGTTCGAAATAACATACAAGCCACGCTAGGGTATTAAATCTAGGTAATGGCTGACTTTGTCGCTGAATGGACGGAAGCCAAACTCCTAAAGAGTATAGTTCATATTCCAACTGGATTATGTACTTCGACGGCTCCAAAATGCTAGCCGGACTGGGGGCTGGCGTCATCCTGACATCCCCCACTGGGGACATAGTCCGCTACGTGTTACAAATCATGTATACGGACTCCAATAATGCAGCCGAGGCGCTTCTACACGGTCTTCGCATGGCTATCTCCATGGGTATACAACGCCTCAGGGTGTGCGGCGATTCAAACCTCGCAATATCCCAGGTCAATGGAGAGTTGGATTCAAAAGATCCAAAAATGGCGGCATATTGAAACACCGTATTAAAAATATCAGCTCGGTTTGAGGGACTTGAATTCCATCTTGTCGCTCGAGACAGTAACTAGGCAGCCAACATCCTCGCTCGCATGCGTGCTAAGCGCGACCCTGTCCCACCTAACACCTTTGTGGAAAGACTCTTTAAGCCATCTGTAGTATGGCAGGGTGAGAGCAGAGAATCTAGTACGGACCTGGTCACAGCCCCAGTAGCTGAACACAATGCAGATACTATCGAGGGTTCGGATATATAAATAACACCCTCTGCTCATGAGATCAGGGTTGTTGTCTTCCTGGCCTACCTTAATAGGCAGGAGCTTCCCGACGATCAGAATGAAGACCTTTGCATAGTTCGACGCTCTAAAGACTACAAAGTGCACGAGGGTGAACTGTACAAAAAGAGCACTACCGGAGTCCTCCAAAGTGCATCTCTGAATAGGAGGGACAGCAACTCTTGGCAGAAATACATGTTGGTTTGGGCGATCATCATGCCGCAGCTCAGGCCCTCATAAGCAAAGCTTTTAGGACAGGTTTTTTCTGGCCAACGGCCCGAGCAGACGCACAAGCCCTTGTCCAACGTTGTGCGGGCAGTCAGCTTTTCGCCAACCAAAGTCATATGCCTCCCACTGCCTTAAGAACAATCCCCATCACCTAGCCCTTCGTGGTCTAGGGGCTTGATATGGTTGGTCCCCTTAAAGGGTGAAGGCACAAAAATAAATATTTGTTGGTGATGGTAGATAAATTCACTAAATGGATAGAGGCCAAACCAGTTAAAACAACTGAAGCAGGGCCAGTGATTGACATTATATCCCACCGTTATGGTGTCCCGCACAGTATCATCACTGACAATGGCTCCAATTTTCTAGCTGAGGAGGTGAGAACTTGGTGTGCTAAGTTGGGCATTAAACTCAACTATGCCTCTGTATACCGCCCTCAAACAAACGGCCAAGTTGAACGGGCTAATGGTCTGATCATGGGTGGCATTAAGCCGAGACTGGTGCGCTCCTTCCGAGAATCAAATAAGCACTGGGTTGAGGATCTCGATTCCGTACTCTAGGGGTAGCAGAACATGCCCAATCGATCGACAGGATACACACCTTTCTTTAGGGTGTACGGCACAGAAGTTGTATTACTCTACGACATTATTCATGATTCACCTCGAGTGCACATCTACAAAGAGCGAGAAGCCGAACTCGATCAGCAGGATGATCTAGACGGACTCGAAGAGGAGTGCGATGTTGCAAAGGCTCGTTCCGCATTTTATCAACAACAGGCGAGGCGGTACCAAAGCAGAGAAGTGCGGGCTAAGACATACACTGTCAGAGAACTTGTTTTGCACCTCCCGGAAAAAAAAGGACAAGCTCAAACCAAATTGGGAGGGGCCCTACATCATAGATGAAGTCCTTATAGGAGGAGCCTATCGCCTTTGTAATGCAGTGGATAATCGGCTTGAGCCAAACCCGTGGTACGCCGCTCGGCTTCGAAGATTTTACGCATAGTTCGGCCTCTTTGTGTTTTACCTTGACTAGGTTTTTCCTTCTGATTTATTTTTTTTCTTTTTCTATCCCCGGGTATGTTCAGGTCTGCCGCACTATTAGGGGTACACATCTTTAAATGTATACACCCCACTATAACTGGGGGCTTCTCTAACGAAGCTTATTATTAAAAGATTATAGCTTACATTTTCTATGTCGATTGTCTTATACATCTTTTGCCATTATATGCACCTCTATGACTTTAGTTTTTGCCAAGTTGGGTTGCCACACTCCTGTGCTTATACCCTATATTCCCGATTGTTTGGCTAGGGTGTAAAGGGAGTACCTCCACGATTGTTACAACCGGGTTATCCGGATCTGTACCTCCGACGGGTGAAGCCAAAAGCTAGCATTCTTAAGTGATAATTGGTCGGCAAACAAGGACGGACTATTTTGCGTTTGCAACAAATACGGAATAGGCTGCTCATAATTCGGATACAAGCTTAGGCATGCATAATTCAGCATGTCCACCCAAGGAAACGAACCCCTAACGGAACTATTTTCCTTGAAAGATGTTTCTTACGTTAAGCAGTAATATAACATAACTCCCCGAACACATTTTGTCTATTTGAGCAATATGACCGGATTGCCTGGTTTCTAGACATACTAAATGTTTCTTCTTCAACATAGTATCCGGAAACACTCCAACTTCTTGGTTCGGAGGTTGAAGCCGAAGGCCTGCGATGACAAATTTTTACAAGTTCGACCGGAGATAAAGTTCAATGATAAAGTACATTGTTACATAAATCGGACGCCTACTCTTTCTCTATGCCCTCTATAAGGCTATCTAACCTGCAGCCTTCTTGTGAATATTTCGCAGCTATCATCACCTGGTCATATACCGAGTTCACGGGAATTTATTTTCCGTCTTGTCCCCGAGGTCCAACTCGGGCCATATAGTTCGGATCAAGTCCGGTGTAGCACTTCTTCACCATCGCCCACGCCTCTCGCGCACCTTCCCGGCATGCTGACGACTGCCATAGCTCGAACCAGCGCCGGGCACCTCTGAACAGGTTCGCCAACCCCTCCATGCTTTCTGGAGGGGCATCGGATGGCCATAGGGTTTTGACCATACTCTTCATGGCTTTTTGGGCCCGCTCATGCACTCTAGAAAGTTCCTTAAGAACGTCACCTTGAAATCCGGACACTTCTTCTTCAGTACGCCCAGTTAGTAGACCTGCAAGGACAGCATTATAAGATGCCGCATTATTCGATGAGTCCCCTAGATAGTCCAAAGGACATAACGAATATGCCGCCCTTCAATTTTCTGTTCTCTTCTTGTGCGGCCGATAACTGAGCCATTAAGCTCCTTATCTCTCGGCTTGCTTGTTCCTTTCGCCCTCCAGTTCTTCCGTTCGCCAGTGGTCATTGGGATTTTCTTCATTTCATCTAGTTTGGAGGAGGCCGCATTCAGTTGTGTCTGACTTGCTTCAAGCCCTTGGGACAGCACATTGTTCTTCTCTTTAAGAAACTGTGGTCATAATGATCCTTAAAACGGTTAATCTATACTGCTTCAAGTCTCTACTGGCACATATCTATTAAAATTGCACAAATTTTCACCTGTATATATTTTGAGAACAGGCAAGTGACTCTAGTAAGTCCGTCCCGGGCAGCTAGATATATGCGTCCACGGTGCTAAGAGTGGTAAATTCCTGCTCAAAAAAAGTTGGGGCGCAGGGTCTCTTTTAGGCTTCAATGGTTCATCGCAGTCTCCACTTCGGAATTGGTGACGGATACGACATCTGAATCCTTATAAGGTGGGTGAGTCGGTTCTGCCTCCATATGGGCCCCCGTCCTAGTTGACGAGTCCGGCACCGGAGTGGCTGCAGCCCGGCTAGCTGTGATCTTGGGTACGGTTCGCCGTGTACCTCTCCTGAGATAATAGAAGGGGGGAAGCATGACAATTTGATCTTATGCCTAGGCATATATTAAAGAGTTATACCTCTTTGATGATGGAGGAGGATCAGTGGCGCTCCCGGTCTCCTTTCGTTTCGAGCACCCACCCCGTGAAGATGTTGCCTGTCTTGGGGCTGCCCTTGATTGGGTTCGGCTTGCTGAACGTCGATCCTATAAGACATGGTTTGGCATCATGGGTGAGTTGCGAACAAGGGGTCCTCTTTTAAAGATGATTTCCGAAACACTTACCTTAACAAAAAAGTAAAATCCAAGGTAGTCGGCCGTAATAGCCACTTCTGAGTCTCCAAGACTCTCTTGATAATAGACTCCGTCATCAAACTCCAGAAATATATCCGGATCCTTGCAGAAGCCAGGGTCTTTGGTGCGAGCATGATCCTCTAGCCGAGGGGAGGGGCAGTGAATGTGTTCGACTATGTTCCTCCATGTCCATTTTAAAGGACAATCAGAAGGGTTAGTGCCCCTCGATAACGAGGTAAAATAGTGCTGATGAAACAATAAACTTACCCAGTCTATGGGTTATGCATGGAAAATCCTTCTCGGCAATTCAAGCAGAGGAATTCTTCTTCCTCCCCCTTGTAAAGATCGACCAGAATGATGTCCAGAGCGGTTGAGGTATCCGGACCCTAGTGCTTATAGTGAGATGCATCGTTATCCCCGTTGTAGCACCATAACGGGGTCACTCTGGATTGAAGAGGCTACATACATCGCTTTATCGCGATAGCCATGACTTCGATTATTGAGAGTCTGGAGTGGGGCAAGTAATCTGATCTTGCTAACTAACCTCATTACTTTCGCATTGTCCTCTTGCCTGGGGTTCCGAGGATGCCAATTAAGCAACTTCTTTGGAGGGGTACTGGAGAATTCGGGAAGCCCGCACCAAACTGGGTCCGGAAGGGGAACATATTCAATATAGAACCATTCTGAAGACCATTCTGCGGATCCCTTCTTGGGAGTTCTGATGGGGTATGCTGATCCGGCTATGCGCCGTACTTCGGCGCCGCCCACTTCGAATATAGAGCTGCCTTGATGGCAGGCGACAAGGCTGAAGAACTTTCCATAGTTCGAAATGAGCCTCGCAGCCTGAGAATAGCTCGTAGAGAGCAACAAAACCCGAAATGTGCAAGATTGAGCCTGGTGTGAGGTTGTGCAGTTGGATCCCATAGAATTCCAACAGACCCCTATAAAGGGGTGAATCAGGAATCCTAAGCCCCTCAGAAGAAAAGAGACGAAGCATACCCTCTCCCCAGGCTGGGGTTGGGGAAATTTTTTGCTGGCGCATCGCTGCCCATCGAAGCCAAGCCCGTCCCTACAGAAACTAGATTAGCGGGAGGGAGATACCCCCGAGTTTGAAGTCGACTCAGCTGGACATGAGATACAGAGCAGCTTCGCCAATCACCCTCTTGAGGGCCATGGGGACGCGAGGAAGAGCTAGGGACGCTCGTCAAGTTTTGGAGTATTTTCATGTTTTTTGCTCCGGTGCTCCTTGCATGATGTGGGATGTCGTTTGAGGGATTTGACCTATTTATAGATGCCACCCCTACGAGGCGGAGAGCTTATTGGTCGAGAAATTATGGACCGTTCGCATTCACCTAATGCATAGAAATTGAGGTGACAACGGGAAGAGATCATAAAGGCAGAACATGGAGGCCAAAGCCACACTACAGTTGATCTAAAGTACGATTAAAGAACCCGCCTTGCAAAGCCAAAGACATAAAGCCGGATACTACATCGTCATTGAAGGCAAGTTTGGGGGCTAATGAGGGAGTCCTGGATTCAGGCGTCCCTGCTACGTCTTGAGCTTGCGTTGGTTTTCCTCGAAGAGGAGAGGGTGATGCAGCAAAGTGTAGTGTAAGTATTTCCCTCAGTTTTGAGAACCAAGGTATCAATCCCTTCATGGCCACTTGCGAAAGTGAGATCTAATAAAGATAGTATGATAAGATACATATATTTTTGGTATTTTATAATATAGATGCAAAAAGTAAAGATGCAAATAAAGGTAGATTGAAAGCAAATATGATAGCATAAGTATTACAGTGGGTGAACAAATTACTGTCGAGCAATTGATAGAAAAGCGCATAGTTATGAGATTATCTAGACATGATCATGTATATAGGCATCACGTCCAAAACAAGTAGACCGACTCCTGCCTGCATCTACTACTATTACTCCACACATCGACTGACTCCTGCCTGCATCTAGAGTATTAAGTTCATAAGAACAGAGTAATGCATTAAGCAAGATGACATGATGAAGAGGGATAAACACATGTAATATGATATAAACCCCATCTTGTTATCCTCGATGGCAACAATACAATACGTGCCTTGCAACCCTTTCTGTCACTGGGTAAGGACACCGCAAGATTGAACCCAAAGTTAAGCACTTCTACCATGGCAAGAAAGACCAATCTAGAAGGCCAAACCAAACTGATAATTCGAAGAGACTTGCAAAGATAACTCAATCATACATAAAAGAATTCAAAAAAGATTCAAATATTATTCATAGATAAACTTGATCATAAACCCACAATTCATCGGATCTCGACAAACACACAAAAAGAGTTTACATCGAATAGATCTCCACAAGAGAGGGGGAGAATATTGTGTTGAGATCCAAAAAGAGAGAAGAAGCCATCTAGCTAATAACTATGGACCCGTAGGTCTGTGGTAAACTACTCACAACTCATCGGAGGGGCAAGGATGTTGATGTAGAGGCCCTCCGTGGTTGATTCCCTCCCAGAGAGTGCTGCGAAGGCTCCAAGATGGGATCTCACGGATCTGTAGGTTCTGGCGGTGGAAGTTGTGTTTCGCGGTGCCACTGGATGTTTTCGGGGTACGTAGGCATATATAGGAGGAAGAAGTACGTCGGTGGCCGCCCGAGGGGCCCACGAGACAGAGGGGCGCGCCCTACAGGGGGGCGTGGCCCCCTATCTCGTGGGGCCCTCGGAAGCTTCTTGACTTGCACTCCAAGCTCTCCGAATCACGTTCATTCCAAAAATCACGCTCCCGAAGGTTTCATTCCGTTTGGACTCCGTTTGATATTCCTTTTCTTCAAAATACTGAAATAGGCAAAATAAAAACAGCAATATGGGCTGGGCCTCCGGTTAGTAGGTTAGTCCCAAAAAAGTATATAAATGTGTAAAATAAAGCCCATAAACATATAAAATAGCATATAAATGCATATAAAACATCCTAGATGGATAATATAATAGCATGGAACAATCAAAAATTATAGATACATTGGAGACGTATCAAGCATCCCCAAGCTTAATTCCTACTCATCCTCGAGTAGGTAAATGATAAAAAAGAAATTTTTGATGTGGAATGCTACCTAGCATAATTCATAATGTAATTTTCTTTATTGTGGCATGAATGTTCAGACCCAAATGAATACGAAATAAAAGTTCATATCGACATAAGAAATACTAACACTTCAAGTATACTAATCAAAGTAATCATGTCTTCTCAAAATAACATGGCTAAAGAAAGTTATCCCTACAAAGTCATATAGTCTGGCTATTGCTCTATCTTCATCACACAAAGTATTTAATCATGCACAACCCCGATGACAAGCCAAGAAATTGTTTCATGCTTTAATAATCTCAAACTTTTTCAACTTTCACACAATACATGAGCGTGAGCCATGGACATAGCACTATATGTGGAATACAATGGTGGTTGTGGAGAAGACAAACAGGATAAGATAGTCTCACATCAACTAGGCGTATCAACGGGCTATGGAGATGCCCATTAATAGATATAAATGTGAGTGAGTACGGATTGTCATGCAACGGATGCACTAGAGCTATAAATATATGAAAGCTCAACAAAAGAAACTAAGTGGGGTGCATCCAACTTGCTTGCTCACGAAGACCTAGGGCATTTTGAGGAAGCTCGTCATTGGAATATACAAGCCAAGTTCTACAGTGAAAAATTCCCACTAGTATATGAAAGTGACAACATATGAGACTCTCTATCATGAAGATCATGGTGCTATTTTTTGAAGCACAAGTGTGGAAAAAGAGATAGTAGCATTGTCCCTTCTCTCTTTTTCTCTCATTTTATTTTTCTTTTTCTTTTTTTCCTTTTTTTCTTTTTTTTTCTTTGGCCTTCTCTTTTTTTCTTTTTGGCCTTTCTCTTTTTTTCCTTTTTTTCTTTTTGTAAAGTCCGAAGTCTCATCCCGACTTGTGGGGGAATCATAGTCTTCATCATCCTTTCCTCACTAGGACAATGCTCTAATAATGAAGATCATCACACTTTTATGGATTTACAACTCAAATCTAGAACAAGATATGACTCTATATGAATGCCTCCGGCGGTGTACCGGGATATGCAATGAATCAAGAGCGACATGTAAGAAGATTATGAAGGTGGCCTTGCCACAAATACAATGTCAACTACATGATCATGCAAAAAGCAATATGACAAAAGTAATGCGTGTCATATGAACGGAATGGTGGAAAGTTGCATGGCAATATATCTCGGAATGGCTATGGAAATGCCATAATAGGTAGGTATGGTGGCTATTTTGAGGAAGGAGTATGGTGGGTGTATATGGTACCGGCAAAAGTTGCACGGTACAAGAGAGGCTAGCAATGGTGGAGGGTTAAAGAGTGCGTATAATCCATGGACTCATCATTAATCAAAAGAACTCATATACTTATTGCAAAAATTTAGAAGTCATCAAAAACCAAAGCACTACGCGCATGCTCCTAGGGGGATAGATTGGTAGGAAAAGACCATCGCTCGTCCCCGACCGCCACTCATAAGGAAGACAATCAATAAATAAAATTGTGCTCCAACTTCATCACAAAGCGGTTCACCATACGTGCATGCTACGGGAATCACAACCCTTAACACAAGTATTTTTCATAATCACCTCAACTAGCATGACTAATATCACTACCTCCATATCTCAAAACAATTATCAAGTATCAAATTGATCATAGCATCCAATTCTTTTCTATGATAGTTTTTATTATACCCAACTTGGATGCTCATCATTCTAGGACCAACTTTATGATCATAGCAAATACCATGATGTTCTAAAAGACTCTCAAAATAATATAAGTGAAGCATGAGAGACTAGCAGTTTCTTCAAAATTAAGAAACCACCGTTCTCTAAAAGATATAAGTGAAGCACATAGAGTATTCTAGCAAATTCTAATCAAATAGGCTTCTCCCAAAAGGTGTGTACATCAAGTATGATTGTGTTAAACTAAAAAGCAAAGACTAATATAATACACGACTCTCCAAGAAAAACACATATCATGTAGCGAATAAAAATATAGCTCCAAGTAAAGTTACCAATGATCGAAGACGAAAGAGGGGATGCCTTCCCGGGGCATCCCCAAGCTTAGGCTTTTGGCTATTCTTGAATATCTTGGGGTGCCATGGGCATCCCCAAGCTTAGGCTCTTGCCACCCTTTATTCCATAGTCCATAAAAGCTTTACCCAAAACTTGAAAACTTCACAACACAAAACTCAACAGGAAATCTTATAAGCTCCGTTAGTGAAAGAAAACAAAACCACCACATAAGGTACTGCAATGAACTCATTCTTTATTTATTTTGGTGTTAAACCTACTGTATTACAACTTCCTTATGGTTCATAAACTAATTTACTAGCCATAGATGCATTGAAATAAGCAAACAACACACGAAAAACAGAATCGGTCAAAAACAGAATCGGTCAAAAACAGATTAGTCTGTAGCAATCTGTAACTAACGCAAACTTCTGGAACTCTAAAAATCCTAACAAAATAGGAAGTCCTGGACAATTTGTTTATTGAATAGCATCCAAAAGAATCAACGAAAAAGCATGTTCCTGTGGTTTAACAAAATTATATTCGTGTGTGCAAAGTTTCTGTTTTTCAGCAGAATCAAATCAACTATCATCATAGGTTATCCTATAGGTTCTAGTTGGCACAAACACTAATTAAAAGATAAAAACACATCTAAACAGAAGGTAGATGCAAGATATATTACTAAACAGGAGCAAAAACAAAAAACATAGAGAAAATTGGGTTGCCTACCAACTAGCACTATCGTTTAACGCCCCTAGCTAGGCATAAAAGCAAGGATAGATCTAACGAGTGCCATCTTTGGCACTCGGAGAGGATGATCTCCTCTTTATGGCATTCATTCTTCTATTTAAGGTAATCACATGGCCATTAATGGAAGAGGTAAGATTAAGCACGTTACGGAAGTTTGCCTCTACACTAGACTTCATCTCTTTAATAATTTCATTTTGATAAAAGCACAAGAGAGTAGTAGATTCAACCTTATCATTCATAGGGTGCCCAAATATGGTTTCATTTTTTTCATAAGTATCTATAGCATCCCTTTCAAGAAAACTTCCTTCGAAAATAGAATCTAAAACTTGTTTAATAGAAGCGCGCAAGCCAATATAAAAATTGTTTAAGTAATCTTCAATTTGATATTGAGGCACATAGCTAGCATGAATCCTTAATAACCTATCCCAAGCATCTTTTAAAGACTCATCAAGTAAATAGCGAAAAATTCCAGAGTCATCCTCATCAAAATTATTTAAGGTCTCATCGGTGACCTCGGTGGGTCTATTCACAGTATCATTATTCATGAGCTTAGAGGGGATAGAGGGATTGTCCAAGGCACTAGAGCTCGGGAGAAAACCCTTAGTTCTTTTTGATTCGGCCATGGCAACGGGAAGGCAAACGGAAAGGAGAGAGGGAGATTGGGAAAGAGAGGGCGAATAAAACAGCAAGGGTGAAGTGGGGGAGAGGAAAACGAGAGGCAAATGGCAAATCATGTAAATGCAAGGGAGATGGGTGTAACGCCCACGATGCGGCTATATCTCCCACGTGTCGAAGCACGACTTAGAGGCATAACTGCATGGTGGTTTTGTCGCAAGAAGGGTCATCTTCACACAATCCCATGTAATGAACAAGAATGGGATAAAGGGAGTTGGCTTACAATCTCCACTTCACACAATACATAATTTAAGGTCGTACATCATTCAAAATACACTCATAGACCGGCTACGGTCAAATCCAAATGAAAAGAAGACAACCCCAAATTCTAGATCCCCAATCGTCCCGACTGGGCTCCGCTACTGATCATCTGGAAACGAAACATAGTAACGACCAAGGTCCTCATCAAACTCCCACCTGAGCTCGATTGCGCCACTTGCACTGGTATCCTCGGCACCTGCATCTGTTTTGGTAGAACCTGTGAGCCACGGGGACTCAGCAATCTCACACCCGCGAGATCAAGACTATTTAAGCTTGAAGGTAGGACAGGGGTAATATGGTGGAGCTGCAGCAAACACTAAGCATATATGGTGGCTAACATACGCAAGTGAGAGCGAGAAGAGAAGAAACGCATCGGTCGAGAAGCTAGAAGCGATCAAGAAGTGATCCTGAAACTACTTACGTTCAAACATAACTCAAACCGTGTTCACTTCCCGGACTCCGCCGAGAAGAGACCATCACGGCTACACACGCGGTTGATGCATTTTAATTAAGTCAAGTGTCAAGTTCTCTACAACCGGACATTAACAAATTCCCATCTGCCTCATAACCACGGGCACGGCTTTCGAAAGATAATACCCTGTAGGGGTGTCCCAACTTAGCCCATCAAAAGCTCTCACAGTCAACGAAGGATATACCTTCTCCCGAGAAGACCCGATCAGTCTCGGAATCCTGGTTCGCAAGACATTTCGACAATGGTAAAACTAGACCAGCAAGACCACCCGACTGTGCCGACAAATCCCGATAGAGCTGCACATATCTCGTTCTCAGGGCACACCGGATGAGACAGGCTACGAGTAAAACCAGACTTCGAAGTTTCCTCGAGGTGGTTCTCAGGAAAGGCTCGGTTCGGACCAACGCTCGGAGGAGCACTGGCCCAGGGGGGCTAAAATAAAGATGACCCTCGGGCTCACGAAAACCCAAGGGAAAAGTGGTAGGTGGTAGATAGTCAAATGGTAAAACCAAGGTTGGGCCTTGCTGGAGGAGTTTTATTCAAAGCGAACTGTCAAGGAGGTCCCATAAATCACCCAACCGCGTAAGGAACACAAAATCAAGGAACATAACACCGGTATGACAGAAACTAGGGTGGGAAGAGTGGAACAAAACACCAGGCATAAGGCCGAGCCTTCCACCCTTTACCAAGTATATAGATGCATTAATTAAACAAGAGATATTGTGATATCCCAAAGTATCCATGGTCCAACAAGGAATGAACTTCATCTTCACCTGCATCTAGCAACGCTATAAGAGGGCTGAGCAAAAGCGGTGACATAGCCAAACAACGGTTTGCTAGGAAAGGATGGTTAGAGGCTTGACATGGCAATATGGGAGGCATGATAAGCAATGGCAGGTAGAGCTAACATAATGATAGAGCGAGCAACTAGCAAAGCAAAGATAGAAGTGATATCGAAGGTATGGTCATCTTGCCTGCAAAGTTCTCAGAGTTGTCGAAAGCTTGATCCTCGTTAGCATACTCAACAGGTTCCTTGTGCACGTACTCGTCTCCCGGCTCTACCCAAAGCAAGAACACAAGCAATGGAACCACAATCAAACATGGAGCAATGCACGAGCAACATGATGCAATACATGGCATGATATGCGAGATGTGATATGCAATGCTTATGCGTGCTCCGGAAGGAAAATGATGAACAAGGCATCAACTTGGCAAACCAAGTATGCCACTGTAAAGATGAGATGATTTCGATTGAAATCGATATAAACATCACCGGAATCGGATGCACGGTTTGCTAATGGCAAGCAAAACAAGAATGACACAAATTTGCGATTAACAGCACGATGCTACTTAGCATGCAACAAGAAACTATGCTACAGTACCCCAACATAAAAACAAAGCATACGACAGTGATCTAAAGGAGATGATTGACAAAAGAGGAACACTGAGCTACGGCTAAATCACACCATAACAGGTTCAAACAAGCATGGGAAAAGTGCAAAAGATATCAGGTTTGACATGGCATAAACAGCATCAGGTAGAAATGTTCAGAGCAAGCAATCAACATGCTACAGGAACTTATAATAGCAGAACAAGGCATGAAATGATTCTACTCAAAGCATAGAACAAAAGTCCCTTACTGACCATGAGCCAAAAGGACCAGAAGAAATGATGGAACCCATCTAAACATAGCAAGTTTCGTTAACAGATTCAGCAAACTGGGCATGGCATTGACAAAATTATGAAGGCATCTTTGCGAGCTCGATTCACTCACCACAAGTCATTTCATGACAAGATAAGCATAGCACCAGCAAGAATACATGTTTATGAAACTAAACATGGCAAGAACAAGATCATAGCATGCAAGGATCATCTACAACAACCTTGGCAAAATTGAATACCATGTAAACAATCTGCCAGGAAACATTTTGTAGCAAAAGTAGAGCAAGAAAATGACATGATAGACTACTCCATAATTGCAAACAGGGGAATGAACGGATAGAGAATAACCATATGTTCAAAACATCCTAACTGAAGTATCTCAAAATATGCACGGATCTCTCTGTAGCATCAAGTTTACATGGCATAAAAATAACAGCGGAACAGGGACTGAAATCAGCAACATCACGAAGCCTAGTTTGCATGCTTGTGCTAGTCACCACAGAGATCACAAAAATACATGGCATACACCCCTAAATATGGCATGGCATAGTTCAAAACACATGTAGGGCTCAAGTTCATAAGATGCACACATCAACCATGGCAAAAATGACAAAAGTGCATGTTCTGATAAGAATCTGAAACTAACATCACATAGCCCTCTTCCAACAGAATTTCAGGCATCAAGATGAGCTCAAATTAAAAAGATTCAATGAGATAAAATCATGTACTCATCGAGAAAAAAATTCGGTATGCTACACGACCAAAACGGAGCCACGGGTGCAAAGTTATAACACGATGAAGATGGCATGAAATTATGCAGACTTAGCGAAAATACGAAGTCAACCTAGGGTTCTTCTCCAGATCCAATCTGGCACGCGAACCGAGGCGAGGCCAGGGCTCGCCGGAGCTGCTGGAGAAGGCCGGAGAGGAGGACAGGGCGGCCGGATCCGGCGCCGGACGGCGGGCGGCGGCGCCGAGGCGCTGGCGCCGAGCGGCTCAGCGGCGGCGCTGGCTTGTGGAGGCGCGCGGACGGGCGATCGGAGCGGCGGCGGGCGGCGGGGGCGGGGCGCGAGAGCGCGGCGGCGGAGGACAGGACGCCGGGCGGCGTGAGGGCTGCGGGCGGCGGGCGGGGGCTGGGCGGCAGTGCGGGTTGCGGGCTGCGCCTCGGGCCCGACAAGCCGGAGGTGGGAGGCGGCGGCGCGACACATGGAAGCGGACGGTTGGACGCGGGAGGCGGCGGGATTCGTCCGGCGGCGGCCGGACGTGTCCAGAGGCGACAGGGAAGATTTCGCCTAGGGTTTGCTCAAAAAATTCAGGGATGGGCACATATTTATAGGTAGGAGGAGCTAGGAGGATCCAAATGGAGTGAGGTTTTCGCCCACATGATCGTGATCCGACGACGGAGAGCATGGAAGTGACTTAGATGGGTTTTTGGGTTGTTTTGAAGGGGTGTTCGGCTGCAACACACAAGAGGCCTTCGCGGTTACCCGGTTAACCGTTGGAGTATCAAACAACCTCCAAATGGCACGAAACTTGACAGGTGATCTACCGGTGGTGTACCAAGGCCACTTGGCAAGCCTCGGTCCATTCCGAGAATGTTTAACACCCGCTCACGAAAAGAGACAAGAGGTGTGCGCCGGTGCACGTGGGAGTGTCGGATTGCAAAACGGACAACGGGGAAAATGCTCGGATGCATGAGACGAACACGTATGCAAATGATATGCACATGATGACATGATATGAGATGCATGACATGAACAAAATGCAAAACGAAAAACAAAACCCAACCACAGAGGGAATATAATAGCACATAGCTGAAAATGGCAAGAGTTGGAGTTACAAATATGGAAAGTTACATCCGGGGCGTTACAACACTCCGCCACTACAAGAGGATCTCGTCCCGAGATCTAGGACTGAATGAACTCCGGATATTCGGAACGGAGGTGATCCTCGCACTCCCAGGTGGCTTCTCGGTCGGAATGGTGTGACCACTTCACTTTCAGGAATTTGATTGACTTGTTGCGAGTCTTGCACTCAGTTTCTTCAAGAATAGCAATAGGGTGCTCATGATAAGAGAGATCTTCTTGGAGGTCAATTTCTTCGAAGTTGATAGTGCGCCAGAGTCTTGAAGCACTTTATGGTTGTGACACATGAAACACATCGTGCACGTTTGCAAAATTGGACGGAAGCTCAAGTTGATAGGCGAGGTCGCCTCTTTTGCCAATGATCTTGAAAGGACCCATGTATCTAGGGGCAAGCTTCCCTTTGATACCGAAGCGAAGAATGCCTTTCATTGGAGAGACGTGGAGGTACACATGGTCTCCGATTTCAAAAGCCAAGTCACGGTGCTTGCTATCATAGTAACTCTTCTCGCGCGATTGCGCGGCTTTGAGATTCTCACGAATGACTTTGCACATTTCTTCGGCTTCTGTGATCAAGTCGTTGCCAAGAAGTTGGCGTTCACCTGTCTCTGACCAATTGAGAGGAGTACGGCACTTTCTGCCATAGAGAATTTCGAATGGGGCTTTTCCCGAACTCGCTTGGAAGCTGTTGTTGTAGGAGAACTCGGCATATGGAAGACAATCTTCCCACTTCATACCGAAGGAAATGACACAAGCCCTGAGCATGTCTTCGAGGATTTGATTGACTTGCTCGACTTGGCCACTTGTTTGAGGATGGAAAGCTGTGCTGAAATGAATGTTGGTGCCCATGGCCTTCTGAAAGGAGTCCCAGAACTTAGAAGTGAAGATGCTTCCGCGGTCTGAAGAGATCAATTGCGGAATTCCGTGCAAGGAGACAATTCTGGAGGTGTATAGCTCTGCCAACTGAGCTGATGTGATAGATTCTTTGATAGGAAAGAAATGAGCCACTTTAGTAAGCTTGTCAATGACAACGAAGATAGCATCATTTCCACGCTTGGACTTAGGAAAACCAGTCACGAAGTCCATCTCGATGTGATCAAACTTCCATTCTGGAATAGAAAGAGGTTGGAGGAGACCAGCTAGTCTTTGGTGTTCTGCTTTCACCCTTCTGCAGACATCACATTCATTCACAAATTGAGCAATTTCTCGCTTCATTCGAGTCGACCAATACGACTGCTTGAGGTCATGGTACATATTCGTACTTCCAGGATGAATGGATAGAAGGGAATTGTGTGCCTCATTCATAAAGACTTTTCTCAGATCGCCTTTAGGAACCACAATTCGGTCCTCGAAGAAAAGAGTATCTTTGTCATCCAAGCGGTAGCACTTGTACTTGGAAATGCCCTTGTCTATACCACGTTTCACCTTCTTCACCATGGTATCCGGAGTTGTGCCTCACGAATTTGATCTTCCAAAGTAGGAGAGACTATGAGGTTGGCAAGAAAGCCTTGAGGAACAACTTGAAGATTCAGCTATGGAAAGCTTCACAAAGATCCGTTGGAAGGGCTTGAGAATTAAGTCTGTTATAATAAGCCTTTTCGCCAGAGCATCTGCAATCACATTGGCCTTGCCAGGAGTATATTCAATACTTGGATTGTACTCCTGAATCATTTCGACCCATCGAGTTTGTCTGAGGTTGAGGTTGGGTTGAGTGAAGATATACTTGAGACTCTTGTGATCGGTGAAAATGTCCACTTTCCTTCCCAACAAGAGATGTCTCCATGTTATCAATGCATGGACAACTGCCGCCAACTCAAGATCGTGAGTGGGGTAGTTCTTTTCGTTGGGCTTCAACTTACAAGAGGTATAGGCCACAACTTTCTTCTCTTGCATTAACACAGCACCGAGACCTTGAAGAGAAGCATCACAGAAAACTTTGAATGGCTTGGATTCATCAGGAGGAGTTAAGATAGGAGCTGTTACTAGCTTCTCTTTGAGGGTGTTGAAAGCAACGTCACACTCAAAGCACCGCACATACTTGACATGCTTCGAGGAGGTTGGAAAGAGGCTTTGCAATCTTAGAGAAATTCTCAATGAATCTTCGCAATAGCTTGCAAGACCAAGAAAATCATGGAGTGCTTGACGTTCGAGGAGGTTCCCAATTCACAATTGCGCACACCTTCTCGGATTAAAAGCGATGCCCTTGGCGGAGATGATGTGACCAAGATAAAGAACTTCATCAAGCCGTAACTCACATTTGGAGAACTTCAGATAGAATTGATGCTCTCGAGCTTGTCGAGCACCAATCGCAAATGTTTGGCATGATCCGACTTATTCTTGGAGAAGACCAAAATATCATCGAGATACACCGTAATCTAATTCATTGGTGTAGGGGTTGAAGATGAAGTTCATCATTCGAGAGAATGTTGGAGGAGCATTGACAAGGCCGAAAGACATGACAGTATATTCATAAGAACCATAGCTTGTTCTGAATGTTGTCTTGGGAATATCTTGTTCACGAATGCGAATCTGATGATAACCCATACGAAGGTCAAGCTTGGAGAAAACTTTAGCACCTTTGAGTTGCTCGAAAAGCTCATTGATGTTGGGAAGTGGATACTTGTTCTTGATTGTCTTCTTATTCAATGGACGGTAATCGACGCACAGACGGTCTGTGCCATCCTTCTTCTGGACAAAAAGAACTCCACAACCCCATGGAGATGAACTCGGTCTGATCAAACCCAGACGCTCTTGTTCATCGAGCTGTTTCTTCAATTCCTTCAGTTCTTCAGGTCCAAGCTTGTAAGGATGCTTGCAAACGGGTTCGGTGCCAGGCTCAAGATTGATAACGAATTCGACTGGCCGGTGCGGAGGCATATCCAGAAGCTCTTCTGGAAAGACATCTTGGTACTCACAAACGACTGGAATCTGAGAGATAGCATCCAACTCGCCCTTCTCATTGAGAGAGAATAACCGAATGGTTTCATCACGAGCGGCATAGATGATAACATCCTTAGAAGAGTGTGCCAATTGAATTTCCCTGGCAGCACAATCAAGTTGAGCTTTGTGCTGAGAAAGCCAGTCCATCCCGAGAATTAGATCAATATTAGAGTCACCAAGGACCATTGGAGAAGATAGAAATCTATAGTCGCCCATCTTGATACCGACATTCGGAACCAATAAGGTAGATCTCAAACGCTTAGCCGGCGAAATAACTTGCATTGCTCTAGGTAATTCCTCTGTGTCAAAATTGTGCTTCGATGCAAAAGGATATGACATGAAAGAATGCGATGCACCGGTATCAAATAAGACTTTTGCAGGAATATCATTAACTGGAAGATTACCCATTAACACGTCAGAAGAATCCTCTGCTTGCGCTGCATTCATCATGTTCACCTTTGCAGACTTGGGATTATGCTTGACCACCGTGATTGCTTGAAGACCTCACAGAGGAGGAGGAGGAAGGCGCCTTTGGTTGAAGCATTTGTTCGCGTAGTGACCTTTCTGTTGGCACTTTTTGCAAGTCACCTCTGAGAGCGGACGGTGATAAGGAGCATTTGACCTTGGAGCTTGAGAATTTGACTTGTTCTGATAGGTTGGGTTGGGTGGGTGGGAAGATCCACGACCACCTGAGTTCTTCTGCTGGTAAGGCTGGCGAAACGGAGGAGGAGGAAGGTAGAACTTTTGCTGCTTAGCTACCACTTGTGAGGAAGAAGAAGACTGAACTGCATCCCTGATTCTCTTTTTAGAAGCCTCACACTTGAGCTGAGCACCTTCTTGCTTGAGGGCCATATTGTAGAATTGATCAAACTGAGTAGGCTCAACAAGAACAAGAGCTAACTGCAGATCCTCTCTAAGGCCACCTCTGAATTGATAGATCATACTCTTTTCATCATGAACATCTTGTTTAGCGAAGCGAGCAAGTTTCTGAAACTGCTTGTTGTATTCGTACACTGACATGTTGCCTTGCTTGAGATTGCGGAACTCCTCACGCTTGCTCTCAACAACACTGGTAGGAATGTGGTGAGCTTTAAAGTCCCGACAGAAATAAGTCCAAGTAATCACTTGACATCCTCTGGAATCCTTGTATTGCTGGAACCAATCAGCTTCTTGGTCCTTGAGCTGAAAAGAAGCGAACTTGACGTAGTCCTCAGGCCTGACATTGCTGCATTCGAAATGCTTGTTGATATCCACGAGCCAATCGTCGGCGCTCGTGGCCTCGCACAAGAGTGAAAGACTTCGGCTGATTTGCAAGGAACTGGTTGAGGATAGGAAACTGAGGCTGATAGTTGAACTGCCCTTGACCTTGATTCCCTTGGTTGCCTTGGCCTTGGTTGCGCTCTTGCATCAGCTGAATCAACAACTGAGCATTGGCATTTGTGGTTGCCATCAAAGCTTGCCATGCCTCCGGAGGCGGAGGTGGAGGTGGAGGGTTCGCCTGACTCCCATCATTACGTTCCGGATTCTGACGTGTTGGCGGAGCCATCCTGAAGAGGGTGACATCCGTTAGCATCTTGATAGACAGATAGACAAGTTGAATCAACGGATAGATATTGCAACATATAGTCTTCACAATAAACATTAGAACAAGGATGAATGAATGAATTCCAAAGTACACATCACGTCCATTAAGGTGAGAAGCCACTTGATAAGGGATTGATGAATGAAATAAACAAGGTACAACTAGAACAAATAAGTGGTAAGGATTACCCAATCACAAACCAAATATCTGCGGGAAGAAATGCTAGAGCTACTTGAATCCCACCTATAAACTCCCGAAACTTTCTGGTTATGCAATTAGGTGTTGGGGATACAGGGGAAGCAATATACCTCACCCAAACTAACAATCCCTACATCCAGCCGTATCCATCCGTCAACACATAACCAAGAAACCTTCGGAAATCGTGTACCTCAACCTTCGAAAAGCATTCGTTATACGAGTCATGGCAATACTCGAACTCCCCAAAGATCGGGTGACGCCGAGGTTATCTCACCAACAACTGCATAAAAGAGATTTTCGATGTCGGCAAAACTCGTATTCCGAATCTGCAACGATAAAATTGTGACGACAACACCTTGGAGCTCAACTCCCCGGGACACTGCCACAACCCCTAAATGTCAGGAGGCACCAAGAACAATGTTCTCGTCACAAAACCATCGGAACGATTCCAAGATACCCGCGTGATCCTAAAAAAAATTTAGTGAAATCTGAGGAGAGGAGAGTCAAAACTTCTACGTCAGGAGATCTCACCAGACCGACGAAGGAACTGAGGAGTAAAAAGAATCCTACTCTCCGATATATATAATCCTAAGACTCAAAACATTTTTTGTTCTAGACTCAACAACGCCAGCAATCAATCAAGCAGGGGCTCCTAAGTCGGGGATGGCTCTGATTACCAACTTGTAACGCCCACGATGCGGCTATATCTCCCACGTGTCAAAGCATGACTTAGAGGCATAACCGCATGGAGGTTTTGTCGCAAGAAGGGTCATCTTCACACAATCCCATGTAATGAACAAGAATGGGACAAAGAGAGTTGGCTTACAATCGCCACTTCACACAATACATAATTTAAGGTCATACATCATTCAAAATACACTCATAGACCGGCTACGGTCAAATCCAAATGAAAAGAAGACAACCCCAAATGCTAGATCCCCGATCGTCCCGACTGGGCTCCGCTATTGATCATCTGGAAACGAAACGTAGTAACGAGCAAGGTCCTCATCAAACTCCCACTTGAGCTCGATTGCACCACTTGCACAGGTATCCTCGGCACCTGCATCTGTTTTGGTAGAATCTGTGAGCCATGGGGACTCAGCAATCTCACACCCGCCGGATCAAGACTATTTAAGCTTGAAGGTAGGACAGGGGTAATATGGTGGAGCTGCAGCAAGCACTAAGCATATATGGTGGCTAACATACGCAAGTGAGAGCGAGAAGAGAAGCAACGCATCGGTTGAGAAGCTAGAAGCGATCAAGAAGTGATCCTGAAACTACTTACGTTCATACATAACTCCAACCGTGTTCACTTCCCAGACTCCGCCGAGAAGAGACCATCACGGCTACACACGCGGTTGATGCATTTTAATTAAGTCAAGTGTCAAGTTCTCTACAACCGGACATTAACAAATTCCCATCTGCCTCATAACCGTGGGCACGGATTTCGAAAGATAATACCCTGCAGGGGTGTCCCAACTTAGCCCATCATAAGCTCTCATGGTCAACGAAGGATATACCTTCTCCCGGGAAGACCCGATCAGTCTCGGAATCCCGGTTCGCAAGACATTTCGACAATGGTAAAACTAGACCAGCAAGACCACCCGACTGTGCCGACAAATCCCGATAGGACCTGCACATATCTCGTTCTCAGGACACACCGGATGAGACAGGCTACGAGTAAAACCAGACTTCGAAGTTTCCTCGAGGTGGCTCAGCAGGTTTCGGTTCGCACTAACGCCGGAGGAGCACTGGCCGGGGGCTAAAATAAAGATAACCCTCGGGCTCGCGAAAACCCAAGGGAAAAGTAGTAGGTGGTAGGTAGTCAAATGGTAAAACCAAGGTTGGGCCTTGCTGGAGGAGTTTTATTCAAAGCAAACTATCAAGGGGGTCCCATAAATCAGCCAACCACGTAAGGAACACAAAATCAAGGAACATAACACCGGTATGACGGAAACTAGGGTGGCAAGAGTGGAACAAAACACCAGGCATAAGGCCGAGCCTTTCACCCTTTACCAAGTATATAGATGCATTAATTAGACAAGATATATTGTGATATCCAAAGTATCCATGTTCCAACAAGGAACGAACTTCATCATCACCTGCATCTAGCAACACTATAAGAGGGGCTGAGCAAAAGCGGTGACATAGCCAAACAACGGTTTGCTAGGAAAGGATGGTTAGAGGCTTGACATGGCAATATGGGAGGCATGATAAACAATGGCAGGTAGAGCTAACATAATGATAGAGCGAGCAAAGCAAAGATAGAAGTGATATCGAAGGTATAGTCATCTTGCCCGCAAAGTTCACAGAGTTGTCGAAAGCTTGATCCTCGTTAGCGTACTCAACAGGTTCCTCATGCACATACTCGTCTCCCGGCTCTACCCAAAGCAAGAACACAAGCAATGGAACCACAATCAAACATGGAGCAATGCACAAGCAACATGATGCAATACATGGCATGATATGCGAGATGTGATATGCAATGCTTATGCGTGCTCTGGAAGGAAAATGATGAACAAGGCATCAACTTGGCAAACCAAGTATGCCACTAGAAAGATGAGATGATTTCGGTTGAAATCGATATAAAGATCACCGGAATTGGATGCACGATTTGCAAATGGCAAGCAAAACAAGAATGACACAAATCTGCAATTAACAGCATGATGCTACTTAGCATGCAACAAGAAACTATGCTATAGCACCCCAACATGAAAACAAAGCATATGGCAGTGATCTACAGGAGATGATTGACAAAAGAGGAACACTGAGCTACGGCTAAATCACACCATAACAGGTTCAAACAAGCATGGGAAAAGTGCAAAAGATATCAAGTTTGACATGGCATAAACAGCATCGGGTAGCAATGTTCAGAGCAAGCAATCAACATGCTGCAGGAACTTATAATAGCAGAACAAGGCATGACATGATTCTACTCAAAGCATAGAACAAAAGTCCCTTACTGACCATGAGCCAAAAGGACCAGAAGAAATGATTGAACCCATGCAAACATAGCAAGTTTCGTTAACAGATTCAGCAAACTGGGCATGGCATTGACAGAATTATGAAGGCATCTTTGCGAGCTTGATTCACTCACCACAAGTCATTTCATGACAAGATAAGCATAGCACCAGCAAGAATACATGTTTATGAAACTAAACATGGCAAGAACAAGATCATAGCATGCAAGGATCATCTACAACAACCTTGGCAAAATTGAATATCATGTAAACAAACTGCCAGGAAACATTTTGTAGCAAAAGTAGAGCAAGAAAATGACATGCTAGACTACTCCATAATTGCAAACAGGGGCATGAATGGATAGAGCATAACCATATGTTCAAAAATCCTTACTAAAGTATCTCAAAATATGTATGGATCTCTCTGTAGCATCAAGTTTACATGGCATAAAAATAACAGCAGAACAGGGACTGACATCAGCAACATCACGAAGCCTAGTTTGCATGCTTGTGCTAGTTACCACAGAGATCACAAAAATACATGGCATACACCCCTGTAAAGATTGCTTGGCATAGTTCAAAACACATGTAGGGCTCAAGTTCATAAGATGCACACATCAACCATGGCAAAAATAACAAAAGTGCATGTTCTGATAAGAATCTGAAACTAACATCACATAGCCCTCTTCTGACAGCATTTCAGGCATCAAGATGAGCTCAATTGAAAATGATTCAATGATATAAAATGATGTGCTCATCGAGGCAAACAATTCGGTATGCTACACGCCCAAAACTGAGCCACGGGTGCAAAGTTATAACATGATGAATATGGCATGAAATTATGCAGACTTAGCGAAAATACAAAGTCAACCTAGGGTTCTTCTCCAGATCCGATCTGGCACGCGAACTGAGGCGAGGCCGGGGCTCGCCGGAGCTGCTGGAGAAAGCCGGAGAGGAGGACGGGGCGGCCGGATCCAGGCGCCTGGACGGCGGGCGGCGGCGCCGAGGCGCTGGCGCCGAAGCGGGCGCGGAGGCGGCGAGGGCTTGGGGAGGCGGCGCGGCGACGGGCGGCACGGCGGAGCGTGGCGGTTGGAGGACGGCGCAGAGCGGCGGCGCAGGCCGAGGAGCGGTGCGGAGGACCAGCGGCAGGTGCGGTGCGGGTTGGAGCGCGCGCCCGGAGGGCGGAGGCCAGCGGTGAGGCGGCGGTGCGACACGTGGCGGCGGACGGTTGACGCGGGCGGCGGCGGATTCGCCTCTGCGGCGGCCGGACGTGTCCGGAGGCGACAGGGAAGATTTCGCCTAGGGTTTGCCCGAAAAATTCGGGGATGGGCACATATTTATAGGTAGGAGGAGCTAGGAGGATCCAAATGGAGTGAGGTTTTCGCCCACAGGATCGTGATCCGACGACGGAGAGCATGGAAGTGACTTAGATGGGTTTTTGGGCTGTTTTGAAGGGGTGTTCGGCTGCAACACACAATAGGCCTTCGCGGTTACCCGGTTAAACGTTGGAGTATCAAACCACCTCCAAATGGCACGAAACTTGACAGGTGGTCTACCGGTGGTGTACCAAGGCCACTTGGAAAGCCTCGGTCCATTCCGAGAATATTTAACACCCGCTCACGAGAAGAGACAAGAGGTGTGCGCCGGTGCATGTGGGAGTATCGGATTGCAAAACGGACAACGAGGAAATGCTCGGATGCATGAGACGAACACGTATGCGAATGATATGCACATGATAACATGATATGAGATGCATGACATGAACGAAATGCAAAACGAGAAAAAAAAAAACCAACCACGGAGGGAATATCATAGCACATAGCCGAAAATGGCAAGAGTTGGAGTTACAAATATGGAAAGTTACATCCGGGGCATTACAATGGGTTTGTGATGGGTACTTGGTACGTCTTGACTTGAGCGAAGACCTCCCCGGCAACGGCGCCAGAAATGCTTCTTGCTACGTCTTGAGCTTGCGTTGGTTTTCCTCGAAGAGGAGAGGGTGATGCAGCAAAGTGTAGCGTAAGTATTTCCCTCAGTTTTGAGAACCAAGGTATCAATCCAGTAGGAGGCTCCTCAAAAGTCCCACGCACCTACACAAACAAATTGAGAACTCGCAACCAACGCAATAAAGGGGTTGTCAATCCCTTCACGGCCACTTGCAAGAGTGAGATCTAATAAAGATATTATGATAAGATACATATATTTTTAGTATTTTATAATATAGATGCAAAGAGTAAAGATGCAAATAAAGGTAGATTGAAAGCAAATATGATAAGAGATAGACCTGGGGGCCATAGGTTTCACTAGAGGCTTCTCTCAAGATAGCATAAGTATTAAGATGGGTGAACAAATTACTGTCGAGCAATTGATAGAAAAGCGCATAGTTATGAGATTATCTAGGCATGATCATGTATATAGGCATCACGTCCAAAACAAGTAGACCGACTCCTGCCTGCATCTACTACTATTACTCCACACATCGACCGACTCTCCTCTGCATCTAGAGTATTAAGTTCATAAGAACAGAGTAACGATTAAGCAAGATGACATGATGTAGAGGGATAAACACATGCAATATGATATAAACCCCATCTTGTTATCCTCGATGGCAACAATACAATATGTGCCTTGCAACCCTTTCTGTCACTGGGTAAGGACACCGCAAGATTGAAGCCAAAGCTAAGCACTTCTCCCATTGCAAGAAAGACGAATCTAGTAGGCCAAACCAAACTGATGATTCGAAGAGACTTGCAAAGATAACTCAATCATACATAAAAGAATTCAGAAAAGATTCAAATATTATTCATAGATAAACTTGATCATAAACCCACAATTCATCGGATCTCGACAAACACACCGCAAAAAGAGTTTACATCGAATAGATCTCCACAAGAGAGGGGGAGAACATTGTATTGAGATCCAAAAAGAGAGAAGAAGCCATCTAGCTAATAACTATGGACCCATAGGTCTGTGGTAAACTACTCACAACTCATCGGAGGGGCAAGGATGTTGATGTAGAGGCCCTCCATGGTTGATTCCCCCTCCGGCAGAGTGCCGGCAAAGGCTCCAAGATGGGATCTCGGATCTGTATGATACGGCGGTGGAAATTGTGTTTCGTGGTGCCCTGGATGTTTTCGGGCACGAGGTATATATAGGAGGAAGAAGTACGTCGGTGTTCTCAGGCCCATTAAGACAGGGGCGCGCCTACAAGGGGCGCGGACCCCTATCTTGTGGGGCCCTCAAGCTTCTTGACTTGCACTCCAAGTTTCTCCGGATCACGCTCGCTCCAAAAATCACGCCCCGAAGGTTTCATTCCGCTTGGACTCCGCTTGATATTCCTTTTCTTCAAATATCAAATAGGCAAAAAACAGCAATATGGGTTGGGCCTCCGGTTAGTAGGTTAGTCCCAAAAATGATATAAATGTGTAAAATAAAGCCCATAAACATCCAAAAGGGGTAATATAATAGCATGGAACATTCAAAAATTATAGATACGTTGGAGACGTATCAGTCCCCAGGTGTCCGGTCTATCCAATGTGGGCCGAACCGGTGGGCCGTGAAGATGGAGTAAAGAATCATCCCCGTGCCCCCCACTTTCTCCACTAACACACGTCGTTACCACTTCTACATGTGAATGCATGAATTCAAATCCCAAGATTCCCAGGACGAATCAATCCAATTGATTACTTGTAGTTCCTTTCCTAAAGGACACACGTCAGTCCGACTAACCATCCTCTGTGGGGACCCATGCACTCGGCCATGCTAAACACCCGACTGAAGTCAACTTCAGGATCGTTATGTGACAAGATTGACGCCCCTCCGTGAGTTCACTTGGCCCTCTCAGTAGGCTCCAAGGCGCATGACTCATAAACCTGGACTCGTAGAAGGCCTGCGCTGGCGTTCCCCTAGGATAAGGAGTGGTGTCTCTCCGGAGAGTTAGACCACGTGTCGGCCTCGCCACTCGAGTTGGAATGGCATGCTCTCACTCGGGCTCCTAGTCTATCTCCTCCTAGAGACAAAACGAATGCCACCGGGTTTTTTCTCGATGATCAACAACACTCGGCCATCTAGCTAAACCTGTAATCCAGAATCTGTAGTGTTTTCATGCAAGGAACATTGAGCCATGATTCGAAAACATATTTCGAGTGCTCCTGCAGCACTTGGACCTAACCGAAAGATCGGCTTGTTCATCCTATGAAACATCAAATGATTTGGGGGATAATGATGTGGTCGCCTATTATAGGTTGGGTCAAGAAACCATCATTTGGGACCCACATGGGGCCCACCACCATCATAGGTGAGTCCCTAGACCATGCCAACACTCGGATGCATACATCAGGAAGTTCACTCAGACGGCTTGACAGCACTCAGACGACTACACGCCACCCGGCTGGACCTCCACTCGAACATAGAAGGCAGGATGGCGTCGTGGGAGCTGTAGCAGTTGAGGAGTCCTAAGTCATCCATTAAGTAGAGTCATAGCTACCGTTACCTGTAACTGCTAAAGTAGAGGCTCATTATACTAGTAACTGACCCATTCAGTATCATTAAATGCATTGGCAGCGTAGGAGACATGGGGCTGAAGTGCACTTTATATAAGCCGCACCCACTCCATGGCCAGGCATGAGCAATCTTTGTATCCATATCCAACAAATCAAAGCAAGCCTTCGTGCACGAGACGTAGGGCTTTTACCTCCATTGAGAGGGGCCTGAACTCGTTAAACACCAAGTGTTACACCTGTGATGTAGCTAGGCTATGCCCCCTCATTCGTACCCCTAGTACTCATTGTCAGGATCGTGACCCCGACATCGTCCACCTGAACAACTTTCTTTAAAGGAACCCCATCGAAATGTCAATAGAAAGAGCACCAGACGACGAACATAGCAGCGAAGACTTCTTCTTCTTCGTCCGCAAACCATAGTAGTCGCCATCTCCATCACCACCATAGTGCTCCTCCATTCCAATCATACTTGTAACCGTGCATCGCACAAGGCATCCATTGTAAGATATATTGCAATCAATCAATCTCAAGATGTGTTCTTTAATGTTTTCTTCCTGCCATCTGATCTCCATGTGTGAGTAGTTTGGTAAGGTATGGGTTGAGGCATAATCCTTGTAACCCGAGGTATTTGTTGAGGGGGTAATGGAAGACTTTGATATAACATCCCATATGTGTGAAATAAAATAGTTCTGTGAAGATGTCTCTTGTTTTTTCTGCGGTCTTCATCCTGTAGGTACCCAGGATCATGGACATCAAGCATCAGTAAGGCTAGGAGCGACGTGACCATGAAGTGTTATACCGAACACCAGTGATAGTAAGGTTTGGTAGGGTAACATGGATCATATCCTTGGGGATAAATGAGGTGTAGTTATTAAACGCCCAATGCTCTTTCCTGATTTCATTATCTTAATTATTGAGGTAACCCCGCGCGATGGATAAGGCATGTGGTAGGAAAAGTGATACTTGATGCAGGACTCGTGTCGGCCAAGATGTTATTTGGACACATTCCTCACTTTGATCTGTAACAAGCACATCTCCACATGTGACTTCTAGTGCCGAAATGAATATTATATTTGATCCCATCGCAAATACATGGTTGTAAGCCTAAGACCTCATACCCATACCTCCTTTTATTATAAGTGTTTGAGTCACTATTTGCTTGTTGATCCGATCAAAAGCTAGATTTGTCACTTTGAAAAAAGCTTGCTAGAGACCATCGCTTCAAGGGAATCTTCTCCCATGGGTTCGATAACCCAAGGTCACCTTTGGGGAAATAGGTGAGGGATACTCCTTTTAGTTCCAATACTGAATCAATAAAAAGGAGATATCACAGATCAAACATGAGATCTGCAATGGACTCTTTGTATCCATACGCAATAGGGAGGGGACCCTCTTATAGATTGACCCGTGGGTTGGCGGCTCTCCACTGTGCATGGAGTTTCCCAATGTGTTCGCTATCTGCTCGGATCCAACGGCGTTGATTTTCATGGCGGCCCATAATGGCTAGTGGAACATCTTGTTTCGACATACATTTGGGCCCGTGGAGACCGTTGAGTGGTTCAACTTGTGATCCACCCTCCCTTCATTGCTCGCGGATTATCCGGACAGCGTGTCTTGGCGGTTGACCACTGTCGGTGTCAAAACCGGCGGATCTTGGGTAGGGGGTCCCGAACTGTGCGTCTAGGCGGATGGTAACAAGAGACGAGGGACACAATGTTTTTACCCAGGTTCGGGCCCTCTCGATGGAGGTAAAACCCTACGTCCTGCTTGACTAATATTGATGATATGGGTAGTACAAGAGTAGATCTACCACGAGATCAAGGAGGCTAAACCCTAGGAGCTAGCCTATGGTATGATTGTTGAGATGTAATGTTGTGTCCTACGGACTAAAGCCCTCCGGTTTATATAGACACCGGAGAGGCTAGGGTTACACAGAGTCGGTTACAATGGTAGGAGATCTACATATCCGTATTGCCAAGCTTGTCTTCCACGCCAAGGAAAGTACCTTCTGGACACGAGCCGGAGTCTTCAATCTTCTATCTTCGTAGTATGGGAGTCCGGCGGATATTTATAGTCCGGCTATCCGGACACCCCCTAGTCCAGGACTCCCTCAGTAGCCCCTGAACCAGTCTTCAATGACGATAAGTCTGGCGTGCATAATGTTCAGCATTGCAAGGCGGGTTCCTCCCTTGAATAATCCGGAGAAGATAATGAACACCAGGATAGTGTCCGGCTCTGCAAAATAAATTCCACATTCCAAACATAGAGAGAATAAAACATATACACTGATTCATTCTGCTGACGTATTAGGCGGCGTGACATCACACCGCCACCAAGCCCTTGTTTGAATTACTATACCACCTCAGCACGTTTAGTGAAGCGGTTTCCTTGGCACGTCTTGTCGAAGCAGAGATCGTGTTCCCCTTATTCCTGGATTCTCATCCATACGTGCGTGGGTAACCCAACCGCGCCATTGATGGTGGCGCTTGGGAGATAAGCGAGTTTTACCAGGCTGGTGAGGGACGCATAGCTTCGTCCGCCTATATATAAGGGATAAGGATTTACCTTGTCACCTACGCCTCCTTCCTCCTTTGCTTATCCGTCCCTGCGAACTCAAGCTCCAAGGCCCAAGCTCGCACATCTCACCTCGACCCTTCTCCGAATATGTCCGGAGGGGGAGGCAAATGGATGGCCTCCACCGCCAAGGGGGAGGACATCACCAAGCTGCGCGATGCCGGATACCTTTCCAGCGACATCGCGCATCGGCTGCCCGACGCGGGGCAGCTCATCCCTACCCCAGGGCCTCATGAGAGGGCCGTCTTCCTTCCCCACTTCCTCCGCGGACTGGGCTTCCGCTCCATCCATTCGTCCGGGGCTCATGTTTTACTACGGCTGGATTTCCACGATCGGCGCGAACTTCGCCCTCAACATCTCGGCGTTTATCGTCGTGTGCGAGGCCTTTCTCGCATCCGCCCCACTTCGCTCTGTGGCTCAAGACCTTCAACGCTGTCAAGGTTGTGAAGGGGACGCAAGAGGAATGCGGAGGCGCCATGTTGGGCAGCCGCCCAACGCCCCTTGGCTAGAAGGGACCTTCGTGGACTCCGTCAAGGGGTGGCAATCGGGTGGTTCTACATCACCGAGCCGCGAGCCTACATGGGCGGTGGCCCCAATTTAGATCTGGAATCCCCACGCAGCTCACCTCCCGGAAAGAGAAGGGCTTGCGGTGGGGTGATCCGTGGAGGTGACGGGACTTCGAGCCTGCATCAAGAAGCTGGTGAGCAATAGGCTCCAGCTCATCGACGTGGTCCAGGTCATGCTCCTCCGGCGGATTCTCCCATGCCAGGAACGGGCATTTAATCTGTGGGAATTTAATCTGGAACAGCACCAGACGTTGAGCGGGCTCTTCGATACAACGTACGAAGGCGCCTGGAGGGTGCTGTTCAAGGGCGTTGAAGCCCCTGCATCCGCGACCGAAGACCGCGGATTCAGCTCGCAGTCTCCGACTGACGAGGTAAGTGATTCGACCCCATTACGGGACACTTGTAGTAATTAGATTGACTCTAGCGAGGTTTTTAATCCGCCTCTTCCTTTGACAGAATGGATGGAGAAGGCCCGGCTGCTCATCAGCCCGGCTCCCATGCCGAAGAACGGTGGATGCCCGCTTAGCGGGCTGCTGGTTCCGCACCGCACGTGGTGCCGGAGAAGAAGGCGAAGAAGGTGGCCACGGGACTCGAAAGAGTTCCAGAATCAAGCGTCGACGACGACGAGGACTCCTCCAAGACGAGGAGGAGGAGGAGTACTCTCTCCGGAGGAGGAGAGAAGAAGAGGAAGGCCTCCCAATCGGGCGGCGAAGGGTCCAAGAGGGGGAGAACTATCCCCCCGGACAGTTTCGCCAATGTCAATGTTGGCAAGGAAGAGTGGCCTCCAAGGGCCAGGCGTCCGGCAGGATCATAAGTATTCAGATCATTTATATGCCGTACATTGTATGCCATGTAGTGTCCTTCTAACGCCGCATTCTGCCTGTAGTCCGGCCGTTGACGATTTTCCCGACTCGATGAGCGGGTCTTTGGCGCCGTTGGATGTAAATTCCATCCCGATCGCTCTACCCCAGCGCCGGCGAGGACGACGAGGCGGAATCCTGTGGGGACCCGCCAGAGGAGGCTCCGAGGCGCCGTTAAGCGCCCTCCGGACTTTGTGTCGGACTCTACCTCGAACCCGTAGCGGTTCCAGAGTCCGCAAGCGCCCTTCGAAAGAAGGGCAGGATCGTGGACGCCGGCGGCCTCCGCTCAACCGAGGCGCCGGATAACTCTTGGAGGCACTTAAAGGCGCTTCCATCGAAGAACACCGCACTCTCATGAGTGCGGTGATTGAGAAGGTCCAGCTCGCCAAGGCGGGCTGACCAAGCTCGCAACAACCTTCTAACAGCCTTTGAGGTAAGAAGTTTAAAATTATGTAATGTAATACCGCATAGACAAGAGTTCTCGATGCTTAGTTCGGTGTTGGAAAGAAAAGCCGGACTAAGGATCTAACAAGATATACGCAGGGTTGCTAAAAAATATGTCAATATGGGTTTGCAGGTTGCGCTGTTGACCTCTGCCGCACTAACGGCGGAGGTCGAGGCGCTGAAGAAGGACCTTGAGCGGTCGGAGCAAGAGCTCGGCCATGCCAAAAGGCAGCTCAAGGAAAAAGAAGGTGAATAACACCACTTTAAATAAGTACCTTACAGAAAAGGGTTTTGGTTGCAAACAAAATTAATAAGGATAATATGTGTATTGCAGGGGCCACTAAGGAGGTGGCAGCCCTGAAGGATGCCGTGTCCACGGCCGGACACAATGCTTGCCATGAACGGGCTGAGCGAGAAAACAAGTGGCGCTGGTGGCGGAAGTTCGGCAAGAGCTCCGTGCTCTCATGGAAAAGCATGAGAGTTTGGAGCGTGACTCAAGACTCGAGAGTCCGAGCTTGCCGCGCTCTCGAAAGTGCCCATCCGCCAAGGCCGAGGCCCGAAGGCCCATCAGAGGTAGAGGACATGAAGAAGATAGCGGCGGGTAAGGCGTTTTCATGCAGAGCAAGCATGTTAATGTAAATTACGGATACTTACCCGAATTCGAGCTCTCGGGGGCATTTGCAGATCTGCCGCCAGAGTGCGCCCGATGCCGCCGCATTCTATCGTGGCAAGGAGGGGAGCTCAACGAAGAAGGTCTTCTGGTCTCAGTATGCTGAGGCCGGCCATCCGGTGCCCCCAAGCGACCAGCTGAAGCAGCTGGTCGAACTTCACAATGTAGCTGAGGAGGCCATGAAGGGCCTCATAGTCCGGCTATGGCCTGGACAGGCCATGCCTGGCAGCTACTTTGGCCTAGTGCGGCGGCTGGTGTATGCGTGCCCCAGGCTGGAGGTGATCAAGCACTCTGCCTGTATTGAAGGCGCTCGTCGGGCCCTTGCCCGCATAAAGGTGCAATGGGGCAAACTAGATGCGGAGAAGCTTCTCACGGATCCGCCGCCGCCGGGCAAGGAGCATCGCACGGAGCGATATTATAAAGTTGTCTGAAGGGAGCCTGCGATATTGCGGATGAGTGCCCCGAAATGTAATCTTTGAGTGAACTCGCTGTGTTTTTATCTCAGGCGCTGAAAACTTCGTTTATATGCGCCATGAGCAACGCTTGTTGAATTTAAAATATTACCTTCGTGCGGCCGCTTGTTAAATCGAGAGATGGCAAGTCGTTGGCTTCAGCCCCCAAGCCACGAAAGTGGGGTGTTCGGTGATAAACTTGAGCACTCTTGTTCCCATTTTTGGGTCCATCTAGGGAGGCGCTCAACACGACGAACAAGGCAACCGGACTTATAATGCTTGAACACTCTCACTTAGCCATAGAATTCTATAATTTTGAATTTCAGCGAAGCCCTTGGTATTCGGAAGACCGAATCCGGGGCGCTATCCACGCCTTCATCGGACATCATCCGGAACTTCGCTTGAAGCGACATGAGTCTTTAGGGACCCGAAAGGACCTCTCGAACAACGACCAGTCTCTCGCCTTATCATGCCAGTAAGTTTTAGCTTTCTCCACTGAGGCGTTAACCCGGCTCAACCGGGGCGCAATCGCAGTGGTTCTCCCAGTGCTACCTTAGCCGACGGAACGGAACGTAAGGTACCAAAACATGGGAGCCGGGCAAACCCAACTATTGACCCAAGACATGATTCGGAGCTGATTCATATAATGCTATAAGTTCGGGGTGCCGCACTTGTGAAAGTGTTTGGACTTAATCACACCATAATCTGGGGAACAGAAGCCCCTAGTGTATTCGGCCGTACCAAAGTATACGGGTGCAAGATGTCATATAATGAACATATGTAAAAGATAACGCAATTGCAATGAAAACGTGATGTACTTGCAAAAAGGAAGTGCTGCATTATTAATGAAAGAAGGTCTGCTAATAAAGCGGACTGATACAAATAGTGCGGTAAGCAAGGGATTTGGACTAAATTAAAAAGTCCCCCTCCAGGGATAAGCTGCAGACTTGGTGTATGTAATCAAATTTAATGCTCGTAATGGAGACCACCTGAGTGTTTGTCGCAGCCTTCTTTAATCCCTGACTATTGCATTGTGAGTTCGGCAAGTTCGCTGTCGAACAGGGCTTCTGGTTAATGGAGTCCTGTATACGCAAAAGAAGAAAAGATAAAAAATAAATCCAAGGGGGGCGATCGCATGAGCCCCTGGTGTGGTCGAGCCACACTCTTTGGTCCTTGTGGTTAAGCCCCTCCCCTGCGCCCAT
Organism: Aegilops speltoides; assembly: GCA_021437245.1. Taxonomy (NCBI): domain Eukaryota; kingdom Viridiplantae; phylum Streptophyta; class Magnoliopsida; order Poales; family Poaceae; genus Aegilops; species Aegilops speltoides. Next base: position 463,727,391 of record CM038147.1, on the reverse strand, counting down.
GGTATCTCCAAAGCGTAATGATGTACGCGGAGTGTTATTCTTGTGATCATGTGCGGCGAGGGTTGGGGCCGCATTACTCTGCGTGCTCGATCGCGCCAGTGGTCTTGGTTAGTGTTGCTCGGGCGCTTTGATGTATCCGGATTTTTAATTGCGGACTAGAGAATTGCCGAGGAGGCTGCTCTGTGCCGCCGCGAGAGCATTGTATGTTCCTCCGTTCGAGGAGCGTTCCGTATTTCCATTGACCGTAATGACTCCACGAGGGCTGGCATCTTGAGCTTTAGGTACGATAATGCGGCACCGCGTTGAATTTTGCAACGCGGTTCGTCCGAAAGCAGGCATGATAGCCGCCACTGAACGGGACTATATCGAAGATTAACTCTTCGCTTTGGAAATTATCCGGGATCCAAGACCACTTCGGTGTGGTGAGCTGCATAGATTGGCTTCCACTCGGGATGACACCTTTAAAGGTTGTCTTAGTAGGTTTGATCCTGGATGGGTCTATGCCCATTTTGCGACCGTGTGTCGATAAAGCAGGTTCAGTTGCTGCCGCCATCCATCGGACTCTTGTGAGGTGAAATCCATCGACGCTGGGTCTAAGACCAATGCGGCGAATCCGCCATGGCGTATGCTGGTCGGATGGTCTCGTCGATCGAAAGTGATCGGACAGGAGGACCATGGATTGAACTTGGGCGATCGCTCCATCGCATAGACGTCCCATAGTGCACGCTTCCTCTTCCTCTTGGGTATATGGGCCGCGGAGATCATATTCACCGTCTGTGCTTGTGGGGGAAACCCTTCATCCTCTATTGTTCGGGCGGCTGGGTCTCTTCCTCGTCGTCGCTATTTAGCCCCTTGTCATTGTGTTTGGCAATTAACTTGCCAGCCTGCTTGAACACCCAACAATCTCTATTGGTGTGATTACCTGGCTTTTCGGGGGTGCCATGTATCCGGCGTGAGCGGTCGAGTATTCGGTCCAGATTGACGGACCGGAGTTGTTCTTTAAATGGCTTCTTCCGCTCACCGGTTTGGAGCCTCGAATCCGGCATTGACCGTCAGATCCTCTTTGTCGCCGCCGTTACGCGGCGTTTGTTTTGATTCGACGTGACCTGCCGTTGTTGTCCTTAGTGTCCGGACTGCCAGAATTTTTGCGGAGATTGTTGCTGCGGGCTAGCCAGCTGTCCTCTCCCGCACAAAAGCGGGTCATTAGTGATGTGAGGGCTGCCATGGATTTCGCCTTCTCCTGCCCCAGGTGCCGGGCTAGCCATTCGTCCCGGATGTTATGTTTGAAGGCTGCAAGGGCCTCCGCATCTGGACAGTCGACGATTTGATTTTTCTTCGTCAAGAACCGTGTCCAGAATTGTCTGGCCGATTCATCTGGCTGCTGAATAATGTGGCTTAGGTCATCGGCGTCTGGTGGTCGCACATATGTACCTTGGAAGTTATCAAGGAACGCGGCCTCCAGATCTTCCCAACACCCAATTGACTCTGCGGGCAGGCTGTTAAGCCAATGCCGAGCCGGTCCTTTAAGCTTGAGTGGGAGATATTTGATGGCATGGAGATCGTCACCGCGGGCCATATGGATGTGGAGAAGATAATCTTCGATCCACACCGCGGGGTCTGTTGTACCATCGTAAGATTCGATATTTACGGGTTTAAACCCTTCGGGGATCTGATGATCCATTACTTCATCGGTGAAGCATAACGGGTGTGCGGTGCCCCTGTATTGAGCAATATCGCGACGCAGCTCGAGGGAGCGCTGTCTGCTATGTTCGGCCCGGCCGGCGTTATGTCCGGCGCGACCGTATTCGTTGTGGGTCGTAGGGCGCCCACGTGATCCATAGATGGATCTGGATTGTCTTGCTTTGTCCTCCAATATGTCTCGCAAGTCCGGCGCGTTCCCTTTTGGCCTCGTACTCTTGGATCGATGGCGGGGTACGGTCTTGGCTGGGGGCCTGAATGCCTCTCTGTCGCAGCCACGGGGTGGTTGGTCAGCCATGTCGTGCGCTGGTGATGAAGTTATGTATGCTTCCTCCTCTAATCGGGGGAGCAGCTTGCGTCTTGGGTAGCTTTTGGAGGGGAGTTCGAGTTTATACTCTTCGGCCGCGAGGACCTCAGTCCATCGATCGTCTAGCAGATCTTGATCAGCTTGGAGCTGTTGCTGCTTTTTCTTTAGGCTATTTGCCGTGGCTATGAGCCTGCGCTTGAAGCGCTCTTGTTCGATGGGATCCTCGGGTACGACGAATTCATCATCGTTGAGGCTTGCTTCGTCTTCGGAGGGAGGCATATAGTTATCATCCTCAACCCTTCGCCCGCCGCCTGTCATGAGGGCTTGCCTGCGTCCTCTGCGCTGAGTCTTGCAGAGGGATCGTCTTCGGCACTCTCCGAGTGTTATTGTCTCCGTGCGGAATCTCCATTCTTGTTGTGGCGGGATTTAGAGCGGCGCCACGACGCCGGCGTTTGGGCTGCTTCTTTAGAGAATCTTCCTCCGCTGCTTTTCGCCATCCCTTCTTTTGGGGTATCCACCATGTAGACGTCGATGACGAGGTGGCCTTCCGGTGCCTCGTGGCGCTGGGTCTGTTCGCCTCTCGGCATCGCCGTCCATAGCGCCGATGTCATCGAGTCGAAATCTAGCATGTCGATTAAATCTTCGACGGTGGCTATAAAGTGGGTGGTGGGTGGGCTCTGAATTTCTTCGTCGTCCGAACTCCAACCGCCCCGCCATAGTCCGCCAGATTCTCTGATAGCGAGAGATGCTTCAGAGAATTCAGGATATCGCCAAAAGGCGAGTCTTTGGAAGATGTCCGCGCGGTGAATTCCATAACCGGCGCCCAATCCGGTTTAATTGGTAGGGCGCGGAGGCTCCGAGTCGGCGAGGAGTCCGGCGCGCCAGATCACGAAGTTTCGCAGGGACAAGATTGGTATTCGGCTCCATCGCCGTGGATGTTGAAGCCCCTGTGGGCGTCTATCCACCGCCCACGACATGGGCAATCGGCTCCGTGCTAGTGGCCGGAGCGGATCCGAAAAGCGCCACCAAAGCACCTGTCCGCGACGAGCTAGATCATGCCCATCATCACGCAGGCGGCGCGCTTGGCGTGGCTCGAGTCCGTCGAAGATCAAGTCTCCGCGGTCATCGGCCGTGAAGTTCAAGCTTCGAATCGACTCGACGGCCGGGGCGTAGCTTTCAATCTGCTCCAGATGGCCAAGAGAATTGGCCCGATGCAAAGCCGCCGAATCGAAGATCTGTCCGGGAGAAAGGTCTCACCGACAGCGTTGATGGTTGAAGATGCCATCGAGCCTATCGGGACGACACGAGGAACTCTCAATGAAAGCACCAATGTCGGTGTCAAAACCGCGGATCTCGGGTAGGGGGTCCCGAACTGTGCGTCTAGGCGGATGGTAACAAGAGACGAGGGACACAATGTTTTTACCCGTGTTCGGCCCTCTCGATGGAGGTAAAACCCTACGTCCTGCTTGATTAATATTGATGATATGGGTAGTACAAGAGTAGATCTACCACGAGATCAAGGAGGCTAAACCCTAGGAGCTAGCCTATGGTATGATTGTTGAGATGTAATGTTGTGTCCTACGGACTAAAGCCCTCCAGTTTATATAGACACCGGAGAGGCTAGGGTTGCACAGAGTCGGTTACAATGGTAGGAGATCTACATATCCGTATTGCCAAGCTTGCCTTCCACGCCAAGGAAAGTACCTTCCGGACACGAGCCGGAGTCTTCAATCTTCTATCTTCGTAGTATGGGAGTCCGGCGGATATTGATAGTCCGGCTATCCGGACACCCCCTAGTCCAGGACTCCCTCAACCACCTCGGGGATCTTCTTGGTTTGCTCGATATAGAATGCCTTATGCCGACGTCCATCTCTGTCCTGGACCTTTCCACTATAAAAGTGCCCATTCCACTGAAGATCGATATTTTTGTTTGGCAACTGCTACGGGATTGCCTCCCATCTGGGACGGATGTTCTCAAGCGACACGACCCTGGTGATGGGTTGTGTTCCCTTCATGGTGTTCCGAAGACGGGACACTGATGTCTACTATGCAACCTTCTTATTGTAGACGTTGTTGGGCCCCAAGTGCAGAGGTTTGTAGGACAGTAGCAAATTTCCCTCAAGTGGATGACCTAAGGTTTATCAATCCGTGGGAGGCGTAGGATGAAGATGGTCTCTCTCAAACAATCCTGCAACCAAATAGCAAAGAGTCTCTTGTGTCCCCAACACACCCAATACAATAGTAAATTGTATAGGTGCACTAGTTCGGCGAAGAGATGGTAATACAAGTGCAATATGGATGGTAGATATAGGTTTTTGTAATCTGAAAATATAAAAACAGCAAGGTAACTAATGATAAAAGTGAGCACAAATGGTATTGGAATGCTTCAAAACAAGGCCTAAGGTTCATACTTTCACTAGTTCAAGTTCTCTCAACAATGATAACATAAATAGATCATATAACAATCCCTAAACATGCAACAAAGAGTCACTCAAAAGTCACTAATAGCGGAGAACAAACAAAGAGATTATTGTAGGGTACGAAACCACCTCAAAGTTATTCTTTCTGATCAATCCATTGGGCTATTCCTATAAGTGTCACAAAAAGCCCTAGAGTTCATAGTAAAATAACACCTTAAGACACAAATCAACCAAAACCCTAATGTCACCTAGATACTCCAATGTCACCTCAAGTATCTGCAGGTTTGATTATATGATATGCATCACACAATCTCATATTCATCTATTCAACCAACACAAAGACCTTCAAAGAGTGCCCCAAAGTTTCTATCGGAGAGTCAAGACGAAAACGTGTGCCAACCCCTATGCATAAGTTCACAAGGTCATAGAACCCGCAAGTTGATCACCAAAACATACATCAAGTGAATCACGTGATATCCCATTGTCACCACAGATAAGCACATGCAAGACATACATCAAGTGTTCTCAAATCCTTAAAGACTCAGTCCGATAAGATAACTTCAGAGGGAAAACTCAATCCATTACAAGAAGATAAGAGGGGGAGAAGCATCAGAAGATCCAACTATAATAGCAAAGCTTGTGATACATCAAGATCGTGCCAAATCAAGAACACGAGACACACACACACACACACACACACACACACACACACACACACACAGAGAGAGAGATCAAACACATAGGTACTGGTACATACCCTCAGCACCGAGGGTGAACTACTCCCTCCTTGTCATGGAGAGCGTCGGGATGATGAAGATGGCCACCGGTGATGGATCCCCCCCTCCGGCAAGGTGCTGGAACAGGGTCCCGATTCGTTTTTAGTGGCTACAGAGGCTTGCGGCGGCGGAACTCCTGATCTAGGTTATTTTCTGGAGGTTTGTGGATTTATAGGAGAGGTTCGCATCGAGAACAAGTTAGGGGGCCCCACGGGAAGTCCACGATGCACAGGGGCGCGTCCCAGGGGGTGGGCGCGCCCTCCACCCTCGTGGGGGCCATGGGACTCCCCTCCGATAACTTTTCGTCCCAGTATATTTATATTTTCTACAAAAAATCTCCGTTGATTTTCAGCGCATTCCGAGAACTTTTATTTCTGCACAAAAACAACACCACGGTAGTTCTGCTGAAAACAGCTTGAGTCCGGGTTAGTTCTAACCAAATCATACCAAAAGCATGTAAAAATATTATAAACATGGCAAGAATACATCAAACATTATAGATACGTTGGAGACATATCAGCAACCCCAAGCTTAATTCCTGCTCATCCTCGAGTAGGTAAATGATAAAAACAGAATTTTTGATGTGGAATGCTACCTGATACGTCTCCAACGTATCTATAATTTTTGATTGCTCCATGCTACTTTATCTACTGTTTTGGACTATAATGGGCTTTATTTTCCACTTTTATATTATTTTTGGGACTAACCTATTAACCGGAGGCCCAGCCCAGAATTGCTGTTTTTTGCCTATTTCAGTGTTTCGAAGAAACGAAATATCAAACGGAGTCCAAACGGAATGAAACCTTCGGGAACGTGATTTTCTCACCGAACGTGATCCAGGAGACTTGGACCCTACTCCAAGAAGTGCCAGAGGCGGTCACGAGGGTGGAGGGCGCCCCCCCCCCTAGGCGCGCCCCCTACCTCGTGGGCCCTCTGCTGCTCCACCGACGTACTCCTTCCTCCTATATATACCTACGTATCCCCAAACGATCAGACGAGGAGCCAAAAACCTAATTCCACCGCCGTAACCTTCTGTATCCATGAGATCCCATCTTGGGGCCTGTTCCAGTGCTCTGCCGGAGGGGGCATCCACCACGGAGGGCTTCTACATCAACACCATAGCCCCTCCGATGAAGTGTGAGTAGTTTACTTTAGACCTTCGGGTCCATAGCTAGTAGCTAGATGGCTTCTTCTCTCTTTTTGGATCTCAATAGAATGTTCTCCCCCTCTCTCGTGGAGATCTATTCGATGTAATCTTCTTTTTGCGGTGTGTTTGTTGAGACCGATGAATTGTGGGTTTATGATCCAGTATTATCTATGGAAATATTTGAATCTTCTCTGAATTCTTTTATATATGATTGAGTTATCTTTGCAAGTCTCTTCGAATTATCTTTTTTGGTTTGGCCAACTAGATTGGTAGTTCTTGCAATGGGAGAAGTGCTTAGCTTTGGGTTCAATCTTGCGGTGTCCTTACCCAGTGACAAAAAGGGTTGCAAGGCACGTATTGTATTGTTGCCATCAAGGATAACAAGATGGGGTTTTTATCATATTGCATGAATTTATCCCTCTACATCATGTCATCTTGCTTAAGGCGTTACTCTGTTTTTAACTTAATACTCTAGATGCATGCTGGATAGCGGTCGATGAGTGGAGTAATAGTAGTAGATGCAGAATCGTTTTGATCTACTTGTCTCGGACGTGATGCCTATATACATGATCATTACCTAGATATGCTCATAACGATGCTCAATTCTATCAATTGCTCAACAGTAATTTGTTCACCCACCGTACAATATCTATGCTCTTGAGAGAAGCCACTAGTGAAACCTATGGCCCCCGGGTCTATTCTTATCATATCAATCTCTATTGCTTTATTTACTTGCTTTGTTTTTACTTTGCCTTTTACTTTTCACTTTGCATCTATCTATCAAAAATACCAAAAATATTATTTATCATCTCTATCAGATCTCACTCTCGTAAGTGACCGTGAAGGGATTGACAACCCCTAATCACGTTGGTTGCGAATAGCTATCGTTTTGTGTAGGTACGAGGGACTTGTGCGTGGTCTCCTACTGGATTGATACCTTGGTTCTCAAAAAACTGAGGGAAATACTTACGCTACTTTGCTGCATCATCCTCTCCTCTTCGGGGAAATCCAACACAGTGCTCAAGAGGTAGCAAGAAGAATTTCTGGCGCCGTTGCCGGGGAGGCTCATGCAAGAAGTCAACAATACCAAGTACCCATCACAATCCCTATCTCTCGCATTACATTATCTGCCATTTGCCTCTCATTTTCCTCTCCCCCACTTCACCCTTGCCGTTTTATTCGCCCTCTCTTTCCCAATCTCCTCCTCTCTTTCCCGTTTGCTTTTTTCCAGTTGCCTTTCTGTTTGCTTGTGTGTTGGATTACTTGTTGCCATGGCGCAAGATAATACCAAATTGTGTGATTTCTCGAATACCAATAATAATGATTTCCTTAGTACTCTGATTGCATCTCTTAAGAATGATGAGTCTTGTGAAATCAATACCGCTTTGTTGAATCTTGTTATGAAAAATCAATTCGCCGGCCTTCCTAGTGAAGATACCGCTACTCATCTAAACAATTTTGTTGATTTGTGTGATATGCAAAAGAAGAAAGATACGGATAACAATATTGTCAAATTGAAGTTATTTCCGTTTTCACTTAGAGATCGTGCTAAAGTTTGGTTTTCATCTTTGCCTAAAATAGTATTGATTCTTGGAACAAGTGCAAAGATGCTTTTATCTCTAAGTATTTTCCTCCCGCTAAGATTATCACTCTTAGGAATGATATCATGAATTTTAAACAACTTGATCATGAGCATGTTGTCCAATCTTGGGAAAGAATGAAATTAATGCTTCACAATTGCCCTACTCATGGTTTGAATTTATTGATGATCATACTATATTTTTATGCCAGATTGAATTTTGCTTCTAGAAATCTTTTAGATTCGGCCGAGGGAGGCATGTTTATGGAAATTACGTTAGGAGATGCTACCAAATTGCTTGATAATATTATGGCTAATTATTCCCAATGGCACACCAAAAGATCTTCTAGTAAAAAAGTGCATGCTATAGAAGAAATCAATGTTTTGAGTGAAAAGATGGATGAACTTATGAAGATGTTTGTTCCTAAAAATACTCCTCTTGATCCCAATGATATGCCTTTGTCTACCTTGCTTGAGAATAATAATGAATCTATGGATGTGAATTTTGTTGGTAGGAATAGTTTTGGAAACAACGCGTATAGAGGGAATTTTAATCCTAGGCCTTATCCTAGTATTCCTTCTAATAATTATGGAAATTCCTACAACAACTCTTATGGAAATTTTAATAAGATACCCTCTGAATTTGAGAATAGTGTTAAAGAATTTATGAATTCGCAAAAGATTAATGCTTTGCTTGAAGAGAAATTGCTTAAAGTTGATGATTTGGCTAGGAACGTTGATAGAATTTCTCTTGAAATTGATTCTTTAAAGCTTAGATCTATTCCTCCTAAGCATGATATCAATGAGTCTCTCAAAGCCATGAGAATTTATATTGATGAGTGCAAAGAAAGAACCGCTAGGATGCGTGCTTCCAAAGATGCCTTTATTAGAGCGTGTTCTTCCAATTCCTATGAAAATCAAGATGAAGATCTAAAAGTTATTGATGTGTCCCCTATCAAATCTTTGTTTTTCAAGATGAATCTTGATGAAACTGAATATGATCTTCCTTTACCTAGAAGGCATTCTAAGAATTCAGAGTTTCTAGATCTTGATTATGAAATTGATGAAAGTGGGATTGAAAGAAATAAAAACCTAGATGTTGCTAAACCCACTATTTTGGATCTCAAGGAATTTAATTTTGAAGATTCCTCTTTGATTGGTTTTATTTCCTTGTTGCAATCTGTGCTAGATTCTCCTCATGCTTATAGTCAAAATAAGGCCTTTACCGAACACATTGTTGATGCCTTGATGCAATCTTATGAAGAAAAACTTGAGTTGAAAGTTTCTATCCCTAGAAAACTTTATGATGAGTGGTAACCTACTATTAAAATTAAAATTAAAGATTATGAGTTTCATGCTTTGTGTGATTTGGGTGCTAGTGTCTCTACTATTCCCAAAGCTTTGTGTGATTTGATAGATTTCCGTGATTTTGATGATTGCTCTCTCAACTTGCATCTTGCGGATTCCACTATTAAAAAGCCTATGGGAAGAATTAATGATGTTCTTATTGTTGCAAATAGGAATTATGTGCCCGTAGATTTTATCGTTCTTGATATAGATTGCAATCCTTCACGGCCTATTATTCTTGGTAGACCTTTCCTTAGAACGATTGGTGCAACTATTGATATGAAGGAAGGGAATATTAGATTCCAATTTCCCTTAAAGAAGGGCATGGAACACTTCCCTAGAAATAAAATAAAATTACCATATGAAGCTATCATGATAGCCACTTATGGATTGCCTACCAAAGATGGCAATACCTAGTTCTATCCTTGCTTTTATGCCTAGCTAGGGGCGTTAAACGATAGCGATTGTTGGGAGGCAACCCAATTTTATTTTGTGTTTTTTGTTTTTGCTTCTGTTTAGGAATAAATAATCCATCTAGCCTCTGTTTGGATGTGGTTTTGTATTTTAATTAGTGTTTGTGCCAAATAGAACCTATAGGATCACCTACGATGATAGTTCATCTGATTCTGCTGAAAAACAGAAACTTTGTGCGCACGAATATAGTTTTGTTAAATCACAGAAACGCGATTTTGCGTTGATTCTTTTTTTTGCTGTTCAATAACAAATTTTCCAGGACTTCCTATTTTGGTAGAATTTTTACAGTTCCATAAGTTTGAGTTAGTTACAGATTGCTACAGACTGTTCTGTTTTTGACACATTCTGTTTTGCGTGTGTTGTTTGCTTATTTTGATGAATCTATGGCTAGTAAAATAGTTTATAATCCATAGAGAAGTTGGAATACAGTAGGTTTAACACCGATAAAAATAAATACTGAGTTCATTGCAGTACCTTAAGTAGTTCTTTGTTTTCTTTCTCTAACGGAGCTCACGAGATTTCTGTTGAGTTTTGTGTTGTGAAGTTTTCAAGTTTTTGGTGAATTCTTTTGATAGATTATGGAACAAGGAGTGGCAAGAGCCTAAGCTTGGGGATGCCCATGGCACCCCCAAGATAATCCAAGGACACCAAAAAGTCAAAGCTTGGGGATGCCCCCGAAGGCATCCCCTCTTTCGTCCACTTCCATCGGTAATTTACTTGGAGCTATATTTTTATTCACCACATGATATGTGTTTTGCTTGGAGCGTCTTGAATTATTTGTGTATTTGCTTGTTAGTCTACCACAATCATACTTGCTGTACACACCTTTTGAGAGAGCCATACATGAATTGGAATTTGTTAAAATACTCTATGTGCTTCACTTATATCTTTTGAGCTTGATAGTCTTTGCTCATAGTACTTCACTTATATCTTTTGAGCGTGATAATTTTTGCTCTAGTGCTTCACTTATATCTTTTAGAGCATGGTGGTGGACTTGTTTTAAAGAAACTATTGATCTCTCATGCTTCACTTAAATTATTTTGAGAGTCGTTAATAGCATGGTAATTTGCTTAAGTGTTAATATACTTGGTATTCAAGATATGTGAAACTTTCTTTTGAGTGAATTGAATACTAAGATAAGTTTGATGCTTGATAATTGTTTTGAGATATGGTGGTGATAATATCAAAGTCGTGTCAGTTGAGTAATTATGAATTTGAGAAATACTTGTGTTGAAGTTTGCAAGTCCCGTAGCATGCACGTATGGTTGAAGTTGTGTAACAAATTTGAAACATGAAGTGTACCTGGCTTGTGCATCCTTATGAGTGGCGGTCGGTGACGAGCGATGGTCTTTTCCTACCAATCTATCCCCCTAGGAGCATGCGCGTAGTACTTCATTTTTGATGGCTTCTAAATTTTTGCAATAAGTATATGAGTTCTTTTGACTAATGTTGAGTCCATGGATTATACGCACTCTCACCTTTCCGCCTTTGCTAGCCTCTTTGGTACCGTGCATTGCCCTTTCTCACCTTGAGAGTTGGTGCAAACTTCGCCGGTGCATCCAAACCCCGTGATACGATACGCTCTATCACACATAAACCTCCTTATATCTTCCTCAAAACAGCCACCATACCTACCTATCATGCATTTCCATAGCCATTCCGAGATATATTGCCATGCAACTTCCACCATCATCATCATGACATACATTACTTTTATCATATTGCCATTGCATGATCATGTAGTTGACATCGTATTTGTGGCAAGGCCACCATGCATTATTTTTCATACATGTCACTCTTGATTCATTGCACCATCCCGATACACCACCGGAGGCATTCATATAGAGTCATATCTTGTTCTAAGTTTCGAGTTGTAATCCTTATGTTGTAATCAATAGAAGTGTGATGATCATCATTATTAGAGCATTGCCCAAAAAAGAAAAAGAAAAGAAGAAAGTCCAAAAGAAAAAAAGAAAGGCCCAAAAAAAGGAAAAAAAAGAAAAGAAAAAAGGGCAATGCTACTATCTCTTTTTCCACACTTGTGCTTCAAAGTAGCACCTTGTCCTTCATGTAGTGAGTCTCATATGTTGTGCTTCAAAGTAGCACCTTGTTCTTCATGTAGTGAGTCTCATAAGTTGTCTTTTTATACTAGTGAGAATTTTTCATTATAGAACTTGGCTTGTATATTCCTACGATGGGCTTCCTCAAATGCCCTACATCTTCATGAGCAAGCAAGTTGGATGCACACCCACTAGTTTTCTTTTGTTGAGCATTCATAGCTCTAGTGCATCCGTTGCATGGCAATCCCTACTCCTCATGTTGACATCAATTGATGGGCATCTCCATAGCACGTTGATTAGCCTCGTCAATGTGAGGCTTTCTCCTTTTTTGTCTTCTCCACACAATCCCCATCATCATATTCTATTCCGCCCATAGTGCTATATCCATGGCTCATGCTCATATATTGCGTGAAGGTTGAAAAAGTTTGAGATTATTTAAGTATGAAACAATTGCTTGGCTTGTCATCAGGGGTATAGAAGTTGGGAACATCTTTGTGTGACGAAAATGAAGCATAGCCTAACTATATGATTTTGTAGGGATGAACTTTCTTTTGCCATGCTATTTTGAGAAGACATGATTGCTTTGATTAGTATGCTTGAAGTATAATTATTTTTGTGTCAATATGAACTTTTGTCTTGAATTTTTCGGATCTGAATATTCATATCACAATTAAGAAGATTTACATTGAAATTATGCCAAAGTATCACTCTGCATCAAAAATTCTCTTTTTATCATTTACCTACTCGAGGACAAGCAGGAATTAAGCTTGGGGATGCCTGATACGTCTCTAACGTATCTATAATTTTTGATTGCTCCATGCTACTTTATCTACTGTTTTGGACTATATTGGGCTTTATTTTCCACTTTTATATTATTTTTGGGACTAACCTATTAACCGGAGGCGCAGCCCAGAATTGTTGTTTTTTGCCTATTTCAGTGTTTCGAAGAAACGGAATATCAAACGGAGTCCAAACGGAATGAAACCTTCGGGAACGTGATTTTCTCACCGAACGTGATCCAGGAGACTTGGACCCTACTCCAAGAAGTGCCAGAGGCGGTCACGAGGGTGGAGGGCGCCCCCCCTGGGCGCGCCGCCCTACCTCGTGGGCCCCCTGCTGCTCCACCGACGTAGTCCTTCCTCCTATATATACCTACGTATCCCCAAACGATCAGACGAGGAGCCAAAAACCTAATTCCACCGCCGTAACCTTCTGTATCCACGAGATCCCATCTTGGGGCCTGTTCCGGAGCTTCGCCGGAGGGGGCATCCACCACGGAGGGCTTCTACATCAACACCATAGCCCCTCCGATGAAGTGTGAATAGTTTACTTTACACCTTCGGGTCCATAGCTAGTAGCTAGATGGCTTCTTCTCTCTTTTTGGATCTCAATAGAATGTTCTCCCCCTCTCTCGTGGAGATCTATTCGATGTAATCTTCTTTTTGCAGTGTGTTTGTTGAGACCAATGAATTGTGGGTTTATGATCCAGTATTATCTATGGAAATATTTGAATCTTCTCTGGATTCTTTTATATATGATTGAGTTATCTTTGCAAGTCTCTTTGAATTATCTTTTTTGGTTTGGCCAACTAGATTGGTAGTTCTTGCAATGGGAGAAGTGCTTAGCTTTGGGTTCAATCTTGCGGTGTCCTTACCCAGTGACAGAAAGGGTTGCAAGGCACGTATTGTATTGTTGCCATCGAGGATAACAAGATGGGGGTTTTATCATATTGCATGAATTTATCCCTCTACATCATGTCATCTTGCTTAAGGCGTTACTGCTTTTTAACTTAATACTCTAGATGCATCTTTGGATAGCGGTCGATGAGTGGAGTAATAGTAGTAGATGCAGAATCGTTTCGATCTACTTGTCTCGGATGTGATGCCTATATACATGGTCATTACCTAGATATGCTCATAACTATGCTCAATTCTGTCAGTTGCTCAACAGTAATTTGTTCACCCACCATAGAATATCTATGCTCTTGAGAGAAGCCACGTGAAACCTATGGTCTATTCTTATCATATCAATCTCTATCACTTTATTTACTTGCTTTGTTTTTACTTTGCCTTTTACTTTTCACTTTGCATCTATCTATCAAAAATACCAAAATATTATTTATCATCTCTATCGATCTCACTCGTAAGTGACCGTGAAGGGATTGACAACCCCTAATCACGTTGGTTGCGAGTAGCTATCGTTTTGTGTAGGTACGAGGGACTTGTGCGTGGTCTCCTACTGGATTGATACCTTGGTTCTCAAAAACTGAGGGAAATATCTACGCTACTTTGCTGCATCATCCTCTCCTCTTCGGGGAAATCCAACGCAGTGCTCAAGAGGTAGCACTATCTAACATATTTATCAATGTAATCTCTCTTTATTGTGGCAAGAATATTCAGATCCATAAGATTCAAAACAAAAGTTTAATGTTGACATAAAAACAATAATACTTCAAGCATACTAACAAAGCAATCATGTCTTCTCAAAATAACATGGCCAAAGAAAGCTATCCCTAAAAAATCATATAGTCTGGCTATGCTCTATCTTCATCACACAAAATCATATAGTCTGGCTATGCTCTATGCTCTATCTTCATACTTTAGTATTCTCAAACTTTTTCAACTTTCATGCAATACATGAGCATGAGCCATGGACATAGCACTATAGTTGGAATAGAATGGTGGTTGTGGAGAAGACAAAAAGGAGAAGATAGTCTCACATCAACTAGGCGTATCAACGGGCTATGGGGAATGCCCATCAATAGATATCAATGTGAGTGAGTAGGGATTGCCATGCAACAGATGCACTAGAGCTATACGTCTATGAAAGCTCAAAAACAAACTAAGTGGGTGTGCATCCAACTCGCTTGCTCTCAAAGAACTAGGGCAATTTGAGGGTGCCCATCATTGGAATATACACGCCAAGTTCTATAATGAAAAATTCCCACTTGTATATGAAAGTGACAACATAGGAGACTCTCTATCATGAAGTTCATGGTGCTACTTTGAGGCACAAGTGTGGTAAAAGGATAGTAGCATTGCCCCTTCTCTCTTTTTCTCTCTTTTTTTGTTTTTCTTCTCTTTTTTCGGGCCTTCTCTTCTTTTGGCCTCTTTTTTTTATTTTTTTATTTTTCGCTCGAACTCTCATCCCAACTTGTGGGGGAATCATAGTCTCCATCATCCCTTCCTCACTGGTACAATGCTCTAATAATGAAGATCATCACACTTTTATTGACTTACAACTCAAGAATTACAACTCAATACTTAGAACAAAATATGACTCTATATGAATGCCTTTGGCGGTGTACCAGGATGTGCAATGACTCATGAGTGACATGTATTAAAGAATTATGGAAGGCGGCTTTGCCACGAATACGATGTCAACTACATGATCATGCAAAGCAATATGACAATGATGAAGCATGTCATAATAAATGGAACAGTGGAAAGTTGCATGGCAATATATCTCGGAGTGGCTATGGAAATGCCATAATAGGTAGGTATGGTGGCTGTTTTGAGGAAGGTAATGGTGGGTGTATGGTACCGGCAAAAGTTGCGCGGCACAAGAGAGGCTAGCAATGGTGGAAGAGTGAGAGTGCATATAATCCATGGACTCAACATTAGTCATAAAGAACTCACATACTTATTGCAAAAATCTACAAGTCATCAAAAGAAAGTACTACATGCATGCTCCTAGGGGAAGGGTTGGTAGGAGTTAACCATTGCGCGATCCCGACCTCCACTCATAAGGAAGACAATCAATAAATAAATCATACTCCAACTTCATCACATAACGGTTCACCATACGTGCATGCTACGGGAATCACAAACTTTAACACAAGTATCTCTCGAATTCACAATTACTCCACTAGCATGACTCTAATATCACCATCCTCATATCTCAAAACAATCATAAAGAATCAAACTTCTCATAGTATTCAATGCACTTCATATGAAAGTTTTTATTATATCCCTCTTGGATGCCTATCATATTAGGACTAATTTTATAACCAAAGAAAATTACCATGCTGTTCTAAGACTCTCAAAATAATATAAGTGAATCATGATAGTTCATCTATTTCTTCAAAATAAAACCACCATCGTGCTCTAAAAAGATATAAGTGAAGCACTAGAGCAAACAACAAACTACTCCAAAAGATATAAGTGAAGATCAATGAGTAGTCGAATAATTATGTTACTATATGAAGACTCTCTAAAATTTAAGAATTTCAGATCTTAATATTTTATTCAAACAGAAATCAAAACAAAGTAAAATAAAATGACGCTCCAAGCAAAACACATACCATGTGGTGAATAAAAATATAGCTCCAAGTAAAGTTACCGATGAACAAAGACGAAAGAGGGGATGCCATCCGGGGCATTCCCAAGTTTAGGCTCTTGGTTGTCCTTGAATATTACCTTGGGGTGCCTTGGACATCCCCAGGCTTAGGCTCTTGCCACTCCTTATTCCATAGCCCAAAACATGAAAACTTCACAACACAAAGCTCAACAGAAAAGCTTATGAGCTCCGTTAGTATAAGAACATAAATCACCACTTTTGGTACTGTTGTGGACACATTATAAATTCATATTGGTGTAATATATACTGTATTCCAACTACTTTATGGTTCATACCCTCCGATACTACTCATACATTCCTCAAAATAAGCAAACAACACATAGAAAACAGAATCTGTCAAAAACAAAACGGTCTGTAGTAATCTGTAACTCTCGAATACTTATGTAACTCCAAAAATTCTGAAAAAATTAGTTACACTTGAGCAATTTGTGCTCCAATCCATATAAAAAAGAATCAGGTCAAAATCACGTTTCAATAAGATTCTGGAAATTATTTACTGAGCACAAAAGTTTCTGATTTTCAGCAGGATCAACACAACTATCGCCACAAGCTATCCTAAAGGTTCTACTTGGAACTTTATTGAAACAAAAGCTATAAAACATGATTACTACAGTATCTTAATCATTTGAATAGACAAAAATAGTAGGGGTAAATATTGGTCTGTCTCCCAATAAGCGCTTTTCTTTAACGCCTTTCTAGCTAGGCATGATGATTTCAATGATGCTCACATAAAAGATAAGAATTTAAACATAACGGGAGCATCATGAAGAATATGACTAGCACATTTAAGTCTAACCCACTTCCTATGCCTAGGGATTTTTTGAGCAAACAACTTATGGGAACAATAATTAACTAGCATAGGGAGGAAAAACAACCATAACTTCAAGATTTTCAACACATAGAGAGGAAACTTGATATTATTGAAGTTCCTACAAGCATATATTCCTCCCTCATAATAATTTTCAGTAGCATCATGAAGGAACCCAACAATATAACTATCACATAAATCATTATTTTCATGATCCCCAAGCATATAAATTTTATTACTCTCCACTATAGACTACTCTCCACTATAGACTACTCTCCACATAAACAAATTTCTTCTCATGAATAGTAGTGGGAGCAAACTCCACAAAATAACTATCATGTGAGGCATAATCCAATTGAAAATTAAAATCATGATGACAAGTTTCATGGTTATCATTATTCTTTATAGCATACATGTCATCACAATAATCATCATAGATAGCAACTTTGTTCACATAATCAATTGGAACCTCTTCCGAAATAGTGGATTCATCACTAAATAAAGTCATGACCTCTTCAAATCCACTTTCATAATTATCACAATAAGATTCAACTCCCTCCAAAATAGTGGGATCATTACTTCCTAAAGTTGACACTCTTCCAAACCCACTTTCATCAATATAATCATCGTAAATAGGAGGCATGCTATCATCAAAATAAATTTGCTCATCAAAACTTGGGGGACTAAAAATATCATCTTCATCAAACATAGCATCCCCAAGCTTGTGCCTTTGCATATCATTAGCAACATTGATATTCAACGAATTCATACTAAAAACATTGCAATCATGCTCATCATTCAAAGATTTAGTGCCAAAAATTTTAATGCATTATTCTTCTAAAACTTTGGCACAATTATCGGAATCCTTATTTTCACGAAAGACATTAAAAAGATGAAGCATATGAGGCACCCTCAATTCCATTTTTTTTGTAGTTTTCTTTTATAGACTAAACTAGTGATAAAACAAGAAACTAAAATATTCAATCGCAAGATCTAAAGATATACCTTCAAGCACTAACCTCCCCGGCAACGGCGCCAGGAAAGAGCTTAGTTGATGGGGTGTTAGTGCCGCTTACCTAGCCTCCCCGGCAACGGCGCCAGAAAAGAGCTTGATGTCTACTACGCAACCTTCTTCTTGTAGACATTGTTGGGCCTCCAAGTGCAGAGGTTTGTAGGACAGTAGCAAATTTTCCTCAAGTGGAAGACCTAAGGTTTATCAATCCGTGGGAGGCATAGGATGAAGATGGTCTCTCTCAAACAACCCTACAACCAAATAGCAAAGAGTCTCTTGTGTCCCCAACACACCCAATACAATGGTAAATTGTATAGGTGCACTAGTTCGGCGAAGAGATGGTGATACAAGTGAAATATGGATGGTAGATATAGGTTTTTGTAATCTTAAAATATAAAAACAGCAATGTAACTAATGATAAAAGTGAGCACAAACGGTATTGAAATGCTTCAAAACAAGGCCTAAGGCTCATACTTTCACTAGTGCAAGTTCTCTCAACAATGATAACATAAATAGATCATACAACAATCCCTCAACATGCAACAAAGAGTCACTCCAAAGTCACTAATAGCGGAGAACAAACGAAGATTATTGTAGGGTACGAAACCACCTCAAAGTTATTCTTTCCGATCAATCCGTTGGGCTATTCCTATAAGTGTCACAAACAGCTTTAGAGTTCGTAGTAAAATAACACCTTAAGACACAAATCAACCAAAACAGTAATGTCACCTAGATACTCCAATGTCACCTCAAGTAACCGTGGGTTTGATTATACGATATGCATCACGCAATCTCAGATTCATCTATTCAACCAACACAAAGAACTTCAAAGAGTGCCCCAAAGTTTCTACCGGAGAGTCAAGACGAAAACGTGTGCCAACCCCTATGCAGAAGTTCACAAGGTCACAGAACCCGCAAGTTGATCACCAAAACAAACATCAAGTGAATCACGTGATATCCCATTGTCACCACAGATAAGCACATGCAAGACATGCATTAAGTGTTCTCAAATCCTTAAAGACTCAATCCAATAAGATAACTTCAAAGGGAAAACTCAACAATTACAAGAAGATAGAGGGGGAGAAGCATCGTAAGATCCAACTATAATAGCAAAGCTCGCGATACATCAAGATCATGCCAAATCAAGAACATGAGAGAGAGAGAGAGAGAGAGAGAGAGAGAGAGAGAGAGAGAGAGAGAAAGAGAGAGAGATCAAACACATAGCTACTGGTACATACACTCAGCCCCGTGGGTGAACTACTCCCTCCTCGTCATGGAGAGCGTCGGGATGATGAAGATGGCCACCGGTGATGGATCCCCCCTCCGGCAGGTGCCGGAACAGGGACCCGATTGGTTTTTGGTTGCTACAGAGGCTTGTGGCGGCGGAACTCCCGATCTAGGTTATTTTCTGGAGGTTTGGGGATTTATAGGAGAGGTTGGCGTTGAGAACAAGTTAGGGGGCCCCACGGGAAGTCTACGAGGCACAGGGGCGCGCCCCAGTGGGGTGGGCGCGCCCTCCACCCTCGTGGGGCCCATGGGACTCCCCTTCGATAACTTTTCATTGCAGTATTTTTTATATTTTCTGAAAAAGATCTCCGTTGATTTTTAGCGCATTCCGAGAACTTTTATTTCTGCACAAAAACAACACCACGGTAGTTCTGCTGAAAACAGCGTCAGTCCGGGTTAGTTCTAACCGAATCATACCAAAAGCATGTAAAAATATTATAAACATGGCATGAATACATCAATATTATAGATACGTTGGAGACGTATTAGACATACATCTTATTCTCCTGCACCACCACGACATTCATCTGGAGCTTTGTTCGTGAGGCTCTCGAGCCTGACTTGGAGGCCCTCGACCTGGCCGGGTTCCTACAAACTCGTGCCAACCGAACCGGGAGGAGGAGATGCCTCATGTGGCTTGTCTTCGCAACCCTAGCTTGGACTCTATGGACGACGCGTAACAAGATGGTGGATGAGCAGGCCTTTTTTAAGTCGGCCTCGACTCTATCTTCAAATTCCTCGTATTGTTGCAGAACTGGCACCCGCTCTCTAGAGAGCAGGATCGTGATCAGCTTGGACTCATGCTGGACACACTGACTGCTACCATGCGCCGTCTTGCCTCGCTTCCGAACACATGGTGGTCTATTTCATCTTTCTTTTATGCTCTTTTTTGGCACGTTGTGATATTGCCCCAGTAGACTTCTTAAATTTTTGTGTGGTTTGAACTTGTATTTTTTGTTGTTGTATGGACATACTGGTTGCTTTATTTGTAAAGCGGGTGAAAGCGTATTTTGATATCTCGTGTGGGTGCGTTTGTACTGGTGTGCGGCATGTAATTCTTCCTTATACGGAGGTAGTACCCTGTATTTCTTTATCTTTAAAGAAACAACAGCTAGGGGTTGTTACAAGAATATAAAGCGGGAATTGTGACGTGAAGGTGTACGTATAACCAATGGGGTTTACAATCCCAAGAATGTCATTTAGCGCGGGACCATCATCGCCGCCGTCTAGGCACGAGCGGACGGCGCACATCTCGCCACGAGGAGGCAATCGAGGCAAGAGAGCCGCTGTGTTTCGGGCCCAGCCTATTCTCGTGTAAAGCCATGTCACTGTGAACAGTGCTAATTATGGCGAGAGAAGCTTCAGCAGTGGATGGATGGGGTTCCTGCTAGCCTGTGGCCTTGGCGTTTACAGTTGGTGTCTGTCTCGTTGTCGCCGTATGCTCATGGCTTCCTCTGCTCCTGCAGCTGCTGCTGCTGCATGGCATGGCATTGACACCACTTGGTCTAGAACCTGTCAGTGCTCCCCACTCTCCTCTCCTGCCTCGAAAGCCTGGTGTTCATCGTGCAAAGCGGACAAAGGGGCCAGGGATCTTCTATGCACGAGCTGGGGTTCGTCTGATAGATGATGACCGCCCGCTTCGTGGGGTGACGTGTCATTTATGTGTGGCATGGAAGGTTTTTTCGGCCCAATTTGGTTTAGAGGAACTTTATAGAATTTGTAAAGAAGGAATTTTCAGAAGAAAATTCCTTTGAAACTCTATGGTTGATTCATATTCGTGTGAAGGATAGGAACTTTAAAAGAAAAAAACATTAGCCTAGACCTAATGGAAAAATTATTATCCTAAGAATCAAGTGTTATCTCGTTCCCTATAGAAATTAAGATACATGCCATCTCCTTTTTTTTTCTATTCCTATAATATTCCTATCCTATAAACCAAAGGAGGCCTTTACTTTGAAAACGATTTATCTTTTTATCCATCTACTATCGATCGATGTCAGATTGGATATCCCCAACTCTAGAACACACGTGGTGACTAAAGTTTTGAAAATAGATAGATTTGATTTCTTAATCAAAATGACTTAACTTCTTTAGTGGGTCAAAATGAATGAACTGACGGTGTGGTTCGTACATGGGGCACCACAATAAGAAGAGAAAAATTAAATGTAAGAAAAAACAAGGCAATGAGATATTAATAACGTTTTACAAAAATATACAAATATCAAAAAAGGTAATGGGAATAGATATATTATAGAAAGATACCTAAATAGGGAAATTATTAATGTAATGATTCAAAAAAATCAAGAACAAAGTGACCAAAGTCATAAGAATTTAAAATGAAACAAAAAAAGTTAACATATAATGTTTTAATCCTCAATTAGTCTTACTATATGACGTTTGTCCCTTTTCCTGAATTTTTGTTTTAAAATATTTATGAGTTTCTTATTTTCCTGATTTCTTAGATGTTTCAAATACCAATGTCACCATTATTGATCAAAAAATCAATTATTATTTTACCAAAATAAATTTCAGTTTATTAAGAAAGGTACTTTTCAGTAATTCATCTTCTATAAATCTTTTCTAAGGAACCAAATCTATAATCCACCAATAGCTTAGAGGCCAAACAAAATGGCTGATCTCTTTTTTATAAGGTCCATATTTAGAATTAAATTTAAGCATGACCAAATTCCGCGAGATGACAAATGAGAAGTACACCATCAAGATGTAAATGTTGGAAAGAAAGCAACAAATAGTGTTTCAGGTTATGCCCCCTCCCCAGAGTCTTCTCAATTTATTCTTTAGTAATCATCGGTACCTATATTATTCAAGAAGAATAAATCTCTTTTTTTCCTATGTTTAAGAGAAACTATAGTTTCTTATGAAAATTGATCAATATTAAATATTTTTTGTTGCACAAATGTTTTCTAACCACTACCATGTGAGATCATAAAATTTCACTGAGATCATGGACCAAATTTTCCCAAACCAAAGTTTGTCGCTCCAAATTATGGTATTGTGGTCAAGGTACAATCGATAGAAAAATCAAGGTACCGAAAATGTCTTTATCATGTTTGCATATCCTTACTAAAGCAATGATTAATGCTTGATATTATGAGTTCCTCTTTTTCTTATTTGTTTGTACATTTATGTAGTCCTCGGCTGTTAATATTATCCCAATATTTTTAATTTTAATTTTCACATATTTTATTTAGTTTTTATATATTAAAAGTGTTCCCCTAACTTTTAGTTTTCCACTTGTACAAATTATTTTCTAATGACCACTATGCAATCATTCATACCACTTTGACTAAGGCGATGGACCAAATTAAATTTGACTAGTTTAAAAGTTTAGAGTTCAAGGTTAATGGTATTGTATTCCATGGGACCAAATCTACAATCAATCAATTTCCTAGGGATAACAAAAAAAGGCTTATTCATGTTTTCCTATTTATCGGTCTCTTATCTATTTTTAAATTGTAAATTTTTCCCTATTATTCCTAAATATTTCTAAATTGGAGGGTTTTCTATCTTTTAGAAAGAAAAGTGAGAAAATGTTTTCCCTCTACTTTTGTAATTTCCATTGTATATTTTTTCCAACCACCACATGTCAACAATCATACCTCATCGATTGAGAACATGTTCCAAATTTATCTAATTTCAAAGTTCAGGGCTCAATATGTACGGTACAAAATTTCAGGGACCAAATCTACCATCAACCAATAGTTGAGGGACCAAAACATATATTTTTGCGTACAACCAGAGATCTAGAACTCATCTACTTCTTCGATGCATGGAATCCAGCACTACTAGAAAAAGGCCTACTAATGGCGCACCAGTTTTGCCTACTAATGGCGCACCACCGGTGCGCCATTAGTACCACGCCATTAGTATTTATTACTAATGGCGCACCGATGGTGCGCCATTAGTATCTGGTATACTAATGGCGCACCAGGCAGTGCGCCATTAGTATAGGCCACGGTGCGCCATTAGTATAGGCCACCAGTGCGCCATTAGTATAGGCCACCGGTGCGCCATTAGTATTTTCGAATTTTTTGAATTTTGAATCTGGATCTGGATCTGGATCGTGATTTTTTGCCCATTTTGTTCTCTTTTTTTTGCTCATTTTTTGGCACGACATTATTTCAAATTTTGTTCCTATTTTTGGATCTTGTATGTTCTTTTGCCGTGTTATTTTGCCGGAGAGGAGTTCGCTGGAGAGGAGTTCGCCGGAGAGGAGTTCGCCGGAGAGGAGGAGGAGGAGGTCACGGAGAGGCGCCGCCTACATCACGGAGAGGAGGAGGAGGAGGTCGCTAGAGAGGAGTTCACCGGAGCATCGGAGAGGAGGAAGGAGAAACCATGAGGGGATGGGAGGAGAGGAGGGAGGAGGAGCTCACCGGAGAGGAGGGAGGAGGAGCTCACCGGAGAGAAGGGAGGAGGAGCTCACCGGAGAGGAGGGAGGAGGAGCTCACCGGAGAGAAGGGAGGAGGAGCTCACCGGAGAGGAGGGAGGAGGAGCTCACCGGAGAGGAGGGAGAAGAAACCGTGAGGGAGGAGAGGGAGGGAGGGAAGGAGAGGAGGGAGGAGGAGGTCGCCGGAGAGGAGGAGGAGGTCGCGGAGAGGAGGAGGTAGTATGGTGGAGGAGAGAAGGGAAGATGGAGTGGAGGAGAGGAGGAGATGGAGTGTAGGAGAGGTGGAATGAAGAGATAAGGAGGAGAGGACCACGGCCACCATATATCTGACATACTAATGGCGCACCATGGGCAGTCGCCATTAGTAATTTTTTTTATTTTTTGATTTATTTTGAATTTTGAAGGCGGGAAGATACTAATGGCGCACCATGGGCAGGTCGCCATTAGTAAAAAAAATTTTTTTGACTTATTTTGAATTTTGAAGGAGGGAAGATACTAATGGCGCACCATGGGCAGGTGCGCCATTAGTAACTTTTTTTTATTTTTTTTGACTTATTTTGAATTTTGAAGGCGGGAAGATAGTAATGGCGCACCATGGGTAGGTGCGCCATTAGTAAGTTTGAATTTTTTTGCCTCTCCAGATCTTAAAAGCCCCGTATCTTTTTTTCTGTTAGGTTTTTGAGGATTTTGAAAATGTTTAACCGGGTTCCCCGGGTTAAATTTGGATGTAACTTTTCGAGTAGATGATTTTTCATATAAAAAACTTTTTCATCCGAGTTAGTATGCAAAAGTTATGCCCATTTTTACAAATTCTCGCGAGATTTTGCAAATGAAGTCAAAATTCATATTTGCAAATTTTCCCAACAACTAGTGCTCCATGGAAGTGTCTCCAAGGTTGATGTGATCATACATCGCACGCTCCCTCTACCATCAAGATTAGTATTAAACCTGAATAGTTATTTGGTGTTTGCGTTGAGCATAGACATGATTGGATTATGTCTATCGCAATGCAGTTATTCATTTAAGGAGAATAATAGTTACTCTATTTATTTGAATAATACCTTCAATGGTCTTGCACCTAAAGGAATGGTTTATTGAATCTCGATCGTAGTGATGCACATTTTCATGCCAAAAGATATAAGATAGTACCACTTACTTGTGGCACTGCCATGTAAGTCATAATGGTATAAAACGCATGAAGAAGCTCCATGTTGATGGATCTTTGGACTCACTCGTTTTTGAAAAGTTTGAGATATGCGAACCATGTCTATTGGTGTATATGCATGAAGAAACTCCATTCAAGATGGATCGTTTGGACTCACTTGATTTTGAATCACTTGAGATATGCCAATCATACCACATGGGTAAGATGACTGAAAAGCCTCGGTTTCAGTAAGATGGAACAAGATAGCAACTTGTTGGAAGTAACACATTTTGATGTGTGCAGTCCAATGAGTGCTGAGGCATGCAGTGAACATCGTTATGTTCTTACTTCATAGATGATTCGAGTAGATGTTGATTATATTTACATGATGAAACACAAGTCACAAATTTGGATGTAACTTTTCGAGTAGATGATTTTTCATATAAAAAGCTTTTTCATCCGAGTTAGTATGCAAAAGTTATGCCCATTTTTACAAATTCTCGCGAGATTTTGCAAATGAAGCCAAAATTCATATTTGCAAATTTTCCCAACAACTAGTGCTCCATGGAAGTGTTTCCAAGGTTGATGTGATCAAACATCGCACGCTCCCTCTACCATCAAGATTAGTATTAAACCTGAATAGTTATTTGGTGTTTGCGTTGAGCATAGACATGATTGGATTATGTCTATCGCAATGCGGTTATTCATTTAAGGAGAATAATAGTTACTCTATTTATTTGAATAATACCTTCAATGGTCTTGCACCTAAAGGAATGGTTTATTGAATCTCGATCGTAGTGATGCACATTTTCATGCCAAAAGATATAAGATAGTACCACTTACTTGTGGCACTGCCATGTAAGTTATAATGGTATAAAACGCATGAAGAAGCTCCATGTTGATGGATCTTTGGACTCACTCGTTTTTGAAAAGTTTGAGATATGCGAACCATGTCTATTGGTGTATACGCATGAAGAAACTCCATTCAAGATGGATCGTTTGGACTCACTTGATTTTGAATCACTTGAGATATGCCAATCATACCACATGGGCAAGATGACTGAAAAGCCTCGGTTTCAGTAAGATGGAACAAGATAGCAACTTGTTGGAAGTAACACATTTTGATGTGTGCGGCCATTGAGTGCTGAGGCATGCAGTGAACATCGTTATGTTCTTACTTCACAGATGATTCGATTAGATGTTGAGTATATTTACTTGATGAAACACAAGTCATAAATTTGGATGTAAATTTTCGAGTAGATGATTTTTCATATAAAAAACTTTTTCATCCGAGTTAGTATGCAAAAGTTATGCCCATTTTTACAAATTCTCGCGAGATTTTGCAAATGAAGTCAAAATTCATATTTGCAAATTTTCCCAACAACTAGTGCTCCATGGAAGTGTTTCCAAGGTTGATGTGATCAAACATCGCACGCTCCCTCTACCATCAAGATTAGTATTAAACCTGAATAGTTATTTGGTGTTTGCGTTGAGCATAGACATGATTGGATTATGTCTATCGCAATGCGGTTATTCATTTAAGGAGAATAATAGTTACTCTATTTATTTGAATAATACCTTCAATGGTCTTGCACCTAAAGGAATGGTTTATTGAATCTCGATCGTAGTGATGCACATTTCATGCCAAAAGATATAAGATAGTACCACTTACTTGTGGCACTGCCATGTAAGTTATAATGGTATAAAACGCATGAAGAAGCTCCATGTTGATGGATCTTTGGACTCACTCGTTTTTGAAAAGTTTGAGATATGCGAACCATGTCTATTGGTGTATACGCATGAAGAAACTCCATTCAAGATGGATCGTTTGGACTCACTTGATTTTGAATCACTTGAGATATGCCAATCATACCACATGGGCAAGATGACTGAAAAGCCTCGGTTTCAGTAAGATGGAACAAGATAGCAACTTGTTGGAAGTAACACATTTTGATGTGTGCAGTCCAATGAGTGCTGAGGCATGCAGTGAACATCGTTATGTTCTTACTTCACAGATGATTCGAGTAGATGTTGAGTATATTTACTTGATAAAACAGAAGTCACAAATTTGGATGTAACTTTTCGAGTAGATGATTTTTCATATAAAAAACTTTTTCATCCGAGTTAGTATGCAAAAGTTATGCCCATTTTTACAAATTCTCGCGAGATTTTGCAAATGAAGTCGAAATTCATATTTGCAAATTTTCCCAACAACTAGACCACATATCACATGGGAAACTTATTTTCTTTTATTTTTTTGACATTTTCATCATTTTCTTTTATTTTTTTAAAACTGAAAAGGCGATCCACAGGGGGGGTGCATTCGGTGGAAATGGTGGCCAAGTTACTAATGGCGCACCGTGGCATGGTGCGCCATTACTAGTTCAATTAATAATGGCGCACCACTCCCACGGTGCGCCATTAGTAGTTTTGAATTTTTTTTTTAAAAAAATATTTTTACTAATGGCGCACCGTGGATGTGGTGCGCCATTAGTATTTGGACACTAATGGCGTATCAACACATGGTGCGCCATTAGTATATAGTAATGGCGCACCACATGTCGGGTGCGCCATTAGTGTCAATTCCATCTATAGCCCTTTTCCTAGTAGTGCAGAAATAGAAACGAAGGGACCAAATAGTGGTTTTTAGTGGTTGATTTGTGCAAGTAGATAGCTCAACCACCTTGTTGTTGGAGTGGGAGCTAGTGCTCCATGGAAGAACGTTTGAGCAAAGGCAGGTTGCAACTTTGTCAATGTGACTACTAGCGCCGAACTTAGAAGCACTTACTATAGTAAGTTACCTCTCGTTATTTCATTGAATATACATGTGTGTACTGATGTCAGAAAGAACATGTTGTCACCGCCAAGACAACTAGACATTACACATAACTTTGAACCCCTAGTTATGACACAAAGTTGGGTTGGCGGGTGTGTATGACAACCTTATAGCTAATGTCACTATACACTCAACAGAATGAATCTAATGTCACTGTACACTCAACAAAATGAATCTTTAATGTTTTTCAATTGGTTCACTCGCCTAGATGGGGTGCGACCTTGTACTATATTGTGAGAAGCAAAAGAATCGATCATTGACTTGAATCATATGGGACTTCCCAAGGTCAACTCCAAAGTTCTGTTTCTCGATGTTAGTCTGAACGGTTCCGCGAATCCAAGACTAGAGCTACTTGATCGTATCTTGAATCTCTAGCCCTCCAATTGAGTTTATTGAACTAAGAGTGAATGGCGGTACATCCCATAGGGTCTGTTTACAAGCTTGATGTCCCCTCTTAATAATGACACTTAGTGAATCTGTGACTAGAGCTACTCGACCGGATCTTGAAGCGCTAGCCCTCCCATTGAGTTTATTGAAGAGAGAGTGAATGGCAATACATCCCATAGGGCCTGTTTGTTGAAACCTGGAAGATGCTAGAATAGTAGACTCGAGAATTTCTGAGTCTACAAGCCCAGATTATTCGAATGAACATATTAGTCTGGAGCGTGTCTGATACATCTACGCCATCGGAAACAAAGGCGGGGCAGTTTAAATTCCTTGTTTTGTCTATGATTGTCAAGAGTGTTGATCCCGTTGTTGTCAACTACATTCACTCCTTGACACTATCGAGGGGGGCCTTGAGAGATATCATGAAGGCATCTCAAGTCTGAAGACTTCCAACCTCACCGTCTTGAAGAGCAAGATGGATTTGTTTGGAATCGGAAAATGAGAACCGAACATCTACACAAGATTCAATGATCTAACACTTGTTTTGAAGGGATATGATATCATCTTGGCCCTAGAATATTTCATCGATGAGAAACTTGTAAGTTTCGTCATGCCAAATCATACTGACATGGTGTTCTATATCCAACAACGGCCTGACTATATAAATCTCAAATAGTATAACTTACTCTTATTGTTTGTCTCCCATGACCAGGGCTTCATTGGCCCTCAAGACAACCCATGAGCCAACCATTGAGTCAAGAGAATATCCTACCAATGATGAAGATGACAAAGAGTATTCCAAGAAAGTATCCAATGGTTTGGAGAACTTGACCCTCATGGATAAGAGCTTTCAAACTCGAGAAGGCGCAAGAAGAAGGTTCACCAAGGCATCCCTCTCCACTAGGAAAACTTTCTCAAATTGTGGCGATCCAAGATATTTTTTCAAGGGTTGCCCCAAGCTAAAGGGGCCCGATTTTGAGGCAAGGCATGAAGAGCCTACCAAGCCCAAGAAGCCCTATCACAGTGTGGGCAAGCCATATCGGAGTGATTTGAAGGCTAGGGGACTCATTGGATAAGAGCGCACTTCCAATGATGATTTGGCCCAAGAAAAAATTGTTGGTGTTGTCGATCTAGAAAGAGTCTACACTGAGAATCCCGCTACTCTGTTCAACTATGCATGACCTCATCAAAGAGGAGAGACAACATAGGTGTCTCATGGCAAGAGAAGTAAAGCCACTAGATCCCTCTCCCATTACATCATCCCCAAATATTCAAGTTGAAATTAAATTTGATGATGTTGGTGAGAATGGTTTGAACGAAGAAGGTCAAGAGGCCTACTATATTTCATTGGCTCTAAAAGGGAAAGATCTTGTGATTTCTAGTGTTTATTAAAGAATTTTGTAAGGCCAAGGACAACATTCTCTATCAAGAAGACCTCCCCCTTGAAGAGAAGGAGTTAGAGCTTGTCTAGCAAATCATGCAAAAGACCCCGAACTGTAAAATAACCATCATTTTACATGATCAGGCAAAAAAACGTCCATTCCAGATCCCGTTAAACAGACTCATCCTAAAAATATTATACAACTCCCCCTAAAAACGTCGCCCTCAAGATATGGAGTTTTGGAGGTAAATTTAATAGGTCCCTCTATACCAGAAAATTGTTAGCATGAGGGAAGTATCACGTTAACCGTGACCCTTCCGAACGTCCCAGCCGACCGACTGTTGGAAATATGCCCTAGAGGCAATAATAAATTAGTTATTATTATATTTCCTTGTTCATGATAATCGTTTATTATCCATGCTATAATTGTATTGATAGGAAACTCAGATACATGTGTGGGTACATAGACAACACCATGTCCCTAGTAAGCCTCTAGTTGACTAGCTCGTTAATCAATAGATGGTTACGGTTTCCTGACCATGGACATTAGATGTCGTTGATAACGGGATCACATCATTAGGAGAATGATGTGATGGACAAGACCCAATCCTAAGCCTAGCACAAAGATCGTAGTTCGTATGCTAAAGCTTTTCTAATGTCAAGTATCTTTTCCTTAGACCATGAGATTGTGCAACTCCCGGATACCGTAGGAATGCTTTGGGTGTACCAAACGTCACAACATAACTGGGTGGCTATAAAGGTGCACTACAGGTATCTCCAAAAGTGTCTGTTGGGTTGGCACGAATCGACACTGGGATTTGTCACTCCGGTAAACAGAGAGGTATCTCTGGGCCCACTCGGTAGGACATCATCATAATGTGCACAATGTGACCAAGGGGTTGATCACGGGATGATGTGTTACGGAACGAGTAAAGAGACTTGCCGGTAACGAGATTGAACAAGGTATCGGTATACCGACGATCGAATCTCGGGCAAGTACTATACCGCTAGACAAAGGGAATTGTATACGGGATCGATTGAGTACTTGACATCGTGGTACATTCGATGAGATCATCGTGGAACATGTGGGAGCCAACATGGGTATCCAGATCCCGTTGTTGCTTATTGACCGGAGAACGTCTCGGTCATGTCTACATGTCTCCCGAAACCGTAGGGTCTACACACTTAAGGTTCGATGACGCTAGGGTTATAAAGGAAGTTTGTATGTGGTTACGAATGTTGTTGAGTCCGGATGAGATCCGGGGCGTCACGAGGAGTTCCGGAATGGTCCGGAGGTAAAGATTTATATATGGGAAGTCCTATTTTGGTCACCGGAAAAGTTTCGGGTTTTATCGGTAACGTACCGGGACCACCGGGAGGGTCCCAGGGGTCCACCAAGTGGGGCCACCGGCCCCAGAGGGCTGCATGGGCCAAGTGTGGGAGGGGACCAGCCCCAAGTGGGCTGGTGCGCCCCCACCAAGGCCCAAGGCGCCTAGGGCTTGGGGGAAACCCTAAAGGGGGCGCCTCTCTTGCCTTGGGGGGCAAGGCAAACCCCCTTGGCCGCCGCCCCCTCCTCAGATTGGATCTGAGGGGGCCAGCCCCCCTCTCCCTTGCCCCTATATATATGTGGGGGGTGGGAGGGAATCCGCACCACAAGTTCTGGCGCAGCCCTCCCCCTCTCCCAAGTACTCCTCCTCTCCCGCGGTGCTTGGCGAAGCCCTGCAGGATTGCCACGCTCCTCCACCACCACCACGCCGTTGTGCTGCTGCTGCATGGAGTCTTCCTCAACCTCTCCCTCTCTCCTTGCTGGATCAAGGCATGGGAGACGTCACGGGATGTACGTGTGTTGAACGCGGAGGTGCCGTCCGTTCGCACTAGGATCTCCGGTGATTTGGATCACGACAGCACGACTCCTTCAACCCCGTTCTCTTGAACGCTTCCGCTTAGCGATCTACAAGGGTATGTAGATGCACTCTCCTTCCCCTCGTTGCTGGTTTCTCCATTGATAGATCTTGGTGACACGTAGGAAAAGTTTGAATTTCTGCTACATTCCCCAATAGTGGCATCATGAGCTAGGTCTATTGCGTAGATTCTTTGCACAAGTAGAACACAAAGTAGTTGTGGGCATTGATTTTGTTCAATATGCTTACCGTTACTAGTCCAATCTTGTTTCGACGGTATTGTGGGATGAAGCGGCCCGAACCGACCTTACACGTACACTTACGTGAGACAGGTTCCACCGATTGACATGCACTTGGTGCATAAGGTGGCTGGCGGGTGCCAGTCTCTCCCACTTTAGTCGGAACGGATTCGATGAAAAGGGTCCTTATGAACGGTAAATAGCAATTGACATATCACGTTGTGGTTTTTGCGTAGGTAAGAAATGTTCTTGCTAGAAACCCATAGCAGCCACGTAAAACATGCAAACAACAATTAGAGGACGTCTAACTTGTTTTTGCAGGGTATGCTATGTGATGTGATATGGCCAAGAAGAATGTGATGTGATGTATGAGATTGATCATGTCCTTGTAATAGGAATCACGACTTGCATGTCGATGAGTATGACAACCGGCAGGAGCCATAGGAGTTGTCTTAATTTATTGTATGACATGCGTGTCATTAAACAACACCATGTAATTACTTTACTTTATTGCTAACCGGTAGCCATAGTAGTAGAAGTAATAGTTGGCGAGACAACTTCATGAAGACACGATGATGGAGATCATGATGATGGAGATCATGGTGTCATGCCGGTGACGATGATGATCATGGAGCCCCGAAGATGGAGATCAAAAGGAGCAAAATGATATTGGCCATATCATGTCACTATTTGATTGCATGTGATGTTTATCATGTTTATACATCTTATTTGCTTAGAACGACGGTAGTAAATAAGATGATCCCTCATTAAAATTTCAAGAAAGTGTTCCCCCTAATTGTGCACTGTTGCGAAAGTTCGTCGTGTCGAAGCACCACATGATGATCGGGTGTGATAGATTCTTACATTCACATACAACGGGTGTAAGCCAGATTTACACACGCGAAACACTTAGGTTAACTTGACGAGCCTAGCATGTACAGACATGGCCTCGGAACACAAGAGACCGAAAGGTCGAGCATGAGTCGTATAGTAGATACGATCAACATGAAGATGTTCACCGATGATGACTAGTCCGTCTCACGTGATGATCGGACACGACCTAGTTGACTCGGATCATGTAATCACTTAGATGACTAGAGGGATGTCTATCTGAGTGGGAGTTCATGAGATGAACTTTATTATCCTGAACATAGTCAAAAGATCTTTGCAAATTATGTCATAAGCTCGCGCTTTAGTTCCAC
This sequence comes from Aegilops speltoides, assembly GCA_021437245.1. Taxonomy (NCBI): domain Eukaryota; kingdom Viridiplantae; phylum Streptophyta; class Magnoliopsida; order Poales; family Poaceae; genus Aegilops; species Aegilops speltoides. The sequence continues at coordinate 463,694,619 of CM038147.1, read as the reverse complement.
TGTTTAGATATGTTCCTAGAGAAAATATAGTTGAAAGTTGAAAGTAGCGATTATGCGGACAAAAGAAAGCTTGTGTCCTTAATGCACCGCTCAGTGTGCTGAACCCCAAACGTTGTTTGTGGATGTTGCGAACATCGGACATACACGTTTTGGTAACTACGTGATAGTTCAGTTAAACGGTTTAGAGTTGAGGCACCAAAAGACATTTTCGAAACATCGCGGAACATATGAGATGTTTCGAGGGCTGAAATTGGGATTTCAGGCTCGTGCCCACGTCAAGAGGTATAAGACCTCCGACGATTTCCTTAGCCGGCAAACTAAGGGAGAAAAGCTCAATTGTTGAGCTTGTGCTCAGATTGTCTGAGTGCAACAATCACTTGAATCGAGTGGGAGTTGATCTTCCAGATGAGATAGTGATGTTTCTCCAAAGTCATTACCACCAAGTTGTTAGAGCTTCGTGATGAACTATAACATATCAGGGATAGATATGATGATCCCTAAGGTATTCGCGATGTTTGACACCGCGAAAGTAGAAATCAAGAAGAAGCATCGATTGTTGATGGTTGGTGAAACCACTAGTTTCAAGAAGGGCAAGGGCAAGAAGGGATACTTCATAAAACGGCAAATCAGCTGCTGCTCTAGTGAAGAAACCCAAGGTTGAACCCAAACCCAAGACTAAGTGCTTCTGTAATAAGGGGAACAACCACTGGAGCAGGATTACCCTAGATACTTGGTAGATGAGAAGGCTGGCAAGGTCGATAGAAGTATATTGGATATACATTATGTTAATGTGTACTTTACTAGTACTCCTAGTAGCACCAGGGTATTGGATACCGGTTCGGTCGCTAAGTGTTAGTAACTCGAAATAAAAGCTACGGAATAAACGGAGACTAGCTGAAGGTGAGCTGACGATAAGTGTTGAAAGTGTTTCCAAGGTTGATGTGATCAAACATCGCACGCTCCCTCTACCATCAAGATTAGTATTAAACCTAAATAGTTATTTGGTGTTTGCGTTGAGCATAGACATGATTGGATTATGTCTATCGCAATGCGGTTATTCATTTAAGGAGAATAATAGTTACTCTATTTATTTGAATAATACCTTCAATGGTCTTGCACCTAAAGGAATGGTTTATTGAATCTCGATCGTAGTGATGCACATTTTCATGCCAAAAGATATAAGATAGTACCACTTACTTGTGGCACTGCCATGTAAGTCATAATGGTATAAAACGCATGAAGAAGCTCCATGTTGATGGATCTTTGGACTCACTCGTTTTTGAAAAGTTTGAGATATGCGAACCATGTCTATTGGTGTATACGCATGAAGAAACTCCATTCAAGATGGATCGTTTGGACCCACTTGATTTTGAATCACTTGAGATATGCCAATCATACCACATGGGCAAGATGGTGAAAAGCCTCGGTTTGATAAGATGGAACAAGATAGCAACTTGTTGGAAGTAACACATTTTGATGTGTGCAGTCCAATGAGTCTTTGAGGCATCTGATGAACATCGTTATGTTCTTACTTCACAGATGATTCGAGTAGATGTTGAGTATATTTACTTGATGAAACACAAGTCTGAATTATTGAATGGTTCAAGTAATTTCAGAGTGAAGTTGAAGATCATTGTGACAAGAGGATAAAATGTCTATGATATGATCATAGAGATGAGTATCTGAGTTACGAGCTTTGTACGCATAATTAAGACATTGTGGAAATTGTTTCACAATTAATACCGCCTGGAACACCATAGTGTGATGGTGTGTCCGAACATCATAGTTGCAGCCTATTGGATATGGTGCGTACCATGATGTCTCTTATCGAATTACCACTATCGTTCATGGGTTAGGCATTAGAGACAACCGCACTGGGGCACCACGTAATTCCGTTGAGACGACACCGTTTGAACTGTGGTTTGGAGAAACCTAAGTTGTCGTTTCTTAAAAGTTTGGGGCTGCGATGCTTATGTGAAAAAGTTTCAGGTTGATAAGCTCGAACCCAAAGCGGATAAAATGCATCTTCATAGGACACCCAAAACAGTTTGGTATACCTCCTAATTCAGATCCGAAAGCAATAGGGATTGTTTCTTGAATCGGGTCCTTTCTCGAGAAAAGTTTGTCTCGAAGAATTGAGTGGGAGGATGGTGGAGACTTGATGAGGCTATTGAACCATCACTTCAACCAGTGTGTAGCAGGGCACAGGAAGTTGTTCCTGTGGCACCTACACCAATTGAAGTGGAAGCTTATGATAGTGATCATGAAGCTTCGGATCAAGTCACTACCGAACCTCGTAGGACGACAAGTACGCGTACTGCTTCAGAGTGGTATGGTGATCCTGTCTTGAAGGTCATGTTGCTAGACAACAATGAACCTACGAGCTATGGAGAAGCGATGGTGGGCCCAAATTCCGACAAATGGTTAGAAGCCATGAAATCCGAGATAGGATCCATGTATCAGAACAAAGCATGGACTTTGGTGGACTTTCCCAATGATCGGCAAGCCATTGAGATAAATGGATCTTTAAGAAGAAGACGGACGTGGACGGTAATGTCACCGTCTATGAAGCTCGACTTGTGGCGAAGAGTTCTTCACAAGTTCAAGGAGTTGACTACGATGAGATTTTCTCATCCGTAGAGATCCTTAAGTCCGTCGGAATCATGTTAGCATCAGCTGCATTTATGAAATCTGGCAGATGGATGTCAAAACGAGTTTCCTTACCAGTTTTCGTAAGGAAAGATTGTATATGATACAATCAGAAAGGTTTTGTCGATCCTAAGGATGTTAAAAGGTGTGCTAGCTCTAGCGATCCTTCTAAGGACTGGAGTAATTATCTCGGAGTTGGAACATGTACTTTGATAAGATGATCAAAGAATTTTGGTTTATACAAAGTTTATGAGAAACTTGTATTTCCAAAGAAGTGAGTGGGAGCACTATAGAATCTCTGATGAGTATATGTTGTTGACATATTGTTGATCAGAAATGATGTAGAATTTCTGGAAAGCATATAGGGTTATTTGAAAAGTGTTTTTCAATAGAAAACCTAGATTAAGCTGTTTGAACATTGAGCATCAAGATCTATGAGGATAGATCAAAAATCGCTCAATAGTACTTTCAAATGAGCATATACCTTGACATGATCTTGAAGGTGTTTAAGATGGATCAGTCAAAGAAGGAGTTCTTACGTGAGATGTAAGGTATGAAGTTAAGACTTAAAGCTCGACCACGGCAGAAAAGAGAGAAAGGACGAAGGTCGTCCCCTATGCTTTAGACGTAGGCTCTACAGTATGCTATGCTGTATACCGCACCGGAAGTGTGCCTTGCCATGAGTCAGTCAAGGGGTACAAGAATGATTCAGGAATGGATCATTGGACAGCGGTCAAAAAATTGTCCTTGGAGTAAATAAGGACATGTTTCTCGATTATGGAGGTGATAAAGAGTTCGGCGTAAAGGGTTATGTCGATGCAAACTTTATCACCTATCCGAGTGACTCTGAGTAGCAAACCGGATACATATAGTGGAGCGACCATTTGGAATAGCTCAAAGTGGAGCGTGGAAGCAGCGTTTACAGAATGACCTAAAGATTTGCAAAGTACAGACCCGTTGACTAAAACCTCTCTCACAAGCAAAACATGATCAAACCCCAGAACTCATTGAGTCTTAATCACATGATGATGTGAACTAGTTTAATGGCACAAGTAAACTCTTTGGATGTTGGTCACATGGAGATGTGACGTGTGAATGTTAATCACATGACGATGTGAACTAGATTATTGACTCTAGTACAAGTGGGAGACTGTTGGAAATATGCCATAGAGGCAATAATAAATTAGTTATTATTATATTTCCTTGTTCATGATAATAGTTTATTATCCATGCTATAATTGTATTGATAGGAAACTCAGATACATGTGTGGGTACATAGACAACACCATATCCCTAGTAAGCCTCTAGTTGACTAGCTCGTTAATCAATAGATGGTTACGGTTTCCTGACCGTGGACATTAGATGTCGTTGATAACGGGATCACATCATTAGGAGAATGATGTGATGGACAAGACCCAATCCTAAGCCTAGCACAAAGATCGTAGTTCGTATGCTAAAGCTTTTCTAATGTCAAGTATATTTTCCTTAGACCATGAGATTGTGCAACTCCCGGATACCGTAGGAATGCTTTGGGTGAACCAAACATCACAACGTAACTGGGTGGCTATAAAGGTGCACTACAGGTATCTCCGAAAGTGTCTGTTGGGTTGGCACGAATCGAGACTGGGATTTGTCACTCCGGTAAACGGAGAGGTATCTCTGGGCCCACTCGATAGGACATCATCATAATGTGCACAATGAGACCAAGGGGTTGATCACGGGATGATGTGTTATGGAACGAGTAAAGAGACTTGCCGGTAAAGAGATTGAACAAGGTATCGGTATACCGACGATCGAATCTCGGGCAAGTACTATACCGCTAGACAAAGGGAATTGTATACGGGATCGATTGAGTCCTTGACATCGTGGTTCATCCGATGAGATCATCATGGAACATGTGGGAGCCAACATGGGTATATAGATCCCGCTGTTGGTTATTGACCGGAGAACGTCTCGGTCATGTCTACATGTCTCCCGAACCCGTAGGGTCTACACACTTAAGGTTCGATGACGCTAGGGTTATAAAGGAAGTTTGTATGTGGTTACCGAATGTTGTTCGGAGTCCCGGATGAGATCCGGGACGTCACGAGGAGTTCTAGAATGGTTCGGAGGTAAAGATTTATATATGGGAAGTCCTATTTTGGTCACCGGAAAAGTTTCGGGTTTTATCGGTAACGTACCGGGACCACCGGGAGGGTCCCGGGGGTCCACCAAGTGGGGCCACTGGCCCCAGAGGGCTGCATGGGCCAAGTGTGGGAAGGGACCAGCCCCAGGTGGGCTGGTGTGCCCCCCACCAAGGCCCAAGGCGCCTAGGGCTTGGGGGAAACCCTAAAGGGGGCGCCTCCCTTGCCTTGGGGGCAAGCCAACCCCCTTGGCCGCCGCCCCCTCCTCAGATTGGATCTGAGGGGGCCGGCCCCCGTCTCCCTTGCCCCTATATATATGTGGGGGGTGGGAGGGCAGCCGCACCACAAGTTCTGGCGCAGCCCTCCCCCTCTCCCAAGTACTCCTCCTCTCCCGCGGTGCTTGGCGAAGCCCTGAAGGATTGCCACGCTCCTCCACCACCACCACGCCGTTGTGCTGCTGCTGGATGGAGTCTTCCTCAACCTCTCCCTCTCTCCTTGCTGGATCAAGGCATGGGAGACGTCACCGGGCTGTACGTGTGTTGAACGCGGAGGTGCCGTCCGTTCGGCACTAGGATCTCCGGTGATTTGGATCACGACAGTCACGACTCCTTCAACCCCGTTCTCTTGAGCGCTTCGCTTAGCGATCTACAAGGGTATGTAGATGCACTCTCCTTCCCCTTGTTGCTGGTTTCTCCATAGAGAGATCTTGGTGACACGTAGGAAAATTTTGAATTTCTGCTACATTCCCCAACAGTGGCATCATGAGCTAGGTCTATTGCGTAGATTCTTTGCACGAGTAGAACACAAAGTAGTTGTGGGCGTTGATTTTGTTCAATATGCTTACCGTTACTAGTCCAATCTTGTTTCGACGGTATTGTGGGATGAAGTGGCCCAGACCGACCTTACACGTACACTTACGTGAGACAGGTTCCACAGCGCCCAAAGGGTTTACTAGAGTCAATAATCTAGTACACATCGATATGTGATTAACACCCAAAGAGTACTAAGGTGTGATCATGTTTTGCTCGTGAGAGAAGTTTAGTCAACGGGTCTGTCACATTCAGAGCCGTATGTATTTTGCAAATATTCTATGTCTGCAATGCTCTACACGGAGCTACTATAGCTAATTGCTCCCACTTTCAATATGTTTCCAGATTGAGACTTATAGTCATCTGGAACGGTGTAAAAGCTCGCACTGTTGTAACTCTTTACGACGTGCTCTTTTATCACCTCCATAATCAAGAAATATTTCCTTAGTCCTCACTAAGGATATTCTTGACCGTTGTCCAGTGATCTACTCTTAGATCAAAATTGTACTCCCTTGCCAAACTCAGAGCAAGGTATACAATAGGTCTGGTACACATCATAGCATACTTTATAGACCTATGACTTAGGCATAGGGAAAGACTTTTCATTATCTTTCTATTTTCTGCCATGGTCGGGTTTTGAGTCTTACTCAACTTCACACCTTGCAACATAAACAAGAACTCCTTCTTTGACTGTTCCATTTTGAATTACTTCAAAATCTTATCAAGGTATGTACTCATTGAAAAAAATCTTATCAAGCGTCTTGATCTATCTTATACATCTTGATGCCCAATATGTAAGCAGCTTCACCGAGGTCTTTCATTGAAAAACTCTTATTCAAGTATCCCTTTATGCTATCCAGAAGTTCTATACCATTTCCAATCAACAATATGTCATCTACATATAGTTTTAGAAAATGCTACAGAGCTCCCACTCACTTTCTTGTAAATACAGGCTTCTCCAAAAGTCTGTATAAAACCATATGCTTTGATCAATTCATCAAAGCGTACATTCCAACTCCGAGATGCTTGCACCTGTCCATAGATGGATCGCTGGAGCTTGCACATTTTGTTAGCACCTTTAGGATTGACGAAACCTTCTGGTTGCATCATATACAACTCTTCTTTAATAAATCCATTAAGGAATGCAGTTTTGACATCCATTTGCCAGATTTCATAAAATGTGGCAATTGCTAATATGATTCGGACAGACTTAGGCATCGCTACGAGTGAGAAAATCTCATCGTAGTCAACACCTTGAACTTTATCAAAAACCTTTTTCGACAAGTCGAGCTTTGTAGATAGTAACACTACTATCAGCGTTCGTCTTCCTCTTGAAGATCCATTTATTTTTTATGGCTTGCTGATCATCAGGCAAGTCCACCGAAGTCCACACTTTGTTTTCATATATGGATCCCATCTTAGATTTCATGGCTTCAAGCCATTTCGCGGAATCTGGGATCATCATCGCTTCCTCATAGTTCGTAGGTTCATCATGGTCTAGTAACATGACTTCCAGAATAGGATTACCGTACCACTCTGGTGTGGATTTGTATTCTGGAAGATCTACGAGGTTCGGTAGTAACTTGATCTGAAGCTTCATGATCATCATCATTAGCTTCCTCACTAATTGGTGTAGGAATCGCAGGAACTGATTTCAGTGATGAACTACTTTCCAATAAGGGAGCAGGTATAGTTACCTTATCAAGTTCTACTTTCCTCCAACTCACTTCTTTCAAGAGAAACTCCTTCTCTAGAAAGGATCCATTTTTAGCAACGAATGTCTTGCCTTCGGATCTATGATAGAAGGTGTACCCAGCAGTTTCCTTTGGGTATACTATGAAAACGCACTTCTCCGATTTGGGTTCGAGCTTATCAGGTTGAAAACTTTTTCACATAAGCATCGCAGCCCCAAACTTTAAGAAACGACAACTTTGTCGTTTCTTGCCAAACCATAGTTCATAAGGCGTCGTCTCAACAGATTTTGATGGTGCCCTATTTAAAGTGAATGCAGATGTCTCTAATGCATAACCCCAAAATGATGGTGGTAAATCGGCAAGATACATCATAGATCACACAATATCCAATAAAGTGCGGTTATGACATTCGGACACACGATAACGCTGCGGTGTTCCAGGTGGCGTGAACTGTGAAACAATTCCACATTGTTTTATATGAAGGCCAAACTCGTAACTCAAATATTCTCCTCCACTATCAGATCATAGAAACTTTATTTTCTTGTTATGATGATTCTCCACTTTACTCTGAAATTCTTTGAACTTTTCAAATGTTTCAGACTTGTGTTTCATTAGGTAGATATACCCATATCTGCTCAAATCATCTGTGAAGGTTAGAAAATAATGATACTTGCCACGAGCATCAACACTCATTGGACCGCATACATCGGTATGTATTATTTCCAACTAGTCAGTAGCTCGTTCCATTGTTCCGGAGAACGGAGTCTTAGTCATCTTGCCCAAAAGGCACCGTTCGCAAGCATCAAATGATTCATAACCAAGTGATTCTGAAAATCCATCTTTATGGAGTTTCTTCAGGCGCTTTACACCGATATGACACAAACGGCAGTGCCACAAATAAGTTGCACTATCATTATCTACTTTGCATCTTTTGGCATTAATATTATGAATATGTGTATCACTACGATCGAGATCCAACAAACTTTTTCAGTGGGTGTATGACCATTGAAGGTTTTATTCATGTAAATAGAACAACAATCATTCTCTTACTTTAAATGAATAACCGTATTGCAATAAACATGATCAAATCATATTCATGCTCAACGCAAACGCCAAATAACATTTATTTAGGTTTAACACTAATCCCGAAAGTATAGGGAGTGTGTGATGATGATCATATCAATCTTGGAACTACTTCCAACACTCATCGTCACTTCCCCTTCAACTAGTCTCTGTTTATTCGGTAACTCCTGTTTCGAGTTACTAAACTTAGCAACTGAACAAGTATCAAATATTCAGGGGCTACTATAAACACTAGTAAGGCACACATCAATAACCTGTATATCAAATATACCCTTGTTCACTTTGCCATCCTTCTTATCCACCAAATATTCAGGGCATTTCCGCTTCCAGTGACCATTTCCTTTGCAGTAGAAGCACTCAATTTCAGGCTTTGGTTCAGCTTTGGGCTTCTTCATGGGAGTGACAACTTGCTTGCCATTCTACTTGAAGTTTCCCTTTCTTTCCCTTTGCCCTTTTCTTGAAACTAGTGGTCTTGTCAATCATCAACACTTGATGCTCTTTCTTGATTTCTACCTTCGTCGATTTCAACATCACGAAGAGCTCGGGAATCGTTTTCGTCATCCCTTGCATACTATAGTTCATCACGAAGTTCTAGTAACTTGGTGATGGTGACTAGAGAACTCTGTCAATCACTATATTATCTGGAAGATTAACTCCCACTTGATTCAAGTGATTGTAGTACCCAGACAATCTGAGCACATGCTCACTAGTTGAGCAATTCTCCACCATCTATTAGCTATAGAACTTGTTGGAGACTTCATATCTCTCAACTCGGGTATTTGCTTGAAATATTAAATTCAACTCCTGGAACATCTCATATGGTCCATGACGTTCAAAACATCTTTGAAGTCTCGATTCTAAGCCGTTAAGCATGGTGCACTAAACTATCAAGTAGTCATCATATTGAGCTAGCCAAGCGTTCATAACGCCGCGATCCGCTCTGCAATAGGTCTGTCACCTAGCGGTGCATCAAGGACATAATTCTTCTGTGCAGCAATGAGGATAAACCTCAGATCACGGACCTAGTCCGCATCATTGCTACTATCATCTTTCAACTTAGTTTTCTCTAGGAACACATATAAAACATAGGGAAGCAACAACGCGAGCTATTGATCTACAACACAATTTGCAAAATACTTTCAGGACTAAGTTCATGATAAATTAAAGTTCAATTAATCATATTACTTAAGAACTCCCACTTAGATAGACATCCCTCTAATCATCTAAGTGATCACGTGATCCAAATCAACTAAACCATGTCCGATCATCACGTGAGATGGAGTAGTTTTCAATGGTGAACATCACTATCTTGATCATATCTACTATATGATTCACGCTCGACCTTTCGGTCTCCAATGTTCCAAGGCCATATCTGTATATGCTAGGCACGTCAAGTTTAACCTAAGTATTCTGCGTGTGCAACTGTTTTGCACCCGTTGTATTTGAACGTAGAGCCTATCACACCCGATCATCACGTGGTGTCTCAGCACGAAGAACTTTCGCAATGGTGCATACTCAGGGAGAACACTTATACCTTGAAATTTAGTAAGGGATCATCTTATAAAGCTATCGCCAAACTAAGCAAAATAAGATGTATAAAAGATAAACATCACATGCAATCAAGATATGTGACATGATATGGCCATGATCATCTTGCGCCTTTGATCTCCATCTCCAAAGTACTGTCATGATCTCTATCGTCACCGGCATGACACCATGATCTCCATCATCTTGATCTTTTATCAATGTGTCATCACATGGTCGTCTCACCAGCTATTGCTTTTGCAACTATTACCATCGCATAGTGATAAAGTAAAGCAATTACATGGCACTTGCATCTTATGCAAATAGAGAGACAACCATAAGGCTTATGCCAGTTGCCAATAACTTTAACAAAACATGATCATCTCATACAACAATTTATATCGCATCACGTCTTGACCATATCACATCACAACATGCCCTGAAAAAACAAGTTAGACGTCCTCTACTTTGTTGTTGCAAGTTTTACGTGGCTGCTACGGGCTGAGCAAGAACCGTTCTTACCTACGCATCAAAACCACAACGATAGTTCGTCAAGTTAGTGTTGTTTTAACCTTCTCATGGACCGGGCGTAACCACACTCGGTTCAACTAAAGTTGAGGCCGACACCGCCAGCCACCTATGTGCAAAGCACGTCGGTAGAACTAGTCTCGTAAGCGCGACGCGTAATGTCGGTCCTGGCCGCTTCATCCAACAATACCGCCGAACCAAAGTATGATATGCTGGTAAGCAGTATGACTTGTATCGCCCACAACTCACTTGTGTTCTACTCGTGCATATAACATCTACGCATAAAACCAGGCTCTGATACCACTATTGGAGAATGTAGTAATTTCAAAATTTTCCTACGCACATGCAAGATCATGGTGATGCATAGCAACGAGAGGGGAGAGTGTTGTCCACGTACCCTCGTAGACCAAAAGCGGAAGCGTTAGAACAACGCGGTTGATGTAGTCATACGTCTTCATTGCCCGACCGATCAAGCACCAAAAACACGGCACCTCCGAGTTCTAGCACACGTTCAGCTTGATGACATCCCTTGAAGTCCGATCCAGCCGAGTGTCGAGGGAGAGTTCCGTCAGCACGACGGCGTGGTGATGATGATGATGTTCTACCGACGCAGGGCTTTGCCTAAGCACCGCTACGATATTATCGAGGTGGATTATGGTGGACGGGGGCACCGCACACGGCTAAGAGATCCAAGGGATCAATTGTTGTGTCTTGGGGTGCCCCCTGCCCCCGTATATAAAGGAGCAAGGGGGGAGGTGGCCGGCCAAGGAGGAGGGCGCGCCACGGGGGGAGTCCTACTCACACCAGGAGTAGGACTCCTCCTTTCCTTGTTGGAGTAGGAGAGAAGGAAAGAGGAGGAGAGGGAGAAGGAAAAGGGGGTTACACCCCTTGTCCAATTCAGACCAGAGGGGGGTGCAGGCCTCCTTCCTTTTGGCCTCTCTCCTCTATTCCCGTATGGCCCAATAAGGCCCATATACTCCCCGGCGAATTCCCGTAACTCTCCGGTACTCCGAAAAATACCCGAATCACTCGTAACCTTTCCGAAGTCCGAATATAGTCGTCCAATATATCGATCTTTACGTCTCGACCATTTCGAGACTCCTCGTCATGTCCCCGATCTCATCCGGGACTCCGAACTACCTTTGGTACATCAAAACACATAAACTAATAATATAACCGTCATCTAACTTTAAGCGTGCAGACCCTACGGGTTCGAGAACTATGTAGACATGCCGAGACATGTCTCCGGTCAATAACCAATAGCGGACTCTGGATGCTCAAATTGGCTTCTACATATTCTACGAAGATCTTTATCGGTCAAACCGCATAACAGCATACGTTGTTCCCTTTGTCATCGGTATGTTACTTGCCCGAGATTTGATCGTTGGTATCTCAATACCTAGTTCAATCTCGTTACTGGCAAGTCTCTTTACTCGTTATGTAATGCATCATCCCGTAACTAACTCATTAGCTACATTGCTTGCAAGGCTTATAGTGATGTGCATTACCGAGAGGGCCCAGAGATACCTCTCCGACAATCGGAGTGACAAATCCTAATCTCGAAATCGCCAACTCAATGTGTACCTTCGGAGACACTGTAGAGCTCCTTTATAATCACCCGATTCACGTTGTGACGTTTGGTAGCACACAAAGTGTTCCTCCGAGAAACGGAAGTTGCATAATCTCATAGTTATAGGAACATGTATAAGTCATGAAGAAAGCAATAGCAACATACTAAACGATCAAGTGCTAAGCTAACGGAATGGGTCAAGTCAATCACATCATTCTCCTAATGATGTGATCCCGTTTAACCAAATGACAACTCATGTCTATGGTTAGGAAACTTAACCATCTTTGATTAGCGAGCTAGTCAAGTAGAGGCATACTAGTGACACTATGTTTGTCTATGTATTCACACATGTATTATGTTTCCAGTTAATACAATTCTAGCATGAATAATAGACATTTATCATGAAATAAGGTAATAAATAATAACTTTATTATTGCCTCTAGGGCATATTTCCTTCAGTCTCTCACTTCCACTAGAGTCAATAATGTAGTTCACATCACCATTTGATTTAACACTAATATTCACATCTGCATGTGATTAACACTCATAGTTCACATCGTCATGTGACCAGCGCCCAAAGGGTTTACTAGAGTCAATATTCTAGTACACATCGATATGTGATTAACACCCAAAGAGTACTAAGGTGTGATCATGTTTTGCTCGTGAGAGAAGTTTAGTCAACGGGTCTGTCACATTCAGAGCCGTATGTATTTTGCAAATATTCTATGTCTACAATGCTCTACACAGAGCTACTATAGCTAATTGCTCCCACTTTCAATATGTTTCTAGATTGAGACTTATAGTCATCTGGAACGGTGTAATAGCTTGCACTGTTGTAACTCTTTACGACGTGCTCTTTTTGTTGGGGAACGTAGTAAATTCAAAAAATTTCCTACGCACACACAAGATCATGGTGATGTATAGCAACGAGAGGGGAGAGTGTTGTCTACATACCCTTGTAGACCCGGCGAAGCGATCTGGCGTAGAGGAAGTAGTCGACGTTCTCCTCGCGATCCGACCGATCCGGCGCCGTTACTCGGCGCCCCGAGTTCTTGACACACGTACAGCTCGATGGCGTCCCTCGTACTCGATCCAGCCGAGTGTCGAGGAGAGTTTCGTCGACAAGACGGCGTGGTGGCGATCTTGATGTTTCATCGGCGCGAGGCTTCGCCTAAGCTTGCGACAGTATGACCGAGGTGGAATATGGTGGAGGGGGCACCGACACGGCCAAGGGCGATCCGTAGATCAAACTTGTGTGCCCTAGGGTGCCCCCTGCCCCGTATATAAAGGAGGAGGGGGAGGTGCGGCCGGCCCAAGGGAAGGCGGAGGAGTCCTACTCCCAGGGAGTAGGACTCCCCCTTCCTAGTTGGAATAGGATTGGGGGAGGGGGAAAGAGGAAAGGGGGGCGCCGCCCCCCTCCTTATCCTATTCGGACTGGGGGGGAGGGGGCGCGCGGCCACCCCTGGCCGGCTCCTCCTCTTCTCCCTCGAGGCCCACCGAGGCCCATTTACCCCCCGGGGGGTTCCGGTAACCTCCCGGTACTCCGGTAAATTCCTGTTTTCACCCGGAACCATTCCGAACTCCAAACATAGGCTTCCAATATATCAATCTTTATGTCTCGACCATTTCGAGACTCCTCGTCATGTCTGTGATCACATCCGGGACTCGAACTTCTTGGTACATCAAAATACATAAACTCATAATAATCGCCATCGAAACCTTAAGCGTGCGGACCCTACGGTTCAAGAACAATGTAGACATGACCTAGAACTATTCTCGGTCAATAACCAACAGCGGGACCTGGATGCCCATATTGGTTCCTACATATTCTCTGAAGATCTTTATCGGTCGGATCGCATAACAACATCGTTGTTCCCTTTGTCATCGGTATGTTACTTGCCCGAGATTCGATCGTCGGTATCCAATACCTAGTTCAATCTCGTTACGGCAAGTCTCTTTACTCGTTCCGTAATACATCATCTCACAGCTAACTTATTAGTTGTAATGCTTGCAAGGCTTTAGTGATGTGTATTACCGAGAGGGCCCAGAGATACCTCTCCAGACAATCGGAGTGACAAAACCTAATCTCAAATCGCCAACCCAACATCGCCTTTGGAGACACTGTAGTACTCCTTTATAATCACCCGATTCGTTGTGGACGTTTGGTAGCACCAAAGTGTTCCTCCGTAAGCGGGGTTGCATAATCTCATAGTTACAGGAACATGTATATGTCATGGATAAAAGCGGTAGCAACATACTAAGCGATCGTGTGCTAAGCTAATGGAATGGGTCATGTCAATCAGATCATTCTACTAATGATGTGACCTTGTTAATCAAATAACAACTCCTTGTTCATGGTGGAAACATAACCATCTTTGATTAACAAGCTAGTCTAGTAGAGGCATACTAGTGACATGTTGTTTTGTCTATGCATTCACACATGTATCATGTTTCCGGTTAATACAATTCTAGCATGAATGATAAACATTTATCATGAAATAAGGAAATAAATAATAACTTTATTATTGCCTCTAGGGCATATTTCCTTGATCTCCCACTTGCACTAGAGTCAATAATCTAGATTACATAGTAATGATTCTAACACCCATGGAGTTTTGGTGTTGATCATGTTTTGCTCGTGGAAGAGGCTTAGTCAACGGTCGCAACATTCAGATCCGTATGTATCTTGCAAATCTCTATGTCTCCCACGGACTAAGTCCGGATGGAATTGAAGCGTCTCTTGATGTGCTTGGTCCTCTTGTGAAATCTGGATTCCTTCGCTAAGGCAATTGCTCGAGATTGTCACGAAGATTTTCATTGGACCCGATGCACTAGGTATGACACCTATATCGGATATGAACTCCTTCATCCGACTCCTTCATTAGCTGCTTCCGGCTGCTATGTACTCCGCTTCACATGTAGATCCCGCCACGACGCTTTGTTTAGAACTGCACCAACCGACAGCTCCTCCGTTTAGTGTAAATCGTATCCGGTCTGCGATTTAGAATCGTCGGATCGGTGTCAAAGCTTGCATCAACGTAACTGCCACGATGAGCTCTTTGTCACCTCCATATCGAGAAACATATCCTTAGTCCTTTTCGGTATTTCGGGATGTTCTTGACCGCTGTCCCGATGATCCACTCTGGATTACTTTGGTACCTTCTGCTAGGCTTATAGCAAGGCACACATCAGTCGGTACACAGCATTGCATACATGATAGAGCCTATGGCTGAAGCATAGGGAACATCTTTCATTTTCTCTCTATCTTCTGCAGTGGTCGGGCATTGAGTCTTACTCAACTTCACACCTTGTAACACAGGCAAGAACCCTTTCTTTGCTTGATCCATTTTGAACTTCTTCAAAATTTTGTCAAGGTATGTGCTTTGTGAAAGTCCAATTAAGCGTCTTGATCTATCTCTATAGATCTTAATGCCCAATATGTAGGCAGCTTCACCGAGGTCTTTCATTGAAAAACTCTTATTCAAGTATCCCTTTATGCTATCCAGAAATTCTATATCATTTCCGATCAGCAATATGTCATCTACATATAATATCAGAAATGCTCTGAGCTCCCACTCACTTTCTTGTAAATCTGAGGCTTCTCCAAAAGTGCAGACAAACCCAAATGCTTTGATCACACTATCAAAGCGTTTATTCCAACTCGAGATGCTTGCACCAGTCCATAGATGGATCATTGGAGCTTGCACACTTTGTTAGCTCCTTTGGATCGATAAAACCTTCGGTTGCATCATATACAACTCTTCTTCCGTAAATCCATTCAGAATGCAGTCTTTACATCCATTTGCCAAATTTCATAATCATAAAATGCGGCTATTGCTAACATGATTCGGACAGACTTAAGCATCGCTCGGGTGAGAAGGTCTCATCGTAGTCAATCCCTTGAACTTGTCGAAAACCCTTTGCGACAAGTCGAGCTTTGTAGACGATAACATTACCGTCGTCGTCGGTCTTCTTCTTGAAGATCCATTTGTTTTCTATTGCTTGCCTACCCTCGGCAAGTCAACCAAAGTCCATACTTTGTTTTCATACATGGATCCCATCTCGATTTCATGGCCTCAAGCCATTTTGCGGAATCTGGGCTCACCATCGCTTCTTCATAGTTCGTAGGTTCATCATGATCTAGTAGCATGATTTCCGAACAGGATTGCCGTACCACTCACAGTGCGGATCTTACTCTGGTTGATCTACGAGGTTCGTAGTAACTTGATCGAAGTTTCATGATCAACATCATCAACTTCCTCACTACTTGGTGTAGGTGTCTCAGAAACCGGTTTCTGCGACGAACTACTTTCAAGTAAGGGAGAAGGTACTATTACCTCATCAAGTTCCACTTTCCTCCCACTCACTTCTTTCGAGAGAAACTCCTTCTCTAGAAAGGATCCATTCTTAGCAACGAATGTCTTGCCTTCGGATCTGTGATAGAAGGTGTACCCAACTGTCTCCTTTGGGTATCCTATGAAGACACATTTCTCCGATTTGGGTTCGAGCTTATCAGGTTGAAGCTTTTTCACATAAGCATCGCATCCCCAAACTTTAAGAAACGACAACTTTGGTTTCTTGCTAAACCACAGTTCATAAGGTGTCGTCTCAATGGATTTCGACGGTGTTCTATTCAGTGTGAATGCGGCCGTCTCTAGAGCATAACCCCAAATAGCGGTAAATCTGTAAGAGACATCATAGATCGCACCATATCTAGTAAAGTGCGACATGACGTTCGGACACACCATTATGCTGTGGTGTTCCGGTGGCGTGAGTTGCTTGAAACTATTCCGCATTGTTTCAAATGTAGACCAAACTCGTAACTCAAATATTCACCTCCACGATCGATCGTAGAAATTTAATTTTCTTGTTACGATGATTTTCAACTTCACTCTGAAATTCTTTGAACTTTTCAAATGTTTCAGACTTATGTTTCATTAAGTAGATATACCCATATCTGCTTAAGTCATCTGTGAAGGTGAGAAAATAACGATATCCGCCACGAGCCTCAACATTCATCGGACCACATACATCGTATGTATGATTTCCAACAAATCATTGCTCTCTCCATAGTACCGAGAACGGGTTCTAGTCATCTTGCCCATGAGGCACGGTTCATAAGTGCCAAGTGATTCATAATCAAGTGACTCCAAAAGTCCATCAAGTATGGAGTTTCTTCATGCGCTTTACACCGATATGACCTAAACGGCAATTGCCACAAATAAGTTGCACTATCATTATCAACTCTGCATCTTTTGGTTTCAACATTATGAATATGTGTATCACTACTATCGAGATTCATCAAAAATAGACCACTCCTCAAGGGTGCATGACCATAAAAGATATTACTCATATAAATAGAACAACCATTATTCACTGATTTAAATGAATAACCGTCTCGCATCAAACAAGATCCAGATATAATGTTCATGCTCAACGCAGGCACCAAATAACAATTATTTAGGTCTAAAACTAATCCCGAAGGTAGATGTAGAGGTAGCGTGCCGACCGCGATCACATCGACTTTGGAACCATTTCCCACGCGCATCGTCACCTCGTCCTTTGCCAGTGTTCGCTTAATCTGTAGTCCCTGTTTTGAGTTGCAAATATTAGCAATACCCAAGTGCTACTGCGAGCTCTAGTAAGGTACACATCAATAACATGTATATCACATATACCTTTGTTCACCTTGCCATCCTTCTTATCCGCCAAATACTTGGGGCAGTTCCGCTTCAAAGTGACGACCGCTTGCGGTAGAAGCACTCAGTTTCAGGCTTAGGTCCAGACTTGGGTTTCTTCTCTGAGCAGCAACTTGCTTGCTGTTCTTCTTGAAGTTCCTTCTTCTTCCCTTTGCCTTTCTTCTTGAAACTAGTGGTCTTATTGACCATCAACACTTGATGCTCCTTCTTGATTTCTACCTCCAGCCTTTAGCATTGCGAAGAGCTCGGTATAGTCTTTACTAACCCTTGCATATTATAGTTCATCACGAAGCCTTTGTAGCTTGGTGGCGTGATTGAAGAATTCATCAATGACACAATCATCCGGAAGATTAACTCCCAATTGCGTCAAGTGATTGTAGTACCCGGACATTACGAGTATGTGCTCACTAATGTAACTATTCTCCTCCATCTTGCAGCTATAGAACTTATTGGAGACTTCATATCTCTTAATCCGGGCATTACTTTGGAATATCAACTTCAACTCTGGAACATCTCATATGCTCCATGACGTTCAAAGCGTCGTTGATGTCCCGGTTCTAAGCCGTAAAGCATGGCACATTGAACTATAGAGTAGTCATCAGCTTTGCTCGCAGACGTTCTTAACGTCGTCGGTTGCATCAAGAAGCGAGTTGGCACCCAGCGGTGCATCGGGGCGTAACTCTTACATGCAGCAATGAGGATAATCCTCGAGTTACGGACCCGATCCGTGTAATTGCTACCATCATCTTTCAACTTTGCTTTCTCAAGGAACGCATTAAAATTCAACGGAACAACAGACGAGCCATCTATCTACAATCAAACATAAACAAGCAAGATACTATCGGTACTAAGTTCATGATAAATTTAAGTTCAATTAATCATATTACTTAAGAACTCCCACTTAGAAAGACATCTCTCTAGTCATCCAAGTGATCACGTGATCCAAATCAACTAAACCATAACCGATCATCACGTGAAATGGAGTAGTTTTCAATGGTGAACATCTTATGTTGATCATATCTACTATATGATTCACGCCGACCTTTCGGTCTCCGTGTTCCGAGGCCATATCTGCATATGCTAGGCTCGTCAAGTATAACCCGAGTATTCTGCGTGTGCAAAACTGGCTTGCACCCGTTGTAGATGGACGAGAGCTTATCACACCCGATCATCACGTGGTGTGCAGGCACGACGAACTTTGGCAGCGGTGCATACTCGGGAGAACACTTCTTGATAATTTAGTGAGAGATCATCTTATAATGCTACCGTCAATCAAAGCAAGATAAGATGCATAAAAGGATAAACATCACATGCAAATCAATATAAGTGATATGATATGGTCATCATCATCTTGTGCTTCATGATCTCCATCTTGCGGCACCACCATGATCACCATCGTCACCGGCGCGACACCTTGATCTCCATCGTAGCATCGTTGTCGTCTCGCCAAACTTATGCTTCTCGACTATCGCTACCGCTTAGTGATAAAGTAAAGCATTACGAAGCGATTGCATTGCATACAATAAAGCGACAACCATATGGCTCCTGCCGATTGCCGATAACCGGTTACAAAACATGATCATCTCATACAATAAAACATAGCATCACGTCTTGACCATATCACATCACATCATGCCCTGCAAAAACAAGTTAGACGTCCTCTACTTTGTTGTTGCAAATTTTACGTGGCTGCTACGGGCTTAAGCAAGATCCGGTCTCACCTACGCATCAAAACCACAACGATACTTCGTCAAATAGACTCGTTTAACCTTCTCAAGGACGGGCGTAGCCACACTCAGTTCAACTAAAGTGAGAGAGAGGCACCCACCGGTCACCTTTAAGCAACGAGTGCTCGTGGCGGTGAAACCAGTCTCGCGTAAGCGTCACGCGTAATGTCGATGCGGGGCGCTTCATCTCACAATACCGCTGAACCAAAGTATGACATGCTGGTAGGTAGTATGACTTGTATCGCCCACAACTCACTTGTGTTCTACTCGTGCAAAACATCAAACCATAGAAAAACCTAGGCTCGGATGCCTTTGTTGGGGAGCGTAGTAAATTCAAAAATTTCCTACGCACACACAAGATCATGGTGATGTATAGCAACGAGAGGGGAGAGTGTTGTCTACATACCCTTGTAGACCCAAGCGGAAGCGATCACAGCGTAGAGGAAGTAGTCGACGTTCTCCTCGCGATCCGACCGATCGGCGCCGTTACTCGGCGCCCCGAGTTCTTGACACACGACAGCTCGATGGCGTCCCTCGTACTACGATCCAGCCGAGTGTCGAGGAGAGTTTCGTCGACGACGGCGTGGTGGCGATCTTGATGTTTCATCTGGCGCAGGCTTCGCCTAAGCTTCATGACGGTATGACCGAGGTGGAATATGGTGGAGGGGGCACCGCACACGGCTAAGGAACGATCCGTAGATCAAACTTGTGTGCCTAGGGTGCCCCCTGCCCCGTATATAAAGGAGGGGGGGAGGTGCGGCCGGCCCAAGGGGGCGGGAGGAGTCCTACTCCCAGGAGTAGGACTCCCCCTTTCCTAGTTGGAATAGGATTGGGGGAGGGAAAGAGGAAGAGGCGCCCCCCTCCTTGTCCTATTCGGACTGGGGGGGGGGCGCGCCACCCCCTGGGCGGCCCCTCCTCTTCTCCCTCGAGGCCCACCGAGGCCCATTTACCCCGGGGTTCCGTAACCTCCGGTACTCAGTAAATTCTGTTTTCACCGGAACCATTCGAACTCCAAACATAGGCTTCCAATATATCAATCTTTATGTCTCGACCATTTGGGACTCCTCGTCATGTCCGTGATCACATCCGGACTCGAACTTCTTGGTACATCAAAATACATAAACTCATAATAACTCGCCATCGAAACCTTAAGCGTGCGGACCCTACGGTTCGAGAACAATGTAGACATGACCTAGAACTATTCTCGGTCAATAACCAACAGCGGGACCTGGATGCCCATATTGGTTCCTACATATTCTACGAAGATCTTTATCGGTCAGATCGCATAACAACATATGTTGTTCCCTTTGTCATCGGTATGTTACTTGCCCGAGATTCGATCGTCGGTATCCAATACCTAGTTCAATCTCGTTACCGCAAGTCTCTTTACTCGTTCCGTAATACATCATCTCACAGCTAACTTATTAGTTGTAATGCTTGCAAGGCTTGATGATGTGTATTACCGAGAGGGCCCGAGATACCTCTCCGACAATCGGAGTGACAAAACCTAATCTCAAATCGCCAACCCAACATCGCCTTTGGAGACACTGTAGTACTCCTTTATAATCACCCGATTACGTTGTGACGTTTGGTAGCACCAAAGTGTTCCTCCGTAAGCGGAGTTGCATAATCTCATAGTTACAGGAACATGTATATGTCATGGATAAAAGCAGTAGCAACATACTAAGCGATCGTGTGCTAAGCTAATGGAATGGGTCATGTCAATCAGATCATTCTACTAATGATGTGACCTTGTTAATCAAATAACAACTCCTTGTTCATGGTCGGAAACATAACCATCTTTGATTAACAAGCTAGTCTAGTAGAGGCATACTAGTGACATGTTGTTTTGTCTATGCATTCACACATGTATCATGTTTCCGGTTAATACAATTCTAGCATGAATGATAAACATTTATCATGAAATAAGGAAATAAATAATAACTTTATTATTGCCTCTAGGGCATATTTCCTTCACTTTTATCACCTCCATAATCGAGAAATATTTCCTTAGTCCTCACTAAGGATATTCTTGACCGTTGTCCAGTGATCTACTCTTAGATCAAGATTGTACTCCCTTGCCAAACTCAGAGCAAGGTATACAATAGGTCTGGTACACATCATAGCATACTTTATAGAACCTATGACTGAGGCATAGGGAAAGACTTTTCATTATCTTTCTATTTTCTGCCATGGTCGGGTTTTGAGTCTTACTCAACTTCACACCTTGCAACACAGAGAAGAACTCCTTCTTTGACTATTCCATTTTGAATTACTTCAAAATCTTATCAAGGTATGTACTCATTGAAAAAATCTTATCAAGCGTCTTAATCTATCTTATACATCTTGATGCCCAATATGTAAGCAGCTTCACCCAGGTCTTTCATTGAAAAACTCTTATTCAAGTATCCCTTTATGCTATCCAGAAATTCTATACCATTTCCAATCAACAATATGGCATCTACATATAGTTTTAGAAAATGCTACAGAGCTCCCACTCACTTTCTTGTAAATACAGGCTTCTCCAAAAGTCTGTATAAAACCATATGCTTTGATCAATTCATCAAAGCGTATATTCCAACTCCGAGATGCTTGCACCTGTCCATAGATGGATCGCTGGAGCTTGCACGTTTTGTTAGCACCTTTGCCGAAAAAGGGTTTCCCCCCGCTTTGTATTACAAAGCAACAACATCGATACAACCCACGATAGGTCTTTGGGCGGAAGCAAAGACAGCACGCCCAAAAGAAAAGAAAGAGAAAACACAAAAGGAAAAAAATGCCGACAACGGCGGATCAACGAAAACGAAGATGACTCACCACCGTTGCGCCCGCCGGAGAATTCCACCACGCTCCTAGCACCACGAAACGCCGCATACCAAGTAACACCTTCAAGAAGGAACGCGACGACAACAACACTGCTACTGGACATGGCCTAGGGTTTCCCCCGGTACGCGAAGGGCCGTGGGAGGAAGGGGGATATCCGACGCCCTTCAGGAAGGCACGGCGGCGCCCACGGGCGTCACCGCGTCGGTGCCGAACAAGCCGACAAGGATTTATCCCAACCTCCAACCAACCATGACCCCAGACGATCCATCGCGCTCCACCATACTTGCCGTCCACCAATATGCGCCACCACGGACTCGTAGTCACCATCGCCGTCTCATCGTGACAAGCGAAGCGAGACCGGCGGGATCGAGAGGAACCAGCCGAAAACGAGGAGCAGTAGGGTCAGCGGCCACGTGGGAGGGGACAACCTCCACCACCCTCGGCGGTGACCGACCGGACGTAGCTCAGGAGCAAACCAGGCACCCCTGCCCGGCCGAGCCCGAAGCGGGCTCGTGAAGCTCCCGTCGCTGCGCTGCAGTACACGCGCCACCGTCTCCACCACTCCCAGCCCAAGCCACACCTCCGTCCGTCGGAGATGACGCCGGAAAGCACACGTCAGGCCCACCCAGACCCAGATGGGGCCCAAAAGGGCCCAGATCTGGGCCGAAAGGGCGCCGCCACCAGCCACCGCGCCGCCCCGCAGCCAAGAAGCCACGCCACCGCCACCATGCCACCCGGAGCTGCGCCGCCTGCGAAGATGAGCCGCCACCGGATCCGAAGCCGACCTGGGTGCACCGCCCGCCAACGCGCGAGCCAGCCACCTGGGAGGAGGAGAGAACAGGCCGCCGCCGCAAGCATCACGCGAGCCAGGCCCGGTGGCCTCGCCGGCGGTGGCGGGAGGGGAAAGGAGGAGGGGGGCCGCTGGGAGGGGCGAGGAAGGGAGCCCGGTCGCCTCGCTCGGGAGGCGGCGTGGGGGTACTGGGGAGGAGGAGGGGAGGAGGAGCTGGGCACGCCGGCGCCGGGCGGCGGGAGCGGGGGAGGGCGGCGGCGGCGGAGGGAAACCCTAGCGGGAGCGGGATCCCGAGCGGGAGCGGGATCCCGAGCGGGAGCGGCCGCGGCTTCGACGCTTTCTCCTTGTCTCCACCTTTTCGTTAGCACCTTTAGGATTGATGAAACCTTTTGGTTGCATCATATACAACTCTTCTTTAATAAATCCATTAAGGAATGCAGTTTTGACATCCATTTGCCAGATTTCATAAAATGTGCCAATTGCTAATACGATTCGGACAGACTTAAGCATCGCTACGAGTGAGAAAATCTCATCGTAGTCAATACCTTGAACTTTATCAAAAACCTTTTTCGACA
Organism: Aegilops speltoides; assembly: GCA_021437245.1. Classification (NCBI taxonomy): domain Eukaryota; kingdom Viridiplantae; phylum Streptophyta; class Magnoliopsida; order Poales; family Poaceae; genus Aegilops; species Aegilops speltoides. The sequence continues at coordinate 463,671,022 of CM038147.1, read as the reverse complement.
AGTCGAGCTTTGTAGATAGTAACACTACTATCAGTGTTCGTCTTCCTCTTGAAGATCCATTTATTTTCTATGGCTTGCTGATCATCGGGCAAGTCCACCGAATTCCACACTTTATTTTCATATATGGATCCCATCTTAGATTTCATGGCTTCAAGCCATTTCGCGGAATCTGGGCTCATCATCGCTTCCTCATAGTTCGTAGGTTCATCATGGTCTAGTAACATGACTTCCAGAATAGGATTACCGTACCACTCTGGTGCGGATTTGTATTCTGGAAGATCTACGAGGTTCGGTAGTAACTTGATCTGAAGCTTCATGATCATCATCATTAGCTTCCTCACTAATTGGTGTAGGAATCGCAGGAACTGATTTCAGTGATGAACTACTTTCCAATAAGGGAGCAGGTATAGTTACCTTATCAAGTTCTACTTTCCTCCAACTCACTTCTTTCAAGAGAAACTCCTTCTCTAAAAAGGATCCATTTTTAGCAACGAATATCTTGCGTTCGGATCTATGATAGAAGGTGTACCCAGCAATTTCCTTTGGGTATACTATGAAAACGCACTTCTCCGATTTGGGTTCGAGCTTATCAGGTTGAAAACTTTTTCAAGCATCGCAGCCCCAAACTTTAAGAAACGACAACTTTGTCGTTTCTTGCCAAACCATAGTTCATAAGGCGTCATCTCAACAGATTTTGATGGTGCTCTATTTAAAGTGAATGCAGCTGTCTCTAATGCATATCCCCAAAATGATGGTGGTAAATCGGCAAGATACATCATAGATCACACAACATCCAATAAAGTGCGGTTATGACATTCGGACACACGATAACGCTGCGGTGTTCCAGGTGGCGTGAACTGTGAAACTATTCCACATTGTTTTATATGAAGGCCAAACTCGTAACTCAAATATTCTCCTCCACTATCAGATCATAGAAACTTTACTTTCCTGTTATAATGATTCTCCACTTTACTCTGAAATTCTTTGAACTTTTCAAATGTTTCAGACTTGTGTTTCATTAAGTAGATATACCCATATCTGCTCAAATCATCTGTGAAGGTTAGAAAATAATGATACTTGCCCCGAGCATCAACACTCATTGGACCACATACATCGGTATGTATTATTTACAACTAGTCAGTAGCTCGTTCCATTGTTCCGGAGAACGGAGTCTTAGTCATCTTTCCCAAAAGGCACGGTTCGCAAGCATCAAATGATTCATAACCAAGTGATTCTGAAAATCCATCTTTATGGAGTTTCTTCATGCGCTTTACACCGATATGACCCAAACGTCAGTGCCACAAATAAGTTGCACTATCATTATCTACTTTGCATCTTTTGGCATTAATATTATGAATATGTGTATCACTACGATCGAGATCCAACAAACTTTTTCAGTGGGTGTATGACCATTGAAGGTTTTATTCATGTAAATAGAACAACAATCATTCTCTTACTTTAAATGAATAATCGTATTGCAATAAACATGATCAAATCATATTCATGCTCAACGCAAACGCCAAATAACATTTATTTAGGTTTAACACTAATCCCGAAAGTATAGGGAGTGTGTGATGATGATCATATCAATCTTGGAACTACTTCCAACACTCATCGTCACTTCCCCTTCAACTAGTCTCTGTTTATTCTGTAACTCCTGTTTCAAGTTACTAATCTTAGCAACCGAACAAGTATCAAATATTCAGGGGCTACTATAAACACTAGTAAGGCACACATCAATAACCTGTATATCAAATATACCCTTGTTCACTTTGCCATCCTTCTTATCCACCAAATATTCGGGGCATTTCCGCTTCCAGTGACCATTTCCTTTGCAGTAGAAGCACTCAATTTCAGGCTTTGGTTCAGCTTTGGGCTTCTTCACGGGAGTGACAACTTGCTTGCCATTCTACTTGAAGTTTCCCTTTCTTTCCCTTTGCCCTTTTCTTGAAACTAGTGGTCTTGTCAATCATCAACACTTGATGCTCTTTCTTGATTTCTACCTTCGTTGATTTCAACATCACGAAGAGCTCGGGAATCGTTTTCGTCATCCCTTGCATACTATAGTTCATCACGAAGTTCTAGTAACTTGGTGATGGTGACTAGAGAACTCTGTCAATCACTATATTATCTGGAAGATTAACTCCCACTTGATTCAAGTGATTGTAGTACCCAGACAATATGAGCACATGCTCACTAGTTGAGCAATTCTCCACCATCTATTAGCTATAGAACTTGTTGGAGACTTCATATCTCTCAACTCGGGTATTTGCTTGAAATATTAACTTCAACTCCTAGAACATCTCATATGGTCCATGACGTTCAAAACATCTTTGAGGTCCCGATTCTAAGCCGTTAAGCATGGTGCACTAAACTATCAAGTAGTCATCATATTGAGCTAGCCAAACGTTCATAACGCCCGCATCCGCTCCCGCAATAGGTCATCACCTAGTGGTGCATCAAGGACATAATTCTTACATGCAAAGCAATGAGGATAAACCTCAGATCACGGACCTAGTCCGCATCATTGCTACTATCATCTTTCAACTTAGTTTTCTCTAGGAACACATATAAAACATAGGGAAGCAACAACGCGAGCTATTGATTTACAACACAATTTGCAAAATACTATCAGGACTAAGTTCATGATAAATTAAAGTTCAATTAATCATATTACTTAAGAACTCCCACTTAGATAGACATCCCTCTAATCATCTAAGTGATCACGTGATCCAAATCAACTAAACCATGTCCGATCATCACGTGAGATGGAGTAGTTTTCAATGGTGAACATCACTATCTTGATCATATCTACTATATGATTCACGCTCGACCATTCGGTCTCCAATGTTCCGAGGCCATATCTGTATATGCTAGGCTCGTCAAGTTTAACCTGAGTATTCCGCGTGTGCAACTGTTTTGCACCCGTTGTATTTGAACGTAGAGCCTATCACACCCGATCATCACGTGGTGTCTCAGCACGAAGAACTTTCGCAATGGTGCATACTTAGGGAGAACACTTATAGCTTCAAATTTAGTAAGGGATCATCTTATAAAGCTATCGCCGAACTAAGCAAAATAAGATGTATAAAAGATAAACATCACATGTAATCAAGATATGTGACATGATATGGCCCTGATCATCTTGCGCCTTTGATCTCCATCTCCAAAGTACTGCCATGATCTCTATCGTCACCGGCATGACACCATGATCTCCATCATCTTGATCTTTTATCAATGGGTCGTCACATGGTCGTCTCACCAGCTATTGCTTTTGCAACTATTGCCATCGCATAGCGATAAAGTAAAGCAATTACATGGCATTTGCATCTTATGCAAATAAAGAGACAACCATAAGGCTTATGCCAGTTGCCAATAACTTTAACAAAACATGATCATCTCATACAACAATTTATATCGCATCACGTCTTGACCATATCACATCACAACATGCCCTGCAAAAACAAGTTAGACGTCCTCTACTTTGTTGTTGCAAGTTTTACGTGGCTGCTACGGGCTGAGCAAGAACCGTTCTTACCTACGCATCAAAACCACAACGATAGTTCGTCAAGTTAGTGTTGTTTTAACCTTCTCAAGGACCGGGCGTAACCACACTCAGTTCAACTAAAGTTGGAGAAACTGACACCCGCCAGCCACCTGTGTGCAAAGCACGTCGGTAGAACTAGTCTCGTGTAAGCGTACGCGTAATGTCGGTCCTGGCCGCTTCATCCAACAATACCGCCGAACCAAAGTATGATATGCTAGTAAGCAGTATGACTTGTATCGCCCACAACTCACTTGTGTTCTACTCGTGCATATAACATCTACGCATAAAACCAGGCTCTGATACCACTGTTGGAGAATGTAGTAATTTCAAAATTTTCCTATGCACATGCAAGATCATGGTGATGCATAGCAACGAGAGGGGAGAGTGTTGTCCACGTACCCTCGTAGATGAAAAGTGGAAGCGTTAGAACAACGCGGTTGATGTAGTCGTACGTCTTCATGGCCCGGCCGATCAAGCACCAAAAACACGGCACCTCCGAGTTCTAGCACACGTTCAGCTTGATGACGTCCCTTGAAGTCCGATCCAGCCGAGTGTCGATGGAGAGTTCCGTCAGCACGACGACGTGGTGATGATGATGATGTTCTACCGACACAGGGCTTCGCCTAAGCACCGCTACGATATTATCGAGGTGGATTATGGTGGAGGGGGGCACCGCACACGGCTAAGAGATCCAAGGGATCAATTGTTGTGTCTTGGGGTGCCCCCTGCCCCCGTATATAAAGGAGCAATGGGGGAGGCGGCCGGCCAAGGAGGAGGGCGCGCCAAGGGGGGAGTCCTACTCACACCAGGAGTAGGACTCCTCCTTTCCTTGTTGGAGTAGGAGAGAAGGAAACAGGAGGAGAGGGAGAAGGAAAAGGGGGTTGCACCCCTTGTCCAATTCGGACCAGAGGGGGATGCAGGCCTCCTTCCTTTTGGCCTCTCTCCTCTATTCCCGTATGGCCCAATAAGGCCCATATACTCCCTGGCGAATTCCCGTAACTCTCCGGTACTCCGAAAAATACCCGAATCACTCGTAACCTTTCCGAAGTTCGAATATAGTCGTCCAATATATCGATCTTTACGTCTCTACCATTTCGAGACTCCTCGTCATGTCCCCGATCTTATCCGGGACTCCAAACTACCTTTGGTACATCAAAACACATAAACTAATAATATAACCGTCATCTAACTTTAAGCGTGCGGACCCTATGGGTTTGAGAACTATGTAGACATGACCGAGACATGTCTCCGGTCAATAACCAATAGCGGAACCTGGATGCTCATATTGGCTCCTACATATTCTACGAAGATCTTTATCGGTCAAACCGCATAACAGCATACGTTGTTCCCTTTGTCATCGGTATGTTACTTGCCCGAGATTTGATCGTTGGTATCTCAATACCTAGTTCAATCTCGTTACTGGCAAGTCTCTTTACTCGTTATGTAATGCATCATCCCGTAACTAACTCGTTAGCTACATTGCTTGCAAGGCTTATAGTGATGTGCATTACCGAGAGGGCCCAGAGATACCTCTCCGACAATCGGAGTGACAAATCCTAATCTCGAAATACGCCAACTCAACGTGTACCTTCGGAGACACCTGTAGAGCTCCTTTATAATCACCCAGTTACGTTGTGACGTTTGGTAGCACACAAAGTGTTCCTCCGGTAAACGGAAGTTGCATAATCTCATAGTTATAGGAACATGTATAAGTCATGAAGAAAGCAATAGCAACATACTAAACGATCAAGTGCTAAGCTAACGGAATGGGTCAAGTCAATCACATCATTCTCCTGATGTGATCCCGTTTAATCAAATGACAACTCATGTCTATGGTTAGGAAACTTAACCATCTTTGATTAACGAGCTTGTCAAGTAGAGGCATATTAGTGACACTATGTTTGTCTATGTATTCACACATGTATTATGTTTCTGGTTAATAGAATTCTAGCATGAATAATAAACATTTATCATGAAATAAGGAAATAAATAATAACTTTATTATTGCCTCTAGGGCATATTTCCTTCACCTAAACCCTAGGCATGGTCTTCTTTGTAGGACTATGCCTCTGGTGGAAATAAATGGGTCATCGATAGTGGATGCACCAATCATATGATCATACAAAAGGACGGGTTTGTTCCATTCATTGACGGTATTAATTCTCACCCAAGAATTCTCTTCGATGATTAAAAAAAGAAAGGTACCTAGGAAAGATAGTTATCACAAAGGATTTGACTCTTAACAAACTGATGCTTGTCCAATCCCAAAGCTAGAGCCTTCTTTCCATAAATCAATTGTGTGAGGCCAATTATAATTGTTCATTTTTGGATTGACCTTCTTTAGAAGAGATAGTCGCCAAGTGATCTATGTAGTCCATGCTGTAGGCGACATTATGTGCTTGATTTTTTTGTGAAGTGAATCTAACAACATGCCTCGTGGCTAAATCTAACAAAGGGTGGCTTGGGCACTATTGGCGCTACTACATATGCATAAGAAACTTGCAAAAATGATCTAAAGTAAGGCCACATCCTTGGAATAAGCGATGTCACTTTTGATAAGGATAAGGCGTGATAGAGGAATGACACATCAACCCAACCACGAGGAAGAGTATGTCGCACATCTATAGAAGAATGGCCTAATCTGCTCTGGTGAGGCCTGAGACAGTCCAGGGGTGTGCTTTCACGCTTGGCCAAGCATGTAAAGAATGGATGATGAGGCATGGGCTGGGAGACCAAGAGATGAGAACCTCCCTTTAGGTATGTTGTACATGCCCCAAACCCATGTAACCCTAGCTTGACCAAACATATAAGGAGAGCCAGAGACCTTATCGAGATGGGAGAGATTGAAAAGATAGAACCCTATAACTAGGTTTTCCACACCTACCAGCATCACAAACCTCTTCGCGCTAGGACAAGAGCATGTACCCAAAGTAACACACTCTTTGGCGATCTCCGCAATCCTCAAGCATCAGTTCAATACAACACTAGAGGCTAGAGTAGAGTCTTACCTCGTCCATGAGGGGGTTGAACCAGGGTAATTCCACTTTTCTTCGCCTGTCCATGTTTATCCCCCATGTGGTTGCCCCTCTGAAAAAAGCAGCCGTCTCTCGATGACACTGTTGGTATGAAACATCGACAGTTGGCACACCAGGTAGGTGTGACACACGTGAATCTGTACAATGTCCAGGATAGCTTCCTCAACTCATATCGATGAAATCTTGCTAAGACAGGACCTCTTCCTCGGCCCCTTCACCTCATCTCTAACACTGTGGGAGATCAAATCTATTTGTCCTCTACCCCAAGAGTTGGGTCTTCTACTTCATCGCTTGGACTTCAAGGTTGATGGATCCGGACGCCTCATCCCATACGGTGGACTTTGATTTCCCCATCATAATTTTTCTATCAAAAAAAGCAAAGAAAAATTTACCATCGTAATTTAGTCCACCATCTTCAACAGTTGTACTACATCATTTCCTAAGAAAAATTTGATGCGATGCTATGTCACTTCGTGAGGACCTTTGAATGATAATTGATTGTTGTGCACCTGTACTATAATATTGTCTGAAGTGCTAATCATAGAATCTGCATGCATTTTTGTTGTATCCCGAGGTATTACATATACCTGTTGAGAGGACCCAATGTATATCCATATCTATGGATGTTAATCGTGTTTGGACATGGGCACGATTTTTTGCCCATGGGTTTTCTCATGGGCGGGCAGAGAATGTCTTCATGGATTCGAGTATAGATTGATATTGTTCAAACTAGCCAATTGCCATTTTCAGTTGTTCAAAATCTTCATCGTCGTGAAGTCATGATGAGAGGGGTATTCATCTCGAGTCTCTTCTCAAAGAGTGTCGACAGTGGTCCCGGCTAACAAACGATAGATTTTAGCCGCCTCCATTGTCCATGATGTCGACATAAGACGAAGGATTGTCTCCTGCTTCAGTGGTTCCCCAAGAGAGATGTTTGCAAATGTGCCTCCTCCACGGACAATCACCGGTTGTGCCATCCCTCCCAAGGGAGCCCCGCCCAAGGATCGTTGTCCAAGGTTCTTGGGGACTTAGGTGAGGCATTCGTTGTTCCCCACCTCTCCCATGGAGATTAATTAGCACTCCCACAAGAGTACGAACTTAGAATTACATCTTTGTCTCTATCACTTTTAGTTTTTTCTAACCCTACCTCTATTTCTTGCTATTTACTTGCTTATTTGTAGCCTTGTGTAGTTTGCTAGCTTGTTGCATCACATCATATAAGGTGTATCATCTAGTTGCATGTCTAGAGAATTTACATTTCTGCACTAGCCTCTTAAAGCAATTACAAAAATATCAAATTTGGTAGTCACCTTTTCAGCCCCCCCCCCCCTATTGATGTTTAACACATCTTTGATCTTCAGAATCCAACCATTTTCACATCAATACCCTTTGAAATTTCTCTGGGACACAATCTAAGTTGTTCTTGGTGATCTCAGATTTGAAGCCAGTGGTTCAGGATTGTCATGGGTAAATCTTCAGTCTATAGAGATTTACATGTGGTACGACCAGTTTTGAAATTGCAGTTGTTGCTAATGGCCTTTATGCAAGGAGTTGGAGGATTCGGTTATTTGTGGTCACGCTGACATGTGTTTGGAAACATGTGCTACTATTTTTTGTCACAAAGTCTAGCATGTCATGCCACAAATTTAGTGACCAATGGTACCGGGATGGTGTCCAGAGTTGGGTCTTCTTAAGTGCCTTCTTGGCAGTATTGCTTCCGGTGACACCAAAATTGTGTTTTTAAGTGCATAAATTGGTCTATTGTGCATTTGATACCTCAGGCTTGAGAATTGTTTTGAATATGGTGATTTGGATTATAAATATAGTGCTACTATAATGTAAATATTTAAAACGACATCTCTTTCTTGTTTATCGCCTCAATAAGGAACCCCAACCTTGGCTCCTGGTGGATTTTTGAGACAATTACATTTGTCATATTCACTTTCATGGATAAGATTCCTCTTGTTTTTAGTCCAATGTTGGGAGATAAAATTGAGAGAGAGGTTGACCTATGGTCACGTGTTAAGAAACAGCATCTTCGAGCATATAGATTTTGATATATTACCATTGGAGTTTTCTGGTGTATTTGAACAGTCGGGGTTTTTTTTGAGAGCTTCCATTGTCTATATCCACCTCGAGCAAGCTCCAACAATCACCTCAAGATCCACCATGTGTGATTGGGAAATTTCTTTGTGAACTTAGCTCACAGAGACGTGGGTAAGGTCTGACTTCGTGGCTATGCACCTAAGTCTCTCCCATGATGACATAGAGTTGTGCCAACGACTTGAACCTCAAGATACATCGATGTACTCCTTCTCTATCCATTTACTTTCTAGCTTTCTCTCTTGTTCCTGCTTAGTGCTTTTTTTGAGGTAGTAATGTAGTTTCTCCCTTATTGCCTCGAGTTTGCATGTTAAACAACAAATTTCATTAAATTTTGATAGCATCCCTGCTCCAGTAGATATATATCAATCTTTCACACTCCCCTTCTCCCCCAAGCCTCCATTTCAGCCAACCCTTAGTGTGATAGTGAGGGAACCCAACAAGGAAGTGGGATTCAGGATCTACCCCTTGATCAAAAGGATTGGGTCATTCTCCAAGTATCTCCACACCTATTTAATTGTTCTTAGAGTTTGGGGACTCCTAGTCGGTTAAAACCCGACGGGAGCATCCAAGTTGTGGATTTGCCCTAGGATTTTGTGAAGGCTAAAGATCTCCTCGGGGTATAACCTCAGTGCTTGATCTTAGACTTAAGAAGAAGAACCAACGGAGGCTCTATGCTCAAGCCTCTCCAATGGAGAAATAGGACCCCCAACCCCCCAAGGATTAGAACTCCAATCTTACATCATAGTCTCTAGTGCATCCTTTGGAATTCTATTGAATTTCTCCTTGCCTTGTTTACAACTAACCCTAATTTTTACACTTGCCAGTGTTCCTCTTATATTTGGTAGTAACACTTTCTGTTGTATTTTAGAGAACAATTATATCCACAATTCCTCTAAATCAACATTTGGATAAAATAATTAGTCGCATATCCCCCCTCTCTCTGACATCCTTGATCCTTTAGCAGCTCGTTGTTTTTCTCTAACCATATCATGGGAAATTACGCCATCCCGATGGGGGAACTGATTACATGCTTTTACCATGGTGTTGGAATAGTAGTTATGAAGTGGGAAAGATCATGCATCATGTCCCTTCAATAAACAAGCGTATTGCCAGCTGTTATTTGTTTAATTTTGTATTAAAATCCAAGTAATAAACGAGGGCCTAAATTCGCATATACCCAAAGTGGATGTCATCATGAGATAAACAATATACTTTTTCATCCATAAGTATAGCATGAGTTCAACTTTGATCTCTCAACATGAGTATCAAACAATCCCTACAACTTTGGTCATCTGAAGCGGTTAGATAGATGACATGTTACTATTTTTTACAGATGGCAACACAATCAACAAAACATAGTTAAAAACATTCCAAAAAGGAAGTGAGACTATCTTACTTGGTTGGGGTAGTGCATGTGCAATCTCACCGCCCGTACGTGTTCAAGTCCTCATGTGCACGAACTTGAGTCACTATTTGTACTTTCGATATCTCCATTAGTTTCTCAAGAATCAAAAACGAATATAAAGAAATTAAAACAAAAAAGAGAAAGAAAAACTAGTGAAAATATATAACATATAAAAAATAGTTTAGAAGCATTCATGAAAATCTGCAGGAATATTCTCTAACTTATAGGTTTCCCAAGTATTTATGGTTTTTTTTTCTAAATTTCCTATATTTAACTATAAACTCTCATATTCTCCCTCAGCTATTTGGAATGTTTTCACTTAAAACCTCCCGTGTCCTTTTCATTTTTTTCTGTTCATGAAATTTTGAAATTTGTTTTGTACACTGTGCTACCACGAGTGGGAAACCATCTATTCAAAAAAAATTCCTTGGGGGGGGGGGGGCGCTAATTTGTCCTGTTCGAAAAGTCAACAGTGTATACTTTTCTCTATCATTATAGGTATACATATATACATGTCTAAGGGCTAAGTAATTACTCCTTTCATATATGTTTTTTAGCAAAAGAGGGGCCTCCCTCTCCGCTTTCATATAAATTAAAGAAACCGTATGGCATGTTTACAAACTACTACCGAACGCCCAAACTAGACCCAAAACTAACATGAATCGGCAGTTCTAAAAGCAAGGCTAGCCACTTTGGGACCTCCTCCCTTAATTAATAAAAATGGTAAATCTTTTGCCTTGTTTCAAAATATATAAATACAACAAGCTAGCAAATTAGCATGGCCAGAAGGGCTCCACCAGTTCTGGCCTGCATGCACCTCCTAGCTCTGATCCTACATGCACCCACAGCTGCATCCATGGACGACCATAGCCACTTTTGTTGGTTAAGCTAGAAGGTAGCCTGATTAGCTTAGCTAGCTAGGTAGGTCTCTGCTCTTTCCCTAGGGGGTCCCTATCAGCTCTTGGCAATACAGTGCGCGTCTCATGCACGATGCTGATCACAAACTCAACCCAAGTCCTTTCGTGCTATAGCTGCTAGCCGGTGCGCGGAGACCAAAGAACGAGAGCGTATGCACGCGGTGTTCTGCCTAATGAAAAGACGCAAAGCTTTTACATGTTCTCGAAAAGAAATACGCGGATACATAGTATCATAGTATCAGAAAACGTCTTACATTTTGGGACTACTCTTGCTGTTGTGCAGAAGTATTAATTCCTACCGAAAACATATGGACATCGTTGTGTTCTAATCGTGTGTTGCTGTGGATTTCAGTTTGTTTTCTTTCTTTTTCGAATTGAAGTGTTCCTTCAGAGTATATGTACTCACATCTTTGTGGTCATATGATAAAGTTCTATGGTTTTATCGGACTATTAGAGATAGGCCAAATAATCGAGATTTGGCTCGTTGATTACAACATGCATGGTTGATCTAGAGGTTAATTTGTGTTGAGCTTATAGTTGTACAGCTAAGTGCCAATAATCTCAATGACAATGTTGACGAGAACATTTATGTGCTGGTGCTGCCCAATTACACAAGAGCGGTTTGGTCTAAACCATATATTCTGCAGGTACTACAGAATATCAGCGCATATATTCGCTTGCTGCTTTTTGAGTGAATTAATCATGACGTAATTCACATCTCTTCCTTTGGACTCAAATAATTAACATGAAGGGCACACATAGGATATCTGCATATCACTGCGTCTGTATGTGGGCCAAATTCCAGACTCCATATTTGAAATTCTTTTGAATATTACCGCTGATTCTGAAACAACGATAATTGTGTACTATTTTCGCAGCTTTAAATTGAAAATGGTGGATACTTTTTATTATTATTTTAATATCATGTAGATTCGCTCTATAAGCTGGTCAAAGCATAAATCAGTTTTCCTCGAGAGCACCAAGTAAAGGACCCCCTGTGATAAGAAGCTTGCCTAACTTTTCTTTGTTAGTGCACATATGGACAGTGTCACAGTGCTCTACATGCAACAAACAACAAAGAGGCATCATGGGTCATTCAGCCAATGTAAAAGGAGAAGAGAATATTGTCCACTTTATTTATCCCCATTTCATGTGATGAGAATTATTACATGTGCAGCATATTTGTGGTTGATGTCTTCCTCATGATGAGAGCTTTGCAGTGTGACATTCTAAGGAACTCTTGATGCCCAGTTATTTAGCTATCTAGTGACTGTGGGATAGCCCCTATAATTCCCTTTTCTTTTCATTATCATTATTCCTCCTCCAAGATATAAATGCTCATCTTTTGTGTTGAATATTTTCCTCCAAGGTACTGTAAGTCTTCTTTTTTTGGAGGCAAAAAAGATTTGGCTCGTCCATTAACTAAGAGAAAAAGAGAGACTAGCATAAGGTATTGTAAGTCACAAAGATTCCTTATGTCAATGTGGTGGATTCTGACAAATCTGTTCGGTCAAATCAATCGTTTAGGTATACAATTACGTGTTTGGTTCTTAAAATGCACACAAATATGAGAACCAAGTTTTTCCTTGGATGGTCAGTGAGTTAGTTGTACCCTTTGTGTATTACAGGATTGGCTCTTGCCTTCATTTTATTCTTTCATTTTCTCTACGATCTTCTTTGTTTTTCTCCTTTGCTTGCGGGTGACCCATGCAAATATTACATGTAAATACTAGTCCCTCTCTGAACTGCAAAAACGTCTTATATTAATGTACGAAGGTCAAACATGCTAATACATGTTAATGAAGGATTAGCAGGTGACTCACGCATATCTTTAGTGACGGAACGCAAAGTGACTTGTGCATGTCTTCAGTTCCCAACAAAACAAAAAACAGTACTAGATGAATTATTCATATCTTTTATTTAGTGGATGATTTATGTGTATATCCAAAATCATTAAGTATGCAGGCTTGGTCTTTTTTACTACTCCCTCCTATCCATATTACCTGTCGCGGCTTTAGTACAACTTTGTACTAAAGTTGTAGTAAAGCTGCGAAAAGAAACATGGATCGGAGGGAGTAATACATGAAAGCCAACTTATCATTCACTAGATCTTCCAAAAAAATTGACTAATACTGTCAATTTTCAAGCTATGCAAGCGCTGCTTTTGGTGTGTGAATTGTATTTGGTGGATTTTTAAAAGAACAGGCACAACCTTTGTTTCCACATCAAAGCATGCAAGTCGAAATGTGAGGGCCAGATCGTTGGATAATTATTTTTTGAACGTTAATTTAATTACCAGACACATCAATCCACACTTTTCACTAGTGTTGCTACATACATAGAGTAATGTGGCGACGTGGAATGACCTGACCTAGGCTAACTTGACAGGTCTTACACACATGACTAACCATTAGGTACATGTGCACAGACAGGGAGAAACCACATTGGGGCGCCAACGTCTAGAATGCTTACCTGATCCCCGGAAAACCAAACTGGTTACTGTGGAACTCGAGCATTCCAAACCGACGTGCCCAGAGAAATACGGACACCTTGTGGCTCCATGGAACTTGCACCGGGAAAAATGTCTGCCATGAAAGCAAGAAGCTGAAGGCTAGAGCTTCTCTTTTCACACTAAAGCATTTGTATATATATTTTTTTCTCTCATGCATGCTGTTGGGTGCGGAAAGGATTAAAAGGAGGCCCCTTAAAATTTGACGTTGACAGTGATGTGGGTGAGGCCCCAATAATTGAGTACTCGGCCGTGGCCGGCCCTTTGGCCTCCCTCGAGCCCTGTGCAATACACGAGTTGACTCTTCTTTTACTCCCTTTCACTCATTTCAGTCCCTTTCTGTCCCCATCCCCAAACCACATGAATGTGCCTTGTACGTATCTACTCCGCCTCCATGTGCGCGTATGCATGTCTCTACTGCTTTCACATATGCAAAGGCATGGCAGGAAGGAGGAGAAAGTAAAAGCTAGAGAGAGAGAGAGAGAGAGAGAGAGAGAGAGATGATGATGATGATGGTGGTGATGATGTTGATGATGCATGGAGGGAGACGATGCCATAATGCCCAAATCCCCATGCTTAACTAACTCATTCTCGCCTTTGGGGTCTGGGGGAGACCTGGGGTGAGAGGATGGTGCATGCCTAGAGAGGTGTGCCATTTGGTTCTTGAATGAATGACACACTTTGGCTAGCTAGCGTAGTGTGCTTGCTATGCTCTGGAGATGCCGCGTGCGGGTGCAGGCCTCCGAGAATCAACCAGTGATTATTGTTCTACGTTATACGGCTTGTTTGAAAGGCGCCTTATAGCCAAGCACTATCTAGTTTCTAGTACAGTACAAAAGTTCGTTGGTCATCCCCAAATTATACGTACACACAAATCATTTTCAACTTTGAAGCTGCTCGTTCTTGTACTTGCATATTTGATTCCGAGATGGAAGCTGCTCATTGATTAATTTGTGCCAAGTGGCCCAGACTTATAGTAAAAGGTTGCTGATCTACTCCCTCTGTTCCAAAATGTTACCAGTCTTTTAAGAGATTTCAACAAGGGACTACATACAAAGCAAAATGAGTGAATCTACACTCTAAGATATGTCTATATACATCCGTATGTTGTAGTCCATTTGAAATATCTAAAAAAGACTTATATTTAGGAACGGAGGGAAGTATATGGTCAGCTCAGCACGGCGATCTGTGACCGGCGCAGCGATCTGAATTAAGACCAAACACATCGCATCACGTACGTGCGAAATGAAGCTGACAACACGTACTTGCACGAGTGAGCCTACATAGCCAAACCATCATGATAGGACAGAAACTAGACAAAGACCAAGTAAATCCTTACTACTAGCAGGAAACTCTGAACCATCCAGCCTCTAATGAACCAATAATACCTTTTGCCAGGGATATCTGGCAGACAGTGGTATACATCTTGATGCATGCATGCATGCATATATAATATATTTATTATCTGAAAGTATGGTAATATTGTATGTGTACTGACCGGCCGGCCGGTCGCGCTACTGTAGCGTAATAGTATATCTCTCCAACCCCAAGCCGATAGCCGGAAGCAAACCAAACTGCCCGGTTTTCTACAAGCAAATAGATGCAATAGGGATACCCCTTGTCGCTTGACAAGAAAGCGCAATAGAAGCTGGACGTGATAGCCGGGCGGGCCAACCGTCACATGCATATGCATGCATGCATGCCCTCCTCTCCTCTCTCTAGTCTCACTTCACCTCTCAACTCAACACCTCCCCTACCACCTGTGCAGTAGGAGTAGTGGTATTTCTCTACGTACGCATACACCAAACCAATGCTCCAAAAAAACACACATCACGCTCCGTCCCTGAGGTGTCCGTCCAGTGACACAACATGTGAAATTCAATGCATTTGACCGTGTGAAAACAATGGTTTGTAATGTATAAACGTCCCAGAATGATTATATAAAAAAGCAAGAGCTTCATCACTTTTATACGTACGGTGCACTGTACACGCGTCTGCATCCTGTCATGTACGTACCACTCCTACATCCCACGCGTAAATAAATACGGCGAGCTGCTTTTATTGAAAGCCCGCACCTGCCAACGTGCAAAGAGACCGGGCAAAGAAGAAAAACAAAACTTTTACTTGTCCAGTTCTGCATCGGCGCCATGGATTCCATTTGTAGCAACCCTGCCTGCCTCCACTGGGCCAGCAGTCGCGCAGCGCGGGGTCGTAGGCCGGCCTCCGTAGCTCCTTGTGATCGCTGAAAGATATGCTCCAAGACGTATAAAATATTTCGCGCTAGGTCGCGGCAGTACGACACCACGCACCGGCGTCCGTCCCCCTACCGATCCATCCAGTCTCCTCCTCTGACCTCTGCCCCTACCAGTACAGTGCAGTACACCGCATGCAATGATGCAAAGCTAACTAAACAAGAAAGGAATTAGACAACAATGTCCGGGTGTTTGCTCGCAATTGCAAGCCTTTAATGGGGGCGTTAGCGGCAGCGGCAGCGGCAGCAGCACATGTCTCAAGATCACTAGGCAGAGTACGTTAACCAAGGCTATCATCATCCCCCGTCCTAGCACTAGAGACACCAACACCTGCCGTGTTGGGTCTAAAAAGGGGTCATTAGGGGGCGTGCAGGGCCCATCCTCGTCCCTTTTCCAAATGGTGGCGATCATGTGATGCTTGGCGCCACCAGTGATAGTGGTGCTTAGTTAGTTAAGAGTATGTATGTCCTAATTGATTGCCCGCCTCTCATGCATGCATGCCACAGCGACACTGCCTTAATTACCGTCCTTTGCATGGACGATGTATACAGTGGACACATGAGACTTTGCTCCATTTGCTTATGTGATGATGGTCCAAATTAAGCTTTCTCGGGGCAGTATAGAAGTACAACTACGACTACAAGGAGGTGTTCATGCCGGCCCTTGGCGCCCCTGTGCATGACCATGTAGCAACCACCCAGCAGGAGCATGCGATGCACCGTGATCGAGCGGTACACGTACAGCGTTACAGCTGTGGGTACTGGAGCGAGTGTCCTCCGGTCCGGCGCGGTACGGTGCAGTGCAGGCATATCAAATCATTTGACCATGTAGTACGTACCCTCGCAAACAGTTCGCCAAACCAGCCAACCCACGGTAAAATCACCACGTATACTAGAACTAGCGTTGTTTCTCAGCAGAGATCACCCAAATCCGCGTGTGTAGGATATGCTTACGGTATCGCCGTTCATCAGCACTGCACAGTGATGTGCTGCTCGAAGCAAAGTAAAAGAGGTCGGCAATAGCTAAGCCGTGGTGTGCTCAAAGGAGGGGGAAAAGATGAGCAAAAGCTAGCAAGCTTGCTTGCTTGCGAGCGAGTGAGTGACTGAGATGCAGTCGCTGTAGCGGAAGCAGAGGCAGCAGCGGATGTGGACTGTGGAGTTCGGTCGAGGGGATTCTGATTCGTGAATGAATCATGCGCCCACACGCACGGCTACACCAGCAAGCGGGGATGGAGTATTGGAGTGGCAGCAGCTGCACTGCACGCGTCTCCCCGATGAACAGTGCGACGCCGGCCGCGGCACCGGCATGTGCGGTGTCCGCACGGCCGCACGCACGGCGCTGCGTTGCGTTGCGTCGATGGATGGATGGACCGATCGATCAATCACAACGGCGCCTTTGCTTTGCTTTGCTTTGCGGTTCGGCTCCACAGGCGCCGCGTCAATCGACGCAACAGCTGCACGCACCAGCCGGCCAGTGGCAAGGCCGCATCTGCATGCATGAATGCGTGATGGAACCCCCGGCCGGCCCGCCCAGGGCCACGGGGACAGGCTCAAGCACACGTGCGCACGCCCAGGGCAGGGCAGGGCGCCCCTGTAGCCGCGGCCCGGCCGTGTCGATCGACCCTCCTTCCTTTCCTTCCCCTGCAGCCTTCTTCTTCTTCTTCTTCCCTTCTCCCTACTCTGAACCATACAGATATTCAGGTCGATTACACTGTTCTCGGCTTATTAAACATATATTCAGACACTTCCGACTAGAGGAATCTAGCTGTTGAACCTATCTGTAACAAAGCTACAAACTGTGAGCATAGACAAGGTGCTACGACTACTAAGTGCTGACTGTTTAAAGAAAAAAACAGAGATCCAAGACACTTCCAAGATATGTTAGGCACTGGAAACAGTTAACAGTGATACGCAGATAAGAGCAGTGTCTGGCTTGTCTGGCCTGCTTGGCACCTATTGTGCAACCTGCATTCTGCATGGCTAAAACGGACAGAAATTCTACTGGGACACAAGACACGGCAACATACTTGCGCTAAGGATGATAGCAACATCAAGCAACATGCTGACGCTGCCATACTTGCACTAAGGATAATGTTCTTCCAGGTTTTTTCAGAAGTTTAGCGGATGTCCACATAGCGTACCTGATGCAACGGGAAGTGTTTCAGTCTTTCAGAGCAACGACAGCACTGGGTTAGGTTTACCTGCTCTGGAGTTTTCATTTTTTTTTCTCCAATTCCTGGTACTGTGAAATGAACAAGTCCAAAGTATCTGCAGTGACAAGCTCGCAAAACCGACACTATAGCAAATCACAGGTTATTAAGTACTGAAAATGATCTTAGCAATGTTCAAAACAGTTCTTTTTTCCTGAAAATGGTCCACAGAACAGAACAACTGAATCACAAGGAACAGTAGTGAATAGTCTCAGGGAGAAATAGCAGCACAGAACATACTATAACACTGTGATACCACCCTCACGATCAGGTCGATGCAACTAGGTATCTGTTTTGCTTAAAGGAACGAATGTAAGCGCCTATTGACATTCTGCCAATAATCTAAGCCCACAAAATGGCAACACTACCTTCAAGTAAAAATACAGTGTTTTTACAGGAAGGTACTAGATATACCGGATATGACCAAATAAAATATTTAAAATCCCTGAAAAAGAATTCAGCTACAGCAATAGACAGATCAATGGTTATGCACCAAGTCTCAGCGCTTTCACAGTTTCACTCATTTAGCAATTTTCTGCTGTTGATACGCCGATTCCTTGAAGTTGCAGGTTGAACTTCTGTATCTGTCTGAGATTAGCAAAATTGTGTTTCTTGAGAGTTCACAAGAAAGCCCTCTCGAACTTCATGTACAGCCTCACCGATAAAAGAGAGAAACATAAAAAACCAGTGAATGATTTTCTCTCATTCTTGAGGAAAGAAACCTCGAGCTGGAAGGATGCTGGACAAGCTATCTAACTATCTCATCGTCCCACAAACTGAACCAAAACTCATCAGTGCTGTTTTGTGCACACGTTTTACTTGTTATGTCTTTGACTATAAGATAGAAATGAACGTTGTATGCCTTATGTTGATACCACAAACTCATAGATTTTCTTCTTCTTTGCAACTCCTTTTTTTTCGCCATGAAATTTGTTCTTTCTGTTGTGTACACAGTTCAATCTTTCATCTTACTCTTTCTTTACAAAGTATTTCCTGATTGAGGCCTGGTGTAAATACATCTATTTTCACAAACTATTTCTTAATATCTTCTCAGGTGAAACACTAGTTTGTTCAACCAAACACCCGATAAAGCCTTTTGATACGATCATCAATTAACTATGAAGAAAATCCAGCAAATAAACTAGCTACACGGTCGCAGGTTACATAGCTTGTTAATTCTGAATATCATAGACAGTAAAGCAAGCAAAAATAAGGGGGTGCTTTGGTTTAAGTGACACCCTTATGCGAAATGTATCCATTACGGGGATATTACTATTTGTATGACCGCTGTCAATCTCAATTAATAACAAGCTACTGCTGCAGTAAGTTGTGATGAACTGAAGGGGAAACCGGGCATACTTCCTTACCTTGTGCTGAAATATTAAAATGCCTGATCATATGCTAGACTTGCTATCCCTGTTAGACATCACCGATCCTAAAAGTGTACCTTTCTTTTACGAATCAGAGTATACTGACAGATGGGCAGTCTTATAGGTCTGTTTCGAAGTCAAATATGAATAGCTCGAAGTTACAAACTTATCGCATATGCTGCTCCAGTGGTTACCATGTCAACAAGCTCCAAAGGTTCAGTAATTAACATATCATATGAATTGTCTCTATGTAAATTGAGTACTTGAAATTTTCAGCAGACAGAAATGGACGCGTATAGTACTCCCTCCTTCCCAAAATAAGTGTCGTTGATTTAGTACTAAGTCAGAGACACTTATTTCGGGACGGAGGGAGTAAATATCATGCCCACTTTGACACTGAAATGGACGTTTATATATATGAACTGAGTACTTGAAATTTTCAACAGACAGAAAACGAACTTTCACATAGTTCTGCCGCTTGTAATATCAACAAGCGTGGTTTCTTTCGAGAATCAGAAACAGGTACATAGATGCATGTAAATTTCGACATGATATACTACCATGTTTTAGATTTCCTTTGGACGGTAACCGTAAAATGTGTTCATAACTTCATCTCAGACTCCTCCACATTGACAGGTCCCTCGTTTCATCGCTTCTCGGACATCACGCATCAGTGCGAGAACGGAATTCGGTAATTTCGCATAGGCACATGGCGGCAAGGGCACCCCTCTCATCGATTCACAGCTAAGCACACGCCACTGCGAAATAGAGGAAATTGCCATCCAGACTAATGGCAACAACCGCAATTTCCTAACCTCGCAGTGGTAGAAAAGTGCAGGCAGGGGATAGGCGGGCGGAGAGAACAGACCTCGGCTGGGACGCCTTCTCCTCTCCTCTGCTACGTGGCCATCCCACTCGATTTCTCTGGCGAGGCGAAGATGAAGGCGCGCGACGGCGAGGAGCCCAGGCGGCGGCGGCGCCGGCGAGGGCAGCGGATCAGCGCAGCAGCGATGGCATGGTTGGGTTTTGGAGCGCGGAGCGACTATGTATCGCTTACAGCGATGTCTAAAGGTCGCATCGCCTGAAGGAACGCCCTGGTGGGCCGGTCAAGTAACAAGTTTCATCATTTCTCCACTCAGTTTCGTCTTTTCTCTCGTTTTTCCTTTCTTTTCCTTTTATAATTTTATTTATATTTTAAAAATTCAAATATTACACAAAAAATACTTCCTTTTGCAAAAAATATTTGTGCAATGTCAAAAAAATTGTTTGTCCAGTGTTTTAAAAAAATTCAAGTATAAAAAATTGATAGCATAAGAAAATGTTTGTAAGAAAAACTGTTCACATGTTTCGAAAAAAATGTGCGTGACATTATAAAAAAATGTAAGTCATGTACTAAAACAATGCTAAACACGTATAAAAATGTTCATGTTGTATACGACAAATGTACAATGTGTACGAGAAAAAATAGGTATTGAAAAATATTAATAATGTATTTAAAATATGTTAAACATGTATAAAATAATGTTCATGATGTATAAAAAAAAGTACAGGACATAAAAAAATTGGACATCAAAACATATATCTGGACAAATCTTCATTATGTATTTGAAAAATACTAAAAGTGTACAAAAAATATTTCTTTAGTATCAAAACTATAAAATCTACATGAAAAAAAGTTGACATCACAATATGTATCTGCAAAAATCATTTATATGTAATTGTTAAATGAGCACATTTTTTTGGGATCGTGTCAAATGAGCATATAAAAATGTTCCTAGTGCATACGAAAAATGTATAGTCTATATGAAAAAAGTAGACCTCAAAACATATATTTAAAAAATATTAGCCATATATTTTAAAATTGATAAACATGTATAAAAAATGATCCTGCTCCACACAGGAAATGTACAATAGTGGAACATAGTGAAAAAATAAAGAAAGAAAACCAAGAAGAGATAAAAATGAAGCAAAAAACAAAGAAAAAATAAAACACAAAAACTGGTAGAATAACAAAGAATCCAGAGAAAAAACCTAAAGAAAGAAAACAAAAGAAACGCATCGACCAGACCGGACTGAACGAGCGAGGAACGCATGACCAAGAACGCTCTAGTGGGCCGGCCAAACGCGTGGGCGCTGGGGGCGAGAGAAGTTGTCATCTCGCTGTAAGCGAGTGTTGGGGAACGTAGTAATTTCAAAAAATTTCCTACGCACACGCAAGATCATGGTGATGTATAGCAACGAGAGGGGAGAGTGTGTCCACGTACCCTCGTAGACCGAAAGCGGAAGCGTTAGAACAACGCGGTTGATGTAGTCGTACGTCTTCACGGCCCGACCGATCAAGCACCGAAACTATGGCACCTCCGAGTTCTAGCACACGTTCAGCTCGATGACGTCCCTCAAACTCCGATCCAGCCGAGTGTCGAGGGAGAGTTCTGTCAGCACGACGGCGTGGTGACGATCTTGATGTTCTACCGTCGCAGGGCTTCGCCTAAGCACCGCAACAATATTATCGAGGAGGACTATGGTGGAGGGGGGCACCGCACACGGCTAAGAGATCAAGAGATCAATTGTTGTTGTCTCTAGAGGTGCCCCCTGCCCCGTATATAAAGGAGTGGAGGAGGGGGAGAGGGTCGGCCCCTATGGCGCGCCTTGGAGGAGTCCTACTCCCACCGGGAGTAGGATTCCTCCCCTTCCATGTAGTAGGAGTAGGAGACAAGGAAGGGGGAGAGGGAAGAGAAGGAAGGAGGAGAGCGCCCTCCCCGATCAATTCGGACTAGTCATTGGGGGGGGGCGCGGCCTGCCTCTCTCTCTCCCCTAAAGCCCAATAAGGCCCATATACTTCTTCCCCTGTATTCCCGTAACTCCCCAATACTCCGAAAAATACCCGAACCACTCGGAACCTTTCCGATGTCCGAATATAGTATTCCAATATATCAATCTTTACGTCTCGACCATTTCGAGACTCCTCGTCATGTCCCCGATCTCATCCGGGACTCCGAACTCCTTCGGTACATCAAAACTCATAAACTCATAATAAAATTGTCATCGAAACCTATTCGAGAACCATGTAGACATGACCAAAACACGTTTCCGGTCAATAACCAATAGCGGAACCTGGATGCTCATATTGGCTCCTACATTTCTACGAAGATCTTTATCGGTCAAACCGCATAACAACATACTTCGTTCCCTTTGTCATCGGTACGTTACTTGCCCGAGATTCGATCGTCGGTATCTCAATACCTAGTTCAATCTCGTTACCGGCAAGTCTCTTTACTCGTTACGTAATGCGTCATTCCGCAACTAACTCATTAGCTACATTGCTTGCAAGGCTTATAGTGATGTGCATTACCGAGAGGGCCCAGAGATACCTCTCCGACAATCGGAGTGACAAATCCTAATCTCGAAATACGCCAACTCAACATGTACCTTCGCAGACACCTGTAGAGCTCCTTTATAATCACCCAGTTACCTTGTGACGTTTGGTAGCACACAAAGTGTTCCTCTGATAAACGGGAGTTGCATAATCTCATAGTTATAGAACATGTATAAGTCATGAAGAAAGCAATAACAACATACTAAACGATCAATTGCTAAGCTAACGGAATGGGTCAAGTCAATCACATCATTCTCTAATAATGTGATCCCATTAATCAAATGACAACTCATGTCTATGGCTAGGAAACTTAACCATCTTTGATTCAACGAGGTAGTCAAGTAGAGGCATACTAGTGACACTATGTTTGTCTATGTATTCACACATGTATTATGTTTCCGGTTAATACAATTCTAGCATGAATAATAAACATTTATCATGAAATAAGGAAATAAATAATAACTTTATTATTGCCTCTAGGGCATATTTCCTTCAATCTCCCACTTGCACTAGAGTCAATAATCTAGTTCACATCGCCATGTGATTTAACACCAATATTCACATCTGTATGTGATTAATACCCATAGTTCACATCGTCGTGTGATCAACACCCAAAAGGTTTACTAGAGTCAATAATCTAGTTCACATTGCAATGTGATTAACACCCAAAGAGTACTAAGGTATGATCATGTTTTGCTCGTGAGAGAAGTTTAGTCAACAGGTCTGTCACATGCAGAGCCGTATGTATTTTGCAAATATTCTATGTCTACAATGCTCTGCATGGAGCTACTATAGCTAATTGCTCCCACTTTCAATATGTATCCAGATTGAGACTTAGAGTCATTTGGATCGGTGTAAAAGCTTGCATCGACGTAACCCTTTACGACGAACCTCTTGTCACCTCCATAATCGAGAAACATATCCTTATTCCACTAAGGATAATTTTGACCAATGTCCAGTGATCTACTCCTAGATCACTATTGTACTCCCTTGCCAAACCAGGGCAAAGTATACAATAGGTCTGGTCCATAGCATGGCATACTTTTATAGAAACTATGACTGAGGCATAGGGAATGATTTTTCATTCTCTTTCTATTTTCTGCCATAGTCGGGTTTTGAGTCTTACTCAACTTCACACCTTGCAACACAGGCAAGAACTCCTTCTTTGACTGTTCTATTTTGAACTACTTCAAAATCTTATCAAGGTATGTATTCATTGAAAAATCTCATCAAGCGTCTTGATCTATCTCTATAGATCTTGATGCTCAATGTGTAAGCAGCTTCACCAAGGTCTTTCTTTGAAAAAATCTTATTCAAATACTCCTTTATGCTTTCCAGAAAAATTCTTCATCATTTCTGATCAACAATATGTTACTCACATATATTTATCAGAAAGGCGGTAGTGCTCCCACTCACTTTATTGTAAATACAGGCTTCTCCAAAAGTTTGTATAAAACCATATGCTTTTGATCAACTCATCAAAGCGTATATTCCAACTCAGAGATGCTTGCACCAGTTCATAGATGGATCGCTGGAGCTTGCACATTTTGTTAGCACCTTTAGGATTGACAAAACCTTCTGGTTGTATCATATACAACTCTTCTTTAATAAATCCATTAAGGAATGCAATTTTGACATCCATTGCCAGATTTCATAAAATGTGGCTATTGCTAACATGATTCGGACAGACTTTAAGCATCGATACAAGTGAGAAAATCTCATCGTATTCAACACCTTGAATTTGTCGAAAAACCTTTTGCGACAAGTCGAGCTTTGTAGATAGTAACACTACTATCAGCGTTTGTCTTCCTCTTAAAGATCCATTTATACAATATGGCTTGTCGATCATTGGGCAACTCCACCAAAGTCCACACTTTGTTCTCATACATGGAACCCATCTCAGATTTCATGGCCTCAAGCCATTTCGCGGAATCTGGGCTCATCATCGCTTCCTCATAGTTCGCAGGTTCATCATGGTCTAGTAACATAACTTCCAGAAAAGGATTACCGTACCACTCTGGTGCGGACTGTACTTTGGAAGACCTACGAGGTTTGGTAGAAACTTGATCTGAAGTTTCATGATCAATATCATTAGCTTCCTCACTAATTGATGTAGTTATCACAAGAACTGGTTTCTGTGATGAACTACTTTCCAATAAGGGAGCAGGTACAGTTACCTCATCAAGTTCTACTTTCCTCCCACTCACTTCTTTTGAGAGAAACTCCTTCTCTAGAAAGGATCCATTCTTAGCAATGAATGTTTTGCCTTCGGATCTGTGATAGAAGGTGTACCCAACAGTTCCCCTTGGGTGTTCTATGAAGACGCACTTCTCCGATTTGGGTTCGAGCTTATCAGGTTGAAACTTTTTCACATAAGCATCACAGCCCCAAACTTTAAGAAACGACAGCTTAGGTTTACTGCTAAACCATAGTTCACACGGTGTCATCTCAACGGATTTAGATGGTGCCCTATTTAATGTGAATGCAGCTATCTCTAATGCATAACCCCAAAATGATAATGGTAAATCGATAAGAGACATCATAGATCGCACCATATATAATAAAGTGTGGTTACGATGTTCGGACACACCATTACGCTGTGGTGTTCCAGGTGGCATGAGTTTGTGAAACTATTCCACATTATTTTAACTGAAGGCCAAACTAGTAACTCAAATATTCATCTCCAGGATCAGATCGCAAAAACTTTATTTTCTTGTTATGATGATTTTCCACTTCACTCTGAAATCCTTCGAACCTTTCAACTATTTCAGACTTATGTTTCATCAAGTAGATATACCCATATCTGCTCAAACCATCTGTGAAGGTGAGAAAATAATGATACCCGCCACGAGCCTTAATACTCATTGGTCTTCATACATTAGTATGTATTATTTCCAACAAGTCAGTAGCTCGTTCCATTGTTCTGAGAACGGAGTTTTAGTCATCTTGCCCAAAAGGCACGGTTCGCAAGCATCAAATTATTCATAACCAAGTGATTCTGAAAATCCATCTTTTATGGAGTTTCTTCATATGCTTTACATCGATATGACCCAAACGGCAGTGCCATAAATAAACTGCACTATCATTATTAACTTTTGCATCTTTTGGCATCAATATTATGAATATGTGTATCACTACGATCGAGATCCAACAAACTATTTTCATTGGGTGTATGACCATTGAAGGTTTTATTCATGTAAACAGAACAACAATTATTCTCTGACTTTAAATGAATAACCGTATTGCAATAAACATGATCAAATCATATTCACGCTCAACGCAAATGCCAAATAACATTTATTTAGGTTTAACACTAATCCCGAAAGTATAGGGAGTGTGTGATGATGATCATATCAATCTTGGAACTACTTCCAACACTCATCGTCACTTCGCCTTTAACTAGTCTCTGTTTATTCTGTAACTTCCTGTTTCGAGTTATTAATCTTAGCAACCGAACAAGTATCAAATACTCAGGGGCTACTATAAACACTAGTAAGGCAAACATCAATAACCTGTATATCAAATATACCCTTGTCCACTTTGCCATCCTTCTTATCCACCAAATATTTGGAGTAGTTCCACTTCCAGTGACCATTTCCTTTGCAGTAGAAGCACTCAGTTTCAGGCTTAGGTCCAGCTTTGGGCTTCTTCACGGGAGTGACAACTTGCTTGTCATTCTACTTCAAGTTCCCTTTCTTTCCCTTTGCCCTTTTCTTGAAACTAGTGGTCTTGTCAATCATCAAGACTTGATGCTCTTTCTTGATTTGTACCTTCGTCGAGTTCAACATCACGAAGAGCTTGGGAATTCTTTTCGTCATCACTTGCATACTTTAGTTCATCACGAAGTTCTAGCAACTTGGTGATGGTGACTAGAGAACTCTGTCAATCACTATCTTATCTGAAAGATAAACTCCCACTTGATTCAAGCGATTGTAGTACCCAGACAATCTGAGTACATGCTCACTAGTTGACCGATTCTCCTCCATCTTTTAGCTATAGAACTTGTTGGAGACTTCATATCTCTCAACTCAGGTATTTGCTTGAAATATTAACTTCAACTCCTGGAACATCTCATATGGCCCATTACGTTCAAAACGTCTTTTCAAGTCCCGATTCTATGCCGTTAAGCATGGCGCACTAAACTATTGAGTAGTCATCATATTGAGCTAGCCAAACGTTCATAACATCTGCATCTGCTCCTGCAATAGGTCCGTCACCTAGCGGTGCATCAAGGACATAATTCTTCTGTGCATCAATGAGGACAATCCTCAGATCACGGATCCAATCCGCATCATTGCTACTAACATCTTTCAACACAGTTTTCTCTAGGAACATATCAAAATAAACATATGAAAGCAACAATGCGAGTTATTGATCTACAACATAATTTGCAAAATACTATCAGGACTAAGTTCATGATAAATTTAAGTTCAATTAATCATATTACTAAAGAACTCCCACTTAGACAGACATCTCTCTAGTCATCTAAGTGATCACGTGATCCAAATCATCTAAACCATGTCCGATCATCACGTGAGATGGAGTAGTTTTCAATGGTGAACATCACTATGTTGATCATATCTACTATATGATTCACGTTTGACCTTTCGGTCTCCGTGTTCCGAGGCCATATCTGTATATGCTAGGCTCGTCAAGTTTAACCTGGGTATTCCGCATGTGCAACTATTTTGCACCAGTTGTATTTGAACGTAGAGCCTATCACACCCGATCGTCACGTGGTGTCTCAGCACGAAGAAACTTTCGCAAAAGTGCATACTCAGGGAGAACACTTCTTGATAATTTAGTGAGAGATCATCTTAAAATGCTACCGTCAATGAAAGCAAGATAAGATGCATAAAGGATAAACATCACATGCAATCAATATAAGTGATATGATATGGCCATCATCGTCTTGTGCTTGTGATCTCCATCTCAAGCTCGTCGTGATCACCATAAATCCTTTGTGCGATACCTTGATCTCCATCGTAGCATCATTGTCGTTCGCCATCTATTGCTTCTCGACTATCGCTCTTGCTTAGTGATAAAGTAAAGCAATTACTGATGCGTTGCATTTCATACAATAAAGCGAAAACCATATGGCTCCTGCCCGTTGCCAATAACTTCGGCTACAAAACATGATCATCTCATACAATAAAATATAGCATCACGTCTTGACCATATCACATCACAACATGCCCTGCAAAAACAAGTTAGACGTCCTCTACTTTGTTGTTGCAAGTTTTACGTGGCTGCTACGGGCTGAGCAAAAACCGTTCTTACCCACGCATCAAAACCACAACGATAGTTCGTCAAGTTAGTGCTGTTTTAACCTTCTCAAGGACCGGCCGTAGCCACACTCGGTTCAACTAAAGTTGGAGAAACTGACACCCGCCAGCCACCTGTGTGCAAAGCACGTCAGTAGAACCAGTCTCGCGTAAGCGTACGCGTAATGTCGGTCCGGGCCGCTTCATCCAACAATACCGCCGAACAAAAGTATGACATGCTGGTACTTGTATCACCCACAACTCACTTGTGTTCTACTCATGCATATAGCATCTACGCATAACACCAGGCTCTGATGCCACTGTTGGGGAACGTAGTAATTTCAAAAAAAAATCCTACGCACACGCAAGATCATGGTGATGCATAGCAACGAGAGGGGAGAGTGTGTCCACGTACCCTCGTAGACCGAAAGTGGAAGCGTAAGAACAACGCGGTTGATGTAGTCGTACGTCTTCACGGCCCGACCGATCAAGCATCGAAACTATGGCACCTCCGAGTTCTAGCACACGTTCAGCTCGACGATGTCCCTCGAACTCCGATCCAGCCGAGTGTCGAGGGAGAGTTCCGTCAGCACGATGGCGTGGTGACGATCTTGATGTTCTACTATCGTAGGGCTTCGCCTAAGCACCGCTACAATATTATTGAGGAGGACTATGGTGGAGGGGGGCACCGCACACGGCTAAGAGATCAAGAGATCAATTGTTGTTATCTCTAGAGATGCCCCCCTGCCCCCGTATATAAAGGAGTGGAGGAGGGGGAGAGGGCCGGCCCCTATGGCGCGCCCTGGAGGAGTCCTACTCCCACCGGGAGTAGGATTCCTCCCCTTCCATGTAGTAAGAGTAGGAGACAAGGAAGGGGGAGGGGGAAGAGAAGGAAGGAGGGGGCGCCGCCCCTCCCCCTAGTCCAATTCGGACTAGTCATTGGGGGAGCGCGTCGCCTGCCTCTCTCTCTCCCCTAAAGTCCAATAAGGCCCATATAATTCTTCCCCCGTATTCCCGTAACTCCCCGATACTCCGAAAGATACCCGAACCACTCGGAACCTTTCCGATGTCCGAATATAGTCGTCCAATATATCGATCTTTACATCTCGACCATTTCGAGACTCCTCGTCATGTCCCCGATCTCAGCCGGGACTCCGAACTCCTTCGGTACATCAAAACTCATAAACTCATAATAAAACTGTCATCGAAACCTTAAGCGTGCGGACCCTACGGGTTCGAGAACCATGTAGACATGACCGAAACACGTTTCCGATCAATAACCAATAGCGGAACCTGGATGCTCATATTGGCTCCTACATATTCTACGAAGATCTTTATCGGTCAAACCGCATAACAACATACTTTGTTCCCTTTGTCATCGGTACGTTACTTGCCCGAGATTCGATCGTCCGTATCTCAATACCTAGTTCAATCACGTTACCGACAAGTCTCTTTACTCGTTACGTAATGCATCATTCCGCAACTAACTCATTAGCTACATTGCTTGCAAGGCTTATAGTGATATGCACTACTGAGAGGGCCCAGAGATGCCTCTTCGACAATCGGAGTGACAAATCCTAATCTCGAAATATGCCAACTCAACATGTACCTTCGGAGACACCTGTAGAGCTCCTTTATAATCACCCAGTTACGTTGTGACGTTTGATAGCACACAAAGTGTTTCTCTGGTAAACGGGAGTTGCATAATCTCATAGTTATAGGAACATGTATAAGTCATGAAGAAAGCAATAGCAACATACTAAACGATCAATTGCTAAGCTAACGGAATGGGTCAAGTCAATCACATCATTCTCTAATGATGTGATCCCATTAATCAAATGACAACTCATGTCTATGGCTAGGAAACTTAACCATCTTTGATCCAACGAGCTAGTCAAGTAGAGGCATACTAGTGACACTATGTTTGTCTATGTATTCACACATGTATTATGTTTCTGGTTAATACAATTCTAGCATGAATAATAAACATTTATCATGAAATAAGGAAATAAATAATAACTTTATTATTGCCTCTAGGGCATATTTCCTTCAATGAGAAATAGCTCCCATGTTTGGAGAGGAAGGTCGTGCGAAACAGAAGTGAAGAGGATGACGAACGACTTTTGCCCGGCGGAAAAGCTGAACTTGTAGTGGGCTTGGCCTAGCTCGCACAAATCTTAAAACGCCGCTTAGCTCTGGAGGAACGCTCGAATGGACTGTATCTAGGGAGCCAAACCCTAGCGATGAAATCAAGCACACGTGGGTGTCACGAACCAGAGAGGAGGGGAGATCGAGATGTGGAAAGGGGGTCGAGAAGCAGAGTAGGTGAGGAGAGCTTGGAGAAGGGGAAATGACAATCGAGATCTTTTCCATTCATGCTCAACATCGCGTCCATGGTACAATATGTAGCTGGCCACTTGGGCTCTCTCACACGCACACATGGCCTCTGGCCCAGCACGCAACGGCTTACATGGCCTTTGGCCCAACACATGACTAGCTAGCTCTGTTGCAGTTCAGTTAACTGAACTGCACTTTCAGTCCGCTGCGGATGACTCATCTGCAGGCGTGACTTGTCCCCTCCTTGAGAAGAAACCTCCTCCCAGATACAGGCCGATGGATAACGTTGCCGTAGGATGTCGTAGTCCTCCCAGGTGGTGGCCGCTGGTGGCATGTTGGACCACTGAACAAGCAACTGGACGACTGGAGTGTCTCCCTTCTTCATCATGCGGCGTTCCAGTATGGAGATCGGTTCAGACTCGTCGGCGGCGAGGTCTGGTACCTTGGACAGTTTCGTGAAAACAGGAGTGTAATCAGGAGTGAAGGGCTTCAACTGGGAGACATGGAATATCGGATGGACGCGGCTGTCCGAAGGCAGTTGCAGTCGATATGCTAGAGAACCAATGCGCTCGATCACCAGGAACGGGCCATAGAACTTGTAGGAGAGGTTGCGGCAGGGGCGGTTGACGACGGAAGATTGAGCGTACGGCTGGAGCTTTAGCAGTACCTGTTCTCCCACATCAAAAGCGCGCTCAGCACGATGGCGATTCGCCTACTTCTTGAAACACGCATGTGCGCGCGAGAGCTGTGCGCGCAACAGGTCGGTGTGCGCGACCCAGTCCAGGACACCGGCTGGCAGCGTGCAGCTGAGTTGAGGAAGGCCTCCCAGGTTGGGTTCTGTGAACGGAGAGCACTTCAGGGACGAGTGATGGGAGGAGTTGTACCAGAACTCCGCCACCGGCAACCACTTGCGCCATTGCTTTGGGGTGTCGTGGACGGCGCACCAGAGGTACATCTCCAGGCACTGGTTGACGCGCTCCATGTGCCCGTCTGTCTGCGGGTGATAGGCAGTGGAGTACATCATCTTGGTGTCTGCCGCTGCGAGTAGCTCGCGCCATATGGCGCTAGTGAAGATCTTGTCCCGATCGGAGACGATGGAGGGATGCACGTCATGGAGCTTGATGACGTGGTCCCAGAACGCGTGGGCGACATGGACAGTGGTGAAGGGGTGCCGGAGCGGCACGAAGTGCGCGAACTTGGTCATGCAATCGATGACGACCATGATGGAGTCGTACCCTTCGGATTTGGGTAATCCCTCGACGAAATCCATGGTTAGATCCTGCCATGGTGCTATAAGTACCGGTAGGGGTTGAAGCTCGCCCCCTGGTGCGTGTTCTCATGCTTGGCATGCTGGCAGACTGTGCATTAGCGCACAAAATCCTCGACGACACGCTTCAGACAAGGCCAGGCAAAGAGTTTGTGCACCCTGTGATAGGTGGCCGTGGTACCGAAGTGGCCGCCCATCGCGTTGTGGTGAAGATCAGCGATGAGTTTGGTCTAAAGTGCTGAGTTGGCACCAATCCAGAGTCGACCTATTTACCGGATCATGCCTTGCTACAGTGTGCACCCTTGATTGTCAGTGTTGATGACAGACAGCTTGGCAAGCAGTTCTTGAGAGTTGGGGTCGGTCTCGTAGGAATTGGCGACTTCTTGAAGCCACTTTGAGTGGCAAATGGACAATGCATCAAGCTCCAGGAGGTGACCGACACGGGACAACCCATCGGCAGCACTGTTGTCGACGCCCTTCTTGTAGCAGATGGAGAACTGTAGCCCCACCATCTTGGACATGGCCTTGCACTGGAGATTGGTGACCAGCTGTTGATCGTCGAGTGCACAGAGACTCTTGTGGTCAGTGACTATCTCAAACGGAGCATGCTGCAGGTACGGACGCCACTTGTCAATGGCCATCATCATGGCGAGAAATTCCTTCTGGTATGTGGAGAGCTTTTGGTTGCGCACTCCAAGAGCCTTTTTGAGGTAAGCCACTGGATGGCCGTCTTGCATAAGCACCGCGCCCATGTCGGTGTCGCGCGCATCAGTTTCGATGGCAAATGGGCGCGTGAAGTTTGGTAGCGCCAACACGGGCGTGCTCACCACTACAAAAAAATACACTTCCGTGATGATACGTGTTTGTCACAGTATGTCGCGTTTTTTGTCATGCATGTACATCCATGACGATTTTATGACAGAATCAAGATAGTCATACATGTGCTGTCGTAGAAGTGTTCCATGACATTACCAAAATTATCATCACGGAAGTGTCCACTTCCATGACGATAAATCGCGCGTCACAGAAGTGCTTTCGTCAAGGGTGACCAACACGTGGCATCCACTGTAACGGAACGCCGTTAAGCTATCGGATCGGGTTTTGGATCCGATAACCCGTTAACAGCCCCGACCAATGGGAAATTTCCACGTGTAAAATTCTTATTGGCCGGAAGAAACACGTGGCAGCTCGTCAGTGGGTTAGATAGGCGCCTATGATATGTCGACACGTGCCACGGCCCACCACTGGCCCATTTAGCTTACAAAGCCAGCCCGTTTGACTTGGTCAAAAGTTAATGGGTTGGCCCATGAATAGCCTGTTAACGGTCTCTTCGCAAATAGCCCATTTTACGGCCCGTTAACTCACGACCCGTTAGGCCCTAAAGGAAATCGGCCCAACAACGTCATGTGGGCCGTCGAATATAACACCAGCCCATTTCACTTTCGGCCCATGTATGGCCCGCGACGTCTTTCGGCCCATATGAGGCCTTCGTATCTTTCAGCCCTTTACAGGCCCACAGTGACTCTAGCTCATAATGAATAGTAATTTTCTTTGTACCCGTTAACGGCCCGTCATTTACATGGGCCGTTTCCAGCCCGTGTTAGCTTTCGGCCTATTGACGGCCCATATGTTCTTGGGCTCCTTTTCGGCCCTCGATTACTTCTGGCCCGTTACTGGCCTATTCAATGGGCCAAATTCGGCCCATGGCAAGAGTCGGCACGTTACTGGCATGTTCCCCTAATGGGCCAAATTCGGCCCATGGCAAGAGTCGGCCCGTTACTGGCCTGTTACCCTAATGGGCCAAATTCGGCCCATGGCAAGAGTCGGCCTGTTTCTAGCCTGTTAACCCATTGCGCCTTTTCCAGCCCGTCCTATATTCTGGCCCATTAACGACCCGTTATGCCTGTGACAGAATTAAGCCTTTGCAGTCCTAGGGCCTGTTAACGGCCCTTTTACCATGCTGGGCCGATACCAATTATGCCCGATCACGGCCCATGTAGACCCATTTATCCGACCGCCGAGGCCCACCGATTCTGAGCCCATTTATCGATGGCCCGAGGCCCACCGATTCTGAGGCCATTTATCGACGGCCGTAGGAGACCCATGGATCCTACGGCCCGTATATGGCCCATGGTAGTTGCGGCCACTAGCAAACCAGGGAAAAAGAAGACTAGGAAATAAATAAGGCCGAAACTAACGCTAGGCTATTAAGGCGATTGCACAGATTACATCCACTCGGCATCAAAGATCGCCACCAGTGCAAATA
This sequence comes from Aegilops speltoides, assembly GCA_021437245.1. Lineage (NCBI taxonomy): Eukaryota > Viridiplantae > Streptophyta > Magnoliopsida > Poales > Poaceae > Aegilops > Aegilops speltoides. The sequence goes on along the minus strand of CM038147.1, from coordinate 463,637,162 downwards.
TAGGGAACACCCTACACTATAAAAAATGGCTTGCTGTTTTCTTCAGCCGGTGGCTGCATGTTAAGAATAAATTTTGTATTGCACCAAAATAAATTACAACTATATAACAAAAGGAAGGCTGGCATAAAACTTAACAGTCTAGCAGATAAATGCACCACTAGAAGTTCGGAAGCTCAGTTCATTTGACCTGACTGTTACGTTTTCATGTTGTATTGTCCGATGGAGCACCATAACCCTCGCCTTCATTTCCCCTAGGCTCCTGAACAACATAACAAATGTCTGATAGTCTGTTTTCAAAACCATGCATATCTTGATGACATTGAGCAATGTTTCTCCTTGTTTCACAATGGGCCTCTGTTAGGGAATGGACTTGTGTCTGGAGCGCAGATACAACATTGCTTTGAGCTTGCATATCTTGATCATGAGGTAGTTTGGACGATATTGCCTTAACAACCAACCTAGTATTACGCAGGAACGTGCTTTTGGCACTGTTAGTGGACAGGTACTGACCCACTACAGCAAGAGCTGACATTGCGGTTATAGTTGCCTCGCCACTTTCAGAAGGTGGCGGTTCCACCATTTTTCCATAGCTCATTTGAAAAGTTGAGGTTTTACATTAGTAGTACCAGAAAGAAGATATTAAGGAGGCAGCAAAACCAAACAAAATAGCTTTGGTCTATATACACAACTTATTCTAGTGAACCCATGTAAAATATTAGTTGTATTTTATTGCAAAGTACATAATAAAACCAGGTTCCAAACATATGACCATGTACCATCACTAATGTATTGTCTATTTCTTCACATTGTCTTTGAGGGCTAAGGATAAAGAGACGAAGTTTATAATACGTAAGCATAGTATGACATCATTCATATCACAAAACAACTCGAAATGGATAAAGCAGCAATTGTAACGTTATGCAGGCAAGTCCACCTGAGAACTAGATTACGGGTCAAGATCAAAGGAACATCACTCCTCTCTTTTAAACCTTGTAAGGTGCAATGATACGCTAAGACAATTGTGTATAAAATTGAAAAGAGTAATAGACATTGGCTGCAAACCATGCAGTTCAAGGAACAAGTCAGAGTAAGTAGTAATTAAAAGGCATGAGGATTAAGGACTTACAACAGCGGCTTTGACTGGTGTAGTCATGCCCTTCTTCTTGCTGGTGTGACAGTCCTTGAAGATTTCCACAGCATTTGGTTCAGGTACTTTTTGGTCCTTGCGGGCTTTCCTCTGCATTTCGAACAAGTCAATATAGATCTAATAATATGGTACAGCGAAAAGAGTGAAATAGTAGCTAATTACAAGAGCCTCGTAGTGTGCAATATAGCTACAAGATCCTGTCGTCTGTTGGAATTTCACTTTCATACGGTTGGCCTTGTTCTTTGAACAGTTCACCTACAAGAAGATAGATTTGTGTGGAACATGTGTAAATAGGACTTCAACATGTGATCACATATATATAATGTACCTGATACTTCGGATCAGACCAGTGTTTAACAAGGCCCCTCCAGTCTTCATCCGATATATTTTCCACTTGAGATGTTTGGGAAAGTTCACTGTTAGCCTTGCCTTCAAAGTGAGTATTCCTCAAGTTATACCGATACTGTCGCAGAGCAGACTTGAAAACATGGGTGCAAGCTTGTCTGGTTGCATCATCTTGGCTATCCAACTTGAACCTCATCTGTTGAAAATTATGGGAGTCTCATTATTAGCAACCTAGAAAGTATGGGACAGAGCAAGACGATATTACTAGTTTCCATACATAACCATACTTACAGATAAATGTTCGAGGAAGGTGTTGAACTGGGTTTCGTCTTTGTCATTCCTATACTGAATCCATGTTGGGAGGATACATACATGACACCTAACGACAACCGCTACCTCTGATACTAACTTGGTTGACTCTGTAGCATCACGTGGCCTTTTTAAACCTGCCTCAAAACGGATCTCCATTATTCCTCCTCTAGATTTAGTTAACCTATCGAGCATTATCCGTGATGTTTGTTTCCTCTTGAGCCTAGGTGCTAGTCCAACAACGAACATAGGAAGTGTTAGTGTACATCAAACTGTGAGACTACATATAAAGAAGCATGCAACTGTAACTTGACTCCAGCAACTACCTTCTTGCTGTTGAAGCTCACAAGGTTCATCTAATATTGCCAACTTGTCTTGTGTCAAGAGTGCTTGGGAAGTAGTGTCAGGTGCCAAGGGAGCTTGGGAACGTGCTGCTAGCTCGATTGGCCGACGAGTAAGTCGTCTGTTGGTAATCTTGTGGTAGGTGTTGCAAGAACTAGGGTTGTCTCTGCTTGTTTGGTGGCAGCTATTTGTTTCTGTTTGGCTTTTTGCACCTCGTGTAGCATGGGATGCCATGTTTGTAGAATTTTCCTTTGGACTTTGACCTTCTATTGCACCATCGATTACCGTGAGAATCGCAAGATTCATCCGCTTCTCATTCCCTGCCATTCATGTTTCTTCCTCTTTCTCTGTGCCATGTTAAGTCAAGCCGACAAGAAAAATGAATAACAATTTAGTTCTTCAGAACAAATTGATGCGTGATGCAGACGAACTGAACTTTGATGTTATATAACCACATGATAGGAGGATGTAATATGTATGAAAAACAGGACGGAAGAGATAACCAGAACTATGATGTGTAAACTAAGAAGAAGACATTTCACCAAATTATAAGCAATGCAATGGAAGGTAGACACCATATGAAAGATGCTACAAATATCGCTCTGCCAAGTTAACAGTGTGTCATCATAAATGGCGTTTAAATAAATGTGAAGCAGTACAAGAAATAAATCATATGCAAGATGCAAACAACATCACACTACCATGTTAGAGGTCTCTCGTCATTAGTGCCATTGCATATTCACAGCATTGCATATTCACAGCTTATGATGTGTGAACTAAGGAGAAGGCATTTCAATAAATTAGAAGCAATGAAAGCTAGACACCATATGAAAGATGCAACGAATATCACTCTACCAAGTTAAAATTGTCTCGTCATAAGTGCCATTTCAACAAATTAGTAGTACAAGCTAGAAAAGAATGTGAGATGTAACCTATATCACACTCCGAAGTCAAACGTGTCTTATGATAAGTGATTGTTGCAGGTTACACAATAGTAGTAATTTGATGTAAGAACATGGTGTGATAGGCAGATATTGTATGTTCTAGAAACAGGAACACGTGTCTTATTCAAGTATAATGTGTAAAGTAAGCAGATGGAATTCAACAAAATTAGAAGCAATACAAGCTAGACATCACACATAACATGCAACCACATATAACAGTGCCAAGTTCAAGGGAGCACCGGTGATTCTGCACTAGGGGAGACGTGCTCATCATAAACACAGCTTTGTTGAGTGTCTATGCATGTGTTGTCTTGGAAATCATCTTGGGGTGTGGAGGAGTAGAAACTGTAGAGGCCCTCCGTTCGGAAGGAGCACCTTTATCCGCTGCCTTGCTAACTTCCTTCCACTTTATTGATTTTGAATTGTCAAGTAAAACCGACAAGAAAAAGCAATAAAATTCTCTCTTCAGAACTCATTCATGCATGATACTGACAATCACTACTTTGATGTAAGGCAAACACATGATACCAGGATGGAATATGTACGAAAAATAGGACGGCATGGCATGTTCACAATTGTTTGTGTAAACTAAGCAGAAACCATTCCGGCAAATAAGAAGCAATGCAAGCTAGACACCACATGAAAGATGCAACCAATATGACTCTGCCAAGTTAAAAGCGTCCCATCATAAATGGAATTTCAACAAATTAGAAGCCGCACATGCTATAAATCATATGAAAGATGCAACTAATATCGCACTGCATATACTAAAGGTGTCTCGTCATATTGATTGATGCGGGATACAAAAAAACAATAGTTTTATGTAAGGACATGCTTAATAGACAGATGTACTATGTACTAAATACTGAGAAGGCATGTCACATTAACAGTATAATGTATAAGCTAAGCGAGACTAGCACATGCAGTTTAACCAGATTAGAAGAATTACAATCTAGACACCATATGCAACATGCAACCACATATCACGCTGCCAAGTTAGAGCAAGCACTTGTGATGCTAGTGTAGAAATGCTGTAATCAACGAGCTCGTTCACTATCTTCATCTAGCATTTACATTTCTTGAGAATCATGTCGGAGGTCGTGCTGCATTCTTTAAATGAGGAGTAGTCCCTTGCACGCCTGCCTCGTCATAAGTGATTGATGAGGGATACACAAGAACATTAGTTTGATGTAAGAACATGGTTAATACATCGATGTACTAGTATGTACCAAAAGCGAGTAAAGGCATGTCATATTCAAAGGTATAATGTGTAAGCTAAGCGGATGCAATTTAACCAAATTGGAAGCAATACAAGCTAGACATCCGGTTTGGAGTGGTGAGCATGATCATCTAGGACACGAGAGCCTGGTGGGAGGCGGGCTGCTTCGCCACCATCGCAGCTTTTTAGTTGGCTTCGGTGATGCCTATCTTTCTTTGGGCTTGTCCTTGGCTCGGCCGGTGCCACGACTAGCTATTTGTCTTCTGGTGCTCATGGGATGGTGGTTCATGTAAAAAAAATATCTTTCCTTATCTTACCGACTTCAGCCTTTCGGATACAAGCTAGACACCATATGGAACATGCAACCACATATGACACCGCGAAGTTAAAGCAAGCACCTGGGATGGTGGTTCATTGCGAGCGAGGTCATCAACTCTAGAGCTACGTTTACCGTCTCCATCTGCTGACACTGCACCCTTTATAGTGCTGTAGCATTGCTATGTCTTGCGCTTGTGTTGGTTTTCCTCGAAGAGGAGAGGGTGATGCAGCAAAGTGCAGCGTAAGTATTTCCCTCGGTTTTCAGAACCAAGGTATCAATCCAGTAGGAGGCTCCTCAAAAGTCCCACGCACCTACACAAACAAACTGAGAACTCACAACCAACGCAATAAAGGGGTTGTCAATCCCTTCACGGCCACTTGCGAAAGTGAGATATAATAAAGATAGTATGATAAGATAAATATATTTTTGGTATTTTATAATATAGATGCAAAAATTAAAGATGCAAATGAAGTAGATTGAAAGCAAATATGATAAGAGATAGACCCGGGGGCCATAGGTTTCACTAGAGGCTTCTCTCGAGAAAGCATAAGTATTACGGTGCGTGAGGGAGTCCTGGACTAGGGGGTGTCCGGACAGCCGGACTATCATCGTCCGCCGGACTCCAAGACTACGAAGATACAAGATTGAAGACTCCGTCCCGTGTCTGGATGGGACTTTCCTTGGCGTAGAAGGCAAGCTTGGCGATACGGATATGTAGATCTCCTACCATTATAACCGACTCTGTGTAACCCTAGCCTTCTCCGGTGTCTATATAAACCGGAGGGCTTTAGTCCGTAGGACACAACATACATTACAACAATCATACCATAGGCTAGCTTTAGGGTTTAGCCTCCTTGATCTCGTGGTAGATCCACTCTTGTACTACCCATATCATCAATATTAATCAAGTAGGGCGAGGGTTTTACCTCCATCAAGAGGGCCCGAACACAGGTAAAACATCGTGTCCCTTGTCTCTGTTACCATCTGCCTAGACGCACGATTCGGGACCCCTACCCGAGATCCGCCGGTTTGACAACGACATTGGTGCTTTCACGAGAGTTCCTGCGTGTCGTCACCGATAGGCTCGATGGCGTCTTCAATCAACAACGCAGTCGTGGTGAGATTTTCTCCCGGACAGATCTTCGATTCGGCGGCCGCTGCGGGCTAATTCACTTGGCCATCCGAGTAGATCGAAGCTACGCCCGCCATCGGTCGATTCGGAAGCCTAAACTTCACGGCCGACATCCGCGGGGACTTGATCTTGACGGGCTCGAGCTACGACCAAGCGCCGCCTTTATTACGATGGTAATGATCTAGCTCTGCCGCTGAACAGTGCCTTGGTGGCCGCACAAGAATCCGCTTCGACCCTTAGTCCGAAGCCGATCGTCCAGATCGAGGGTCGGTGGTTGGACACCGCCTCGGGGGCTGTAACTTCTACGGTGATGGAGCCGAACACTAACCTTGTCCCTTGCGAAGCTCGTGACTCCGAGGTGCCGGACTCCTTGCCGGACTCCGGACCTCCCACGCCCCTGCCAATCGAATCTGATTGGGCGCCGGTTATGGAATTCACTGCCGCGAACATCTTCCACCACTCACCCTTCGGCGACATCCTAAATTCGCTAATGCATCTCTCGCTATCCGGAGAGTCTGGCGGATTATGGCCGGATGGTTGGGATATGAGCAGCGAAGAAATTCAGAACCCACCCACCACCCACTTTGTAGCCACTGCCGACGATCTAACCGACATGCTAGACTACGACTCCAAGACATCGGCGCTATGGGCGGCGATGCGGAGATTTAACAGAACCAGTGCCTACAGGCGCTGGAAGACCACCTCGTCATACGACATATACATGGTGGACACCCCAAAAGAGCGGGACGGCGAAGAAAGCGTGAGGCAGATTCCTTAAAGAAATAGCCCAAGCGCCCGGCGTCGTGGCGCCGCTCTAAATCCCGCCACAGCAAGAATGGAGATCCCAGCACAGAGATAATAATACCCCGAGAGTGTCAGTAGAATCCCTCCGGCAAGACTCGGTAGCGAGGAGGATGCGAAGCAAGCCCTCACGAGAGGGGCGGCAGATTTAAGAGGTTGAGGATTATAACTATATACCTCCCTCCGAAGACGAGGCAAGCCTCAACGACGCCAATTTAATCGTGCCCGAGGATCCCGTCGAACAAGAGCATTTTAAACGCAGGCTTATCGCCATGGCAAATAGCCTAAAGAAAAAGCAGCAGCAGCTTCAAGCTGATCAGGACCTGCTGACCGATCGATGGACCGAGGTCCTCGCGGCCGAGGAGTATAAACTCGAACTCCCCTCCAAAAGCTACCCAAGATGCAAGTTGCTCCCCCGATTAGAGGAGGAAGCATACATACCTTCATCACCAGCGCATGATACGGCCGACCGACCACCCCGTGGTCGCGACAGAGAGGCATCCAGGCCCTCCACCAAGACTGTACCCCGGCATCGCTCCAAAAGTACGAAGCCAAGAGGGAACGCGCCGGACTTGCGAGACGTATTGGAGGACAAAGCAAGGCAATCCAGATCCATCTACGGATCACGTGGGCAATAATCTAAAGACTCTGAATTTTTGGGACGCCTTCTAGGCAAAGTTGATTCATCATCACTCCCATAATCATTAAAATTCATATTGCAAAACATAGATCTAATCGGAGACGCGTCAATAACTTTAAGATCCTCATCATTATTTTCATGAAGACTAGAAGAACACGCTTTTATAAAGCTTTCTTTTTTAGCACGCAATCTAGCGGTTCTTTACTTGCACTCGTCAATGGAAATTCTCATTACTTTCAGAGACTCGTTGATACCATGCTTAGGAGAAGAAGATACAAGTTTAAGAGAATTAACATCAAGCGAAAGTCTATCAACGTTCCTAGCCAAATCATCAACTTTGAGCAATTTTTCTTCAAGCAAGGCATGAAAATTCTTTTGAGAAATCATAAATTCTTTCACACTATTCTCAAAATCAGAGGGCATCTTATTAAAATTACCATAAGAATTATTGTAGGAATTTCCATAATTATTAGAGGGATTACTAGGGAACGGTCTAGCATTAAAATTTCCTCTATAAGCGTTGTTTCCAAAACTATTCCTACCAACAAAATTCACATCCATAGATTCATTATTATTCTCAATCAAGGAAGACAAAGGCATATCATTGGGATCAAGAGGAGTATTTTTAGTAGCAAACATCTTCATAAGTTCATCCATCTTTTCACTCAAAACATTGATTTCTTCTATAGCATGCACTTTTTTACTAGAAGATCTTTCGGTGTGCCATTGAGAATAATTAGCCATAATATTATCAATAAATTTTGTAGCATCTCCTAACGTGATTTCCATAAAGGTGCCTCCCGTGGCCGAATCTAAGAGATTTCTAGAAGCAAAGTTCAAACCTGCATAAAAATTTTGTATGATCATCCATAAATTCAAACCATGAGTAGGGCAATTGCGAAGCATCAATTTCATTCTTTACCAAGATTGGGCACATGCTCATGATCAAGTTGTTTAAAATTCATAATATCATTCCTAAGAGTGATGATCTTAGCGGGAGGAAAATACTTAGAGAGATAAAAGCATCTGTGCACTTGTTCCAAGAATCAATACTATTTTTAGGCAAAGACGAAAATGAAACTTTAGCATGATCTCTAAGTGAAAACGGAAATAACTTCAATTTGACAATATTGTTATCTGTATCTTTCTTCTTTTGCATCTCACACAAATCAACAAAACTGTTTAGGTGAGTAGCAGCATCTTCACTAGGAAGGCCGGTGAATTGATCTTTCATAACAAGATTCAACAAAGCGGTATTGATTTCACAAGACTCAACATCATTAAGAGGAGCAATCGGAGTACTAAGGAAATCATTATTATTGGTATTCACACAATTTGGTATTATCTTGTGCCATGGCGACAAGTAATCCAACACACAAGCAAACAGAAAAACGGCAAGCGGAAAAGAGAGGAGGAGATTGGGAAAGAGAGGGCGAATAAAACGGCAAGGGTGAAGTGGGGGAGAGGAAAACGAGAGGCAAATGGCAAATAATGTAAATGCGAGGGAGATGGGTTTGTGATGGGTACTTGGTATGTCTTGACTTGAGCGAAGACCTCCCCGGCAACGGCACTAGAAATCCTTCTTGCTACATCTTGAGCTTGCGTTGGTTTTCCTCAAAGAGGAGAGGGTGATGCAGCAAAGTGTAGTGTAAGTATTTCCCTTTTTTTAGAACCAAGGTATCAATCCAGTAGGAGGCTCCTCAAAAGTCTCATGCACCTACACAAACAAACTGAGAACTCTCAACCAACGCAATAAAGGGGTTGTTAATCCCTTCACGGCCACTTGCGAAAGTGAGATCTAATAAAGATAGTATGATAAGATAAATATATTTTTGGTATTTTATAATATAGATGCAAAAATTAAAGATGCAAATAAAGTAGATTGAAAGCAAATATGATAAGAGATAGACCCGGTGGCCATAGGTTTCACTAGAGGCTTCTCTCGAGAAAGCATAAGTATTACGGTGGGTGAACAAATTACTGTCGAGCAATTGATAGAAAAGCGCATAGTTATGAGATTATCTAGGCATGATCATGCATATAGGCATCACGTCCATAACAAGTAGACCGACTCACTCTGCATCTACTACTATTACTCCACACATCGACCGACTCTCGCCTGCATCTAGAGTATTAAGTTCATAAGAACGAGTAACGCATTAAGCAAGATGACATGATGTAGAGCGATAAACACATGCAATATGATATAAACCCCATCTTGTTATCCTCGATGGCAACAATACAATCGTGTCTTGCAACCCTTTACATCCTTCGGGTAAGAACACGCAAGATTGAACCCAAAGCTAAGCACTTCTCCCATGGCTAGAAAGATCAATCTAGTAGGCCAAACCAAACGATAATTGAAGAGACTTGCAAAGATAACTCAATCATACATAAAAGAATTTAGAGAAGATTCAAATATTATTCATAGATAAACTTGATCATAAACCCACAATTCATCGGATCTCGACAAAGACACCGCAAAAAGAGATTACATCGAATAGATCTCCACAAGAGAGGGGGAGAACATTGTATTGAGATCCAAAAAGAGAGAAGAAGCCATCTAGCTAATAACTATGGACCCGTAGGTTTGTGGTAAACTACTCACAACTCATCGGAGGGGCAAGGATGTTGATGTAGAGGCCCTCCATGGTTGCTTCCCCCTCCGTGAGTCTTGCAAGGGCTCAAGATGGGATCTCACGGATCTGAAGGTTCTGGCGGTGGAAATTGTGCTTCGTGGTGCTCCTTGATGTTTTCGAGGTACGTAGGTATATATAGGAGGAAGAAGTACGTCGGTGGCCGCCCGAGAGGCCCATGAGACAGGGGGCGCGCCCTACAGGGGGGGCGCGCCTTCCTATCTTGTGGGGCCCTCGGAGGCTTCTTGACTTGCACTCCAAGCTCTCCGGATCAGATTTGTTCCAAAAATAACGCTCCCGAAGGTTTCATTCCGTTTGGACTCCGTTTGATATTCCTTTTCTTCGAAATACTGAAATAGGCAAAAAAACAGCAATATGGGCTGGGCCTCCAGTTAGTAGGTTAGTCCTAAAAATGATATGAATGTGTAAAATAAAGCTCATAAACATCCAAAAGGGGTAATATAATAGCATGGAACAATCAAAAATTATATATACGTTGGAGACGTATCAAACGTGTCGTGCATACCCGCGAAGAAAGCTGGCGCGACTTCTCTCTTTTCTTTGCTGCTTCTCTTTCGGCAGACTCTGAAATACCCTTGCAGAAAAACACAATAGTGAGAGTATGGGTGAAGTGTGTGCAGAACTAGTGCACTGTAAAAGTAGTAGATAGCAGGTGGCTGAAAAATAAATGACAGGAGACATATGATAGCTCTACAACATTGCATGGCAAACAAAATTAGATTCTACTCTGTATGATTTTGTAATATATGAGCACAGGAAATGCAGGTACTCCTCCAGCACACCACCACATGTGGTCATATCTCGACTGAAAATAAATAGGTCAGTCGATTTTTTAATGAACCGTTCGATCTATAAGGTACGGGCAGATGGCCTTCGTCTACCTCCCGCCAGTCACTGTTGACGATCTTTCTCGAACCGCCTGCGACCACCGGCCCAGACCCCTGCCTCCGCCGCCCCGCCCTTCCATCAACCTCACACCACCGCCGTGCTTGGCAGCGCCCCCAGGCCATCCTTTAATCCGGCCGACCTCCAGATCGGGTGCCAGTAGCTCTAGGCCGCACACGCCCCTAAGATAAACACCAAGGGCGCTGCTTCCCCAGCGTAATAGGCGTACTAGCGCCTATTACGTCGGGGAATGCTTTCATTAATTGGGAATCAACTGGCCAGAAATTGAAATTCAGGGGGGTGACGGACCTCTAGCTAAGGTGAAATAGTATATGAGGAGAAACCTTGTGCATCGTGAGTTAGTATCAAGAAGAAGCGTTCAACTAGTGTCTTCTGTGGGATGAATACCGTGCAAGCAGAGACGTAAGATTTGCACGAATAAGGGAAGAGGAGTACCTTTTTCGGTTGCCGGTGTGGTCACCTCCACATGTCGCGCCGATCTTCTTCTTTTACCGAGGAAACCGATGTTACGGAGGTGCGAGCTTGGGCGAACCCATGGCCAAATTGTTGACTGTGTTGCCATGGCCGCATGTCGGCGGAGGGGAAGCAGATCCGAGGCGGCGAAGGACGGCGTAGCAGGAACAACTCCGGTGCGGTGGAGGGTGGCGGACGCCGGGGTTTTGCGGCTGGTGGAGAGGTAGTTTTGGTGCCCACGGAGTACGAATGGGGAATCAGACGGGTGGGGGGAACCATGTTTTGGTCTGGGACGTGCTTGTTTTTGGCTTTTTGAGCAGAAGATGGGACGCGCTTGTTTGAAATTTGGGAAAGTACAAACTTTGCCCCCTCTTAAATTCGGACCTCTCATGGGTCGAGGTAGGATGGTAATCCAGGTGTCCCAAATAGTGGGCGGGGCGATTTGACGCAGCGCATGTGTGCTTAGCGGCCATTGTGTATGAATGTTTTTTGAGGCGGTTGTGTGGCGTCTAGATGAAGCTACAAACCTACCCGGTTTAGACCTTTGGACGTCGGGCGGTAGGTTTCACGGTCGGAGTTATTAGAAAAGTAATTTCCTTGTACTACCAAACATTGGTCTCACGCGGTTTCGGGCGAGTAGAGGCTCTTTTGGCTCTTCGTTAGAAATTTTGAAACACAAGCATTCACGTTTAGAGTACTCTTGAACTATGAGGACTGACCTAAATAGACAACGTTATAATTGACCTTGTATGTTTGAAAACCTCATTAAATTATCCGCTTCTTTTTGAAATTTTGAAACTTGAAAATCCTATAACTACGATTATTTTGGAATGGAGGAGCTAAATTTGAATCTATTTTGTACACGACTACATATGCTATTATGTACAAAATCAGAGCAAAGATTGGTGCCCCCATAATTTAGGTATGGTTTACAAATGCCATGATATCAAATTCAAATAATTGAATGGAATTCACATTTAATTCGATTTTTTTAAACCACCTTAAGTTGAATTCAAATGTATGCTAGTTCATAGGTAGCTATTTATAATGTCCATTGTGTAACTTTCGTATGAATAATGTGCTTTACACACACAACATGAACTATACTCACGTTTATATTCGATTGCTAAAGCGATGCATTGTCTGGAGTTCAAAATACTAACTATGTGGATCAATTGTGTCGAATAATAACATAGACATGCTCAAATTTGATAGAACCTAGATGTCTGATGGATCAATGACCCCTCCTTACGCGAATTGCAAATATCATGATCCCATCCTAATATTTGGATACAATTTATATCTTTAATCAATGTGTAGAGCAGTCTTTTACGTGTAGTTTCACTCTCCATCGGTGGCCTCTCACACATGCTCACACACTCTCTCCCGAGGTGTCTTTCTCGCACACATGCTCTAGATATAACCCTCCCTCCCTCTCGTAACCATTTACAACTGTTTTCACTAACCTTTATCACAAGCACTCTTCCTCTACTTAAACATACACACGCACAATCCTCATCGACCCTTTCTATATACATGGACCGCCTCGTGTCTCATGTACGCACATTATCTTTACTTTGTCTCTCACACATTGTCTCACACCTCTCTTCCTAATCGCAGAGTATGATTCTAGCAGAGCATTCTGTAGGGTGCCCTTAAAGTTAGGTTGGATGAATAGTAATATCGAGATAAAGGGTTACCTTAGTCCGAGAACCTAGGGTTACAAATCCTAGCGGCTTTGTCGATGGACACAGAGTCCTTCACAATTCTGCTATCTTTGTCTTGTACGACTAGTCATCCATGGGTCTTCCTAAATGTGTCATGGGCGACCAATGTGGCGCAGACAGAACCGAACAAAGGGCCTCACCTCGACCCACCGGACCTCACGCGGTGACACACCCTCTGCCCCCACGTCTCATTATCTTCTCACACCCACACATACCAACACAAACACCACACACACAGAAAATTTCTCCTGGTGCCTCTGTTCCCTCCCCCCTTGCATATACACACTCAAGGGAATGGAATCTCTTGTCGTGACGTCATATTCGTCTCTCTCTCTAGACCACTCTCATTTCTCGTGCTATCTCTCCCATGCCCCCCCCCCGTCGGCCCCACTATCCATGCCTCTCTCGAATACGTAATACACACACATACCTCTCTAGGCCCCGCCAAATGCATCAACTACACATTCACACATGTTATATCACGTACCCCATTGATCTAAAAAGCCCTCTCTTCACGTTTATTTCGCATACAACATTCCTTTTGAATAAAGTGTGGCCAAAAAATTATTTTAGAGTTTCTACATATATACAACATTACAAAGTTATATGGAGGAGTACGAACGCTAATTTGCATTGCATGGTGCCCACAATGATATTTATTCTGCACTGTGAATTTGTATATTTTTATACTATATACAAAGTTAGTCATAATAAAGAGAAACGAAGAGCATCTCTCTCTCTCTCCATCGCATACCCCCCTATATGCCCCTTTCACGTATGCACACAAAACTATCTCCAGGTCCTCTAAAAGTAAGCCCCCAGAAAATTCACGCGTGTTTCATCTTTCTCTCGCGATATATGCAATGACGATCATTGTATTTGAAGCGAAAGCACGATACGTACATTGGACTTCATAATCCACTCATTACGGTCACCATTTACGTTTAGTGGTTATTATCTGATCCACGGGCTCACCGTACAACTCAGATTTGCTCATGACATGACTAGTTGACCAGTTAAACGCTCCACGTGGCACCTCTAGTGTTGCATCACATTATCTCACTACCATCGTGCCCACCTATCGACTTGTATCTACTCTACATCTACACTCTTATAAAATACACTCTTATAAAATACACTCTTATAAAAAACAGAGTTGGTGATGATGGTGTGCCTGCCATCCTGCAATATAGGCCATCCGATTTATATCTGACGGATAGGAAAAAAACTATGGCAATTTTGCAAAAAGGAACCCACACACCTCTCCACATTTGCAAATAAGGCCTTCCCTCATTCATCCTTTTCTCTCACAAGATAAACAAGTCATACAAATGCATCTTGATGTTACGTGCAACGCACGGGCATCTTGCTAGTAAGAATGAAAACAAACGACAAAAAAATATTTGGACGGCGGTTCGAAGTCATGACCGCGGGCACAGCGGACAAGGTGGCCTTGTATTGGTATGCTGAGCCGTCTGTTTTAACACATAGGAGCTGGTGTGGTGATTATGCACACACGCACGCATGCACACGAACTGCATCCACGCAACACTCACACAAACACATGCACCCACGCACGCATGCAACACTCACACGTACACACGCAGCCACGCACGCACGCAACACTCACACATACACACACACACACACGCACACATGCATGCACACACCAGTACACCACACAACCAACACACACACTCTCACGCTCAAGTGCTCAACCTACACGTGCATGCGCACACATCAGGCCCTGACAGACACATACACAACCAGGTGATTCCCGCGCACGGGTTGGAGCCTTGTCGCGCCTGCGTAAATTTGTGTTTATCTGACCTTTTCCCTATGTGAACTGATAGGTGGGACCCACAAGGAACGTGGTCAATTTAACTAGTCAACATGGCGCCACGCAGACTATTTGGCCGGTAAACAGAGTGCAACTGTGAGCAAGTGACCGTATAATCACCGCAAAACGTATATAGTGACCGTAATTAGCTTATTCTGAAGTTCGGTGACCGTATTACGCTTTTCTCTCTGTAGGCCCTCCAAAACTACATCTCTACATGTTCTCGCATGTTACATCTAATAACTATGCAATACAGCACTACTACTACACTCTAACACAATAAATCATATGTGTTTTTAGTTTTACTAGATATCATATTGTTACCTATAATTATTCAGTTTGCATACATTAAAATTGCCTTTGAAATGTATGGCCAGTATCATCTACTGCGCGGGAAAAATTCCGCCCTTTCCTGTTTAATTGGGTTTGTATCGATGGATCGTGCGAAACAGCAAAACTATAGTACTATACAGTACAAGTGACAGTCCACTGGGCCGTCGTGTCGTCTACTCCTTCGTCATAAGAGTGGAGCACTCGCTTTCATAAATCTTCTAGTCCCTTTCGCCGACATGTGGGACATCAAGCTACTGGGTCCACGTGGCATACCGAAATACAGCGCAGAGCAGCCGGGGTGAAGCACCCCAGTCATGGCGTCGACATAGTAATGAGCAATGAGGCGTCAAATCACAAAGCTGCACCTTTCCCGCAGTTAAGTTGGAGGGACGAAGTAATAATGCTAAAAAAAGAAGTTGGAGGGACGAAGCAACCATCATTTCACTCGTTGCTGAATCCGCTTCTCCCTCATCTTCTTCAACTTAACCACGTGTTGCTTCTGCCGTTGTTCTGCCTCATGTGGGACGCGGATCGGCTAGGTAAGGCACTGACACGTTGGACCGCATGTTAGCAAACCGCCAGGACAACGTCCTCCGAAAATAAGAAACCTCCCCCACAATCCGCGCGGCAAAAGCACCTCCTTTTTACTAATCTTGATTCTATAATATTTTAGATCAATATAATTGAGATTTGTATAGATAGCACACAGGAGCAAAACCAAGTGGTACGGTTAAGGGCATCCACAATGTGTAGCCAAATGTGAAAATAGCTTTTGGCATCATAGGAACCATTGTGGACGGTGTTGCCAAAGCCAAAAAGATGGAACCGAAGCTCCCTGATTGATTGATTGAAGGAATAGAAAAATGCAACGTCTCTCCTCTTTCTCCCATGCTTGGACGCATGTATTACAGTATAGAGCATAGAGTCTACTCCCCTGTCCCTTCTATCACAAATCACAAAGCAGTGAGGCGTCAAATCACAAAAGCACGGATGAAGCAACCATCATTTCACTCTTCGCTGACTCCGCTTCTCCATTGTCTTCTTCGAGAAACCATCTCACCGCACTAGTACTCCTAGTAGTACTAGTAAAGGACTTCCTGGATGCAAATAAGGCGGTTGTCTCGGCTTGCAGGCGGCCCTTGCGAACGACTTACTGTGGTCTCCCTCAATGGTGTTCTCCGTCAGACGCACTTCGCCAAACCACAAAAGAAAAATCGTCGACGTCACCGCAATGGGGAAGGAAGTCAAATATAGTTACTTCCTCCATTTTTTTGTACACAAGGCCAGTATATCAAAATTACAATTTGCAAAGGGTCACTAACACTAATCAAGGCAAAATTGATGGGCTTAGCAACCAAGGACATTAATATCCCATGCATGCATGCGGAAGTGAGAAGGTTGGTTTGCATGGCGCTGCATTAATCAAGCGATGATGATTGAGATGGTTAGCTCTTTGGTCTTTTGAGAAAAAATACGCATTAATTGACACGTGAAACGACGATTTGTATCGATTAAATCCCGCGACGGAAAACCCCATCTTTCTTTTTTAACACTAGTACTCCTAGAACGTACGTACTTATCCTGTTTGGGTCTAGGCCTTGCATTGCCAAACTTCGCCACACATTTTTGCCAAGCTTGCCTAAAGTTTTCAAAATGAGAAGGAGGTACACTTGCGCACGGCTGTCGCGGTCGCACCGCACCCTCACACGGTTGCTCCTGCATGCCGCGGTCGCACCGCGCCCTCACACAGTCGCTCTAGCATGCCACAAACCCAACCAAGGGAACGCACCCTCACTGACACGTGTTGTCGCATGTGAATAAACCAAACTCAGCTATCCTATCGTTGACACATAATTTTCGTTCATAGAGTATGTTTATCCAACTGCATGTTGGGGAGCATCCGTACGGCCCGTGCGGTGGTCTGTTGGGGAAGAAGAAGAGGTGAGGAAGAAGGAAAGAAGGGTTAGGAGACGTAGGATATTCATCCAACCGCCTAAAATGGTAGACTGACCCAAGTCAGGCGACTTGCATAACAAATATAGTATGTTTTTACACAGCAAAAGATCCATAAAAGCAACAACATAAAGAAAAACTATCACTGCTCGCGGAAAGAGACGGCCTCATCGTCTTTGGCTGCCGGCGCAAACCAGCCGTCGCTGCCGACGTGTGTCTTCGCACCGTGGTTGTCCTTGGCCTCCAGCTACTCGTTCAAGCGGAGCGTGCGGGCGCTCTGCATGGACGAGAGCACAGCCCGGTTCAAGTCGAGGACGTCCGGTTCTGCCTACAGGAGGGCCTCGATGGTAGCAGCATCCGCGCGCTCCACGTCGAGTCGAGCCTCCGCCAACCGGTTCAAGTCCAGGACGTCCGGTTCCGCCTGCAGGAGGGCGTCGATGAGAGCGGCATCGGCGCGCTCTGTGTAGAGTCGAGCCTCTGTCGCCCAGTTCATGTCCAGGACGTCCGGTTCCGCCTGCAGGAGGGTCTTGATGGCAGCGGCATCCGCGCGCTCCGCCTCGAGTTGAGCCTCCGCCGCCCGATTCACATCCACGACATCTGGTTTCGCCTGCAGGAGAGCCTCGATGGCAGCGCATGCGCGCGCTCCACGTCGAGTTGAGCCTCTGCCTCCCGGTCCTCCTTTAGTATCACCATGTTGAACCGCTGGTCCGCCTGCACCATGCGGGACTGATACGTCTCCAACGTATCTATAATTTATGAAGCATTCATGCTATTTTAATATATGTTTTGAATGATTACGGGCTTTATTATACACTTTTATATTACTTTTGAGACTAACCTATTAACCGGAGGCCCAGCCCATATTGCTGTTTTATTGCCTGTTTCAGTATTCCGAGGAAAAGGAATATCAAACGGAGTCCAAACGGAATGAAACCTTCAGCAGCGTGATTTTTGGAAGAATATAATCCTCGAGACTTGGAGTTCACATCAGAAGATCCTCGAGGAGCCCAGGAGATAGGAGGGCGCCCCCCTACTGGGCGCGCCCCCTATCTCGTGGGACCCTCGAGCACCTCCCAACCGACTTCTTTCGCCTATATAAGCCTACGTACACTAAAAATATCAAATATCAAGATAGATCGGGAGTTCCGCCGCCGCAAGCCTCTGTAGCCACCAAAACCCTCTCGGGAGCCCGTTCCGGCACCCTACCGGAGGGGGAATCCATCACCGGTGGCCATCTTCATCATCCCGGCGCTATCCATGACGAGGAGGGAGTAGTTCACCCTCGGGGCTGAGGGTATGTACCCGTAGCTATGTGTTTGATCTCTCTCTCTCTCTCTCTCTCTCATATTCTCTCTATGGCACGATCTTGATGTATCGCGAGCTTTGCTATTATAGTTGGATCTTATTATGTTTCTCCCCCTCTACTCTCTTGTGATGAATTGAGTTTCCCTCTTGAAGTTATCTTATTGGATTGAGTCTTTATTTGAGAACACTTGATGTATGTCTTGCCGTGTTTATCTGTGGTGACAATGGGATATCGCGTGCCACTTGATGTATGTTTTGGAGACCAACTTGCGGGTTCCGCCCATGAACCTATGCATAGGGGTTGGCACATGTTTCTTGACTCTCTGGTAGAAACTTTGGGGCACTCTTTGAAGTACTTTGTGTTGGTTGGATTTATTTGAGATTGTGTGATGCATATCATATAATCATGCCCACGGATACTTGAGGTGACAATGGAGTATCTAGGTGACCTTAGGGTTTTGGTTGATTTGTGTCTTAAGGTGTTATTCTAGTACGAACTCTTTAATAGATCGATCCGAAACAATAACTTTGAGGTGGTTTCGCACCCTACCATAATCTACGTTTGTTCTCCGCTATTAGTGGCTTTGGAGTGACTCTTTGTTGCATGTTGAGGGCTTGTTATATGATCTATCTATGTTATTATTGTTGAGAGAACTTGCACTAGTGAAAGTATGAACCCTAGGCCTTGTTTCCTATCATTGCAATACCATTTACGCTCACTTTTATCATTAGTTACCTTGCTGTTTTTATATTTTCAGATTACAAATACCTATATCTACTATCCATATTGCACTTGTATCACCATCTCTTTGCCGAACTAGTGCACCTATACAATTTACCATTGTATTGGGTGTGTTGGGGACACAAGAGACTCTTTGTTATTTGGTTGCAGGGTTGTTTGAGAGAGACCATCTTCATCCTACGCCTCCCATGGATTGATAAACCTTAGGTCATCCACTTGAGGGAAATTTGCTACTGTCCTACAAACCTGTGCACTTGCAGGCCCAACAACGTCTACAAGAAGAAGGTTGTGTAGTAGACATCAAGCTCTTTTTTGGCGCCGTTGTCGGGGAGGTGAGTGCTTGAAGCTATATCTTTAGATCTTGCAATCGAATCTTTTTTGTTTCTTGTTTTATCACTAGTTTATTTTATAAAAGAAAACTACAAAAGAATGGATTTGAGTTTGTCTCATACGCTTCATTTTTTTGATATCTTTTATGATTATGATGGGAAGGAAAATTGTGCTCAAGTGCTAGAAGAAGAATGCATTAAAATGCTTGCTACTGAATGTCACGCCCAAGATGCGACCCTATCCTAAAGGAACTCGAAGGTCCCACCAAGGATAGAAGCGCATCTTGAAGACGCTTTTGCAAGGTGGATATCATTACATCAACATTACATAATAGTGGGGATACATCCAATACATACAATGTCACATGAATACAACAATACAACATACAAGAACAACATCCGACTACGAATGAATCATAAGCGAAACTCAAACAATATCCACTCGCTAGCCCAGGCTGCCGACACGAACCTATCCCCGATCAAAGAAGAAGCGGAAGAAGAACTCCAAACAAGCAAACATCGCTCTCGTCATGATCATCTCATAACCTGTACTGCAATCGTTGTTGTAGTAATCAGGAGCCACGAGGACTCAACAATCCCATTACCATGGGTATCAAGACTAGCAAAGCTTAATGGGAAAGGAAGGGGTAAAGTGGTGGCGTTGCAGCAGCGACTAAGCATAGTATGGTGGCTAACATACGCAAATGAGAGCGAGAAGAGAAACAAAGGGCGGTCGTGGCGCTAGCAATGATCAAGAGGTGATCACGAACACCTACTTACGTCAAACATAATCTAGAAACCGTGTTCACTTCACGGACTCGCGAAAAGAGACCATCATGGCTACACACGCGGTGATGCATTTTAATTCGGATCTGGTGTCAAGTTATCTACAACGGACATTAACAAATTCCCATCTGCCACGTAACCGCGGGCACGGCTCTCGAAAGTTTATACCTGCAGGGTGTCCCAACTTAGCCCATGACAAGCTCTCGCGATCAACGAGGAATAGACCTTCTCCCGGAAGACCCGATCGGTCTCGGAATCCGGTTTACAGGACATTTCGACAATGGTAAAACTAGACCAGCAAGACCTCCGGCGTGCCGACATCCCGATAGTAGTAGCGCGTATCTCGTCTCGAAGCCACGACCGGATGAGCACTACGCACAACTAGAACCAGCCCTCAAGTTTCCCGAGGTGGCGTTGCAAGTGGCTCTAGTTTGGACCAACACTTAGACAAGCATTGGCCCGGGGGGGCTAAAATAAAGATGACCCTTGGGATGTGCGACTCCCAAGGGAAAAAAGGTAATAGGTGAGGCAAATGGTAAAACCAATGTTGGGCCTTCTTTGGAGGAGTCTTATTCAAAGCGAACGTCAAGGGGTCCCATAAATCACCCGACGCGTTAGGAGCGCAAAATCCGGGAACATAACACGGTATGGCGGAAACTAGGGCAACAAGAGTGGAACAAAACACGGGCATAAGGCCGAGCCTTCCACCCTTTACCAAATATATAGATGCATTAATAATATAAGAGATATTGTGATATCCCAACATAACCCTGTCCACCATGGAGCAATCTTCAACTTCACCTGCAACTAACAACGCTATAAGAGGGGCTGAGCAAAGCGGTAACATAGCCAAACAACGGTTTGCTAGGAAGGGTGTCAAAGGTTAGATGTTCATGGCAATTCGGGAGGCTTGAAGAGCAAATGATAGGTAACGCAGCATAGCGATAGAACGAAGCAACTAGCATAGCAATGATAGTAGTGAGATCCAGGGTAGCGGTCATCTTGCTCGAAATCCCGCTAGGAAGAAGAACGAGTCCATGAAGAAGACGAGCGGGAGTAGTCGAACGAATCCTCCCAATCGCAACATTACCGGAACTAAGAAGCAACACCGGAAAAAAACAAACAACATGGTAAATGCACAAGCATAAACATGCCATGATGCACAAACAAGTATGATGCATGTCCGGTTTAAATGAGGCATGGCATGGCAAAGTGCAACAAACAAAACTACAAATTAAGTGGAGCTCAATATGCAATAAGTTGCATATTGACGAAACACCACATCCATTATTTAGTTCTCTCTCGTTATAAGCTACTCAACAGTACTAAATGTTATTAAACATGGCAAGGGGTGAAGCAAAAGTAAACTAACTATTTAGTAAAGTTTAAATGAGGCCGAAACAACAAACAACAATTCCGGAAAATCCCCATATGCATATTTAGAATTAGCTACTGTTCTGCCCTAAAACATATTTTAAAGTTGTTAAACAGGAAAATAAAGTGGACCATGTTAAACTAGGCATTTTTCCACCCCATTTACATATAAAGTTTATTTAAAACCGAGCTACGGTTATTTAGTTATGAAATAAATCATTTTAGCATGGCATTTATGCAAATTAATCAAACAACATTTTAAACATTTTAAACATGGATGAAAGTGGCATATTATTAATCTACAAAAAATTCTAAGCATTTTACATGTTTAAATCATTTTAATCCGATGCACGGTTCACGAGTTATTAAATGCATGATCATGAAGGGGTTTTCTGCAAATATGAAAATCCTGGAATAATAGCTAAATCGCAACTGAGGAAAAAAACACAATCGGGCTGAATCTGGGCTCTGGGCTGGGGAGCTGCTCACATTGGGCCTGCAGGCGTGTGAGCTGGGCTCGGGCGTGGAGCGGGACGCGTCAACGGGCTGGTCGGCGCTCGTCGTCCTCCCTGCTCGAAGCAAGCAGGAGGCGAGCAGGCGTTGGGGCAGCAGTCGACGGCTGGGCGAGGAACGGCAGGCGGCGGATCCGCCAGAAGGGTCACGGAAGCGGCGGGGATGGATGGATCCACCTCGGATCCGCGAGCGAGGATCCATGGTGACGGACGCGAGCTCGGATTGCAGCCGTCCATGGCGATGTCGTGGGGATCCTGCTCGAACAGATAGACACAGGGGGTCGGGTGAGAGAGATTGATAGGAAGGAGGCGACACAGGAGAGGTGCGGCAACCTGCTGGTGGTGGGGAGCTCCAGCGACGAAACTGCAGAAGACGGCCTTGGAGCGTTGGTGCTCGAGGCGAGGGGCATCTCCTCGAGCAGGAAGAAGAAGCAGGGCGCGGTGGAGGTTCTGGAGGTCACCGTTGAGGCGGCTGGCCGTGCGAGAAGATGAGGCCGAGCGCTCCTGCTCGGGCCTCGGGAAGAGAGGGGGGCGGCAGCTGTTCGGTTCCTGCAGAGAGAGGGAGCATGAGAGGGGAAGAAACAAGGAGAAGAAAGGGAAAGGAAGGAGAGGCGCGAGCGTGGCTGGCCTGGCGGATTAGCACGGGGACGATGTGGATCGAGGGAGGCAAGGGGCCTGCTGTGGATGAGCTCCGTCTCGAGGAGCTCCTGCTCGGGCACAAGCATGGAGACGCGGGGCTGCGGCCAGAGGAGGTTGGTCGGGCACGGAAAAGGAGGCGGTGGTTGGATTGGGTGGAGATGGATCCCGAGGTGGGAGGAGGCTGTAGGTGGCGGCGGCTAGGGGGGACAAAGGAGAGGATTTCTAGGGTTTGAAAAAATGGACTAGGGGGTGGACTATATATGGAAAGGAGGGGAGTTTGGATCATCCGATCGAAATCCGACGGACGAGAATAAATATGCTAGGGAGTCCAATAAATAAAACGATGATGTTTTATAGATGTTTGGGGATGAACCGAATGCAACGGTGATGACTGAGGGGGTTGGGTTCGGGTAAGTTTCGGACGCGCACACAAGGGGGGTTTGGTTGTCACGGACAAGAGGGAAGCAAAAACCTGATTGGTCTGGAACGGTCAGCGCGGGCAAGCGATCCGAGAGAAGGTGATGAAGGCAAAAGGGAGAAACGACAACGACGAACGAATGCAAGTTTGAGAAAACAATGCTGATGCAATGCGCATGATGCTATGAGATGAAATGCAAGACAAGAACAAAATGCAAACAACAGACAAAAACCCAACCACGAAGGAAATATCATAACACATCTCCGGAAAAAGGCAAGAGTTGGAGTTACGAATATGGAAAGTTGTATTCGGGGCGTTACAACACTCCACCACTACGAGAGGATCTCGTCCCGAGATCTAGGATGGCACCAGAGGGAAAAGGAAGAGGAAGAGAAGAGGTAAACTAAGTTGCTTCTTTGACAGACGAGTGAAACCACGAACCTTGAGAGGTTGAGCAATTTAAAAGAAAGAGTACAACAGAGATGAACGAGATTGCAAACAATCCTTAGAAAAGAGGGACAAGGAACATTACGAGAACTTGAAGGTTGGAAAGACATGAATCAAGAGTTTCACGAACGAAAAGAACATGACCACCTCGGTACAATGAGATAGCCAAGGAACAAGAATGACAGAATTTGGACAGCACTCCGGTAGAAAAGAGAAGAAAACTTGATGAGATGAAAAGATATTGAAGAGATGATACAACACTCGGTTAAATGGATAAGCAAGAAAAGAACATGATCCTCAACAAAACGAGGTGATGGGTGAAGAGCACAACATCACAATGCCTCCGTAACAAAAGAATAGAAGTTAGACCGTTGTGATAAAGGGATGGAGAAGAAAATGCCAACTTGCGCCACAAATGAGCTTGGAAGGACCCTTCCAAGAAGGTTAGAATGGAGTTGTTGGAAAACCAACAACAGAAAGAACAAGCTTGTTGTGGGCTTATGGCAAACATCTCAAAATGAAGAGGTGACAACCGACCACTAACAGAAACAATTGATTGGTTGAGATCAATGAAGATAAGAGAAACTTCTTCCACCAAGAGGATAAAGAGCAAGCTTGGGTCATGCATAATCACCACTAATAGTAACAACCCTTAAGGAAGAGCTTTAGGTGCAATCTGACACAAGATAACTCCAACGAAGAAGTTGTTTGGTCGACAAGATCTCTTGAACGAAGAGAAAATGATGGATTTAAAATACCTCATTCTTGACAACCTGTGAATCATGAAACATGAGGAGAAATTGCCAAGAGTGACATAACACCATCTCAAGAGATGAGGTAGAAAGAATTGCACTTCGAAATGCAAGAAGAAGAATACTTGAACTCCTCAAAACAAAACATGTGTTGAGCACCATGTTTATTTTAGAGTATAACTTGGCGGATCATAACTTCGAGAGAAATCTTGAAGAACAATTGAAAAATGAAGAGAATCCTTGATGAACCACCATGTAGAGCCTCCATGAAGAACTCCGGTAATAAAAGGATGATGAGAAGAAAAGAAGTTGAAAACACAAGGTGAAGCCTTGCAATGATTTAGATGTAGCTTCGCAACGAGATAATTGAGAGAGCTTGGAACTCCGAAAAAAGGAAAAGATGAAACACTAGAACCGTGAATTACTTCATCATGAACAATCTTCGGAAGAAAAGAATTGAATCACCTCGAGGAAACAAGAATAAGATTTATTATATGCTTATCCTTCATCAAATTAAATTGATGACAAGCAACGGATTTGGCATACTACTTATTCCCGTAGAAAGGATTAAAAGAGATATAGCGCAAACTTGAGAAGCTATTGATGGAACCACCGGTGGGATTTGGAAACAACAAATGAATGAATGAATGAATTGATACGATGATGAAGGAAGAGAAATCTTGAAGAAACCACCTGGGAATTGAAAATGAACGTAGCAAAGGCACAATTCACCGGGAAGAATTGGAAAATGAATGAAGATACTTGAGGGGATTTAGATACATGAGAATGAAGAGATCATGAACTGATTAGAGGATATTAGAACGATTCACCGGTAAGATTTAGAGAACGATAGCTACACGCTGAGAATGAAGAATTATGACATGATGGCCTTTGCAGGAAAGAAATGGAAACAACTCATGAAATGCTCCGGATGGTAAGAAAAGAATTCTCACAATTGAAAACAATTATGAGAGGATGGCATCAAGCTTGAACTACACATCTTTGGAAGAACGGGCAAGGATTTAAGAGGAACTCTTCTTCGGTCTTCAAATGTTGAGAATGATGATGAGAACCACCATGAATTGTTGAGATACTCCGGAAGAATGAAAACCAAAAAGGTTGAGCCAACAATGAAAAGAATTTGAAAGCGATCTTGGAGAAGGCATGTGACTGATGAAAATTCATTCTTACGTCAAACTTGGAAATGAATTTGAGAATCGCTCCTGATAATTCGAAGAGTCAGGTAAGATCCTGGGAAAAGACCTGTGGGTTAGGGCCCACTCACAAGAAAACACCATTGGAAATGATTTTTAAAGAGAAATTGCACCGGTTGAATTAAATGGCTTGAATGAGATAACAATCTCCAAATATCTTGAACGGATTAAGAATGGAAACACCAATCTTCTGAGATATCTTCAACACTCCGGAACAAATGAATAGCAAGAGGTGAGTGATTAAGAGGTGCATCGACATGAGAAAGCATTAGAAAACGAGGAAAGGAATATGATGAATATCGAAAGCTTGAATTGGACCCAGCGGAGAAGAAAAAAGAACGAAGGATGATGAACTTGAAGCTCGTGAGCATCTTCACGAGGGATCACCGGATCAGAACATTGATTGAAAAGAGTGAAGTGACTTCACATGAATAAATGGATACTTGATTAAAATAAATGAATCCTTGAAGAAAAAGGGTGGGAGGGCGGGAAAACAAAGGCAACTTGGGATGAACGAAACAAACACCGTTGAGAAAAACTTAGAATTGATCTCGCAAATGTTGGAATGATTGGATGCACTTGAAGAGAAGCACACCGGTTGGAAAGAATTGACATGACAATCTCGATGATCAAGAAGGATTAGTATTCACATAGAAATATGAGAACACCATTTAGGAAAAGGTATGGATTCAACATTTGACTTCGAAGCAACTCGAATACCACAAATAAAACAAAACAAACGATTTGGCTTGCAGAATAAGCCGGAACAAATACATATGATAGAGATTTTGTCCGAAGTTTTCGTGGTGGGGCCCACACGGGCTCGATCGTACAGCACCATCATGTACAAGGCAGTGCACATGACATACGAAGTGTCCCCGAATCGGCATAGCCAAGGATTCTTTAAGACACAACGAGACCACTGTAAAACCAACCGTGGATAGGCGGACCACTAGACGTCGAACCCCAATCTCATATCATGCATCTGTCGAAAAGAAATTCTAGGAGCTACTTGAATTCCCACCTATAAACTCCCGAAACTTTCTGGTTATGCAATCTGGTGTTGGGGATACAGGGGAAGCAATATATCTCACCCAAACTAACAATACCTACATCCAAGCTGTATCCATCCGTCAACACATAACCAAGAAAACTCCGAAATCGTGTACCTCAACCTTGAAAAGCATCCGTTATATGAGCTATGGCAATACTCCGTACTCACCTCGAAGATTGGGTTATCGGGTTATCTCACCAACAAGCGCATAAAAGAGATTTTCGATGTCGGCAAAACTCGGTATTCGAAGCGCAGCGATAAAATTATGGCGACAACACCTCGGAGCTCAACTCCGGGACACTTCCACTAAACCCCGACAGAGGCACCAAGACAATGTTCTCATCATAAAACCATCGGAATGATTCCAAGATACCCGCGTGATCCTAAAATTTTTTTTTAGTGAAATTTGAGAAGAGAAGAGTCAAAACTCTACGTCAGGAGTCCTCACCAGAGCGACGAAGGGGGCTGAGGAGTAAAAAGAATCTTACTCTCCGATATATATAATCCTAAGACTCAAAATAGTTTTTTTCTAGACTCAACAACGGCCAACAATCAAGGGGGCTCCTATGGTCAGTCGAGGCTCTGATACCAACTTGTCACGCCCAAGATGCGACCCTATCCTAAAGGAACTCGAAGGTCCCACCAAGGATAGAAGCGCATCTTGAAGACGCTTTTGCAAGGTGGATATCATTACATCAACATTACATAATAGTGGGGATACATCCAATACATACAATGTCACATGAATACAACAATACAACATACAAGAACAACATCCGACTATGGATGAATCATAAACAGAAACTCAAACAATATCCACCTGCTAGCCCAGGCTGCCGACCTGGAACCTATCCCTTGATCGAAGAAGAAGCAGAAGAAGAACTCCAAACAAGCAAACATCGCTCTCGTGTCATGATCATCTCAGAACCTGTACCTGCAACTGTTGTTGTAGTAATCTGTGAGCCACGAGGACTCAACAATCCCATTACCATGGGTATCAAGACTAGCAAAGCTTAATGGGAAAGGAAGGGGTAAAGTGGTGAGGTTGCAGCAGCGACTAAGCATAGTATGGTGGCTAACATACGCAAATGAGAGCAAGAAGAGAAACAAAGGAACGGTCGTGACGCTAGCAATGATCAAGAGGTGATCCTGAACACCTACTTACGTCAAACATAACCCAGAAACCGTGTTCACTTCCCGGACTCCGCCGAGAAGAGACCATCACGGCTACACACGCGGTTGATGCATTTTAATTCGGATCTGGTGTCAAGTTATCTACAACCGGACATTAACAAAATCCCATCTGCCACATAACCGCGGGCACGGCTCTCGAAAGTTTATACCCTGCAGGGGTGTCCCAACTTAGCCCATGACAAGCTCTCGTGATCAACGAAGGAATAGACCTTCTCCTAGGAAGACCCGATCAGTCTCGGAATCCCGGTTTACAGGACATTTCGACAATGGTAAAACTAGACCAGCAAGACCTCCCGGCGTGCCGACATCCTGATAGTAGCCGCGCGTATCTCGTCTCAGGACACGACCAGATGAGCACTACGTACAACTATGTAACGCCCCGGATCCGATGCGCCAGGTGTCCGTCAGTTATTTGCCGTTGTTGCCATGTCTTTGCTTGCGTGTTGCATTTCACCATGTCATCATCTGCATTTCATCTGCATGTTTTTCAAAACTTGCATCGCTCAGTAGTTGCCGTGTTCCCCTTGCTTTGGTTGGCCGTCCCGAGACCAACCGGGTTTTTCTTCCCTCTTGACCGTGACCACCTAACCTCTCTTGCCAGCTCGCAGCCCCCTCACGCGCGCGTCCGAAACTTCCCTGAACCCGACCCGGACAGTCATCACCGTTGGATCCGGATCATCCCCTAACGTCTACAAAACATCCCCGTTTTCTCATTTGGACTCCCTACCTATTTTTTCTCGACCGTTCGATTTTAATCAGAGGGTCCGTTTTGCCCATAAGCTAGTCCACCTAGCTACTTAAACAGCCTAACCCTAGCCCCTAGCTGTCCCATCCACCCATTCCGCCCGCCGCCACCGCTTGGTCGCTCCCCTCGGGATCCCTCCTCGATCCAGATCCACCAACCTCGCAGCGCCCCAATCCATCCAAGCCCGCAGCCAGCCTCTCTCCTTCCCTCGTTTTCAGCATCACCAACCAGAGCCCGATCCAGATCCTCTCCAGCCATCTCGATCCACCTCCATCCGACCAACTCCCGTGATTCCCGCGCCACCAAAAATCCCCACCAGATCGCAGCCTCCTCTCGCTTCCTTGTAGCGCGTCGGCCAGCAGGACGAGAGCCGTCGCCCTTCGGTCCTGCAACGCGAGCACCGAGACCACATCCCCCAAGCACCGGCTCGATCCACCGCCAAAGACGCCTGGTTGACCACCACTGCGACCAGGCCGGAGCTCCGTCGCCCTTCTCTTCCTTCTTCCCCGTTTTCCTCTCTCTCTCTCTCGCTCTCACATCTCTCCCTCTGTCTTGGTTCGTCAACAGGAGGAGCCCCGCCGCCAGCGACCTCTTCTGCATCGCGGCCGTGCCAGTGTAGCAGCGCCTCGTCCACTCGCCGTCATTGCCGCCCGTGGTCTTCCCTGCGACGCCTCGTCGCCGTGCCCAGCCTCAGCTGCCGCCTCGCACGCCACCAACTCCGTCCCGAGCACCCGCAGAAGCTCCTCTGCCATGGATGCCAAGTCCCAAGGTCGTGCCGTCCTACCTCCTCTTCGCCCTCCTCCCAGGAACCTCTCTCACCTCGCTCTCCCGTCGTCGTTTTTTCCCCAGGGAACCAGGAGCTCAAGTCCCGCCATGACCGGCGCCCTCCTTCCCGCGTGGCACGGTGCCAGACATTGCCCGCTCCACCTCTTCGCCCGGTCTCCCCTCCTCGCCGTTGACCGCGCCGGAGTCCTCAGCGCCGCCGTGCCTGCTACATGCTCCATCGACTCGAGCCCCTCGTCGTCCCGCGCCGCTGTCGTCTTCACGAACTGCACCGAGCGCAGTCGAGCTCTGCTTCCCCTGCGTGAGCTCCCTCCTGTTCGTTCAGATCGAGCAGCAGCAGGTCGACGCCCGCGTTGACTGCGCCTCGCCCGCAAGCGACCGCCAGGTGGGCTCCAAGGCCCGGTTGCGCCCCCCAGCCGGCCTCCCGTGCCAGATCGCGTGGCCCAGCGCCCCGACGGCCTCCTCCCCACCGACTGGGCCTAGCCCATGGGTGAGCAGACCCCCATGCGCCCCTCCTCTTGTGTTTTTTTTCACCTATCGGGCTAGCCAGTTTCGGCCCATAGTGTTTTTTTTTCTGGACAGATTTGTCTATTTATCCGGTGAATTACTGTTTTACAGAAAAACCCTTGCTATTCATGCATTTAATAACTCATTAACCATGCATCATATGTAAATAATTTATATATGTAAAATGCTCAGAAAATTGTGTAGATTAATAATATGCCATTTTCATCTATGTTAAAAATGTCTAAAGTGCTGTTTGCATTAATTTGCTAAATGCCATGCTAAAATGATTTAATTCATAACTAAATAACCGTAGCTCGGTTTTAAATGTTCTTTATATGTAAATGGGGTGGAAAAATGCCTAGTTTAACATGGTCCACTTTATTTTCCTGTTTAACAACTTTAAAATATGTTTTAGGGCAGAACAGTACCAAATTCATAATTTGCATATGAGGTTTTTCCGGAAATGTTGTTTGTTGTTCCGGCCTCATTTAAACTTGCCTAAATATTTAGTTTACTTTTGTTACACCCCTTGACATGTTTAACAACATTTAACATTGTTGTGTACCTAAACGAGAGCGAACTAAATAACTCGGATGTGGTGTTTCGTCAATATGCAACTCGTTGCATATTGAGCTCCACTTAACTTGTAGTATTGT
The DNA here is from genome assembly GCA_021437245.1 of Aegilops speltoides. Taxonomy (NCBI): domain Eukaryota; kingdom Viridiplantae; phylum Streptophyta; class Magnoliopsida; order Poales; family Poaceae; genus Aegilops; species Aegilops speltoides. The sequence goes on along the minus strand of CM038147.1, from coordinate 463,606,638 downwards.
GTGTTGCACTTTGCCATGCCATGCCTCATTAAACCGGACATGCATCATACTTGATTGTGCATCATGCCATGCTTATGTGATGGTTGTTTACCATGTTGTTTGTTTCTTTCCGGTGTTGCTTCTTAGTCCCGGTAATGTTGCGACTGTGAGGATTTGTTCGACTACTCCCGTTCGTCTTCTTCATGGACTCGTTCTTCTTCCTAGCGGGATTTCAGGCAAGATGACCGCTACCCTAGATCTCACTACTATCACTGCTATGCTAGTTGCTTCGTTCTATCGCTATGCTGCGCTACCTATTACTTGTTTATCAAGCCATCCCAAATTGCCATGAACCTCTAACCTTTGACACCATTCCTAGCAAACCGTTGTTTGGCTATGTTACCGCTTTGCTCAGCCCCTCTTATAGCGTTGCTAGTTGCAGGTGAAGTTGAAGATTGCTCCATGGTGGACAGGGTTATGTTGGGATATCACAATATCTCTTATATTATTAATGCATCTATATACTTGGTAAAGGGTGGAAGGCTCGGCCTTATGCCTGGTGTTTTGTTCCACTCTTGCCGCCCTAGTTTCCGTCATACCGGTGTTATGTTCCCGGATTTTGCGTCCCTAACGCGGTCGGGTGATTTATGGGACCCCCCTGACAGTTCGCTTTGAATAAAACTTGTCCAGCAAGGCCCAACATTGACTTTTACCATTTGCCTCACCACCACCTATTTTTCCCTTGGGAGTCGCTCTCTCGAGGGTCATCTTTATTTTAGCCCCCCCGGGCCAGTGCTTGTCTAAGTGCTGGTTCGAACCGAGTAGACTGCGGGGCCCCCTCGGGGCAACTCGAGGTCTGGTTTTACTCGTAGGATGTCTCATCCGGTGTTGCCCTGAGAACGAGATATGTGCAGCTCCTATCGGGATTGTCGGCGCATCGGGCGGCTTTGCTGGTCTTGTTTTACCATTGTCGAAATGTCTTGTAAACCGGGATTCCGAGACTGATCGGGTCTTCCTGGGAGAAGGTCTATTCCTTTGTTGATCGCGAGAGCTTGTCATGGGCTAAGTTGGGACACCCTGCAGGTATAAACTTTCGAGAGCCGTGCCCGCGGTTATGTGGCAAATGGGAATTTGTTAATGTCCGGTTGTAGATAACTTGACACCAGATCCGAATTAAAACGCTTCAACCGCGTGTGTAGCCGTGATGGTCTCTTCTCGGCGGAGTCCGGGAAGTGAACACGGTTTCTGGGTTATGTTTGACGTAAGTAGGTGTTCAGGATCACCTCTTGATCATTGCTAGCTTCACGACCGCTCCTTTGTTTCTCTTCTCGCTCTCATTTGCGTATGTCATGCTTAGCCGCTGCTGCAACCTCACCACTTTACCCCTTCCTTACCCATTAAGCTTTGCTAGTCTTGATACCCATGGTAATGGGATTGCTGAGTCCTCGTGGCTCACCAGATACTTCCAAAACAAGTTTGCAGGTGACGCAATCAAGCTCAAGGAGGAGCTCGATAAAGATCTTGCCCTTTGTGTTGTTCCGTTCTAGTTGATCAGTAGTGGAGCCCAGTTGGGGTCGATCGGGGACCTTTGTCGCATTTGGGGTTCTTCTTTTATTTTGGTTCCGTAGTCGGACTTTGATTGTATCTGGATGATGTAATGCTTTATTCATGTAATTGTGTGAAGTGGCGATTGTAAGCCAACTATGTATCTCTTTCCCTTATGTATTACATGGGCTGTGTGAAGATTACCTCACTTGCGACATTGCTTTCAATGCAGTTATGCCTCTAAGTCGTGCTTCGACACGTGGGAGATATAGCCGCATCGAGGGCGTTACAAGTTGGTAATCGAGCCTTCCCGACCTTAGGAGCCCCTTTGCTTGATCGTTTTTAGCGGCGAGTTGTGTCTAGAAAAATGTTTTGAGTCATTTAGGATTATATATATCGGAGAGTTAGGAATTCTTTTTACTCCCGGTCTCTTCATCGCTCTGGTAAGGCATCGACGTAGAGTTTTGACTCTTCTCTTCTCAAATTTCACTAAAAATTTTTAGGATCACGCTGGTATTTTGGAATCGTTCGATGGTTTTATGATGAGAACATTGTCTTGGTGCCTCTGTCGGGGTTTAGTGGAAGTGTCCCGGGAGTTGAGCTCTGAAGTGTTGTCGTCATAATTTTATCGTTGCAGTTCGGAATACGAGTTTAGTCGCCGACATCGAAAATCTCTTTTATGCAGTTGTTGGTGAGATAACCCCGCTAACCCGAGATCGAGGTGAGTACGGAGTATTGCCATGACTCGTATAACGGATGCTTTTGAAGGTTGAGGTACACGATTTCCGAAGGTTTCTTGGTTATGTGTTGACGGATGGATACAGCTTGGATGTAGGTATTGTTAGTTTGGGTGAGATATATTGCTTCCCCTATATCCCCAACACCAGATTGCATAACCAGAAAGTTTCGGGAGTTTATAGGTGGGAATTCAAGTAGTTCCTAGAATATCTTTTCGACAGATGCATGATATGGGATTGGGTAAATCTCTATCATATGTATTTTTTCCGGCTTATTCTGCAAGCCAAATCCTTTGTTTTGTTTATTTGTGGTATTCGAGTTGCTTCGAAGTCAAATGTTGAATCCATACTTTTCCTAAACAGTGTTCTCATATTGCTATGTGAATATTAATCGTTTTTGATCATCGAGATTGTCATGTCAATTCTTTTCCAACCGGTGCGCTTCTCTTCGAGATGATCCCATCATTCTCCCCATCCACAAGATCAATTCTAAGTTTTCTCAACGGTGTTTCTTTCATTCATCCCAAGTTGTCTTTGTTTTTCCCCACCCTCCCACCCCTTTTCTTCAAGGACTCATTTATTTTATCAAGTATCCATTTATTCATGTGATGTCTCTTCACTCTTTTCTTTCAATGTTCTTATCCGGTGATTTCACATGAATATGCTCAACAGTTTCAAGTTCATCATCCTTCATTGTTGTTTCTTCTCCGGTGGATTCAATTCAAGCTTTCAGTGTTGATCATATTCCTTTCCTCGTGTCAAATGCTTTCTCATGCCAGTGCACCTCTTAATCATTCACTTCTTCCTATTCATTTGTTCTGGAGTGCTGAAGATATCTCATAAGACTTGCGTTTCCATTCTCAATCCCTTCAAGATATTTGGAGATTGTTATCTCATTCAAGCCATTTAATTCAACCGGTGCAATCTCTCTTTAAAATCATTTCCAACGGTGTTTTCTTTTGAGTGGGCCCTAACCCACAGGTCTTTTCCCAGATTCTTACCTGACTCTTCTAATTATTCCGGAGCTATCCCAAATTCTTTTCCAAGTTTGATGTAAGAATGAATTTTCATCAGTCACATGCCTTCTCCAAGATTGTTTTCAAATTATTTTCATCTTTGGCTCAACTTTTCCTCTTTTAATTCTCCCGGAGTATCTCAACAATTCATGGTGGTTATCATCATCATTCTCAACATTTGAAGACCGAAGAAGGATTTCTCTTAAATCTTGGTCCATTCTCTTGAATATTCATGGTTCTAGCTTCATGATATCATCAAAATTGTTTTCGATTGTGAGAATTCTTTTCAACCATCCGGAGCATTTCATGAGTTGATTTCATTTCTTTCCTCCGAAGTCCATCATGTCATAATTCTTCATTCTCAGCGTGTAGCTTTCGTTCTCCAAATCTTACCGGTGATTCGTTCAAATATCCTCTAATCAGTTAATGTTCTCTTTGTTCTCATGTATTTAAATCCCCTCAAGTATCTTCATTCGTTTTCCAATTCTTCCCGGTGAATTATGCCTTTGCTACGTTCATTTTCAATTCTTACGGTGGTTCGTTCAAGATTTCACCTCTTTCGTTATCATTTAATTCATTCGTTCTTTCCAATCCTACTGGTGGTTCGTTGAAGACCTTCCCAAGCTTGCGCCATATCTATCTTAATCCTTTCTACGAGAATAAGTGGCATGCCAAATCCATTGTAGGTCATCAATTTAATTGATGAGGGATAAGCATAATATAATTCTTATTCTTGTTTCATCGAGTAAATTCAATTCCTTATTCCGGAGGTTCATCAAAAATTCTTGGTTTCAATTGCTCATCCTTCTTTTTCGGAGTTCCAAGTTCTCTCGGTTATATAATCGCGAAGCTCCATCTAAATCATTGCAAGGCTTCACCTTGTGTTTTCAACTCCTCTTTCTTTTCATCATCCTTCTATTACCGGAGTTCTTCATGGAGGCCCTACATGGTGGTTCATCAAGGATTCCTTTCATTCTTCAATTGTTCTTCAAGATTTCTCTTGAAGTTATGATCCGCCAAGCTATACTCAAAAATTAAACATGGTGCCCAACACATGTTTTGCTAAGGAGCTCAAGTATTCTTCTTGCATTTCGAAGTGCAATTCTTTCTACCTTATCATTTGAGGTGGTGTTATGTAATTCTTGACAATTTGAGTTCGTGTTTCATGATTCACATGTTGTCAAGAATGAGACATTTTAAATTCACCAATCTCTTCGTTGGAGTTTGTGTCAGATTTCACCTACAGCCTTCCCTAAGGAATGTAGCTATTTGTGGTGCTTATCAATGATCCAATTTTCTCCTTCTCATCTCGATGAAGAAGTTTTTCATCTCTTTGGTGCTCTCAGTCAAATCAATTGTTTCCATTAGTGGCCGGTTGTCACCTCATCATTTTGAGATGTTTGCCATAAGCCCACAACAAGCTTGTGCTTCTCGTTGTTGATTTTCCAACAACTCCGTTCGATTCTTCTTTGCAAGGATGCTTTCCAAATTCAATTGTGGTAGAAGATGTCATTTTCTTCTCCGTCCCTTTATCCCAACGGTCTAGTTCCTATTCTTTCGTTCCGGAGGCATTGTGATGTTGTGCTCTTCACCCATCACCTCGTTTGGTGAGGATCGCCTTCTTTTCTGGCTTATCCATTTAACCGGAGTGTTGTATCATCTCTTCCATATCTTTTCATCTCATCAAGTTTTTTCTTCTCTTTTCTACCGGAGGGCTGTCCAAATTATGTAATTCTTGTTCCTTGGTTATCTCATTATACCGATGTGGTCATATTCTTTCCGTTCGTGAAGCTCTTATTTCCATGTCTTTCAACCTTCAAATTCTCGTAATACTCCTTGTTCATCTTTTCTAACGGATTGTTTGCAATCTCGTTCATCTCTGTTGTACTCTTTCTTTCAATTTGTTCAACCTCTCAAGGTTCTTCGGTTTCACTATTTTGTCGAAGAAGCAACTTAGTTTTACCTCTTCTCTTCCTCTTCCGTTTTCCCTCCGGTGCCATCCTAGATCTCGGGACGAGATCCTCTCGTAGTGGTGGAGTGTTGTAACGCCCCGGATCCGATGCGCCAGGTGTCCGTCAGTTATTTGCCGTTGTTGCCATGTCTTTGCTTGCGTGTTGCATTTCACCATGTCATCATCTGCATTTCATCTGCATGTTTTTCAAAACTTGCATCCGCTCGTAGTTGCCGTGTTCCCCCTTGCTTTTGTTGGCCGTTCCGAGACCAATCGGGTTTTGCTTCCCTCTTGACCGTGTCCACCTAACCTCTCTTGCCAGCTCGCAGCCCCCTCACGCGCGCGTCCGAAACTTCCCCGAACCCGACCCGGACAGTCATCACCGTTGGATCCGGATCATCCCCTAACGTCTACAAAACATCCCCGTTTTCTCATTTGGACTCCCTACCTATTTTTTCTCGACCGTTCGATTTTAATCAGAGGGTCCGTTTTGCCCATAAGCTAGTCCACCTAGCTACTTAAACAGCCTAACCCTAGCCCCTAGCTGTCCCATCCACCCATTCCGCCGCCGCCACCGCCAGTAGCTCCCTCGGGATCCCTCCTCGATCCAGATCCACCAACCTCGAACGCCTAATCCATCCAAGCCCGCAGCCAGCCTCTCTCCTTCCCTCGTTTTCAGCATCACCAACCAGAGCCCGATCCAGATCCTCTCCAGCCATCTCGATCCACCTCCATCCGACCAACTCCCGTGATTCCCGCGCCACCAAAAATCCCCAGCAGATTGCAGCCTCCTCTGCTTCCCGCGCGCGCTGTCGGCCAGCAGGACCGAGCCGCCGTCGTCCTTCGGTCCTGCAACCGCGAGCACCTGAGACCCTGTCCCCCAAGCACCGGCTCGATCCACCGCTACAGCACGCCCGTTGACCACCGCTGCGACCAGGCCGGAGCTCCGTCGCCCTTCTCTTCCTTCTTCCCCATTTTCCTCTCTCTGTCTCTCTCGCTCTCACATCTCTCCCTCTGTCTTGGTTCGTCAACAGGAGGAGCCCCGCCGCCAGCGACCTCTTCTGCATCGCGGCCGCGCCAGTGTAGCAGCGCCTCATCCACTCGCCGTCATCGCCGCCCGTGGTCTTCCCTGCGAGGCCTCGTCGCCGTGCCCAGCCTCAGCTGCCGCCTCGCACGCCACCAACTCCGTCCCGAGCACCCGCAGAAGCTCCTCCGCCATGGATGCCAAGTCCCAAGGTCGTGCCGTCCTACCTCCTCTTCGCCCTCCTCCCAGGAACCTCTCTCACCTTGCTCTCTCGTCGTCGTTTTTTCCCCAGGGAACCAGGATCTCAAGTCCCGCCATGACCGGCGCCCTCCTTCCCGCGTGGCACGGTGCCAGACATCGCCCGCTCCACCTCTTCGCCCGGTCTCCCCTCCTCGCCGTTGACCGCGCCGGAGTCCTCAGCGCCGCCGTGCCTGCTACTTGCTCCGTCGACTCGAGCCCCTCGTCGTCCCGCGCCGCTGTCGTCTTCACGAACTGCACCGAGCGCAGTCGAGCTCTGCTTCCCCTGCGTGAGCTCCCTCCTGTTCGTTCAGATCGAGCAGCAGCAGGTCGACGCCTGCTGTTAGCTGCGCCTGCAAGCGACCGCCAGGTGGGCTCCAAGGCCCGGTTGCGCCCCCCAGCCGGCCTCCCGTGCCAGATCGCGTGGCCCAGCGCCCCGACGGCCTCCTCCCCACCGACTGGGCCTAGCCCATGGGTGAGCAGACCCCCATGCGCCCCTCCTCTTGTGTTTTTTTTCACCTATCGGGCTAGCCAGTTTCGGCCCATAGCGTTTTTTTCCCTGGACAGATTTGTCTATTTATCCGGTGAATTACTGTTTTACAGAAAAACCCTTGTTGTTCATGCATTTAATAACTCGTTAACCATGCATCATATGTAAATAATTTATATATGTAAAATACTCAGAAAATTGTATAGATTAATAATATGCCATTTTCATCTATGTTAAAAATGTCTAAATTGCTGTTTGCATTAATTTGCTAAATGCCATGCTAAAATGATTTAATTTATAACTAAATAACCGTAGCTCGGTTTTAAATGTTCTTTATATCTAAATGGGGTGGAAAAATGCCTAGTTTAACATGGTCCACTTTATTTTCCTGTTTAACAACTTTAAAATATGTTTTAGGGCAGAACAGTACCAAATTCATAATTTGCATATGAGGTTTTTCCGGAAATGTTGTTTGTTGTTCCGGCCTCATTTAAACTTGCCTAAATATTTAGTTTACTTTTGTTACACCCCTTGACATGTTTAACAACATTTAACATTGTTGTGTACCTAAACGAGAGGAACTAAATAAACTCGGATGTGGTGTTTCGTCAATATGCAACTCGTTGCATATTGAGCTCCACTTAACTTGTAGTATTGTGTGTTGCACTTTGCCATGCCATGCCTCATTAAACCGGACATGCATCATACTTGATTGTGCATCATGCCATGCTTATGTGATGGTTGTTTACCATGTTGTTTGTTTCTTTCCGGTGTTGCTTCTTAGTCCTGGTAATGTTATGATTGTGAGGATTTGTTCGACTACTCCCGTTCGTCTTCTTCATGGACTCGTTCTTCTTCCTAGCGGGATTTCAGGCAAGATGACCGCTACCCTGGATCTCACTACTATCATGGCTATGCTAGTTGCTTCGTTCTATCGCTATGTTGCGCTACCTATTACCTGTTTATCAAGCCATCCCAAATTGCCATGAACCTCTAACCTTTGACACCATTCCTAGCAAACCGTTGTTTGGCTATGTTACCGCTTTGCTTAGCCCCTCTTATAGCGTTGCTAGTTGCAGGTGAAGTTGAAGATTGCTCCATGGTGGACAGGGTTATGTTGGGATATCACAATATCTCTTATATTATTAATGCATCTATATACTTGGTAAAGGGTGGAAGGCTCGGCCTTATGCCTGGTGTTTTGTTCCACTCTTGCCGCCCTAGTTTCCGTCATACCGGTGTTATGTTCCCGGATTTTGCGTCCCTAACGCGGTCGGGGGATTTATGGGACCCCCCTGACAGTTCGCTTTGAATAAAACTTGTCCAGCAAGGCCCAACATTGACTTTTACCATTTGCCTCACCACCACCTATTTTTCGCTTGGGAGTCGCTCTCTCGAGGGTCATCTTTATTTTAGCCCCCCCCCGGGCCAGTGCTTGTCTAAGTGCTGGTTCGAACCGAGTAGACTGCGGGGCCCCCTCGGGGCAACTCGAGGTCTGGTTTTACTCGTAGGATGTCTCATCCGGTGTTGCCCTGAGAACGAGATATGTGCAGCTCCTATCGGGATTGTCGGCGCATCGGCGGCTTTGCTGGTCTTGTTTTACCATTGTCGAAATGTCTTGTAAACCGGGATTCCGAGACTGATCGGGTCTTCCTGGGAGAAGGTCTATTCCTTCGTTGATCGCGAGAGCTTGTCATGGGCTAAGTTGGGACACCCCTGCAGGGTATAAACTTTCGAGAGCCGTGCCCGCGGTTATGTGGCAGATGGGAATTTGTTAATGTCCGGTCGTAGATAACTTGACACCAGATCCGAATTAAAACGCATCAACCGCGTGTGTAGCCGTGATGGTCTCTTCTCGGCGGAGTCCGGGAAGTGAACACGGTTTCTGGGTTATGTTTGACGTAAGTAGGTGTTCAGGATCACCTCTTGATCATTGCTAGCTTCACGACCGCTCCTTTGTTTCTCTTCTCGCTCTCATTTGCGTATGTCATGCTTAGCCGCTGCTGCAACCTCACCACTTTACCCCTTCCTTACCCATTAAGCTTTGCTAGTCTTGATACCGATGGTAATGGGATTGCTGAGTCCTCGTGGCTTACCAGATATTTCCAAAACCAGTTTGCAGGTGACACAATCAAGCTCAAGGTGGAGCTCGATAAAGATCTTGCCCTTTGTGTTGTTCCGTTCTAGTTGATCAGTAGTGGAGCCCAGTTGGGGTCGATCGGGGACCTTTGTCGCATTTGGGGTTCTTCTTTTATTTTGGTTCCGTAGCCGGACTTTGATTGTATCTGGATGATGTAATGCTTTATTCGTGACATTGTGTGAAGTGGCGATTGTAAGCCAACTATGTATCTCTTTCCCTTATGTATTACATGGGTTGTGTGAAGATTACCTCACTTGCGACATTGCTTTCAATGCGGTTATGCCTCTAAGTCGTGCTTCGACACGTGGGAGATATAGCCGCATCGAGGGCGTTACAAACTAGAACCAGCCCTCAAGTTTCCCCGAGGTGGCGCTGCAAGTGGCTCTAGTTTGGACCAACACTTAGACAAGTATTGGCCCGGGGGGCTAAAATAAAGATGACCCTTGGGATGCGCGACTCCCAAGGGAAAAAAAGGTAATAGGTGAGGCAAATGGTAAAACCAATGTTGGGCCTTGCTGGAGGAGTCTTATTCAAAGCGAACTGTCAAGGGGGTCCCATAAATCACCCGACCGCGTTAGGAACGCAAAATCCGGGAACATAACACCGGTATGACGGAAACTAGGGCGGCAAGAGTGGAACAAAACACCAGGCATAAGGCCGAGCCTTCCACCCTTTACCAAATATATAGATGCATTAATAATATAAGAGATATTGTGATATCCCAACATAACCCCGTCCACCATGGAGCAATCTTCAACTTCACCTGCAACTAACAACGCTATAAGAGGGGCTGAGCAAAGCGGTAACATAGCCAAACAACGGTTTGCTAGGAAGGGTGTCAAAGGTTAGATGTTCATGGCAATTCGGGAGGCTTGAAGAGCAAATGATAGGTAACGCAGCATAGCGATAGAACGAAGCAACTAGCATAGCAATGATAGTAGTGAGATCCAGGGTAGCGGTCATCTTGCCTGAAATCCCGCTAGGAAGAAGAACGAGTCCATGAAGAAGACGAACGGGAGTAGTCGAACGAATCCTCCCAATCGCAACATTACCGGAACTAAGAAGCAACACCGGAAAAAAACAAACAACATGGTAAATGCACAAGCATAAACATGCCATGATGCACAAACAAGTATGATGCATGTCCGGTTTAAATGAGGCATGGCATGGCAAAGTGCAACAAACAAAACTACAAATTAAGTGGAGCTCAATATGCAACAAGTTGCATATTGACGAAACACCACATCCATTATTTAGTTCTCTCTCGTTATAAGCTACTCAACAGTACTAAATGTTATTAAACATGGCAAGGGGTGAAGCAAAAGTAAACTAACTATTTAGTCAAGTTTAAATGAGGCCGGAACAACAAACAACAATTCCGGAAAATCCCCATATGCATATTTTGAATTAGCTACTGTTCTTCCCTAAAACATATTTTAAAGTTGTTAAACAGGAAATAAAGTGGACCATGTTAAACTAGGCATTTTTCCACCCCATTTACATATAAAGTTTATTTAAAACCGAGCTACGGTTATTTAGTTATGAAATAAATCATTTTAGCATGGCATTTATGCAAATTAATCAAACAACATTTTAAACATTTTAAAAGTGGCATATTATTAATCTACACAAAATTCTAAGCATTTTACATGTTTAAATCATTTTAATCCGATGCACGGTTCATGAGTTATTAAATGCATGATCATGAAGGGGTTTTCTCCAAATATGAAAATCCTGGAATAATAGCTAAATCGCAACCGAGGAAAAAACACAATCGGGCTGAATCTGGGCTCTGGGCTGGGGAGCTGCTCACATTGGGCCTGCAGGCACGCGCGGAGCTGGGCCTGCACGTGAAGCGGACGCGGTCAACGGGGCTGGGTCGAGCGCTCGTCGTCCTCCCTGCTCGAACGAAGCAGAGGAGGCGAGTAGGGCGTTGGGGCAGCAGGTCGACGGCGCGGGGCGAGGAATTGCAGCGCGGAGGCGGGACCGGCCAGGAAGGGTCACGGGAAACGGCGGGGATGGATGGATCCACCTCGGATCCGGCGAGGCAGGGATCCATGGTTACGGACGCGAGCTCGGATTGCAGCCGTCCATGGCGATGTCGTGGGGATCCTGCTCGAACAGATAGACACAGGGGGTCGGGTGAGAGAGATTGATAGGAAGGAGGCGACGCAGGAGAGGTGCGGCAACCTGCTGGTGGTGGGGAGCTCCAGCGACGAAACTGCAGAAGACGGCCTTGGAGCGTTGGTGCTCGAGGCGAGGGGCATCTCCTCGAGCAGGAAGAAGAAGCAGGGCGCGGTGGAGGTCCTGGAGGTCGCCGTTGAGGCGGCTGGCCGCGCGAGAAGACGAGGCCGAGCGCTCCTGCTCGGGCCTCGGGAAGAGTGGGGGGGCGGCTGCTGTTCGATTCCAGCAGAGAGAGGGAGCATGAGAGGGGAAGAAACCAGGAGAAGAAAGGGAAAGGAAGGAGAGGCGCGAACGTGGCTGGCCTGGCGGATTAGCACGGGGACGATGTGGATCGAGGGAGGCAAGGGGCCTGCCGTGGATGAGCTCCGTCTCGAGGAGCTCCTGCTCGGGCGCGAGCGTGGAGACGCGAGGCTGCGGCCAGAGGAGGTTGGTCGGGCACGGAAAAGGAGGCGGTGGTTGGATTGGGTGGAGATGGATCCCGAGGTGGGAGGAGGCTGTAGGTGGCGGCGGCTAGGGGGGACAAAGGAGAGGATTTCTAGGGTTTGAAAAAATGGACTAGGGGGTGGACTATATATGGAAAGGAGGGGAGTTTGGATCATCCGATCGAAATCCGATGGACGAGAATAAATATGCTAGGGAGTCCAATAAATAAAACGATGATGTTTTATAGATGTTTGGGGATGAACCGAATGCAACGGTGATGACTGAGGGGGTTGGGTTCGGGTAAGTTTCGGACGCGCACACAAGGGGGGTTTGGTCGTCACGGACAAGAGGGAAGCAAAAACCCGATTGGTCTGGAACGGTCAGCGCGGGCAAGGCGATCCGAGAGAAGGTGATGAAGGCAAAAGGGAGAAACGACAACGACGAACGAATGCAAGTTTAAGAAAACAATGCTGATGCAATGCGCATGATGCTATGAGATGAAATGCAAGACAAGAACAAAATGCAAACAACAGACAAAAACCCAACCACGAAGGAAATATCATAACACATCTCCGGAAAAAGGCAAGAGTTGGAGTTACGAATATGGAAAGTTGTATTCGGGGCGTTACACTGAATCTTTGAATGATGAGCATGATTGCAATGTTGTTAGTATGAACTCTTTGAATATCCATAGTACTAATGATGATTGCACTAGTTATGATGAAAATGTCTCCTATAAGCATGTTGATTTTTGTGGAGTGCATGTTTGCATGAACCCACCAAATAGAGAAGATATATATTGCAAGAAGCATAAGCATTTAGAAACTAAATGGTTGCAAGAAAGGCTAGATGTGAGTGCTGAAAATTTAAAATTCCTTTTCCGTACTTGTGAACTTTGCAATGTACGTGGTCATTTACATATCCAATGCAAATTGTTTCATGACCGAATCGTGTCCAAAAATTGTGATGATTTGATTTCCCTTGCACATTATAATGAACTTAGTTTGCTTTTGGGTTATGAAGAGTTGAAACGTCTAACTAAGCCTATTCCAGAATTTAATCTTAAGCATTTCCTTGATATTGATCTAGAAAAGATATATATGTTTTGTGCGGAGAATTGCATTGAAAACCCTTATATTGCCAATTACCTAAAGAAAAGAAAGCAAATAGAAGATGATGAGAATACTAATGAAAAGGAAGAGACTTCCCAATATCCTCCTATTATTTCTTACGATGAATCAGGTAACGAGGAGGAGCTTTCTATTCAACCAATCTCGTCAATAAGGAGCTCAAAGAGGAAGGTTGAACCCACACATAATGTGAAAAAGAAAAGGAAAAGAAGGGGCAACAAAGGTAAAAAGGTATCCCTCCCAAATGATGTTGCTCCTACTACTCATTGTAATGATGATAATTGCTATACTATTGGTGCTATCCATACTATTAATGATGAGAGTGATTATGCTTATGATATGAAAAGGCCCAAGCTTGGGGAAGCTGTGTTTGATGAGGATGAAATATTTGAGAATATATTTGCTGAAATTAATGTTGTCCTAAGCTTGGGGATGCTATGTTTAATGAATATGATATTTTTAGCATCCCAAGTTTTGATATGCAAAGTTGTTATGATGATAGCATGCCTCCTATTTATGATGATTATATTGATGAAAGTGGGTTCGGAAGAGTGTCAACTTTAGGAAGTAGTGGTCCCACTATTTTGGAGGATGTTGAATTTTATTGTGATGAATACAAAAGTGGATTTGGAAGAGTGTCAACTTTATTTAGTGATTCCACTATCTTGGGAGAGGTTTCAATCGATTATGATGAGAACAAAGTTGCTAATTATGATGATTATTGTGATGAAACTTATGCTATAAAAAGTAGTGATGATTATATTTATAAATCTTGTCAAGATTATGATTACCCTTTTTCTGAACATTACTCTTTTAATGTGGAAACAATTTTTAGTGTTCAAGTCTCTTATGATACTCCCACTATTCCGAATGAGAAGAATTTTGCTTATGTGGAGAGTAGTAAATTTTCTATGCTAGTAGATCATGAAAAGAATGCTTTAGGTGCTGGTTATATTGTTGAATTTATTCATGATGTTACTGAAAATTATTATGAGGGAGGAATATATGCTTGTAGGAATTGCAATAATGTCCAGTTTCCTCTCTATGTGTTGAAAATTTTGAAGCTATTCTTGTTTTACCTTCCCATGCTAGTTGATTATTGTTCCCATAAGTTGTTTGCTCACAAAATCCCTATGCATAGGAAGTGGGTTAGGCTTAAATGTGCGAGTCATATGCTTCATGATGCTCTCGTTATTTTTCAATTCTTATCTTTTATGTGAGCATCATTGTTATCATCATGCCTAGCTAGAAAGGCATTAAAGAAAAGCGCTTGTTGGGAGACAACCCAATATTTATCCTTACTGTTTTTGTGTGTCCACATGATTATGCCACTATAATAATCATGTTTTATAGCTTTTGTTTCAACAAAGTGCCAAGTAAGACCTTTAGGATGGCTTTTGGTGATAGTTGTGTTGATCCTGCTGAAAATCAGAAACTTTTGCACCCAGTATATTAGTTTTGTTAATTCACAGAAACGTGATCTTGATCTGATTATTTTTTATCTGGATTGGTACACGAATTGCTTAGGACTTCCTAATTTGGTAGGATTTTTGGAGGTCCATAAGTATACGTTTGATACATATTACTACAGACTGTTCTGTTTTTGACAGATTCTGTTTTCTATGCGTTGTTTGCTTATTTTGATGAATCTATGAGTAGTATCGGAGGGTATGAACCGTATATAAGTTGTAATACAGTATATGTTACACCAATATGAATTTAGAATGAGTTCATTACAGTACCTAAGTGGTGGTTTTATTTTCTTATACTAACGGAGCTTACGAGTTTTCTGTTGAGTTTTGTGTTGTGAAGTTTTCAAGTTTTGGGTAAAGATTCGATGGACTATGAAATAAGAAGTGGCAAGAGCCTAAGCTTGGGGATGCCCAAGGAAACCCAAGGTAATATTCAAGGACAACCAAAATCCTAAGCTTGGGGATGCCCCGGATGGCATCCCCTCTTTCGTCTTCGTTCATCGGTAACCTTACTTGGAGCTATATTTTTATTCACCACATGATATGTGTCCGCTGTTGCAAAAATTCCCTAGAAAAGTCAGAGCATGATATAATGTTGAAACTTTTTGCATAATGAGCTATGATAAATTTACTACAGTGGGAATTTTATTTCATAATTTTTTGGAGTTAGGGAAGTATGATGAATCTTGCATTCTTTACAGGCTGTACTTCTTTGACAGATTGCTGTTATGTTTGCATTGTTTGCATATATTTGCTTGTTTAATGATTCTATTTGAGGATAGGAGTATTAAATTTGCAGAGGCATTTAGTATTCAATGTTGAATAATAATTTTAGTGATTTGTTACAGTAGAAAATGATAAGGTTTTGCATTGGTTTATACTAACCTATCTCACGAGTTCTTGTTGAGTTTGTTGTGGATGAAGCTTTTGAGAAATAGAGGAACCATGATATTGGAGGAATTAAGGAGACACAAAAGTTCAAGCTTGGGGATGCCCAAGGCACCCCAGATAATATTTCAAGAAGTCTCAAACGTCTAAGCTTGGGGATGTCCCGTTAGGCATCCCACCTTTCTTCTTCAACAACTATCGGTTAGTATCGGTTGAGCCTAAGTTTTTGCTTCTTCACTTGAGTTGTGCTATCCTTACAATGTCATTTTGTTTTGCTTTGTTTGCTGTTTGAATACAATACCAAGATCTGAAATTCTTAAATGAGATAGAATCTTCACATAGTTACATAATTTTTTAGCTACTCATTGATCTTCACTTATTTCTTTTTGGAGTAGTTTGTCATATACTCGTGTGTTTCACTTATATCTTATGAGTAAATTGTTGAATGAGTTGATTGTCATAAATCTGAAATTATATATGTCTCTTTTTCTTATCCCATGGGGAGTTATGACTTCACATCTAAGAAGTAGAGGTTGTAAATTTATTGAAGGTTAGCAAGCATTGTATTGGTCATTTGAACAATTCATGAAAGAATATTGAAGGAAGAGAGATTCCACATATAAATATACTATCCTAGACATCTTTTATAGTTGGGAGCACTCATTAAGTATGACATGCTAAAGAGTTGATGTTGGACAAGGAAGACAACGTAATGGTTTATGTTTTCCGACATCTCAGTTAAAGTATATTGTCATGGATCATTCAAACATGTTGAGCTTGCCTTTCCCCCTCATGCTAGCCAAAATTCCTTGCACCAAGTAGAGATACTACTTGTGCTTCAAAATATCATTAAACCCAGTTTTTCCATGAGAGTCCACCATACCTACCTATGGATTGAGTAAGATCCTTCAAGTAAGTTATCATCGGTGCAAGCAATAAAAATTGCTCTCTAAATATGTATGATCTTTTGGTGTGAAGAAAATAGCTTTATACGATCTCTTGTTATGAAAGCAATAAAAGCGACGGACTGCATAATAAAGGTCCATATACAAGTGGCAATATAAAGTGACGTTCATTCGCATTAAGATTTTGTGCATCCAACCCTAAAAGCGCATGACAACCTCTGCTTCCCTCTGCGAAGGGCCTATCTTTTACTTTATGTCTTTTACTTTTATGCAAGAGTCAAGGTGATCTTCACCTTTCCCTTTTTCATTTTATCCTTTGGCAAGGACCTCGTGTTGGGAAGATCCTGGTATATATATATATATATCCAATTGGATGTAAGTTAGCATGAACTATTATTGTTGACATCACCCAAAGGTGAATACGTTGGGAGGCAACACTATAAGCCCCTACCTTTCTCAGTGTCCGATTGAAACTCCATAACCACTAGTATTGCGTGAGTGTTAGCAATTGTAGAAGACTATATGATAGATGAGTATGTGGAGTTTGCTATTCCTGAAAATAAGATGAATTGCAATTGTTTGATGATTGAGAATGAAGTTTGCTAGTTTTCAAGAAATTTTATGGTCTATACTTTGACATGTGAATTGCTTGTTACTTTATCGTGAGAAGTTTTATGAGATGAACTACTGTTATGACATATTATCATGCTAGAAAAGGTGATTGAAATTATCATTGATCAAACTTGTGCACCTTCTAGCATTCACACTTCATAAATTCTTTCTTTTATCATTTACCTACTCGAGGACGAGTAGGAATTAAGCTTGGGGATGCTGATACGTCTCCAACATATCTATAATTTATGAAGCATTCATGCTATTTTTTCTGTTTTCAATGATTACAAGCTTTATTATACACTTTTATATTACTTTTGGGACTAACCAATTAACCGGAGGCCCATCCCATATTGTTGTTTTATTGCTTGTTTCAGTATTCCGAAGAAAAGGAATATCAAACGGAGTCCAAATGGAATGAAACCTTCGGCAGCGTGTTTTTTTGGGAGAATATGATCCTAGAGACTTGGAGTTCACGTCAGAAGATACTCGAGGAGCCCAGGAGATAGGAGCCCCCCCCTACTGGGCGCGCCCCCTATCTCGTGGGCCCCTCGAGCACCTCCCAACCGACTTCTTTCGCCTATAAGCATACGTACCCTAAAAACATCGAATATCAAGATAGATCGGGAGTTCCACCGCCGCAAGCCTCTGTAGCCACCAAAAACCTCTCGGGAGCCCGTTCCGGCACCCTGTCGGAGGGGGAATCCATCACCGGTGACCATCTTCATCATCCCGGCGCTATCCATGACGAGGAGGGAGTAGTTCACCCTCGGGGCTGAGGGTATGTACCAGTAGCTATGTGTTTGATCTCTCTCTCTCTCTCTCTCTCGTGTTCTCTCTATGGCACGATCCTTATGTATCACGAGCTTTGCTATTATAGTTGGATCTTATGATGTTTCTCCCCCTCTACTCTCTCGTGATGAATTGAGTTTCCCTCTTGAAGTTATCTTATTGGATTGAGTCTTTATTTGAGAACACTTGATGTATGTCTTGCCGTGTTTATCTGTGGTGACAATGGGATATCACGTGCCACTTGATGTATGTTTTGGTGACCAACTTGCGGGGGTCCGCCCATGAACCTATGCATAGGGGTTGGCACACGTTTTCTTGACTCTCCGGTAGAAACTTTGGGGCACTCTTTGAAGTACGTTGTGTTGGTTGGATGAATTTGAGATTGTGTAACGCATATCGTATAATCATGCCCACGGATACTTGAGGTGACAATGGAGTATCTAGGTGACATTAGGGTTTTGGTTGATTTGTGTCTTAAGGTGTTATTCTAGTACGAACTCTTTAATAGATCGATCCAAAAGAATAACTTTGAGGTGGTTTCGTACCCTACCATAATCTCTACGTTTGTTTTCCGCTATTAGTGGCTTTGGTGTGACTCTTTGTTGCATGTTGAGGGCTTGTTATAGGATCTATCTATGTTATTATTGTTGACAGAACTTGCACTAGTGAAAGTATGAACCCTACGCCTTGTTTCCTATCATTGCAATACCGTTTACGCTCACTTTTATCATTAGTTACCTTGCTGTTTTTATATTTTCAGATTACAAATACCTATATCTACTATCCATATTGCACTTGTATCACCATCTCTTTGCCGAACTAGTGCACCTATACAATTTACCATTGTATTGGGTGTGTTGGGGACACAAGAGACTCTTTGTTATTTGGTTGCAGGGTTGTTTGAGAGAGACCATCTTCATCCTACGCCTCCCACGGATTGGTAGACCTTAGGTCATCCACTTGAGGGAAATTTGCTACTATCCTACAAACCTGTGCACTTGCAGGCCCAACAACGTCTACAAGAAGAAGGTTGTGTAGTAGACATCAGGGACTCGGACGCCGGCACGAAGTCGACGTGCATTGTCTCATACCCATTGGGTGCCTTCTGCGCCACGACCTCCTTCATGAACATTGGATCGGCTTCCTCCTCCTCGTAGCTTGGCTCCAGAGAACTCGGGGATTGGCCAGCCGCAAAGCGAGCTTGGGAACGGAGGTCTGTGGCGCCGACCGCCGCCGCGATTTCTGCGCGGCGCTCCGGCGTCAGCATCTTGTAGTAAGTGATCTTGCAGTGCACCATGGCTTTTCAGCGAACTAGGGGACGCTTGATGCGGGCTAGGGGATCGAAAGGTGGGGGAATGGGCTGGAGATTTGGTGTGGTTTTAGGGCAGTGGCCAGCGTAGGCCGAACAGCGAAGGTTCTGGTGTGAATAAGAGGTTCCGGTGACGACCGGTCAATCGGTTTGGACTATACATCGCTCCTGTCGTGTTCGCATTGCAGCCCGGCACGCTGGACCCTCCACGTCGATCACCGAATGGAACGCGCTTCATCTTGCGTTTTCGCTCGCTTCTGGGGCTGCAGTTGAGAGCAAACCGACGTCCCTCCCGCTCCCCGGCCCGAATCATTTATTATACCACCACTCCCTCCATTTTATGCGGAGTAAATAAAAACAGAGGGAGTATACTACAGATGAGGATCCCCTGACGTGGCCAAACCCATTGAGTAACTGACATGCGGGGCCTAGCAAGCATGGGGTCCGCTAGTAAGTGACCGAAAGGGAGGGTAAGGCAGGGATACCGACGTCAGAGGATCCACTTCCAATGTACTACCTCCGTCCTAGTTTATTGGTCCCCTTCGTATTTGGTGTCAAATTTTGACCATAGATTTAACTAATAAAATGTCAATGCATGTCACCAAGAATTATACGATTGAAAACTATGTTCCAATACGAATCCAAGGATATAATTTTTTATGACATGCAATAACATTTTATTAGTTATATTTATGGTCAAAATTTAACACAAAATACGAAGGGGACGTATAAACCAGGACGGAGGTAGTACTACTTTGACCAAATGTTAGAGTAATAATATATGACATGCAACTTACACAAATGTTAGAGTAATAATATATGACATGCAACTTACACAAAGCATACAGGGTCTAATGCGTTTTTCGAGGCTAACTTTGACTAAATGTTAGAGTAATAATATATGATATGCAACTTACACAAAGCATACGGTCAATTTCGTATGTGAAAGGAGTTTCCAATGATATAATTTTCACATTATACATCTCATGTACTATTAATCTTGTCAATAGTCAAGTTGGAAACCATCTCGAGTACAAATCTAGGAGTACGTACGAATCTAACAATATTGATTGGGCGTTGTTGAATGTTGATACCTTTTTTATCATAGTAGAGATACTTTGACTACACATAAAACTTATATGTAAACTAGAAAGGATAGGAGGGAGTATATTGCACGTTCAAAAACGAAACGAACATTGAATACCCTTTATATATGATTTGCGGATGCTATGATCACCGGTTCAAAATTTTGAATCCGCCTTAGGTATCACATGCCCCCACTCGTTCCCTCTCGATTTCATCTTGGGGTCCGAAGATCTATTGAAAGAGGACTAGGGTGGGTACATGCGAATGATACTCGGCGGAATGTTCAAATGAGGCATGCGGGAGGATGGACTCGACTGGAGGGCGACATGATCGATGGAGAAGAGGGTTGGAGAGGAATGAGAAATAAGCAAACGCCACATGATTACACTTGAACGGCTCAACTAAACAATAAGTTGTCTCGCTTGGCCTACATAGTGAAAGGCCTAATGTGCAACACGGAGCACTGACGCTCGAATATGGCTGGGAAAACAGGGAAACAAACATGTGGGGCACACCCATCGGGACGGCGTAGCGCAGACTAGTCCAATGGAGGAGCTGGCACACGACCTCCTCGCCACCGACAACCGTTCATGTGGGTCGTTGGGGCCAACAACGGGGCGCAGCTCCAGCACCGCCTCTGGACACGGCGACCGCGGTGAGTGACACGCTCATCTCGTCGCTAGACACGGTCGGTTTCAGTGTGCCAAGGGTGGCGTTAGTGCTGTGGCACGACCAACGGTATGTTTGGTTTGTGACCAAGGTTGCCCCATCAAAGCATTGGGTAGCCAAAATTTTGGTTGAGGTATTGGTTGCCCATGATTTGGCCGACATTGGCAAGAAAAATGAACTAGAGTTGGCTAGAGTTCATTGGCATGCCAAAGAAATGGCAACCATCCAAACAAAGACCAATCTTTGGGTCATGACCAAATTTTGGTAGAGGTATTGGTTGCCCATGATTTGGCTGACATTGGCAAGAAAAATGAACTAGAGCTAGAATTCATTGGCATGCCAAAAAAATGGCAACCATCCAAACAAAGACCAATCTTTGGGTCATGACCAAAATTTTGGTAAGGTGCACTTTGGCCAAAATCCAAACACACCCCAACACCCGGCTCGTCGAGGATGCACGGGGCACCGCGACGCGTCCGCGGAATGGTGTAGCGCAGCCAACTACATCCTTTGGACCTGAGACCATGCCGGGTCGTCTTGCTTTTTCAATGACATGCGGGGATCGCATGTGAGCAAAGGGCATCTCCAACGTTGCCACGACCGCAGCTGACTACCCTGGCACATGAAAACCCTCGTCCCTCGCGCCGTCGTGCGGTGCATTCCCAGCCGGCGCCAGCTGCCCGCATTCATGTCATCCGTTCGTATGTCGTCGTTAAGAGGCTCGGTGCCCGAGGAACCAACTCTGGCGACTTAATGACGTACCCAGACGCTTAGCCTCACCAGAATGCGCTACCTAAAGCGGCAACGCCCAGCTAACCTCCACACCATAGCGCATCGTCCTCCTACCTGGCACCACATCCGCCATGGCCGCAAGTGCAAACGCTCTGCGGGAGAGCTTGGCTTCGGGGATGAAGCTCGAGATTGCCGCCCTCGCTCAAGTCGCCTCTCGCGACGCAATAGCAGCGTAGTCGGATGCGGACGCGACCGCACAAGCGATGGCCACTGTCAGATTTCGGGTTCCGGCAGACCCTTGAGGTTCGAACACTGGGGTGCGCGCGGAGATTTAACCCTCTGCCTACCTGTTCCTCGCCGAATCGCTAGGATCTAAACTACCAAACAGAACAACACAAGAGACATAAGATTTATACTGGTTCGGGCCACCATTGTGGTGTAATACCCTACTCCAGTGTGTGGTGTGGTAGATTGCCTCTTGGGCTGATGATGAACAATACAAGGAAGAACAGCCTCGCGAGGGTCTATTCTTGGCTGGTGTGATGAACTGCTAGGAGGAGTTCAATCGCTCTATCTATTGGTTTCTTGGTGAGGATCTAGATGCCCTACCACGGGGTGGCTAGTCCTATTTATAGGCAAAGGCCCCGGCCTCTTCCCAAATATTGAGCGGAAGGGCACCAACAATTGGCCATTTGAAGGGAACAACGGGTACACTTATCCGACTAAAGTTGGTCCTCGCCGCCAAAGGCTCGTGGTGGCCTTTGCTTGGGCTCCACAATGACTTCCTTCCTGCCGTTGGGCTGGTCTTGGTCTTGTTACACCGAAATGGATGCCTTTGCTTGATGCTCTCGCCTGCGCTTGCTCCCTTTGCACCAAAGAGGAAAGGAGGACACTGTGCGGGCTGGCGCCCGACTGGCGCCCTTGGTCGTCATGGCTTGCATCATGGGCACCTCCCGAGGGACCCTGCCTTGAACTCTCCGCCTCCTCGCGAGCCAGCCCGATGAGGTCGTGCCTGAGGAAGCTCCCTGTCGTCCGCCCCGCGAGGCTTGGCCCCTCGCGAGGGTCTTGAGCTTGTGTTGATGAAGATGGGCCGCGCTGGGGCCCCTTTGAGCCACGCTGCAGGCCGCAGGCGGGCAAGTCTGGGGACCCCCGTTCCCAGAACGCCGACAGTAGCCCCCGGGCCCACGGCGCGCCCGGACTTGGCTGAGCAGAGAGGCGAAAGGCAAGCGCGAAGCATCGTGGGCCCTAACAGCCTGCGGCCTTGGGCGCCGCATGGTGGTTGATTGACGTGGGCGGCACTGTTCCCCCACGCCCCCTTATTTTGTGCCTTGCTAGGTGGGCTCGTTGCCGCACACAGCCACTCCCCTTTCCTTTGCTCGAGCGCTCTCTGTCCTTTCTCCTCTCGAACTCCAGTTTCCACATCCAATCCAATCTCGAACCTTCCCCCTCCCCTTTCTGCCGTCATGGCTCCGCCGAGGAAGGGAAGAGGGAAGAAGCCCATGCCGCCGCCTCGCCCATCGTTGTCGGCGGCCCCCGCCATCGATCGGCCAGTCATAATCAATCAAGAGGGCTTGGGCAAGGTCAGCTCGGCCCTGGCCACCATCTTCAACGAGTGCGGGAGGACGACGGCCTAGCCGTGTCCCGCTTCTCCATTGATAGGATTGCCACCGAGGTCTGGTACTTCGCCGATGCCCTGTGGGCGGGACTGGTTCCCCCTTTTCTGATTTCTTCAACGCCGTGCTTTCCCATTATCAGATCCATATGATGCATCTGGGTCCTGAATCCATCACCCTTCTCGCGGTATTCGCTTTCGTTTGCGAGGCAATGATGGGCATCCTTCCGTCGGTTGCCTTGCTGCGCTGCTTCTTCTCTCTGCACCTTGTCGACCCCACCCAATGTTTGGGGTGCGTGAGCTTCGTCGCTGCGCCTGAGACAGCGGCCTCTGGGATTGACTTCAGTCTTCCTCCGCCCGCGCCTGGGTTTCATGAGCGGTGGCTGTATGTGGACGTAGGGGTGCCCAGCCCCCTGCTGACGGAGCCATCTTCGCCTGCTGTCCCCAACTCAGTGGGGCGAGAGGCGCCATGAGCCCCGGCTCGACTTTGTCTGGCGTCGCTTCGAGTTCCTGAGGGAGCTTGGCGTGACAGCGCCCAAGGTGGTGAAGGAGTTCTTGCTACGCCGCGTTGATCCTCTCCAATGCCATTCTCATCGGATGTGGGCCTTCAGTGGCCGTGGGGATCGTATGCGGCTCCAGGAAGAGGACCTGACGCCTGAAGCACTGAGGAAGGTGTTGAAAGTGCGTTATATCGACTAGAGGGGGGTGAATAGGCGATTTTTATGAAATTCTTCACTGATGAATTTGCCGGTGAGGAAATTCCTTAGCGAAGAACTATTTGCAGCGGAATAAGTACTCAGAGGTAAACATAACAGATTACACACATAGTCAGCATGATGAAATGAAGACTAGAACAGAGTACAGGAAGCGTAAACACAGGATAACAAGATGAAGACAAACAGATCAAGAAATTGAACGAGGAATTTGTGAAAGTCTTGACCAAAGTCTTCAAGCACGAGATATGAACAATATGCAACACGGAATGAGGAAATGAAAGAGTTGAGGAAATAGAACGGTCGGTTGGTGAAGACAATGATTTGGTAAACCAGTTCCAGCTCTTTGTCTCGGTTATACGTCTGGTTGAGCGGTGAGTATTTAAACTCGAGGACACATAGTCCGGACACCCGCCTCTCGAGCGCAACTCGGGACACCCGGTCCTCACCGTATTCTCCTTGAACTAAGACCACGCAGGCCTCGTCCAATCACTCGTGGTAAGTCTTCAGGTGACTTCCAAACCTTCACAGACTTGGTCACTCGGCGATCCACAATTCCTCTTGGATGCTCTAGACCTTGACACCTAACCGTCTGGAAGAAGCACAGTCTTCAAAGGTAACAAGCGTCGGATCCACGCAGGATCAATTTCTTCAGTGATGCTCAATCACTTGGGGTTTTGTGGGTTTGGTTTTGGGATTTTCCTCACTTGATGATTTTCGCTCAAAGTCCTCGGAGGATGGGTTGCTCTCAAATGACAAGTGTCAAGTTCTCTCGGAGCAGCCAACCAGCTCGTGGTTGTAGGGGCGGCTATTTATAGCCTAGGAGCAGCCCGACATGATAAGACATAAATGCCCTTCAATGATATGACCGTTAGGTGGATAAGATATTTTGGTCGCCACGCCACAAGACAAAGAACGGCCAGAATTTTGACTTTCAAAGTCCTCGGGGCTATCATGTTCCTCATGTGTAGGTGATTAGATCTGGCGAATTCCTAACTCCTCGGTCGAACAAAGTCATCAAGGAATGTAAGAACTGTGTCTCTCACATCAAGAATTTGACTGAACTGTATGAGATTTCCAATGGCTTCACACGAAGGGATTGGTAGGTGTAGGATTTTGAGTTGAGCATCACATGGAAATTTTTCCTTAGTATTTCCTCGACCCCCTTTAACAGTACGGTGTTTCCTACGACTCAAGAAAGAGAAAAAGAAACTACGAAAACAAAAGTCTTCACGCTTCAGATTCCTCGAATGAATATTAAGTCTTCATGGTCACACCAATTTCTTCACTTTCAAAGTCTTCTAAAGTCTTCGAATATCAAAGTCTTGATCGAAGAACTTCATTTTAGGGTCGACTTTCTCTGTAAATATCAAACTCCTCATAGACTTATAGACCTGTGTACACTCACAAACGCATCAGTTATTTAACCTATAAGTCTTCAATACACCAAAATCACTAAGGGGCACTAGATGCACTTACAATCTCCCCCTTTTTGGTGATTGATGACAACATAGGTTAAGTTTTCAACGGGGATAAACATATGAAGTGTAAATACTGATATTGAGGAATTTGATTGCAAGATATAGAAGAACTCCCCCTGAATATGTGCATAATGAGGAATTTGCTTTTGAGGCAATGCACATTTGAAGATTTGAATCATGGAGATCTCCCCCTATATCTTGTAATTCATACACGCATTTGATATATATATATTATGAAGAATTTGAAATGCATGATGAAATATGGTGCCTGATGAGATTCAGCATGCATGCAATGATTTTTAACAAGGAATAAGCATGCGGAATAGCACATCAAAAGTTTCAGAGCTCAAGTATCACATTCAGAGCTTAAAGCATCAGAGCATAACACGTATCAGAGCACCAAAATCAGAACATCAGAAGCACAGTGCAAAGTCAGCACAATCAAAAGTATCAGGGCACCATCGGAGTTAAGATTACAACTCGATCCAATAAAAGTTTCGGAAGAACGAGAGTTGTAACTTAATAAAAACGCCCATAGTATAAACCCGCTTGAAGACTAACTCAGATTTCTCCCCCTTTGTCATCAAATGACCAAAAGGATCGAAACTGAGGACTAACGCCCCTGAAGATATTCAAGTCGATGAAGGAGCGCCAGCGTTGTCGGGGTTTGTTGTTGAAGTAGGGCCTGCCGCAGTGTCGTCCAAATCTTCATATTCATCAGTTTCGCGCGATGAAGAATAAGAGCTGGCCACCAAATCAGGAACTTTGACTCTCTTGAATTTCTTCGGAGGTGGTGCAGACCAGTCATAAGCTTCCTGAAGACCCATAGTCTTCAATTCTTCCATGGAATAGACATGAGTCGTAACAGCCTGAGTGCGGTTGAGGGTTTCATGAAGGTAGTCTTGGTTTTCTTCACCGCATTATCGTTGATGTCATGTTGTGAAGAATTGCAGCAAATTGGCGCTTCACCCATTTCGATTGCGATCAACCTTCCGATGAAGACCGAGGAGTAACTCACGATCATCATCACCACAGGTCTTTGGACTTGAGGCTGTTGCTTGGTTGAGGTATTTGCGGCGGTATCATGCGAGCGTAATCGTCATTGGTGGAGTAAGATGCAGCTTTGCGAAATTGACCATCCAATGGACGAGTGCCTTCATCAATTACAGCTGCTGCCTTGCCCTTGTCATCAGATGATGAAATTGGTCGCTTGAGGACTTCAATGGGCGGCAGGAAGCTGCCGTGGTTCAGAGTGTCAGCCTTATAGTTCAGTGAAGATCTTGCCCTGATGAATCCCATGATTTAAGGCGCATATGGCTTCAGCTCAAAAGGTGACATTACAACGTTGGCCAGAGTCCTCATGAAGAAATCATGGAAGTTGACAGGAACGCCATGAATGATATTGAAAAGCAGGTTCTTCATGATGCCTACGACATCTTCTTCATTTGAGTCGTGGCCTTTAATTGGACTCATAGTCTTCGTCAAGATTCTGTATACAGTCCGAGGCACATAGAGCAAATCCTTGACGAGGAATTTGGTTCGAGGAGCTTGGCAAAGCTTCAATGGCTTCATCAAGATGCTTGCATGAAGTGATCGAGACGATTCACGATCATTGTACAGGAACGAGCAGATTCATGGGGAGGATCAAGAGGAAGGACACAAAGCAATTCAGCTTTCTTTGGTGCCTTGTGGTGAGTATTCTCATCATCCAATCCAGAACCCATGAGTTGATGTCTTCAAAGATCTCCGGTGATGTGCAGGGTGGCATAGAACTGAAGAATGAGTTCTTCATTCCAGTCACAGATGTCGGTGCAGAAATTTAACAGCCCTGCATCATGAAGAACACGAAGTACTGGCTCGAAGCACGGTAGTGATTCCATATCAACATGAGGAATATGCTCATGGTCGAAGATCTTGTCCTTATCGAATAGCACTGAGGAATAGAAATTTGCTTGTGTGGGAGTCCAGAAGCGTCTTTTCCTCATTCGAGCAGAGTCATAAGGATTATAGGCAGTGAAGAACACATGCTCAGAGAAGAAATCTTCAGCCTTGAACTTTTGCTTGTTCGAAAATGGATCCTTTGGCTTGGGCAGAGGAATGTCTGTTATTTGAAGCACAACCTCAGGAATCGCAATTTCAGGTTCTTCAGGCTGAGGAATTTCTGGTTCCTCTCCTTGTGCAGTTTGAGGATCAGCAGTTGGTTCTTGAGACTAGTGGCTGGAATCTCTTCGTTGACGAGATGATGTGGGATGAGTTTCTTGAGCCCATTTGAGCAGTTGTAGTTGGTGGTCGAGGAACTTGTTGAAGCGGAGTGAAGAGAGGAGTATTGGGGTGCTTGACTTTCCCAAAAGTCATCATTCATTACAGGTGTAGTGCACCCAATATCCACATCTTCATCTTCTTTTTCAATTTCCTCAACACCTGCCTCTTCAACAGTGAACTGAGGCACGGGTGAGGAAACAACAGGAGTTGAAGGGAAAGCTTCCACTTCAATTTCTTCATCAAGCTGTTCTGAAGCAGCAACAGAATGATTTTCTTCATCTGATCCGCTTGGGATCGTATAATCTTCTCCAAAGGGAACCATTTCTTTGGACGACATGGAGGAGATGGGAATGGCATCAATAGGATCTTCAATCGAGCTGGTCATTGGCTTCATTTTCTTTGCGGCGAAGAATTTGACACGGTGATGCCTTCCTTTTCTTCACTTTGCAGCTCTCTCTGCAGCCTTTGTCTTCTTCACTTCATAGGCGAAGGAAGAATTGGAGTTGGTGTTGGTGCGGGAGGAGCCGAGGATCGTGGTTCATTTTCTTGAGCACAACGGTGCGATTGCCTGTTTCCTTGGTTTCTTCAGCGCACCTTGGTGGATGCCACAGGAATTTCTTCGGCGGTGGAATGGAGTCATCAGCCACGGAACTTGTGTTCTCGTCAAGACGCTGAAAGTCATCGCGATCTTGGCATGTTCATCGGCAGGTGAGCAGATTCTTGACTCGAGGATTTTCTTGTTGCGATGGAGCTGCAACAGCTGACATTTTCTTCGTCAGAGTGACGAATCTCACCTTGGCTCCTTGCCAATCAGCATTGTAAGCATCAAAATCCTTGCTGAGTGCTTGGATTTCTGATTGAGCTTTAAGAAGTTCTTCAGGAGACAAGTTGATGATGTTTTTCCTCAGAAGCTTCTCTTTTCTGGCTTTGGCTCTCTTCAATTCACGAGCCTTTTCAAACTTCCATTTTTCTTCAGAGATGAAATGGGTCAGCATATGACTTTGACCAGGAGTCAGTGGCAGATCCGGAAGAGGAGTGTGTGGATCCTGATGCCACAGGTCAATGAAGTCAAGGATCTTCTTTGGATCCAAAAGCAGAGGTACACTTGTTCCTTTGGCTCT
The DNA here is from genome assembly GCA_021437245.1 of Aegilops speltoides. Lineage (NCBI taxonomy): Eukaryota > Viridiplantae > Streptophyta > Magnoliopsida > Poales > Poaceae > Aegilops > Aegilops speltoides. The sequence goes on along the minus strand of CM038147.1, from coordinate 463,578,128 downwards.
AGCGGCCTTGGTCAGTCTGTCTCTGACGATTTCTTCAAGTTCTTCATCAGATGCTTCATCGTCAGAGGGAACATTGAATACAACTTGTTTCTTCTTCGGACTTGGCCGAGGACCGCGTCCAGCAGTTGCTTTTGTCTTCAGCAGAGTGGTGCCTGTTGAGGACATTGGTGCAGCTGAGGAACTTGCTGAGACACCGGAAGCAATAGAGAATCCTTGAGTCCTTTGGCAAGTAGCAAGATGCACAGGTGTTGAGGACTTGGAGGGAGCTACTGAGGATTTTGCATAGGCAGCAGCAGTCTGAGGATTTTGCCGTGAGGGCGCGACTGAGGAACTGGGCCGTGAGGGCGCTGACGGTGAAGCACTTGGCCTGCGTGCAGGCTTCTTTGGCATTGATTTCCTCGGCTGGACCGAGGGCTCAGCAGCAACAGCAGCAGTATCCTCATTGAATTTCCTCACCGCCTCCTTGGCCTGTCTTGCCAATTTGGCTTGGCGCTTGGACCATTCTTCAGGAAAGTCCTCACCACGTTTGATGCTGGTGGGATCAGCAACTTGGCCAGGTGCCAGAGGAGCTCTTGGGCATGGAGGATTCAGTGCAAATTTCCTCATGTACTTAGGAGTGACATAGCGATATTCACGCCATTCTCGTGCCCATCTCCTTTCTATTCTCTGTATGCGCACTTTGCGCTGGTTCTTGGTCTCCTTAACAAATTTGGATTCATCAGGTGTGCAGTAGTCTGGGTATATTTCCTCAGGGATTTCAAACGCAGTCATGACTTCCGGTTTCTTTCCACCCTTCTGCGGTCTCTTGCCTTCTGCCATTTTCTTCAGGTGAGGAATTTGAACAATAGAGCACTCTGAAGAAGTATGCAGTTTTTCTTCGAGGAACGCTGCAAATGAGTTAAGTTGATGAGAACCTAGTGATTCAGCGGCGGACATGAGTACACGTGAGCAGAGTGTAGGTGCGAGGAATTTGGAGAGGTCATATGTTCTCGTAAGATTTTTCAAAAGAAGCAAGTTTTGAGGAATTTGACCAGTTGAGCCTTGAGGAATTTCACTAAGCGTTTCGTCTCAGGTTCCAGAGTTGTACAGATCGAAAATCCGCACAATTGAGGAATCTTGAAGAAATGAATGCTTAGGGAGATAAATCAAGAACATACAGTGTGTGAGGTGTTCATATGTGAAGATTTTGAAGAGCAAAAACACCTTTGAGGATTTTCAGAAGGATTTTAGAATCAACGTGAGTAATAAAAGTGACTTTTAATTACCCGAATCAAGAACACGATTTAACAGAGATGAACTGAGAGAAGTTCGTCACGTTAGATCTTCCACGCCCTAACTTGGCGGAGGAAGACGACTACGGCAGCGGCGGAGTGAAGATTTCCGAGCCGCGCGAGTACGACGACGGCGATGAGGTCGAGGCGGTGAAGCTTTTCCTCACCGGCGACGATGAAGTAGCGGCGGCGCTAGGGTTTGAGGAGAGCTCGAGCGAGAGACAGCGATCGGCGGAGTAAATGAAGTGAGGAGGGTAAAGGGTATTTATAGCCACGGTGAAAAACTGTTCCCAAGATTTTGGACTAACATGCCCCTGCCCTTTCTCCTTCACGCGACGTGTGTCACCCACGTACTGTGCAGATGAGATCGTGTAAGATCGTGGGTGATTAAACTAATGCATCGTGGGATGCGGAACGGTTTGAGCGATAAAACCGAAAACTTGGATAAGATTTGTTTAAAAGTTTCGTTCGCAATTTCTTCAGCTGTCAAGGATCAGTGAAGACTTTGAACGAGTTTCAATCAGAACGCACATGAAGAATTTGTGAATAGATTGGATTGAGTATAGCATAGAGGGGAAGGGTCCGATCACATTCACTTAGCAGAAATCGCAACTTGAAGAAATAGCAATAAGTGAATGTTGTATAGGACATAAACTTATATATATATATATATATATAGCCAGTGAAGAAAGACGACGGAAATACTGAAGAATTTGCAAAGTTGAAGAATTTGAAAATTGAGGAATTTCAAAAAGAAACGAGGAAAAACTCGAATTGAAGATTTTCAACTTTTGTGGTGGCGTAGCCCACCGTATAAGAATGATGATTTCAGACACCGCGTACAATTGTCGTAGGGTTCCGAGAATCAAATTCTTCATTGATTTCTTCACACTCAGAGTGTTATTCTTCATTGATTGAGGAACAACGTTTCTTCATGTGTTGCACATCTAAGTCATCAATTATGCATAAGTGTTAGGATGTGTGTCCTTTTCAAAGAACATTCGAAGATTCTAAGATATTTAGCTCACACCGCAACTTGCTAAATCTCTTCTCATCCAAGGGCTTGGTGAAGATATCAGCCACTGTTCTTGATCTTCACATGCTCGATGGAGATATCGCCCTTCAACACATGATCACGAAGAAAATCATGACGAATCTGGATGTGCTTAGTCTTCGAGTGCTGAACTGGGTTGTGAGCAATCTTGATGGCACTCTCGTTGTCGCAGAGGAGAGGCACATTCTTCATGTTGACGCCATAGTCCTTGAGGGTTTGCTTCATCCAAAGCAGTTGAGCACAGCAAGACCCAGCAGCAATATATTCATCTTCATGATGAGACAGCGATACACACGTTCGCTTTCTTCGAGGACCAATGACCAAAGATCGTCCGAGGAAATGACACGTGCGGATGTTGACTTGCGGTCCACACGATCACCAAAGATAGTCGAGTCGAATATCCAATGAGATCAAAAGCAGAGCCCTTGGGGTACCATAATCCTAGTGTTGGTGTGTGAGCTAGATATCAAGAATATGCTTCACAGCCTTATGGTGTGATTCCTTGGTGCAGCTTGAAATCGGGCACACATGCAAACACTAAGCATTATATCCGCCTAGATGCACATAGGTACAATAAAGAACCAATCATGGAGCGGTATACCTTGTGATCAAGTCGTACCATTTTCATCAAGACATAGATGACCATTTGTGGGCATAGGAATTTTGACGCCTTTGCAATCTTGCATGCCGAATTTCCTCAAGACATCTTGAGGTATTTCTCCGAGATATGAATATGCCATTGTCTGCCGATTTAATTTGAAGACCTAAGAAGAATTTCAACTCTCCCATCATAGACATTTGATATTCTTCACTCATCATATAGGCAAATTCATCACTATATCGTTGGTTAGTACAGCCAAAGATAATATCATCAACATATATTTGGCACACAAATAGTTCACCATCATATGATTTAGTAAAGAGAGTAGGATCGAGTGAACCGGGTGTGAAGCCATTCTTCACGAAGAATTCCTTCAGTGTATCATACCACGCCCGAGGGGCTTGCTTGAGGCCATAGAGAGCCTTATTTAGTCTGAAGACTTTGTCAGGATTCTTGGGATCCTCAAAACACAGGGGTTGAGCAACATATACTTCTTCCTCAAGCTTACCATTGAGGAATGCACTTTTCACATCCATTTGATATAAGATGATATCATGATGGTTAGCATAGGCAAGTAAAATGCGAATAGCTTCAAGTCTAGCAACAGGTGCAAAAGTTTCATCGAAATCAATTCCTTCAACTGTTGTAGCCTTGAGCTACTAGTCGTGTTTTATTCCTCACAACAAGGCCATTTTCATCTTGCTTGTTGCGGTAGATCCACTTTTGCCAATGATATTATGCTTGCGAGGATCCAGGCGATTGACCAATTCCTGGACATTGTTCAGCTCGAATCGATGTAATTCTTCTTGCATAGCCTGAATCCACTCCGGCCCGAAATGCTTCATCTACCTTAGTGGGCTCTGAGATAGAGACAAAAGCATAGTGCCCACAAAAGTTAGATAAGTGTGAGGCTTTTGAGCGGGTGAGAGGACTGGTGCTTGTTGATGTCATCGATGATCTTCTCCACTTGCACTTCTTTTGCAACGCGTGGATGAGTCGGTTGTCGCCGAGGATTTTGATCAGCATTTTCTTCAAAGACCAATTTCCTCATCATGTTCTTGAGTGCATCACTCGACGTTCTTCACGAACAGAATGAATTCTTCACCAGATTCTTCAGTAGGAATGACATCCTCAGTTGCCTTGTGCTTGATTGCATCCTCAGGTGCTGGTTCATATTGGGTTTCTTGTCAGTGAGGAGTTCATAGGCAATTTTCTTGAAGAATTTGTGAAGATATACTCTGTTGATGATGTGGCAGGCAGTATCAATTGCATCAATCCAAAAACGCTGAGGCGTTTTGTATTCATCAAGCATAGTGCGAGCCATCTCAATAAGAGTTCTGTTCTTGCGCTCCACGACGCCATTTTGCTGAGGAGTATAAGGAGCAGATAATTCATGAGTAATACCAAGTTCATCAAGATAGGCATCAAGACCAGAATTCTTGAACTCAGGCCCATTGTCACTTCGATATGCTTGATCTTCACACCAAAGTTGGTTGAAGCCCTCGAGGAAAATCGCTTGAAGACTTCCCGCACTTCATGTTTGTAAGTAACAATGTGTACCCATGTATATCGAGAATAATCATCAACAATGACAAAACCATATAGAGATGCATCATTAGTGACCGCTGAATAATGATTAGGTCGAAGAGGTCCATGTGAAGCAATTGAATGTACGAGTAGTGGTCATGATAGTCTTATTTGGATGCTTGGCCTTGGTCATTTTTCCGCTTCACATGCTCCGCATAAGTGATCCTTGAGGTATTTGACATTTTCAATGCCAATGACATGCTTCTTCTTTGCAAGCGTGTTCAAATTCCTCATGCCTGCATGACCAAGTCGACGATGCCATAGCCAGCCTTCTGAGGCTTTTGCAAGTAGACACATGGCTGGTTGTGGTCCCAGAGAAATCAACAATATACAGATCTCCTCTCCTAAAGCCTTCAAGACTTTGGAATTGTCACTTCCATAATTACAACACAGCGATATTTGCCAAAGACAACAACCATATCAAGATCACAAAGCATTGAGACTGACATGAGATTGTATCCTAAGGATTCAACAAGCATGACTTTGTCCATGTGCTTATCCTTAGAGATAACAACCTTACCAAGACCCAATACCTGACTTTTGCCTTTGTCAGCAAATATGATATGCTTCAGAGGTGACGGTGATAAAGGAGCATCCATCAATAGATTCTTGTCACCAGTCATGTGATTTGTACATCCACTATCGAGGACCCATTCAGTAGTTTTGGGTTGGTCATCTTGCAGATGAATTAGTGTAACTTACAATCTCATATGCTTCATCAGTGAAGAATATGATATCAAGTTCATCAGATGAATTTCATCAAGCAGTAAACAAATATAGCAGCATGAGGACGTGTGAAATGAAGGTTCATTTCATCATGATTCGCCTGCGTCCTTTCAGGCATTTTGTCAGGTCCCCAGCAAATTCTTCAGACGTTCGAGCATGTCTGGAGACCTGACCCTGTAGAAGAGATTAGTTCTTTTTCTTCACCACCCACATCTGGAGGGGTGGCAAAGAGTTCATCATCCTGCGAGCACCATGTGAAAAAGGTGGCAAAGATGCCAAACCATTTCGCTTAGCATAGGAGGGGTTAGGGTAAGCATATGAATAAGCAGAGTAATTCTTCGAGGACTTATGAACATAATGGTTTGAAGAATTATGCACATATTCATAGCCTTTAGCTTTACCCTGCGAGACAGATTTGTTAGCATGGTGATAATCATATGAGGACTTTGATCCATATGAAGAGTTTGGTTCATATGAAGAATTTGATCTGGGGTTCATGTTCCTCACTGGTGGTGTCATGAGGACATTCACCTGAAGACTTTCAACACAGCTTTTGGGAACCCAGATTTTCTTCATAGGGGAACCGTTCCTGCAGTTAGTGCCAACATATCTAGCAAATACTTCACCATTCTGGATTTTTGAACAGTTTATAGTTGGAGTCAAATGACTCATCGAAGATTGAGGAGATTCACATGTAAAGCCGATAAGTTAGATGGATCAATCTGGAGGTCCCTTTGCAGCAACCCATGAGGTTTTGGGATACCGCTCGGGTTTCCAATATGTTCCATCGGCATTCAGTTTCCTCTCAAAGGCAATACCTCTTTCCTAGGGTTTCGTTGAGGATCTGCTTTTGAGCACATCACAAAGTGTCTCGATGCCCTTTGAGGCTTTTGTACATGCTGTCATGTACAATTCCTTCAACCTGCATTGTCGGTGATACTAGCAAAGTCCTCGATGAGGAATTAGTAATAGCAGAGGCGATGAAGAATTTGTAACATTTGAAGCATTTGAACATTCGGTGAAGAATTAGCGATTCACGCTCAATGCACTTTAAGCATGGAGGAACAAATTCTTCGAGAAGCGTTGATCTGTTGAGCTAGTAATGAATCGCTCCTTCGAAGATCTTCATAACATACTCTTAGCTTTTCAAGATCTTCCTTTCTTTGAATAGCTTCAAGAGAAAGCTTCTCATTGTCTTGCTTCTCTTGAAGAAATTCATAAGAAAGTTTCTCATGATCGACAAGAGGAGTTATGATGACCTTGAAGGTTATCATACTTAGACCAAGTCTCGATGATTTTCATCGGGGCTTTAGTGCGATCCATTTCTTCACCCAACATATCATCACTTTTATCTAGCATGTTTTGAATCTTTTCAAGAGCCCGTTGTTGTTTCACAGCAATTTTAGCAAGTTTAGAGTAGCTAGGCTTAAGATCCTCATCGATTCATTTTCACTAGAATCGAGGAGTTGTATTTGAGTACCTTAGCTGCTTTTGCCATGAAGCAATAGGTGGGAGCGTAGCCATCATTATTTTCATCGGGCTTGTCGGTGGAGTCGGTTTCTTGATGTTGAAGATGGACTTGTCGACAAAAGCAAAGAGTAACGCCGGACTTGCCACACTGCACTCAGATTCTTGGACTCTTCTTCTTCATCATTTTCCTCAGATTCAGCTTGAGTCCATTTCCTTGCCAATGAATGCCCGAGCTTTCTTGGAGCTGCCCTTCTTGTGAGATGAAGACTTTGATGGTTTTGAAGATGAAGATTTTGATGATTTCTTCTTTTCTTCATTTCATCGTAGCTCGTAGTCCTTGTATTTCTTCTTCTTCATTTCCTTTTCCCACTGAGGACAATCTTGAATGTAGTGACCAGGCTTCTTGCATTTGTGGCAAAGTCTTCTCTTGTAGTTACTGGATGAAGAATCACTTCCCCTTGAGGGTTTTCCAAAGCGACCACATCTTGTGAATTTCTGGAATTTCTTCACAAGGAGAGCTAGATCCTGGCTCAGTTCTTCAAGATCACCAAGGCTACTACCAGAATCTTCACATTCAGAGTCAGACACAACCTTAGCCTTCAGGGCACGTGGTTTGCCGTAGTTTGAGCCATAGAGATCTCTCTTTTCAGCAAGCTGGAACTCGTGAGTGTTGAGCCTTTCAAGAATATCAGTAGGATCAAGTGACTTGTAGTCAGCACACTCTTGTATCATCAGTCCCAGAGTATCAAATGAGGAATCAAGTGATCTTAGCAGTTTCTTCACCACTTCATGATCAGTGATGTCAGTGGCACCGAGGGCTTGAAGCTCATTTGATATGTCAGTGAGGCGATTGAAGGTTTGTTGAACATTTTCGTTGTCGAGTCTTTTGAAGCGGTTGAAGAGATTCCGAAGAACATCAACTCGAGAGTCACGCTGAGTTGAGACTCCTTCATTTACTTTGGACAGCCTATCCCAGATGAGCTTGGCTGTTTCCAAAGCACTCACTCTTCCATACTGTCCTTTGCTTAGATGGCCACAGATGATATTCTTCGCTTGAGAGTCGAGTTGTTTGAATCTCTTCACATCAGTAGCGGTCAGTGTTTCAGTGACAGCGGGGACACCATTTTCCACAACATACTAGAGATCATTATCAATTGCCTCAAGATGCATCCGCATCTTGTTCTTCCAGTAGGGATAGTCCGTTCCGTCAAAGGTAGGACACCCAGCCGAGACCTTGATCATACCTGCGGTCGACATAACTAGAACTCCGGTGGTTAAACCAAAATCACACGTAACAAGGAGTACCTTGCTCGATACCAATTGAAAGTGCGTTATACCGACTAGAGGGGGTGAATAGGCGATTTTATGAAATTCTTCACCGAGGAATTTGCGGTGAGGAAATTCCTTAGCGAAGAACTATGTGCAGTGAATAAGTACTCAGAGGTAAACATAACAGATTACACACATAGTCAAGATGATGAAATGAAGACTAGAACAGAGTACGAGAAGCGTAAACACGGGATAACAAGATGAAGACAAACAGATCAAGAAATTGAACTAAGGAATTTGTGAAAGTCTTCACCAAAGTCTTCAAGCCACGATATGAACAATATGCAACATGGAATGAGGAAATGAAAGAGTTGAGGAAATAGAACCGGTCGGTTGGTGAAGACAATGATTGAGAACCAGTTCCAACTCGCTGTCTCGGTTGGACGTCTGGTTGAGCGGCCGAGTATTTAAACTCGAGGACACACAGTCCCGACACCCGATCTCGAGCCGCAACTCAGACACCCATCCTCACCGTATTCTCCTTGAACTAAGACCACGCAGCCTTGTCCAATCACTGTGGTAAGTCTTCAGTGACTTCCAAACCTTCACAGACTTGGTCACTCGGCGATCCACAATTCCTCTTGGATGCTCTAGACCTTGACGCCTAACCGTCTGGAAGAAGCACGATCTTCAATGGTAATAAGCGTCGGATCCACGCAGATCAATTTCTTGATGATGCTCAATCACTTGGGGTTTTGTGGGTTTGGTTTTGGGATTTTCCTCACTTGATGATTTTCGCCAAAGTCCTCGGAGGATGGGTTGCTCTCAAATGACAAGTGTCAAGTTCTCTCGGAGCAGCCAACCAGCTAGTGGTTGTAGGGGCGGCTATTTATAGCCTAGGAGCAGCCCGACATGATAAGACATAAATGCCCTTCAATGATATGACCGTTAGGTGGATAAGATATTTTGGTCCACCGGCGCGCAGCACAGCAACGGTCGGAATTTTGACTTTCAAAGTCCTCAGGGCTATCATGTTCCTCACTGTGTAGGTGATTCACACTTGCGAATTCCTAACTCTCTCCATCGAGCAAAGTCATCAAGGAATGTAAGAACTGCGTCTCACATCAAGAATTTGACTGAATCGTATGAGATTTCCAATGGCTTCACTCAAGGGATTGGTAGGTGTAGGATTTTGAGTTGAGCATCACATGGAAATTTTTCCTTAGTATTTCTCGACCCCTTTAACAAAGACGGTGTTTCCTATGACTCAAGAAAGAGAAAAGAAACTACGAAAACAAAAGTCTTCACGCTTGATTCCTCGAATGAATATTAAATCTTCATGGTCACACCAATTTCTTCACTTTCAAAGTCTTGTAAAGTCTTCGAATATCAAAGTCTTCATCGAAGAACTTCATTTTTAGGGTCGACTTTCTCTCAGAATATCAAACTCCTCATAGACTTATAGACCTGTGTACACTCACAAACGCATCAGTTACTTAACCTATAAGTCTTCAATACACCAAAATCACTAAGGTGCACTAGATGCACTTACATGTTCTCTTGGTCTTGACTGGGGATCCTTCCCCCGGCGGCATCCGTCAAGGGGGGCCCTTGTTGTACCTCTGCTCGAATAGAGGTGACTTCGTGAATCAGATGCCCATCTTCGACGAATGGGGGCCGCGCCCTGCTGGCCTCCAGGGGCCTCGCGAGAACCCAGTGGTGGTGGTCGCCCTCGCAGCCGGCCAGGGCGACTCTTCCTCAAGTGGCGGAGCAGGGAGGCATGGGCCTCCGGAGGCTGAGGGTGCCCCCTGCGAGGCGTCATCATTGGGCGGTACTCATGAGAGAGCGGCCGCTGGGGCCTGTGCCGCCGTGGCTGAAGGCGGCGAGTTGCCGCCCGCAGTGCTGGTGGCTGAGGCCCCCGAGGTCCCAGCTGTTCTTCTTGGTGGGGCGACCGGCGGCGCGCATCAGGTAGATGTCCCCGACGCAGGTTGCCTTGGTGCTTCCTCCTCATCGCAAGCTGACCCCTGTGCTCAACTCCTAGGTCGCTTCCGCGTGGACTTTGAGGCCCTCCGGAAGAGAAGGGAGGCCTTGGGCGATGATTACCCTTGTCGCCTGCTGAAGTGTAGGAAGTACTTCGCCATCGATGAGTAAGCCTTCTTCCTTCCCAGCTCCTGATTCTTCTGTTGCCTTCCTTGATCCTTGCTCCGCAGGGCCCTTCCTTCCGAGCTCATGGAGGTGGATGAGGATCCATCCCCCTCGCCTCCGCCCTCTCCGCCATCTTCGATCGTTCCGAGCAGCAGGGCCCTTGTGGTGAGGCCGGTTAGTGAGATGAACCATCCCGAGGTGCAGCGCGGCCCTACGCTCCCCGTGGCCTTCCTTCGCGAGCCTTCTCGTGGCATAGCCAGCTTGCCGTGGGCTTCTCGTCTGGTCATGGACCGTGATTGGCTGGGGTATTCCCGGCGCTCTTTACTTGGAGACGAACTGGCTCTAGGTCGGGCCTCTGGCAGGGCGTGCCCGGTCGTCTCAAGGGTGCCAGCCTCCAGCCCCCTGCCCGGGAGGGGAGTGCTGATCCGTGCCCCACGGCGCTCGCTTGGGGCGGATGACGATGTGGAAGACGTGCTCGAGCGCGCCCGGGAGCGTCGCGCTCTTCGCCAAGGGTTCCTCCGAAGGGCGGCTGACGCGGTGGGCCTGCTTGGTGAGGAACTCACTGATGAGGACGCACGCCTTGAGGCCGAGGGCCTGCGCCTGGTTGCGAAGAGGCGCTAGCTGGAGGCGGCTGTCACCCTCGCGCACCGTCGGTGCGATCTCGACGATGAGGAGGCCAAGGCATCGCTGGCGGCCTCTCGGGAGGCCCGTTCCTGGGCCGTCGAAGAAGCCCGGGAAGCTGACCGGCGGCGAGAGGCCACGGAGGAGCGGGCACGGGAACTCCTGGCCCGGTGCCGCTCACTGGAGGAGCAGGTGGAGCTGCGTGAGGCGGCCCTTGCGTCAATGAAGGTGATCTCCGGTGACCCAACGGAGCTCCAGAAGCGTGAGGAGGCGCTGACGCTGGAAGCCGCCGAATGCGCACGGGAGTACGAGCGCCTGGAGACGAGGGAGCGCTTGGTGACACGGGCGGAGGACGATGTCGCTGTGCGGGAAACCCGTGTCTCGGAGGAGGTCGGACGTCGGGTAGCGACGGCGCGCCTGAACCTCGAGCGCGAGTTCAAGGAGAGGCTGGAGTTGGTCGGACCGAGGCCGAAGGTAGGACCAACGTCCTCAGGACCAAGCTGGAGGAAGCAACGCGGCGGGCCGATGCTTTGCGGGTCGCACTTGAGGCGGCGCAGGGGGAGTCAACTACTTCCCATGCTGAGGTGCTTCTTCTTCGCCAACGGGTGGTCGAGGCTGAGGCTGTCGCTCGCTGGAATGCACACGAGATACGTCAGCGGCGGCTCTTGGAACATGAGCATGCCCCCATGCTCACCATGCTTCGGGAGAAGGCCAACACGGCCTTAGGTAACATTTGCGAGGCGGTCGTCGATGAGCCGCGCGCCATTAACTACGCCGGCAATCTTCAGTTCTTCACCGACATCGTGACGCAGCTGGAGGCGCGGTCGGTCCAGGCCAACAGGTTTGTGGAGGAGAGGAGCCGTGTCCTGCTCGGGCGCGCCTTTTCCCGCGTCTTCAGCCATCTCCGGAACATGGATCCTCACTTTGACTTTGACGTTAAAGATCGCATCGCCCGCCCCCGTGCCATCCGAGATGACTCCGCGTCTCGGGTGGAAGACAACGTGGACGCCCTTGTCAGGGCCTTCGCTTCAGATGATGATGGCGTGATTGTGGCCGCCGACGAGGGCGGCGTGGTGAACGGCCCTGACGCCGCTGACGACAACGCGGAGGGCGATGGCGAGGCCAGCGACGCCAGCGATAGTTCGGGCGGTGCTCCTGAGGATGCATTGGGGGATTTATCTGACTGACAGCGCATTGTTCCTGTTTCCTTATCCTGCATGAATAGAACTCAGGCTTTTGTCCCGATGGTTGTAAGAGCATTTTTCGGTGGGGGTGCCCCTCATGTAAAACTTATGTTCAGCGTACTAGTGAATGCTACTTCACTCACATGCCCGTGCCAAGTGGTTGGCCATGTGACGAGCCGGCTGGCTAGTTTACCTTTGTCCCGAGCGGGCCCCGAGATAACTTGTGGGAGGCCGTGGCGCCTCGCACGCCTCCTGATCGAATCTGTGGGATCTGCAGTGAAAAACCTCCTGAGAGGGTATGTTGGCGGCAGTCTGGGCTGCACGCAACCTAGGCCAGACCCGGCTCGCGAGGGGCTCACGAGGGGAGGCAGCTGAGGCGAGGTCATAACCGAAACGCGAGAGATTGCTCGAACGAGACTAAGCACCCCTTCCCCAAACTCACACAAATCTCAAATTCGAGTCCAACTTAAATCCAGCGAGGGAAAGCAGCAACCAAGAGAAAAGCAATGGAAACAGAAAAAAGGCCGCGTTCGGCACCTAGTCTAGTCTGGGATGTCTTCTCACCAGCGCGGAGCTAAGTGCTGCCACTGGGCGTGGGAGGGAGCCCTGTGGCCGAGGCCGCACACCGAGACTCCGGGTGTGTACAGCCCCACTCATTATTACCCGAGAGTGTCACGGGCGGCGAAGCTTCACAGCTTGGGCCTTCTTCATGTATCGGCCTTGCTTCATATCGCTCGACGAGGGCCCCGCCTTGCACCACACTCTAGTGCCATCAACGACGACCGGAAACCGGACGCCGCCGATGGGGTAGAGCGTCGCCAGCCGTTCCCGACGGCCACGGGTCCTCCACTGAGGCAGGCCCCGAGGCACCTCCCAGCCGAGGGCCTACCTCCCGAACGCCTTTGCTCGAACGCCGCGGTGGTGATGTCGGATCTCGCCCTCTCCTGCAGCCCCGATGCCCTCCCCGAGGGGTAAGAGGTCGCAGGGAGCGGGCAGCCTTTCACTGGGCGACTGCACCTCCTGCGACCCATGATTAGTGTATGCCAGCTCCTGAGGGGTTAGTGGTACCCGATAATCGTCGCTTCCAGCATGGCCGGTGGGGCCGTCCCTGGGTTCCTGGAAGAGCTCAGCTTCTGGCGCCTAGTCCCCCCAGCTTGGGCTGAGGAGTGAGCCCTGTTCGCCTTCACGCGGGTGCCCTTGATCCATCATGTGGGGCACGTACTCTTCTGGGGTCGTCATCCCGAAGGCCGCGCCATAGAGCTCTACGCGCCATGCAGCTCTGCCTGATGCGCCTACCTGGGGGTGGTAGCGCGGCGGCCCACTGGGGCCGTGGGTCACGGCGAGTCCTTCTTCGCTGGCGGGGAGCGGAGTCAGTGCTGCCGCCGGCCCGGTGCTAACAGTTTCACTGGTGTTGGAGTAGCTTTGGAGCCCGTGGGTGCGCGTGGTGCCCCTGCTGGCCGCCTCGAGCCTCAAAGGGAGCTGAGTGCTGAAGGGTGAGCCCCGAGGCAGCGGGCCTGTGAGCTCGCCACCCGCTTAGCAAAGACGTCGCGGCCGCCTTCCATCAGCCTGCACTGCAGCAGCTCTCGGGCCACCATGAGCGCGACCCTTGAGTTCGCTTGCTCCCGGCGGATGTACGGCATCGTAGCCGCGGCGTGGTTGGAGGCCCTTGCTGCCGACCGCGTCTGCCGTGGTGTTAGAGCTGTCGGGGCCTGTCCGCGTTACCCATGGCCGGCAGCGCCCTGCGGACCGCGAGCTGCCTGGGGCATGGGGTCGCCCGGGGCGAGCGGCTCTGTGCGGGCGAGCCATGCCGCCCAGGGATCAGGGTTGCCCGCCTGGTGGCCGGACATGGTGATGACGATGTGACGGGACGCGAAGTGCCAGAAGGTGGATCCCGGCGCACCCCTACCTGGCGCGCCAAATGTCAGATTTCAGGTTCCGACAGACCCTTGAGGTTCGAACACTAGGGTGCGCGTGGAGATTTAACCCTCTGCCTACCTGTTCCTCGCCGAATTGCTAGGATCTAAACTACCAAACAGAACAACACAAGAGACACAAGATTTATACTGGTTCGGGCCACCATTGTGGTGTAATACCCTACCCGGTGTGTGGTGTGGTGGATTGCCTCTTGGGCTGATGATGAACATACAAGGAAGAACAGCCTCGCGAGGGTCTGTTCTTGGCTGGTGTGATGAACTGCTAGGAGGAGTTCAATCGCTCTATCTACTGGTTTCTTGGTGAGGATCCAGATGCCCTACCCTGGGGGTGGCTAGTCCTATTTATAGGCAAAGGCCCTGGGCCTCTTCCCAAATATTGAGCGGGAAGGGCGCCAACAATTGGCCATTTTGAAGGGGAATAACAGGTACACTTATCCTAACTAAAGTTGGTCCTCGCCTGCCAAAGGCTCTGGTGGTGATGCCTGCTTGGGCTCCACAATGACTTCCTTCCTACCGTTGGGCTGGTCTTGGTCTTGTTGCACCGAAATGGATGCCTTTGCTTGATGCTCTCGCCTGCGCTTGCTCCCTTTGCACCAACGAGGAAAGGAGGACACTATGTGGGCTGGTGCCCGACTGGCGCCCTTGGTCGTCATGGCTTGCGTCATGGGCACCTTGCGAGGTGCCCTGCCTTGAACTCTCTGGCTCCTCGCAAGCCAGCCTGATGAGGCCGTGCCTGAGGAAGCTCCCTGTCATCCGCCCCGCGAGGCTTGGCTCCTCGCGAGGGTCTTGAGCTTGTGTTGATGAAGATGGGCCGCGCTGGGCCCCCTTTGAGCCACGCCGCAGCCGCAGCAGTGCAAGTCCGGGAGCCCTGTTCCCGAACGCCGACACCACGCTATGCCGACGACGGGAGCACCGTCAGCCACGCGTCCTACTTGCCGCCGTCCAACGTCTGGCACCGCCGAGGTCGGGGACTCCTCCGAGGATGAGTAGGGCATGGTGTGCCAACTGGCCGGTCCGTATCCCGTGTTCTATTCTTTCTCGCCGGAGACCGCACCTTCACTTCACGGGTCTTGAACCCCGCCCCCGTACATAGAGATCATAGATGGAGGACGTCGGTCGCCGCTGTAAAATAGGTTTAGGGTCTGGTTTCTTTTATTTTTCTGTCCTATAGAAGTTTGAAATGTAATGAAAATCTGTCGTGTTTGCACTAATCTCGGCCGGCGTATATGAACTTTCACAATAATATACATATTGTAGGAGTACTTGCAAGATGCCCGTGCATTGCACGGAAGATTAAGATCTTGTGGGAGAAAAGGATGAACGAGGGAAGGCCTTATCTAGAAATGTGGAGAGGAGTGCGGGTAAATTGTCATAGTTTCCTTCCTATCCGTTAGATATAGATCGGACGGCCTATATTGCAGGATGACAGGCACACCATCATCACCAACTCTGCTTTTTATTGAACCGAGACAAATCTAACATGCGAAGTAAAATAAACACATAGGGTCTATACATACACAAATTATCTTAGGCACTCCAATAGTAGCCTAATCCTAGTCTTACAAAGGGCTACGTAGCTGCTACGTATACTTTCCATCTAATCTATATATGCCCCCCCTGATTTTCAGGTGGGGTGGGCCAAATCCTCTCCTTTAATCCAATCAAATAGTCCCACATCACATCAGTTCATAACTTTACGTAAACCATTACGTGGATGTAGCATTGCTCCCAATAGTACGTCCACTACACATTCACGCATTTTACATCTTTCTACATCTATGGGAACCTACGAAAGGGTTAATGTAAATTGCCTCTCTCTCTCCTCCCCTGATTTTCATGGTGGTAGGCCCCTCCCTCCCCCCAATCTACAATCAACAGCTCACATGTTTCACATTACGTTAATTACGTAACTAGGATTACATAGGTGTAGCATTACTCGTCCTAAAAAACCCAACTAAGCCAACCTCCTAGCATATCGCGCGGGAAAAGACCCGGCCGCGCCGTTTTAGTCGGGATTACCAGATTACTAGTAGTAGTATCGACGGATCGTGCGAAGCAACAAAATTTTTTTTTGAGGGGGCGAAGCACCTAGTTTAAAAGGAAAAAAGGCGGTACACTCATAGCACTCATGTCGTGGTCGCATTGCACCCCACACATGTTCGGTCCTGCACACAGGTCACACAAACGGAACACGCTTCGGCTTGCCTCTTCACTGACACATGGGACTGCACTTGGAGAAACCGACCATGCGCCAAACTCCCCCTGCCCACCGCGCGAAAATCCTCCCCACCCACACAAAAATTCCCCCCAAATCTGGTTCAACCGCCCTTCGGCCAACTAGCCAATAATATTCCCCAAACCCCCCTCCCCCCATCCCCCTCCACTCCATTCGCTCCGCCAAAGCTGCCCTCCCCGCCGCACCGATACATCAGCGTCGCGGTTCGTCAAGGGGACACACAGCGATCCTCTCGCTCCCAAAGTATGCTCTCGTAGACTGTCGTCCTCTAGCCGCGCCACCACCTCTGGCTACGTTCTTGTGGAGGCGCACGGCGGTCAGTGCTGCCACCGCTGGCGACGTTCGTGTGGAGACGCACAGCGGTCAGCTTCTCCCACGGTACGCACATTCTAGACTGAGGCCCCGTTCATGTCGGTGTAGCGCTGAATGTTAGTTGATAGACGTTGTTAATCTCACTGTTTGCCGAAGTAGTTTACTGTCAATAAGCTCTGCTTAAGAAGCTTCCTTGCCCTGTTCTGCACTCAATCTGCTTAGCTGAGATGGCATGCCAAGGCCGATTAGTTGCTAAAATATCCTACCATATATTTATTGTGACGTAGATTGCCATGGTCTAGTAGCCAATCTGTTAGGTGAAATAGCTCTACACCATTTTATACTCGATCTTTGTTGCTGCGATGGCCTTCGATAGTTTGATGGCTGTGTGCTTGGCCTCATTGACTGCTGAAACATCCTGCCATAATTTAGCACTCAAATTTGTTTGCTGAATTAGCTTTACATATATTTCGTTACTTAGATATGCTCGTCCAAATATCTTGCCATAGCTTTAGACATCGACCTAGGTATTTTTTTTTCTGGACTTCATAAAAAAGCATATATGTTTTTCCTGTAATATCTAGTAGAAGAACTAATTTGTATGTCTAACAGATGGACAAGACTTGGATAACTTATGCTCGAAGATTCTCCGCTGCAAATGTCGAAGGGGTTGAAAACTTCATGAACTTTATCAGAGCTGAGTACGGTGGTCCGAAATCAGATGTGCTCTGCCCGTGTAGCAGTTGTATGAATTCAGTTACAAGACCCCCAGTCAATTGTGCAAAATCATCTACACTTGTATGGGATGTCGGTCACATATACTAGGTTGGTTCATCATGGAGAAGCTGTGAACGTCAATGTTATTGACTACGTGGAAGCAGCAGATCACCATCTTGATCTGCCTGATGCTCAGGTGGAAGTGGAGGAGGAGGTGGTGGTGGCGGAGCCAGTGAGTTTGACCAACATTGAAACAGTGCTACGAAATGCTCGTGTATTCCGTGAACTTTCACCTGTAGAAGAAAAACGGTGGGCTCGCATGTTGGAACAATGCAACGTTGCTGTCACCCCAGGAAATAAGCTGTCAGTATTCTCAGCTATGGTCACCTTTCTTCAGGTGAAGACATATGAGCGGATGACCAACAAATCATTCGATGCGATGTTGGATACTTTCCGCAAATCTTTCCAAGATGCGTCTGAGCTGCCACACACCTACAGTAAAATGAAGAATTTCCTTCGTGCAGTTGGAATTGGATATGATATGATCCATGTTTGTGTTCTGTTCCGGAAGGATTATGCCAACTTAAGTGAATGCCCGAAATGCAAATCACCAAGATGGAAAGATGGCGATGCTGTGAAGAGGATTCCTCATAATGTTCTGAGACATTTTCCAATTACACCAAGATTGAGAGGTTGTTTCATGATCTTTGAAACAAGAGAGGATGTATTGTGGCATTCTAGGAACCAGGAGTACAGAGATCGAATGTAATGAGCCATCCATCTCATGGTAGTGAGTGGAAAAGCTTATGATAAACACAAAGAGTTTCTTCTTGACCGAGAAACATTAGACTTGGCTTACCTTCGATGGATTTAACCCATTTGGCCACCAGGCGCCACATATAGCATGTGGCGGTGCTTGTTATCCTTACAACATGCCTCCAAATGTACGCACCAAAGAATCAAACTACATGATGGCCTTGCTCATCCCAGGTCCAAAAAGTCCTGGAAAGGATTTTGATTTGTTCATGGAGCCTCTTGTGGAGGAACTTCAACAGCTATGGAAGGGTGTTCTCACTCGATACCTATATAGCAGCCCACCAGCTGGTTTCTTTCTGCGTGTTGTTGTAATTTGGTGCATCCATGATTATCCGGCTTTGGGCACTATGTCGAGGCGAATGACACATGGTTACAATGCATGTTTTCGCTGTGATAGGAATCCGCTATCATACGCAATACTTAGCAAGATCTGTTACATTAGACACCGTTGTTTCCTTGCCAAGGACAAGCCACATCCTACAAAATACCGAAGACATGTGTTCAATGCAAAGCATGAAAACCATGATGCGCCAAAGAGGCTCACCGCCGATGAGTTGCAAGTGGAATTAGAGAAGGTCAGGCATATTACACCATGAAACCATCCTGGTAATGGTAGCGGGAAAAGGAAGCATGGCACGGTAGAAGAGAGATTATTGTTTACCCGCAGGTCCACTTTGTGGGACTTGGAGTATTGCAAAGATTTGGATCAGCGACATAATCTTGATGTGATGCACATCGAGAAAAATATATGTGACAGCATTATCGGCACACTTCTTAACATTGAAGGCAAGACGAAAGATACCTTAAAATCTAGGATTGATTTGACACACAGGTATCGTAAAGGATTTGCGGTGCAAGATGAAGGTAAACCACGAGATATGGAACCACCAGTGTGTATGCGTCTTGGACAAGGTAAAAGAAAAGAATTTCGAGGTCCTGTCACGTGTGAGATTCCCACATGGATTTGCTTCCAACCACGAAAGGAGAGTCGGTGCAGATGGAAACAAGGTACAAGGGTTGAAAACTCGTGACCGCCACGTCCTACTTCAAAGGGTTTTACTGTTATCCTTAGAGGATTGGGCATACGACTTATCTGAGCGATTGCAGAGTTGGGACAATTCTTGAGGAACTCTGCAGTAGAAATATCGGGATAGATGCTTTGGAGCGTCTTAGAGACAAGATACCAACTATCCTATCGACCTTGAGAAGATATACCCTCTAGCCTTCTTTGATGTGATGGTGCATTTGGCTGTTCATCTACGATGAGGCACTACTTAGAGGTCGAAGACAAGTATGGTGGATGTACCCTATTGAAAGGCGGCTAGGCACTTTCAAGGGCTATGTTAGGAACAGAGCTAGACCCGAGGGTTCCATTGCAGAGGCCTACATTGCTACAGAAGCTTTGACATTCTGCTCAAAATAAATTGAAATAGCTGATCAGCTTAGCAAAGAGGTGGGTGAAGACAATACCGGGCTCAATGTTTTCGATTATTCTGTTCGAGTTATAGGGAAGAGTCGACAAGAGGACAAACCTAAAGATTTGGACAAAATGGTTTGGTATGTGTTGAATAACTGTCCTGAGATACTACCTTATATCAAGTAAGTGCAAGATCTTGTAGCTTATACATCGTAATCTACTAAACTTGCAGCACATTCTTATATATTTAGATGTTTGACGCGATCACTATGTTGTGTAGCATCTACAAAGAGGAGTTACTGCCGCAAAATCCAAGAAACATTGACAAACTGGTTATGGCAGGATTTGCGAAATGGTTCAAGAACCATGTAAGCTTTTGAAGTGCACTGTCAGTTTTTTTAATATATTGAGTACATAATATGATCAGCTTGTCTATTTTCTAACCATAGGTTAAGAAGATGCGGGAGGATGGGCAGGCAGTTGATGATGCCCTTTACTCACTAGCAATGGGTCCTGATACTCGGGTAAGACATTATGAATCTTGTGTTGTTGGAGATGTGCGCTACAAAACCCTTGCACGAGACGAAGGCAGGAAGACACAAAGCAGTGCCATCATGAGCACGGATACGTATGACAAAGAGACAACTGAAATGTATGCTAACATAACAGACATTGTTCAGTTGAAGTATATCTCCAGTGTCGAGGATCATCTGGGTGTGGTTCTGTTGTGTTGTCGTTGGTATAACCTGTTTTCCAGGATCGCAAAACCCAGAGCTGATGATTATTTCAAATCCATCAATGTCAAGGCGGCATACCAGACCAACGAAACTTTTATGTTGGCAAATCAAGCAACACGGATATTTTTCTTGGAAGACACATTTGCACGTAGCGATGACTGGAGAGTATTGCAAAGGTTTGAGCAAAGGAATTCGTTTAATGAAGTTGCACAACAAGATGATGCTTACACTGCTCCTGATGTACAAGAGAACACAGATGTTCCTAATATCTTTGAGAACCATCACGTCAATGACGCCAGCGAAAAGATTGTCTATCGTGCTGTGGACATACAAGAGTTGATCAAGAAGAAGCCAACGTTCGAGGACGTTGAGGACGAAGAAGAAGATGACACCATGGGGAATTATGATTCAGACTGATACACATGGCGAAGATGTTGACGCTGCTGCTGCGGATGATGATTACATTGCTTTTGTCGTATTTGCTCGCCGAAGACGTTTTTATCTACTATGTGAAATTGTGTTTTCTATGACAACTGAAACCTGATGAACATGTTGTTTAGTATTTTGCTGTGAGAACATCACTTGTTATGTATGCTGATTTGTGTTTGGTGATTGTATGACAACTAAAACATGATGACATTGCTGTTTAGTTGTACTCATATTTGGCTGTGAAACTTGAATTTGATGACATAGTTTGCTGTTGGACTGCAATTTGCTCGACGTCTTTGAATGATAACAAAGCTGACCCGACGGGGCCTCTGCTATTTATTTATTTATATGAGCAAAAGGGGATACCCCCTGATTTCCGTTAATAGAAATCATTAGATGTTCACAACACTACGCCCAGCCTGCTACACAGGTTTCATTCATTACTAGTTTCAGCAAAGTGCTCATGTCATAGCCACTGAATTCATCACGTGTCACGCCCAATATGCGACCCTATCCAAAAGGAACTCGAAGGTCCCACCAAGGATAGACCCGCATATTGGAACGCTTTTGCAAGGTGGATATCATTACATCAACATTACATAATAGATAGGGATACATACATAAGGCAAACAATGCCACACGAGTACAATATCATCATACAAGAGATCAACATCCGACTACGGATGAATCATAAATGAAACTCAAACAATATCCACCACTGCTAGCCAGTGCCGACCGAACCTATCCCCGATCGAAGAAGAAGCGAAGGAGAACTCCAAAACAAGTAAACATCGCTCTCACGTCAAGATCATCGCACAACCTGTACACGCAATCTGTTGTTGTAGTAATCGTGAGCCACGAGGACTCGTAAATCCCATTACCATGGGTATCAAGACTAGCAAAGCTTAATGGGAAAGGAAGGGGTAAAGTGGTGAGGTTGCAGCAGCGACTAAGCATGATATGGTGGCTAACATATGCAAATGAGAGCGAGAAGAGAAACAAAGGGCGGTCGTGAAACTAGCAATGATCAAGAGGTGATCACGAACACCTACTTACGTCAAACATAACCCGAAACCGTGTTCACTTCCGGACTCACCGAGAAGAGACCATCACGGCTACACACTCGGTTGATGCATTTTAATTCGGATCGGTGCCAAGTTATCTACAACCGGACATTAACAAATTCCCATCGCCACATAACCACGGGCACGGCTCTCGAAAGTTTAAACCTTGCAGGGGTGTCCCAACTTAGCCCATGACAAGCTCTCGCGATCAACGAAGGAATAGACCTTCTCCCGGGAAGACCCGATCAGTCTCGGAATCCCGGTTTACAAGACATTTTGACAATGGTAAAACAAGACCAGCAAAGCCTCCTGGCGTGCCGACATCCTGATAGTAGCTGCGCGTATCTCGTCTCAGGCCACGACCGGATGAGCTAAGCGTACAGGTACCGACGTAACCCAAGTTGCCAAGGGATGGTCCCGCACGGTGCTCTAGTTTGGACCAACGCTTAGACAAGCACTGGCCCGGGGGGGCTATAATAAAGATGACCCTTGGGTTAATTACTCCCAAGGGAAAAGTAGGTGGAGTGAGGCAAATGGTAAAAGTCAATGTTGGGCCTTGCTGGACAAGTTTTATTCAAAGCGAACCGTCGGGGTCCCATAAATCACCCGACCGCGTTAGGAGCATAAAATCCGGGAACATAACACCGGTATGACGGAAACTAGGGCGGCAAGAGTGGAACAAAACACCAGGCATAAGGCCGAGCCTTCCACCCTTTACCAAATATATAGATGCATTAATAATATAAGAGATATTGTGATATCCCAACCAAAATCCTGTCCACCATGGAGAAATCTTCAACTTCACCTGCAGCTAGCAACGCTATAAGAGGGGCTGAGCAAAGCGGTAACATAGCCAATCAATGGTTTGCTAGGAATGGTTTCAAAGGTTAGAGGTTCATGGCAATTTGGGATAGCTTGATAAACAGGTAATAGGTAGCGCAGCATAGTGATAGAACGAAGCAACTAGCATAGCAATGATAGTAGTGAGATCCAGGGTAGCGGTCATCTTGCCTGAAATCTCGCAAGGAAGAAGAACGAGTCCATGAAGAAGATGAAGCCATGAAGACGAACCACACGTAGACGAACGCATCCTCACGATCGCAACGAAACGGGAACTATCGAGAAGAAGCACACAACATGGTAAACACACCACACATGAATAAGGCATGATGCACAACAAGCATGATGCATGACAAAGCTACATGAAGCTACTCATGGCAAGAGATGATGCAAACAAGAACAACACATCAAAGCAAGTTAAATGAGGCCGGGAACAACATATAACAATTCCGGTAAGTCCTCATATGCAAATTTTGAAATTGGTCCAGAACTGAACAAACCTTATGTTCAAGTTGTTAAACAGCAAGTTAAGATGCACCAAGATGATCTACACGAAATTCTAGTCAAGTTACATATAAAGTTCATTAGATTCCGAGCTACGGCCTAGAAGATATGAGCAAAACAAGTTAAACATGGCATTGATGCAAAATGCACTCAAACATCAAGCAAACACCTCAAAACAAGGATGCAACATGATAATATGAAGCTACATGCAAAAACAAGCAAGTTTCATATAGAGCACACTCAAAACGGAGCAACGGGGCAACACATGCACACTATACAAGTCATAACAACAATCTGTCCATAACAGCAACTAGGCATCTTACAAGCATTAAAACAATATGCTACAGCACCCCAACATAATAAAAAAGGCATGGGCATGAAGTACTGGTAAAGCATATCAAAACATGAACACTGAGCTATCTCCAGAAACAACTAGAACATGCTCCAAAACACATGGTAAGATTGCAAATAATAACAGTTTCAGACTTTAGCAGAAATAACATCAGGTTGCAATGTTTAGAGCTATCAAACAACATGTTACAGGAACTTATCATGGCAAACAAAGGCATGGAATGAATCTACTAATCGCATAGATCAAAAGACCCTTACTGACAATAAGTAGGCATGTTCGTGAGCTCGAACCACTCACTACAGAGCAATACATGGCATGGCAAGGCAACCAAAAGTAAGAAGGCATGTTTATGAAGCTAAGCATGTCAAGAGCAAGGTCATAGGATACATGGATCACTAGGAAAACACATGGGAACAAGTGAACTTAATGTTAACAGGCTGACAGCAACATTTTCAAGCAAATTTGGAGCAAGATAACAACATGTTCCAGTAGTCTATAATTCCAACCAAAGGCATGAATGGATAGAGCATGACATGTAGATCAAAACATGTTTATAGAGCATCTCCAGATTATGCATAGAATGATTAGTAGAAGCATGTTAACATAGCAACAAAATATAACAGAAACTGTCAGGAAAACAGCAACAGCAACTACCCTACTTAACAAGCTTGATGCACTCAGCACACAACTCACAAAAATACATGGCATACACCCCTGGAAAGATGGCATGGCATAGATCAACATTCATGTAGACATCAACATCATAGGATGCACACATCAATCATGGCAAAAATGTTAAATGAGCAAGTTATAACAGTTTCAGCAGATTAACATCAACATGCACTCTTCCAACAGCATTTCAGGCACCAAGATGAGCTCAAATGAAAATGATGCAATGGAATTAAATGATCTACTCGTCGAGACGAACAATTCGACATATTACACGCACGAAACGGAGCTACGGGTGCAGAGATGTGATGGCATGAACATGGCATGATAATATGAAAACTATCCGGACTTAGAAGAAAATTCAACCTCGGGGTCAACGCGGATCGGGCGCGAAACGGGTCGGGTCGAAGAGCGGGTCGGGTCGGGCGGTGCAGAGGGGAACCCGGCGGCGGCGACGGTTCTCCGGCGAGGTTGTCGCCGGCGGGGGCGGCGGATCCGGCCGGCTTTTGCTCGAGGCGAGATCCGCGAAGAACGACCGGCGGCGTTGTTCGGGCGCGAGGCGGCGGTGGAGGAGGGATCCGGCACCATGGCGGGCGGGCAATGGGCGGCCGGCCGGGCGGCGAGGTCGCCGGCGGGGGCGCGCATGGGCGGCGCGAAGCAGTAGAGGCAGGCGCCGCAAGCGAGCTCGGAGGCGCGGCGCTGAGCTCCGCGGCGGGCGGGCGGCGGATGGGCCCATGGTGGCCGGCGAGGCGCTTAATGAGCGGCGGCGTGGCGGGCGGCGGATCGGGCGGCGGCATGGCGCTTGCTGGGTTCACAAGACCCGCTGATAGACCCGCGGCCGCGACGGCGGGAGGAGGCTGGAGGCCACGTGGCGGAGGATTGGACGAGGCGGCGGACATGTCCGGCGGCGAGGAGGTTTTGTCGGTCGCGCGAGGAAGATTTGATCTAGGGTTAGACCCGAAAATTCGGAGGGGGAGGTGTATTTATAGGTAGAGGGAGCTAGGAGAGTCCAAATGAGGTGCGGTTTTCAGCCACGCGATCGTGATCGAACGACCGAGAGCATGAAGGGAGTTTGCTGGGCTTTGGGCCACTTTGGAAGGGGTGTTGGGCTGCAAACAAAAGAGGGCTTCTGCGGTTACCCGGTTAACCGTTGGAGTACCAAACGACCTCCAAATGGCACGAAACTTGACAGGCGGTCTAACGGTGCTATACCAAGGCCGCTTGGCAAACCTCGGGCCATTCCGAGAAAGTTTAACACCCGCTCACAACAGGAGAGAAGAAGGGGACACCGGAGGACATAGGAGCACCGGATTGCAAAACGGACAACGGGGAAAATGCTCGGATGCATGAGACGAACACGTATGCAAAATGAAATGCACATGATGACATGATAAAATGTAGATGATGACATGGCAAAGTGCAACACGCAAGCAAATGACATGGCAACGACGGCGAATAACTGGTAGACACCTGGCGCATCGGATCCGGGGCGTTACAACACTCCTCCACTAACAAGAGATCTCGTCCCGAGATCTTAGGACCGAGACGGAATGGAAAAGGGATGAGGTGAAACAAGAACTCATGAGAAGAAGCAAAGAATTGAGAGCACTCGAGAAGAAGAGAGGAATGACGAGAATGACGAGGATCCAAAGCTCACGGAATTAGATAGACTATGAAACCACTCGTTCTAACCGGAGTGGTTAGAATGAGAAGAGAAACGGATAAGACTGAAACAATTTAGGCAGCCCTCCGGCTGAAAAGGAAAGATTAGAACAAGAACTTGAGAGGATGGAATGATACTTGCTGAAGACATGACACAAAACCTCTGGAAAGAATTGAAAGTGTTGAATGAAAAGAACGGAGAAGAAAATGACAACTTCTGCCACGAATGAAATAGAAAGCAACCTTAGAAGAAAAGATTGAACGGAGTTGTTGAGAAAATCAACAACGAAAAGAATAAGTTTGTTGTGGACTTATGGATAACATCTCAAAATTATGAGGTGATCTCCGACCACAAGCGGAAAAGATTGAATAGCTTAGAAGAACAAAGAAATGCAAAACTCCACTTCGAAAGAACACGGAGAATTAATTGCACTTCGAGAAAAAGAAGAAAAGATACTTGAATCTCTCCAACAAAATGTTGATGAAGTCTTGAATAATGAATTAAATCATGAAGACCCACCATGAAGAACTCTGGTGACAAAAGGATGATGAGATAGAAATGAAAGATGAAAGAATAGATGAGCATTGTGATGATTTAGATGGAGGTTCCGATGAAATGGTCGAGGAAAATTGAACTCCGGAAAAGAAAAGATGAAAGCACTTGGAACTAGAATTTATTCATCAAGAACAAACTCCAAAGGAAGGGGTAGCTCACTTGGATGAAATAAGAATAAGATTTATTATATGCTTATCCTTCACCAAATTAAATTGATGACAAGCAATGGATTTTGCATACTACTTATTCTTCTTGAAAAGGATTAAGAAGTGACATATCTCAAACTTGAGAAGGTCTTCATGAACCACCGGTAGGATTGGAAAGAACGAATGGGTTGATATGATGAAAAAGGAAAAAGAATCTTGAACGAACCACCGTAAGAATACAAAATGACTGATGACAGATAATGAATCACCGGGAAGAATTAGAGGAACAAATATGCTGGAGGGGATTAAGATGCAAAAGGACGGAAGAACTCGAACTGATTAAAGAGCACTTGAATGAAGCACCGGGATAATTGAATAACGGTAGCTGAAATGTGAGGACAAAGAATTCCTCTGGAATGATGGCCTCCGGTGAAAAGAAACAAAATTCAACTCCTGACATACTCCGGATGGATGAAAAAGAATTGCACGACTGGAAACAATTTGATAGGATAACATCGAGCTAGCACCGCGAATCTCCGAGGAGCGGACAAGATTTAGAGGAAAAACTCTTCTTCGGTCTTCAAATGGCGACGGAAAACAACACCAAAATTCCTGAGATACTCCGGGAGAATGAAAAGCAGAGAGGTTGAGCCAATAATGAAAATGATTTTGAAAGCGATCTTGGAGAAGGCATGTGACTGATGAAATTCATTCTTACGTCACACTTGAAAAGAATTTGAGAATAACTCCGGGGAATTAGAAGAGTCAGGTAAGATCCTGGGAAAAGACCTGTGGGTTAGGGCCCACTAAAAGAA
Organism: Aegilops speltoides; assembly: GCA_021437245.1. Lineage (NCBI taxonomy): Eukaryota > Viridiplantae > Streptophyta > Magnoliopsida > Poales > Poaceae > Aegilops > Aegilops speltoides. The sequence continues at coordinate 463,550,994 of CM038147.1, read as the reverse complement.
AAGCATCGTTGGAAAGGATTGTTGAAGAGATATGATGATGCGCCGGGATGATTGAAATATTTGAATTGTTCCGGTGCATCATACTCTGGAAGGATAAAATGGCGAGAGGCGAACGAGCAAAGGGAAATACTTGAGCCGAGAGAAAGAATATGATCGACCCGAAAAACTTGAATTGAAACAACCGGAAAAGAAAAAGAGATGAAGAATGACGAACGAGACAAGAATTCACCGGTTGAAATAATTGAGGGAAGACCGAAGAGACTCCGTACGAATGAAATAGATGGTTGAAGCAGACTCAGGCTCTAGGAAGAAGAGGGTGGGAGGGCGGGAAAAACACAGCCAACTGGAAGGGGAAAACAACGAATATCTTGAAGAGAAAACACTGGCTGAAATCATTGAGGAAAGAAACAAAGACTTCGCACGAGTAGGATGGATACTCGATTACGGACTCCGGTTCCAATAAGAAGAAGGGTGGGAGGGTGGGAAAAAACAAGGACAACTTCGGACAGGGAAACAACATCGATCGAAAAGAGCTGAGGATTGAACTTAACAATGATGAAGAGGCTCGAGTCAACTTGACGAGAATTGCACCGGATGAAAAGAGCTGAGGAACAAAGATCGAAAAACCAACTGCGTGAACCTAAAGAAAATTTGAAGGGGAAGAGGAGTAGTTCAAAACACCTACGTCAAGAGTCCTCACCAGAGCGACGAAGGGGGCTGAGGAGTAAAAAGAATCCTACTCTCCAATATATATAATCCTAAGACTCAAAATAGTTTTCTTCTAGACTCAACAACGGCCAAACTACACGATCAATCAAGGGGGGCTCCTAAGGTCGGTCGAGGCTCTGATACCAACTTGTCACGCCCAATATGCGACCCTATCCAAAAGGAACTCGAAGGTCCCACCAAGGATAGACCCGCATATTGGAACGCTTTTGCAAGGTGGATATCATTACATCAACATTACATAATAGATAGGGATACATACATAAGGCAAACAATGCCACACGAGTACAATATCATCATACAAGAGATCAACATCCGACTACGGATGAATCATAAACTGAAACTCAAACAATATCCACCCTGCTAGCCCAGGCTGCCGACCTGGAACCTATCCCCTGATCGAAGAAGAAGCAGAAGGAGAACTCCAAAACAAGTAAACATCGCTCTCGCGTCAAGATCATCGCACAACCTGTACCTGCAACTGTTGTTGTAGTAATCTGTGAGCCACGAGGACTCAGCAATCCCATTACCATGGGTATCAAGACTAGCAAAGCTTAATGGGAAAGGAAGGGGTAAAGTGGTGAGGTTGCAGCAGCGACTAAGCATGATATGGTGGCTAACATAAGCAAATGAGAGCGAGAAGAGAAACAAAGGAACGGTCGTGAAACTAGCAATGATCAAGAGGTGATCCGAACACCTACTTCGTCAAACATAACCCGAAACCGTGTTCACTTCCACGACTCCACGAGAAGAGACCATCACGGCTACACACTCGGTTGATGCATTTTAATTCGGATCTGGTGCCAAGTTATCTACAACCGGACATTAACAAATTCCCATCTGCCACATAACATGGCACGGCTCTCGAAAGTTTAAACCTGCAGGGTGTCCCAACAGCCCATGACAAGCTCTCGCGATCAACGAAGAGTAGACCTTCTCCCGGGAAGACCCGATCAGCCTCGGAATCCCGGTTTACAAGACATTTCGACAATGGTAAAACAAGACCAGCAAAGCCTCCCGGCGTGCCGACATCCTGATAGTAGCCACGCGTATCTCGTCTCAGGCCACGACCGGATGAGCTAAGCGTACATGTACCGACGTAACCCAAGTTGCCAAGGGATGGTCCCGCACGGTGCTCTAGTTTGGACCAACGCTTAGACAAGCACTGGCCCGGGGGGCTATAACAAAGATGACCCTTGGGTTAATTACTCCCAAGGGAAAAGTAGGTGGTGGTGAGGCAAATGGTAAAAGTCAATGTTGGGCCTTCTTTGGACAAGTTTTATTCAAAGCGAACTGTCGGGGGTCCCATAAATCACCCAACCGCGTTAGGAGCATAAAATCCGGGAACATAACACGGTATGGCGGAAACTAGGGCGGCAAGAGTGGAACAAAACACAGGCATAAGGCCGAGCCTTCCACCCTTTACCAAATATATAGATGCATTAATAATATAAGAGATATTGTGATATCCCAACCAAAATCCTGTCCACCATGGAGAAATCTTCAACTTCACCGCAGCTAGCAGCGCTATAAGAGGTGCTTGAGCAAAGCGGTAACATAGCCAATCAATGGTTTGCTAGGAATGGTGTCAAAGGTTAGAGGTTCATGGCAATTTGGGATGGCTTGATAAGCAGGTAATAGGTAGCGCAGACATAGCGATAGAACAAAGCAACTAGCATAGCAATGATAGTAGTGAGATCGTGGTAACGGTCATCTTGCACGAAATCCCGCAAGGAAGAAGAACGAGTCCATGAAGAAGATGAAGCCACGAAGCGAACCACACATAGGCTAACGCATCCTCACGATCGCAACGAAACGGGAACTATCGAGAAGAAGCACACAACATGGTAAACACACCACACATGAACAAGGCATGATGCACAACAAGCATGATGCATGACAAAGCTACATAAAGCTACTCATGGCAAGAGATGATGCAAACAAGAACAACACATCAAAGCAAGTTAAATGAGGCCGGGAACAATATATAACAATTCCGGTAAGTCCTCATATGCAAATTTCGAAATTGGTCCAGAACTGAACAAACCTTATGTTCAAGTTGTTAAACAGCAAGTTAAGATGCACCAAGATGATCTACACGTAATTCTAGTCAAGTTACATATAAAGTTCATTAGATTCCGAGCTACGGCCTAGAAGATATGAGCAAAACAAGTTAAACATGGCATTGATGCAAAATGCACTCAAACATCAAGCAAACACCTCAAAACAAGGATGCAACATGATAATATGAAGCTACATGCAAAAAAAGCAAGTTTCATATAGAGCACACTCAAAACGGAGCAACAGGCAACACATGCACACTATACAAGTCATAACAACAATCTGTCCATAACAGCAACTAGGCATCTTACAAGCATCAAAACAATATGCTACAGCACCCCAACATAATAACAAAAGGCATGGCCATGAAGTACTGGTAAAGCATATCAAAACATGAACACTGAGCTATCTCCAGAAACAACTAGAACATGCTCCAAAACACATGGTAAGATTGCAAATAATAACAGTTTCAGAATTTAGCAGAAATAACATCAGGTTGCAATGTTTAGAGCTATCAAACAACATGTTACAGGAACTTATCATGGCAAACATAGGCATGGCATGAATCTACTAATTGCATAGATCAAAAGACCCTTACTGACCATGACCCAAAAACGCACGGAAAATATGATGGCACCCATGTAAACATGGCAAGTTATATTACAGATTCAAACATGGCAGGAACAACAATAAGTAGGCATGTTCGTGAGCTCGAACCACTCACTACAGAGCAATACATGGCATGGCAAGGCAACCAAAAGTAAGAAGGCATGTTTATGAAGCTAAGCATGTCAAGAGCAAAGTCATAGGATACATGGATCACTAGGAAAACACATGGGAACAAGTGAACTTAATGTTAACAGGCTGACAGCAACATTTTCAAGCAACTTTGGAGCAAGATAACAACATGTTCCAGTAGTCTATAATTCCAACCAAAGGCATGAATGGATAGAGCATGACATGTAGATCAAAACATGTTTATAGAGCATCTCCAGATTATGCATAGAATGATTAGTAGAAGCATGTTAACATAGCAACAAAATATAACAGAAACTGTCAGGAAAACAGCAACAGCAACTACCCTACTTAACAAGCTTGATGCACTCAGCACACAACTCACAAAAATACATGGCATACACCCCTGGAAAGATGGCATGGCATAGATCAACATTCATGTAGACATCAACATCATAGGATGCACACATCAATCATGGCAAAAATGTTAAATGAGCAAGTTATAACAGTTTCAGCAGATTAACATCAACATGTACTCTTCCAACAGCATTTCGGGCACCAAGATGAGCTCAAATGAAAATGATGCAATGGAATTAAATGATGTACTCGTCGAGACGAACAATTAGACATATTACGAGCACGAAAGCAGACTACGGGTGCGAGAGATGTGATGGCATGAACATGGCATGATAATATGAAAACTATCTGGGACTTAGAAGAAAATTCAACCTCGGGGTCAGCGGATCGGGCGTGAAACGGGTCGGGTCGAAGAGCGGGTCGGGTCGGGAGGTGCAGAGGGGAATCCGGGCGGCGGCGACGGTTCTCCGGCGAGGTTGTCGCCGGCGAAGCGGCGGATCCGGCCGGGCTCGAGGCTGCGCGGGGCAGATCCGGTGAAGGACGACCGGCGGCGTCGTCTGGCGCTGAGGCGCAGGCAGTGGAGGAGGATCCGGCGCCCTGGGGCGGTGAGCACGGCAGCAGCAGGGCGGCCGGCGCCAGGCGGCAGGTCGCCGTGAGCGCGGCCAGCAGCCGCGTGTAATGGTGCTGCGCTTCGAAGCCAGGGAGGCAGCCGGCAGCGGAGCTCGGCGCGGCGCAGCATGATCTCCCATGGCGGCGGCGGCGGATGGGCCCATGATGGCCGGCCGGGCGCAGGACGATCCGTGTGCAGCGGCGGGATCTGGTGTGCTGGTATGTGAACTCTGTGAACCCTTGATGGGCCCAGCGAGGCTGGCGGCAGGAGGAGGCCGGAGGCCACGTGGCGGGAGGCGATTGGACGAGAGGGCGGCGGACATTTCCGGCGGCGAGGGAGGTTTTTGTCCGGCGGCGCGAGGGAAGATTTGATCTAGGGTTAGATCCGAAAATTCGGAGGGGGAGGTGTATTTATAGGTAGAGGGAGCTAGGAGAGTCCAAATGAGGTGCGGTTTTCGGCCACGCGATCGTGATCGAACGACCGAGAGCATAGAGGGGAGTTTGATGGGCTTTGGGCCACTTTGGAAGGGGTGTTGGGCTGCAAACAAAAGAGGGATTCTGCAGTTACCCGGTTAACCGTTGGAGTACCAAACGACCTACAAATGGCACGAAACTTGACAGGCGGTCTAACGGTGCTATACCAAGGCCGCTTGGCAAACCTCGGGCCATTCCGAGAAAGTTTAACACCCGCTCACAACAGGAGAGAAGAAGGGGACGCCGGAGGACATAGGGCGCCGGATTGCAAAAGCAGACAGCGGGAAAATGCTCGGATGCATGAGGCGAACACGTATGCAAAATGAAATGCACATGATGACATGATAAAATGCAGATGATGACATGGCAAAGTGCAACACGCAAGCAAATGACATGGCAACGACGGCGAATAACTGGCAGACACCTGGCGCATCGGATCCGGGGCGTTACATCATGAGTGCTACATACACTGCAAATAAAGAGACAATCATCCTACAGAGCACATTGATTTTGCCCATTATCTTCACAAGCTCTTTCATCTCCTCATTACTATCAAGGCCGTTCAGCAGCTGTTGCTTGGCCATGATCAGAGGAACTACATCTTTAACCTTCTGCTCTGCATCTTCCTCTTCTGCCGTTCCTCCAGTTACTTGTCCAACACCCCAACCTGCTGGTATTGGGATTCCTTGGCTAACCAAATAATCAGCGTAGTTGCATTCCCCCACATCAGCAACTCCCAGAAATACAAATCACACGTATCTTCCCTTTTCTGCACGAATCAAATTGGAAGATCATCAACCAAACTATTAAAAAATTAGCAACTGAAATCAGCAGAACAACACTTAAACATATTATTACCCCATGATTCGGGCATTTGTAGAAGACTCGGCCAGGGTCGCGGATTGTGGTTGAGACGCGACAGATGACTCTGCATGATTTGTAGTAGTGGCACCACACCAATGGCAGCGGGTTGCGATGAGCAATCGGCTGCGGTGCGCGTGCCGGCGGGGGTGTGATGAGACCCACAGGCGATGGTACAGGTGGCGACTTGGCGCATATCTGGTTGTTGCCTGCTGAAGAGCAGGTGGACGAGCAGCCAGCGGACATGGTTGTTGCATCCAGAGCTTCTGATATTAGGCAGAGTAAGTAGACAAGAGGAGAAGCAAACGTTGGATATGTCAGTTTCATTACTTGCAGAGTAGCATAGCACCATATATAGTCATAGTCTAGGTTTGGATTCGAACCAGCTACAAGGAGCACGTCTTTTTTTCTAGAACTTCGGCAGCGTCTCTTTCTTGGTACACTAGCTTGTTATGACGCCTTCCCAAGTCTTTGATTTTCTTTCCCTTTTTGCGAGGAAGGAAGGAGGACAAAATTGAGAGTTCATCGGACTCGAACCCAAGACCTCTCGGTTGAAAACCAAGGGTGCTAGTCACTTATGTGGCGAACGTTCCCTGTGAGGAGGACGGCAGACGAACGCATTTTCCTCGCAGTTTTCTTCCTGTATATAAAAAAGTATGCTACTTTGTGTCCGCTTAGTCAACAAACGATTGTGCCAACCTTGACCGTTGGATTGACATTCAACATCTGTCGCATTTCTTCAGTCTCTTCTTCCTCGAGCCGCCAAAGCCAAACCAGCTCCGGTGGGACCGCCTGCTCCCGCCTCCCACGGCTGGTTGTGATCTTCCTCGGCTCCTATTCGTTCCCGTCCAAGGCCTCACCATCGTCCTCCGCCTTGGTTCGCTCGCTGCGGTGCCGCCCTCCGGTGTTGTCAATATGGTCACCAACCGAGAGAAATAAGGAGATGATTGTACATGGTGAGGATGACAGTAGGGACCCAGCAGCGCGGCAGTAATTTTGTTTTTTCGGGACGGAGAAGGGTATTAACTGGGTTGTGCGGGACCCGTGGCCTGTCTAGCCCAGGCTTTTATTTCATATGTTTAGCACATGACCAGCCCAGTTTGTTTTTTTCGTTTCTGAAAAATGGCTAGCCGGCTATTTTGTTTTTTGCAGAATAACCAACATAGGCCTACTTGCTTTTCTCGCCTACTATTTGGGAAATCTTTCAAGACGAGGAGGGATGCACTTTGCCCAGAAAATGGGCTATAAGTAATAAGAAATGGGATGTAAGTAATAAGAAATGGGATATAAGCAATAATAAATGGGCTGTAAAATGAAAAAATACAGCAAACAGGCAATTAGTTCCAAAATATTGTTTTCTTTCAGATTTTGATATTTTAAATTTCATTGTTTTTGTGCGGGTAAAATTTCATTGAATTTAAATTAAGGTATATTTAGATTTAAAATATTTGGCTAGAAATTTCGGGTTGTATGCTGTTTGGGACATATTTGGAGGCTGACTTGTGGGTCTACTAGGTTGACGTGTACTTTGGCTTTGTCAACTTAGTCCACAAATGATTCTAGCAGCGATGACATGATCGTCTTGCTTCTTCAATATCGATCTTCTTGCTCCGGCCGCCCAAACCAGCTCGGTGGGACGCCTACTCCGCCTCCGTGGCATTTGTCTTTGCCGCGCCTGAGCCGCACCGCCCACCCTACTTCATTGATGGCGGGCCATTCCTCTACTCACCCACACCTCCTGTTATTTTCCAATGACGGCGGTGGGACGATAAACCCTCGTACTCCCCACTGCGTGGGCAACCATTGCCGAGTCTTCCCGGGCTCCGTGTCGTTCCCTTCCTAGGCCTCGCCATCGTCCACCGCCATGGTGCTCTCAGCGCGGCCTGGTCAACGTGGTCAACAAACAACATCCATCGGCTGTGGATTGTACGCGCAAAATAATGATTCCTCCACCTGACAGCTGGGACCCACCGGAAGGGCCTCTATATTTCGCGAAAAAAGGTTCCCCCCGCTGACATGTCGGACCCACCAGCTATATCTTCGCACGCAAGGAAGTGCCTCCTTATTACGCAAAAAAAAATGAATACCCCCTGCTAGCTGGGACCCACCATAGTGGGAGGATGACCTGTGGGCCAACTAAGTTGACGGGGACGGAGGGCTTTGTCAACTTAGTCAATATGAACGATTCTAGCTCTAGTGACCGTACGATGTCCATCCAACGGCCGTAGTGCTTCTTCAACCTCTGGTCTTCTTGCTCCAGCCTCCCAAAGCAGCACCGGTCGTGCCACATGCTCCTGCCTCTCGTGGCGGTTGTCTTTGTCATGAGGCCTCACCGCCCCTACTATTCCAACCGTGGCCGGGCCCAGCGGCGGCAAAGAGCTCACCTCGCAGCCGAACTAGTGAACCCTCGTACTCCTCTCCATGCGGGCTTCCACTGCCGCGTCTTTCCGGCTCCGCGTCGTCCCCTACCTAGGCCTCGCCATCGTCCACCGCCATGGTGCTCTCGGCGCGGCCTGGTCAACGTGGTCAAGGAACGACTTCCATCGGACGTGGACTGTACGTGGAGAGGCTGACAGCTAGGTCCACGGCCGCAACAAGGAAGTGCCTCCTTATTACGCGGAAAATAATGATTCCTCCACCTGACAGCTGGGACCCGCCGGACGGGCCACTGTATTTTAATGAAAAAACGTTTCCCACATTGCTGGGACCCACGGCTTCATCTTATACGCAAGGAAGTGCGTCCGGGCAAAAAACGATTCGCCCCCTGACTGCTGGGACCCACCAGCTACACCTTCGCACGCAAGAAAGTGCGTCCGGGCAAAAAAACAAAATGATTCGCCCCCCTGACTGCTGAGACCCACCAGCTACATCTTCGCAGGCAAGGAAATGCCTGATAGTCGGGACCCACCTGGTCGAAGCGTATGTAGCGTTGTCATCCTGGTTGCGAACGATATGCGTACATCTTGGTCGATGTAGAGGCGCGCACATGTAAGTAGAGGCGCGCCGTGTCATAGTAAGCGCGCACGTGTAAGTAGTAAGCGGCGCGTATGTGTCGTAGTAGAAGCGGCGCACATAGCATGTACACGCGTCGTCGTGGCGTGGTGCAAGAAAGAAAATATGGCCACGTATGTGTACATACGGGCGGGGTCTCGAATGCCTACTCGTGCATACGTACGGCCAGGGCTCGTGTACATGGCTAGGTCGGAACGGAGAAACAGCATCGTCGTCATGTTCATGGGGAGGCAACGGAATGCTCGTGTTCATGGGGAGGGAGCGAATCGTCATGTTCGCCGGGAAGCGGCGGGCAGCGTGGGAGCCAACCGGTGGGTCGGAACGGAATGCATGGTTGTGTTCATCGGGAGGGCTTGGACGGAGCAGCGATGGAAGCGAGGCTGGCGTCCGCTGGCGGAGAAGCGGACCTCCTAGGTTGAGCAGGTCTTGTTGATCGGGAGGGTGTGGCGTCCGCCAAAGCGGATGAAACGGACCTCCTACGGTCGAAGCAGGGGTCTGTTGATCGGGAGGGTGTGGCGTGCCGCAAAGCAGGCAAGCAGACTTGTATTGGGCCTTCACGGTCGAAGCGGGGTCTGTTGATCGGGAGGGTGTGGCATACCGCAAAAGCAGACGAAAGCGGACTTGTGTTGGGCGCTTACGGTCAAGCAGGGGTCTGTTCGCCGGGAGGGTGTGGCGTGCCGCAAAGCAGGACTCCACGGGATACTGTTCATCTCCACCGTCGACCTCCTCCAGCCTCCACAGGCTACCGTCGACCTCCTCCAGCCTCCACGGGCTCCTGTTCATCCAGCCTCCACCGCGCGCTACTCCACCGGCTACTGTTCAACCACCCCTCCACCGTCTACTATTCATCCAGCCCTCCACACCACGGGGTCCTGTTCATCTAGAGGCAACGCCACCGCTCACTATTCATCCACCCCCCGCGTGCAACACTCACTATTCATCCAATCGATCGGCTTCAGTTAGCAGCAGTAGCGAAGGAATCGCTCGATCGGGTTCGATTAACGACCATCGATCGATCGCTCGGGTTCGATAGCGTGTAGCTGCGGTGCAATCGCTTCGGGTTGATTAGAAGCCCAACGCCTCGCTTCGGGTTCGATTAGAGCAACGCCGCACGCAGCGCGTCGTGTACGAGAAAGCAGCGCATCGCTTCGGCCCCGACCTCCCACCGTAACCGCAACTCCCGAAATTTTCCTCCCCTCGCTTCTACCACGGTTTTTTGTCATGGGCGGCCCAAAGAATGTCATGCAGCTGCGTCTCCGCCCGCCCAGGATGAAAAGCCCATCTTCATCATGATTTTTGTCATAGAAGTAGGAGCCCACCACATCTATGATGATACCGGGTTTTTTCACAATTATTGTCATAGAAGTGTCATATGTATGACAGAAAAAAAAATTCGTTCGGCCCAAAATGTCACGGATGTGTCTTTTTTTTGTAGTGCACCATGGCGCGCTTGAGCATGTCGAAAGTTTGCTGCGCCTTGTCCTCCCAGAGAAACCCTTGTTGGGGAACGTAACAATAATTCAAAAATTTCCTACGTATCACCAAGATCCATCTAGGAGATTCTAGCAACAAGAGAGAGAGGAAGTGCATCTTCATACCTTTGAAGATCGCTAAGCGGAAGCGTTACTAGAATGCGGATGATGGAGTCATACTCGCGGCAATTCAAATCGCGGAAGATCCGATCTAGCGCCGAACGGACGGCGCCTCCACGTTCAACACACGTACAGCCTGGGGATGTCTCCACCTTCTTGATCCAGCAAGGGGAGAGGAGAAATTGAGGGAGAGCTCTGGCAGCACGACGGCGTGGTGGTGGAGCTTGTGGTATTTCTGCAGGGCTTCGCCAAGCTCTACGGAGGAGGAGGAGGTGTTGGGGAGGGAGGGGCTGCGCCAGGAGAAGGGGTGCGGCAGCCCTCCCATCCCCCACTATTTATAGGGGAAGGGGAGAGGGGGCCGGCCCCCTTGGATCCCATCTAGGGGGGCAGCCAAGGGGGAGGCTTGCCCCCCAAGCTAGGTGGGGCACCCCCTTAGGGTTTCCCCCAACCCTAGGCGCATGGGCCCTGGGAGGAGTTGGCTCCCAGCCCACCTAGGGGTTGGTTCCCCTCCATATTCAGCCCATAGGGCCCTCCGGGGCAGGTGGACCCCCAAAACCCCTTCGGTGGTCCCGGTACAATACCGGTAACCCCCGAACACTTCCGGCGACCGAATAAGGACTTTCCATATATAAATCTTCATCTCCGGACCATTCCGGAACTCCTCGTGATTTTCGGGATCTCATCCGGGACTCCGAACATCCTTCGGTAACCACATACTATTTCCCATAACAACTCTAGCATCACTAAACCTTAAGTGTGTAGACCCTACGGGTTCGAGAACCATGCAGACATGATCGAGACATCTCTCCGGCCAATAACCAACAGCGGGATCTAGATATCCATGTCAGCTCCCACATGTTCCATGATGATCTCATCGGATGAACCACGATGTCGGGGATTCAATCAATCCCGTAAACAATTCCCTTTGTCCACCGGTATGTTACTTGCTCGAGATTCGATCGTCGGTATCCCAATACCTCGTTCAATCTCGTTACCGGCAAGTCTCTTTACTCGTTCCGTAATGCATGATCCCATGACCAACTCCTTAGTCACATTGAGCTCATTATGACGATGCATTACCGAGTGGGTCCAGAGATACCTCTCCGTCATACGGAGTGACAAATCCCAGTCTCGATTCGTGCCAACCCAACAGACACTTTCGGAGAAACCTGTAGTGCACCTTTATAGCCACCCAGTTACGTTGTGACGTTTGGTATACCCAAAGCATTCCTATGGTATCCGGGAGTTGCATAATCTCATGGTCTAAGGAAATGATACTTGATATTAGAAAAGCTCTTAGCAAACGAACTACATGATCTTGTGATATGCTTAGGATTGGGTCTTGTCCATCACATCATTCTCCTAATGATGTGACCCCGTTATCAACGACATATAATGTCCATGGTCAAGAAAGCATAACCATCTATTGATCAACGAGCTAGTAAACTAGAGGCTCACTAGGGACATGTTGTGATCTATGTATTCACACATGTATTACAGTTTTTGGTTAATACAATTATAGCATGAACAATAGACTATTATCCTGAACAAGGAAATATAATAATGACCATTTTATTATTGCCTCTAGGGCATATTTCCAATAGTCTCCCACTTGCACTAGAGTCAATAATCTAGTTACATTCTGATGAATCGAACACCCATAGAGTTCTGGTGTTGATCATGTTTTGGTCATGGAAGAGGTTTAGACAACGGATATGCAACATTTAGATCCGTATGCACTTTACAAATATCTATGTCTCCATCTTGAACATTTTCATGAATGGAGTTGAAGCGACGCTTGATATGCCTGGTCTTCTTGTGAAGCCTGGGCTCCTTGGCAAGGGCAATAGCTCCAGTGTTGTCACAGAAGAGAGTCATCGGGCCCGACGCATTGGGAATAACTCCTAGGTCGGTATGAACTCCTTCATCAAGATTGCTTCACGTGCTGCATCTGAGGCTGCCATGTACTCCACTTCACATGTAGATCCCGCCACGATGCTTTGCTTGCAACTACACCATCTGACTGCCCCACCATTCAAAATGTACACGTATCCGGTTTGTGACTTGGAGTCATCCAGATCTGTGTCGAAGCTAGCATCGACGTAACCCTTTACGACGAGCTCTTCGTCACCTCCATAAATGAGAAACATATCCTTAGTCCTTTTCAGGTACTTCAGGATATTCTTGACTGTTGTCCAGTGTTCCATGCCGAGATTACTTTTGTACCTCCCTACCAAACTTACGGCAAGGTTCACATTAGGTCTGGTACACATCATGGCATACATAATAGACCCTATGGCTGAGGCATAGGGGATGACACTCATCTTTTCTCTATCTTCTGCCGAGGTTGGGCATTGAGCCGTGCTCAATTTCACACCTTACTGTCTGAGCAAGAACCCCTTCTTGGGTGATCCATATTAAACTTCTTCAATATCTAATCAAGGTATGTGCTTTGTGAAAGACGGATGAGGCGTCTCGATCTATCTCTATAGATCTTGATGCCTAATATGTAAGCAGCTTCTCCAAGGTCCTTCATTAAAAAACACTTATTCAAGTAGGCCTTTATGCTTTCCAAAAGTTCTGTATCATTTCCCATCAATAGTATGTCATCCACATATAATATGAAAAATGCTACAAATCTCCCACTCACTTTCTTGTAAACACAGGCTTCTCCATAGGTCTGCATAAACCCAAACGCGAATGTTCCAACTCCGAGATGCTTGCACCAGCCCATAGATGGAGCGCTGGAGATTGCACACCTTGTCTTCTTAGGATCGACAAAACCTTCCGGTTGCATCATATACAGTTCTTCCTTAAGGAAACCATTAAGGAATGCCGTTTTGATGTCCATTTGCCATATCTCATAATCATAGAATGCGGCAACTCCTAACATGATTCAGACGAACTTCAGCTTCACTATAGGTGAGAATGTCTCATTATAGTCAACCCCTTGAACTTGTCGATAACCCTTAGAGACAAGCCGAGCTTTATAGACGGTCACATTACCATCCGCATCAGTATTCTTCTTAAAGATCCATTTATTTTCTATGGCTTGCCGATCATCGGGCAAGTCAGTCAAAGTCCATACTTTGTTTTCATACATGGATCCTATCTCGGATTTCATGGCTTCAAGCCAATTGCTGGAATTCGGGCCCGCCATCGCTTCTTCATAGTTCGAAGGTTCACTGTTGTCTAACAACATGATTTCTAGGACAGGTTTGCCATACCATTCTAGTGTGGAACGTGTCCTTATGGACCTACGCAGTTCAGTAGTAACTTGATCTGAAGTTTCATGATCATCATCATTAACTTCCTCTCTAGTCGGTGCAGGCACCATAGAAACATCTTCCTGAGCTGTGCTACTTTCCGGTTCAAGAGGCAGTACTTCATCAAGTTCTACTTTCCTCCCACTTACTTCTTTCGAGAGAAACTCTTTCTCCAGAAAGGATCCGTTCTTGGCAACAAAGACTTGCCTTCGGATCTGAGGTAGAAGGTATACCCAATGGTTTCCTTAGGGTATCCTATGAAGACGCATTTTTCTGACTTGGGTTCGAGCTTTTCAGCTTGAAGTTTCTTGACATAAGCATCGCATCCCCAAACTTTTAGAAACGACTACTTAGATTTCTTCCCAAACCATAATTCATACGGTGTCGTCTCAAGAATTTAGACAGTGCCCTATTTAAAGTGAATGCGGCTGTCTCTAAAGCATAACCCCAAAATGGTAGCGGTAAATCGGTAAGAGACATCATAGATCGCACCATATCCAATAGAGTGCGATTACGAGTTCGGACACACCATTATGCTGAGGTGTTCCAGGCGGCATGAGTTGTGAAACAATTCCACATTTCCTTAAGGGCGTACCAAACTCGTGACTCAAATATTCTCCTCCACGATCTGATCATCAGAACTTTATTTTCCTGTCACGTTGATTCTCTACCTCACTCTAAAATTCCTTGAACTTTTCAAAGGTCTCAGACTTGTGTTTCATTAAGTAAACATACCCATATCTACTTAAGTCATCAGTGAGGGTGAGAACATAACGATAGCCACCGCGAGCCTCAACGCCATTGGACCGCATACATCAGTATGTATTATTTCCAACAAGTTGGTTGCTTGCTACATTGTTCCGGAGGACGGAGTCTTGGTCATTTTGCCCATGAGGCATGGTTTACACGTGTCAAATGATTCATAATCAAGAGACTCTAAAAGTCCATCTGCATGGAGTTTCTTCATGCGTTTGACACCAATGTGACCAAGGCGGCAGTGCCACAAGTATATGGGGCTATCATTATTAACCTTACATCTTTTGGTATTCACACTATGAATATGTGTAACATCATGTTCAGGATCAATAAGAATAAACCATGGACCAGCGGGGCATGACCATAAAACATATCTCTCATATAAATAGAGCAGCCATTATTCTCGGATTTAAATGAGTAGCCATCTCGCATTAAACGAGATCCAGATACAATGTTCATGCTCAAAGCTGGCACTAAATAACAATTATTGAGGTTTAAAACTAATCCCATAGGTAGATGTAGAGGTAGCGTGCCGACGGCGATCACATCGACCTTGGAACCATTCCCGACGCGCATCGTCACCTCGTCCTTCGCCAGTCTCTGCTTATTCCGCAGCTCCTGTTTTGAGTTACAAATATGAGCAACCGCACCGGTATCAAATATCCAGGAGCTACTACGAGCGCTGGGAAGGTACACATCAATAACATGTATATCACATATACCTTTGGTATGCCGGCCTTCTTATCCGCTAATTACTTGTGGCAGTTCCGCTTCCATTGACCATTTCCCTTGCAATAAAAGCACTGAGTCTCGGGCTTGGGTCCATTGTTTGGCTTCTTCCTGGCAACTGATTTACCGGGCGTGGCAACTCCCTTGATGTCCTTCTTGAAGTTCTTATTACCCTTGCCTTTCTTGAAACTAGTGGTCTTATTCACCATCAACACTTGATGTTCCTTTTTGATTTCCACCTCCGCTGATTTCAGCATTGAATATAAATCAGGAATGGACTTCTCCATCCTTTGCATATTGTAGTTCATCACAAAGCTCTTGTAGCTAGGTGGGAGCGACTAGAGGGTCCTATCAATGACCGAGTCATCTGGAAGATTAACTCCCAGCTGAGACAAACGGTTGTGCAACCCAGACATAGTGAGTATATGCACAGAACTATTTTCCTCCAACTTACAGCTGTAGAACTTGTCGAAGACTTCATAACTCTCGACCCGGGCATGAGCTTGGAAAACCATTTTCAGCTCTTGGAACATCTCATATGCTCTGTGTTGCTCAAAACGCTTTTGGAGCACCGGTTCTAAGCTGTAAAGCATGCCACACTGAACGAGGGAGTAATCATCACTACGTGACTGCCAGGCATTCATAACATCTTGAGTTGCTGGGAAAATGGGTGTGTCACCTAGCGGTGCTTCAAGGACAAATGTTTTCTTGGCAGCTATGAGGATGATCCTCAAGTTTCGGACCCAGTCCGTATAGTTGCTACCATCGTCTTTCAGCTTGGTTTTCTCTAGGAACGCGTTGAAGTTGAGGGCAACATTAGCGTGGGCCATTTGATTTTTTACCTATTTATTTATCGCCCCGGATGTTTTACGCTTTTTCGCTGATCCGGACATGCACCTTAGGGCATGCCTCCCGAGGAAAGGAACCCTTAACGGAACTATTCTCCTGGAAGATGTTTCTTACTAACCATGTAATATAACATAACTAGTGGGCACTTATGCGATAAAGCACTAATGACCCCTATGCTCGGTCTCCATGCATACCCGGTTGTTTCTTAACCGAGAAGGTATTCGGACACACTCCGGACTCTAGGGTCCCGAGGTTGAAGCGAAAAGGTCGGCAAAGACAAACAATCTACAATCCGGCTAGAAGGCATTTCACATGTCATTTTAAAATACATTGTCAAATCTCTTGTTGTATTCCTCCTCAATCCCGTCTAACAGGCTGTCTAATTTACAGTCCCGTTGGGAAAATTTAGCGGCCAACTCTACTTGGTCGTATACTAAACTCACAGGGATCTCCTTCCCATCAGGCCCCACAGGTCCGACCTCGGCCATGTGGTTGGGATCCGCCTTCTTGTACCGCGTCTTCACCATGGCCCAAGCCTCCCTGGCACCTTGGCGGTAGGCGAAATCTTCCACAAGCAGGCGCTGCGCATTCCCTGAAGCTTCTCCGTAAGCTCCCCAAGGCCTTGGGCGGGAAAGGGCCGCCATAAAGCTGACGGCGCCGCTCATCGCTTTGCCGAACTTCGTTCGGCAGTGCAACAACTTCGGGAAGTTGATCGCCCGTCGTCTGGGCATCTCCTCTGCGAGGCGACCTATGAGAATACCTCTGAGACATATTTTGTCAATTGACTTCCTCGCTGAACTCTTCTTTTCAAAGGAGTTCGCTAAGCACTACTATAGATGCGCGATGAAGCGCGATTCTCCTTATGAGCTCGACAGCTCGGCCCGCACACCTTTCAGCTCTTCCCGAGCTTGGCGTGGGCATCCCGGAGCTTGTTCCTCTCTTGTTGCACCCTATTCAGCACCCTCTTGCGGCCTTGGTGGCGCGATAATTCTTCCTGTCCGGATCTTGTCCGCGGCACACAATGTCATTATTAGGCTTGCGCGCACGCCGCACAGCGCTTATATTTATCAATAAAAATGTGTTACCAGGAGGGGTCTCTGTGTTTCCTCCTGCGGCAGCAAGTGCGGCCTCAAGTTGGGTCTTGCACTCTTGCAGCTCCTGAGACAGTTGGGTATTCTTCTCACAAGACATATTGTAAAGATATTTTAGACTATGTTCATGATAATTAAGTTCATCTAATCAAATTACTTAATGAACGCACACTCAGATAGACATCCCTCTAGTCATCTAAGTGATACATGATCCGAGTCAACTAGGCCGTGTCTGGTCATCACGTGAGACAGACTAGTCATCATCAGTGAACATCTTCATGTTGATCGTATCTACTATAGGACTCATGTTCGACCTTTCGATCTCTTGTGTTCTGAGGCCATGTCTGTACATGCTAGGCTCGTCAAGTCAACCTAAGTGTTTTGCATGTGTAAATCTGGCTTACACACGTTGTATGCGAACGTTAGAATCTATCACACTCGATCATCACGTGGTGCTTTGAAACAACGAACTTTCGCAATGGTGCACAGTTAGGGGGAACACTTTCTTGAAATTTTAGTGAGGGATCATCTTATTTATGCTACCGTCGTTCTAAGCAAATAAGATGTAAACATGACAAACATCACATGCAAATCATAAAGTGACATGATATGGCCAATATCATCTTGTGCCTTTGATCTCCATCTTTGAGGTGCGACATGATCACCTTCGTCACCGGCATGACACCATGATCTCCATCATTGTGTCTTCATGAAGTTGTCTAGCAACTATTACTTCTACTACTATGGCTAACGTTAGCAATAAAGTAAAGTACTTACATGGCGTTTTCAATGACACGCAGGTCATACAATAAATTAAGACAACTCCTATGGCTCCTGCCGGTTTTCATACTCATCGACATGCAAGTTGTGATTTCTATTACAAGAACATAATCAATCCCATACATCACATATATCATTCATCACATTCTTTTGGCCATATCACATCACATAGCATACCCTACAAAAACAAGTTAGGCATCCTCTAATTGTTGTTGCATGTTTTATGTAGATGCTATGGGTTTCTAGCAAGAATGTTTCTTACCTACGCAAAAGCCACAACGGTGATATGCCAATTTCTATTTACCCTTCATAAGGACCCTTTTCATCGAATCCGATCTAACTAAAGTGGGAGAGACAGACACCCGCTAGCCACCTTATGCAGCAAGTGCATGTTAGTCGGTGGAACCTATCTCACGTAAGCGTACGTGTAAGGTCGGTCTGGGCTGCTTCATCCCACAATGCCGCTGAACTAAGATAGGACTAGTAACGGTAAAAAAATTGAACAAACCAACACCCACAACTACTTGTGTTCTACTCGTCCATAGAATCTACGCATAGACCTAGCTCTGATACCACTGTTGGGGAGCGTAGCAATAATTTAAAATTTTCCTATGTATCACCAAGATCCATCTAGGAGATTCTAGCAACAAGAGAGAGAGAGAGAGGAAGTGCATCTTCATACCTTCGAAGATCGCTAAGCGGAAGCGTTACTAGAACGCGGATGATGGAGTCGTACTCGCGGCGATTCAAATTGCGGAAGATCCGATCTAGCGCCGAACAGACGGCGCCTCCGCGTTCAACACACGTATAGCCCGGGGACGTCTCCTCCTTCTTGATCCAGCAAGGGGAGAGGAGAAGTTGAGGGAGAGCTCCGGCAGAACGACAACGTGGTGGTGGAGCTTGTGGTATTTCTGTAGGGCTTCGCCAAGCTCTACGGAGGAGGAGGAGGAGGTGTTGGTGAGGGAGGGGTTGCATAGGGGAAAGGGTGCGGCAGCCCTACCACCCCCCACTATTTATAGGGGAAGGGGAGAGGGGGGCGGCCCCCTTAGATCCCGTCTAGGGGGGCAAGGGGGAGGCTTGCCCCCCAAGCTAGGTGGGGGCGCCCCCCTTAGGGTTTCCCCCAACCCTAGGAGCATGGGCCCTAGGGGGGAGTTGGTGCCCAGCCCACCTAGGGGCTGGTTCCCCTCCATATTCAGCCTATAGGGCCCTCCGAGGCAGGTGGACCCTCCTGGTGGACCCCCGGAACCCCTTCGGTGGTCCCGGTACAATACCGGTAACCCCCGAACACTTCCGGCGACCAAATAAGGACTTTCCATATATAAATCTTCATCTCCGGACCATTCCGGAACTCCTCTTGATGTCCGGGATCTCATCCGGGACTCTGAACATCCTTCGGTAACCACATACTATTTCCCATAACAACTCTAGCGTCACCGAACCTTAAGTGTGTAGACCCTACGGGTTCGGGAACCATGCAGACATGACTGAGACATCTCTTCGTCCAATAACCAACAGTGGGATCTAGATATCCATGTTGGCTCCCACATGTTCCATGATGATCTCATCGGATGAACCACGATGTCGGGGATTCAATCAATCCCGTAAACAATTCCCTTTGTCCACTGTTATGTTACTTGCCCGAGATTCGATCGTCGTATCCCAATACCTCGTTCAATCTCGTTACCGGCAAGTCTCTTTACTCGTTCCGTAATGCATGATCCCGTGACCAACTCTTTAGTCACATTGAGCTCATTATGATGATGCATTACCGAGTGGGCCCAGAGATACCTCTCCGTCATACGGAGTGACAAATCCCAGTCTCGATTCGTGCCAACCCAGCAGACACTTTCGGAGATACCTGTAGTGCACCTTTATAGCCACCCAGTTACGTTGTGACATTTGGTACACCCAAAGCATTCCAACGATATCCGGGAGTTGCACAATCTCATGGTCTAAGGAAACGATACTTGACATTAGAAAAGCTCTTAGCAAACGAACTACACGATCTCGTGCTATGCTTAGGCGATGATGTCGTAGTGGGGGACGAATTTGCGGTAGTAGCCCGTCAACCCCAAGAAGCCGCGCAGCTTGGTGGGCATTGTGGGCGCGGGCCAGGACTGCATGGCGCTGGTCTTGCTGTTGTGCGTAGAAACTCCCTCTTGTGAGATCAGATGCCCACGGTACTCAATGCTTGTTTGTGCGAATGAACACTTGCTGGACTTGGCGATTAGTTGATGTTCGCGAAGAAGTTTCAGAGTGAGGTGGAGGTGTTCTTCGCGTTCCTGCAGGTCAGTGCTGAATACCAAGATGTCATCCAAAAATAGGATGATGAACTTACGCACATAGTGCCCGAACACCATGTTCAACAAGCACTGAAATGTTGTTGGCGCATTGCATAGGCCAAATGGAATCACCCGGAAGTGGTAGTGGCCATGGTGTGTCTTGAAGGCAGTCTTCTCCTTGTCCTCTTCCCACATTCGAATTTGATGATACCCAGCGCGAAAATCAATCTTGGAGAAGTATTTGTCCCCTGCCAATTCATCGAGGAGCTCATCTACCACAGGTAGGGGAAACTTGTTCTTCAATGTTGCAGAGTTAAGTCATCAAAAATCGACACGGAAATGCCAACTATCATCCTTCTTCTTGACGAGTAGGACCAGGGCAGCATAGGAGCTCATGTTGTGCGCGATGACGCCGGAGTCGAGCATGTCATGCACTTGCCGCTCAATTTCATCTTTTTGCGCCGGTGAGTAGCGGTATGGCTTGGTGTTAATTGGGGTGGTGCTAGGCTCCAAATGAATGCTATGGTCATACTGACGACCGGGCGACAAGGTAGTGGGTTCAGCAAACACATCTTGAAGTTCATATAGCACTTTCTGGATATTTGGAGGAACAGGTTCAGGTTGAATTTTGTCAGTCTGCTCCATGGTAACCAGGGCTGATGTCCAAATGTCATTCGCCACTTCCATGTGATGCAGCTCATAGGCGTCCAATTTAGAGATGCGTGCCAGATCTGAAGATTTTACTCCTTGCAGGTGAACTGTTTTACCATCGATGTCGAATTGGATCATCTTCAGTTGCCAGCGGCAGAGCATGGGGCTGTGCGAGAAGAGCTAGTCAATGCCCAACACTCCATCATACGCGCTCAGTGGTAGAACATGGAGGTCAGCATGGAAAGTGTGCCCTGAGACTTGCCATGCCAATTGGCGCTAATTTTATTCTGATCACGATCTCGACTATTGGCCACCCAAAGCGCAATCGGGGTAGCTCCTCTTGTCGGTGTTGCAGGGCAGGGGTCCCAGACTTGCTGCACTGCTGCTGCGGCGTGGCTCAAGTGGTGGCCCAGTACGGCCCATCTTCATCAGCACGAGACTCAAGACCCTCGCGAGGGGCCAAGCCTCGCGGGGCGGACGATGCAAGGCTTCCTCGGGAATGGCCTCGCCAGACAAGCTCGTGAGGAGGGAGAGATCAAGGCAGGTACCTCGCGAGGTGCTCGTGGCCTTAAGCCATGACGATCGAGACCAAAGTGGCTGGCTGCACAAGAATGTCCTTGTTTCCTCTTTGGTGCAAAAGGGGCAAGCACAGGCGCAGAGTACCGAGGCATCAGGCAAAGGTTGCCATTTCAGTGCAACGAGACCAAGACCAGCAGAGTGCCAGGATGGAGGTCACCATGGAGCCCAAGACGGCGTCATCACTAGTGCTTTTGGCAGCCGAAGACCAACTTTAGTCAGGATAACTTGTACTAGATGTTCCCCTTCGAAATGGCCGTTGTTGGCGCCCTTCCCGCTCAATATTTGGAAAGAGGCCCAGGGCCTCTAGAAATAGGACTAGCCACCACAATAGAGGGGGATCCGGAGTTTGGGACTCATCGAGAGTTCATTAGAGAGAGAGAGGTGATCGAATTCACCCAAGCAGTTCATTGCACCAGCTCAAGAACACCTCTCGTGAGGCTGTTCCTCCCTTGTACTGTTCATCGTCAACCCCTAAGGCAATCCACCACACCACACACTGGAGTAGGGTATTACACCACAACGGTGGCCCGAACCAGTATAAATCTTGTGTTCCCTGTGTTGTTCATCGTTCTTAACTTAGATCTCACGAGACGATCGGACGTAGGTCGGTAGGGGAGAGATCTTCGCGCGCACCCCAGAGTTTGAACCTTAAGGGTCTGCCGGAACCCAACTTCCGACATTTGGCGCGCCAGGTAGGGGTGGACCGGAGCTTTCCCTTCTGTCGACCCGTTCTCCATCAGCACCGTGCTCTACCCTCATGGCGGTGGCCGACTGCTCGCTCCATTTGTCGGCCCGGTGAAACCGGGGGCTCGAGCCTGGCCCCGCTTTGCGGCAGTGCGGTGGCCGAACAAGTTCAAGTCGGACATGCCACCATGCTACGACGGCGTGGCCGACCCGCTGGCCTTTCTGCTGGCATATGAAGAAGTCGTCCTCAAGGCGGGAGGTGACGACAAGGTCATGGCGAACTGGCTGCCCATGGCCCTCACCGGCGTCCCGCGCATGTGGTTGCTCCACCTGCCAGCGGCCTCTATGGCCTCCTATGAGGAGTTGTGCAGCCTCCTCCTCGCCCATCATGTTGCGCCGGCACCTCCAGTCATCGCAGCCATCCTGGATGGGTCGCAGCTAGGCACCACCGTCAAGCCGCCACGTCAAGCCGTTCGTCCGCCAGGTCGGCGCCTTCCTCAAGCGTCGGGAAGCCCCCTGGCTTGGGTGACACCCAAGGTCGATTTGACCTTTAGCTTGGACGATCACCCCTCCAACACTGCCTGCTCGGGCGCGCTCCCGATGCTATGTACTCCCACCATCTGCCAGATGGCTGTCACCAGGACCCTCATCGATGGTGGTGTCGGCCTCAACATGCTCTCGATGGAGGCCTTCAGCCTCCTCCACGTGCTGCTAGAGCGGCTCCAGCCCAGCAAGCCCTTCTCAGGCGTTTGGGGCAGTTCCACCGGCTCTCTGGGGCAGATCCACCTCCCGGTGACCTTCGGCACCCACGACAACTTCTGCACGCAGCTGGTCGACTTCGACATCGCCCCCATCAGCCTCCCGTACAACGCCTTCCTCGGCTACCCAGCCTTGGCCCAGTTCATGGCAGCGACTCACCCGGCGTACAACCTCATGAAGATGCCCGGGAGCAGCGGTGTCCTTACCGTGTCCGGAGACACAAGGGATGCACTGTAGGCGCTCAAGCTCGCTTTCAGGATGGCCGCGGTGGCACAGCCCGCCAGTGCAGATACCATTGAGCCCAAGGGGGCTGCGCCGGCTAAGAAAAAGCAGCTATTCACCCAAGACAAGGCGGAGACCAAGCAGGTACCAGTCGACGAGGATGGATCCACTGGCGCCACCTTCACTATAGGCGCCAACCTCGACCATGAACAGGAGGAGGCCTTGGTGAGGTTCCTGCGCGCAAACAAGAAGGTGTTTGCATGGGAACCTGATCAGCTGGCAGGGGTCCCAAGGGATGTGATTGAGCATCATCTCAACGTGTGCCCCAACGTGCGCCCCGTGAAGCAGAAGGCAAGGCGGCAGTCCATGGAAAAGCAAGCCTTCATCGTCCAAGAAACCCACAAATTAGAGGCAGTGGGCGTCATTCGCGAGGTCCGCTATCCTGAATGGCTGGCCAACCCTGTTGTTGTGCCAAAAAAGGGAGGAAAGGAATGCATGTGTGTCGACTTCACCAACTCAACAAGGCCTACCCACAGGATCCGTTCCTGCTCCCTCGCATCGACCAGATCATCGACTCTACCGCCGAGTGTGACCTATTGTGCTTCCTAGATGCCTTCTCGGGCTATCACCAGATCAAGAAGGCGGTAGAAGACATGGAGAAAACGGCCTTCCTGACCCCGTGTGGAGTGTACTGCTATACCTGCATGCCATTTGGGTTGCGCAACGCAGGCACGACCTTTCAGCGGCTGATGCACATCGCCTTGGGCCGGCAGCTCGGGAGAAACGCTGAAGCTTACGTCGATGACATTGTGGTGAAGTCTCGGGAGGCAAAAACCCTGATACAGGACCTGGAAGAAACCTTTGCGAGCCTCCGTGAAGTGGATCTGCGGCTCAATCCAGAGAAGTGCGTGTTCGGAGTCCCCTCGGGCAAGCTCTTGGGCTTCCTCATATCCCACAGGGGCATCGAGGCTAACCCGGAGAAGGTCAAGGCAGTCGAAGACATGAGTCCACCGAAGACCCTCAGATAAATGCAGAAGCTCACCAGGCGAGTAACCGCGTTGGGACGCTTCATCTCCAAGCTTGGAGAGCGGGCACTGACATTCTTCAAGTTGATGAAGAAGAAGGGCCTGTTCGAATGGACTCAAGAGGCCGACAAGGCATTCCAAGATCTCAAGAAGTACCTCACCAGCCCTCCGGTGATGGTAGCTCCACGCCCTCGGGAACCCCTGGTTCTCTACCTTGCTACCACACCCTACTCCGCCAGCGCAGCCCTGGTGGCGGTTAGGGAGGAGCGTCGGGCCAAGGTCGCGCCAGCCGCGGCCCCAGCTGAGGTGGAGCAAAGCCAAGAGGGCCTCATGAAGACCACAACCGCAGTAGGTGGGGATCAGCCTCAGCAGGGGGACGCACCCGGAGCGGAGGAGGCCTCGCCAGGCGACCAATCACTGGGGGCTCCGTCGTCTCAGGAGGCGCCTCAACCTTCGGAAGGCGTGGGCGGCGCCAGCACCCTCAACCTCATCGAGCATCCTGTATACTTCGTCAGCACGGTGCTACGGGATGCAAGGGCGTGCTACCCCATGCCCCAAAAACTCCTCCTTGCGCTGCTAGTGGCTTCACGCAAGCTGCGGCACTACTTTCGAGGCCATCCCATCAAGGTCGTCTCAGCATACCCCTTGGGAAGGGTACTCAGGAGCCCCAACTCAGCTGGAAGAGTCGGTGAATGGAACATCGAGTTGCAAGCGTTTCAGCTGGAATTCAGCACGACCAGATTCATCAAGGGAGCCGCACTGGCAGATTTCATGGCAGAATGGGCGGAGGCACCGGGGCTCAAAGCAGGTGAGGATTGGTCGCTTCCCCCAGGAAGTGAAGCACTGGACGGCTGGATCATGTACTCCGACGGGGCATTCTCGCGGCATGGCGCGGGGGCTGGCGCGGTGCTCATATCTCCCACTCAGGAGAAGATCTACTATGCCGTGCAACTCTGCTTCCAGCATGGAGAGAAGGTCTCCAACAACATAGCAGAGTGCGAGGGCCTGATAGCAGGCTTGAAAGATGCGGTCGCCTTAGGGGTAAATCGCCTCATCATCAAGGGCGATTCACAACTCCTCGTCAATTTCTCCAACAAGGTGTACGAGCCGAAGGACGAACACATGGAAGCATATCTTGCAGAGGTCCGCAGGATGGAGAAACAATTTTGGGGGCTGGAGCTGCAGCATGTGCCTCGCGGCACCAATCAAGAGGCTGATGACATCGCCAGGAGGGCGTCCAGGCGGCTGCCTCAGGAGCCTGGCGTCTTTGAGGAACGACTCTTCAAACCTTCGGCGGCACCGTCACTATCAAGCACAACACAGCCTCGGGAGGAGCTCCCTCAACCACCTGCCTCGGGAGCCCCGGCCTGTGGCCCGACCTCAGGAGCGCGCCTGCTCCTGGCACTGGAGCCTCAGGAGGGATGTTGGACCGTGGAATTCAAGGACTACCTGATACAGGGGATTCTGCCGGAGAAGGAGGAGGACGCGGAACGCGTGGCGCGGTAGGCCACGACCTACTGCATTCAAGACGGAGAGCTCTATCGGAAGCGGTCGAATGACGTTACTCTATGTTGCATCTCAGGGAGCAAGGGAAGGAGCTGCTGGCAGACATTCATGGTGGAGACTGCGGGCACCACTCGTCTTCACGCACACTCGTCGGCAAGGCGTTTCGCAGCGGGTTCTATTGGCCAACAGCACTCAATGACGCAGTCGAGCTGGTGAAAGCTTGTGAAGCCTGTCAATTTCACGCCAAGAAGATTCATCAGCCAGCTCAGGGCCTTCAGACCATTCCCCTCTTGTGGTCGTTCGTTGTTTGGGGACTGGACATCCTTGGCCCATTTCCTCGGGCGCCAGGGGGCTACCGCTACCTCTACGTCGCCATTGACAAGTTCACCAAGTGGGCAGAAGTGGAAGCCATCCGCACCATCCCGGCTGGCTTAGCAGTCAAGTTCACCAGGGTCCTCGCGAGCCGGTTTGGGGTACCTAATCGCATCATCACCGAGAATGGTTCGCAGTTCACCAGCAATCTCTTCAAAACATATTGTGCTAACCTTGGAACGCAGATATGCTACGCTTCGATGGCACACCCTCGGAGCAACGGCCAAGCTGAGCGCGCCAATGCGGAGGTCCCGAGGGGCCTCAAAACTCGGATCTTCAAAAAGAAGCTAGAGGCCTGCGGCAGGGGCTGGCACGACGAGCTTCAGTCTGTGTTGTGGTCCATCCGCACCATCGCTACCAAGTCGACCGGCGAAACCCCGTTCTTCCTCGTCTATGGTGCTGAGGTGGTCCTTCCTCACGAGGTCAGGCATCGCTCCGCGCGGGTCCTGGCTTTTGACGAAGCACAGCAGGATGACACGCGGGGGTGGACCTCGTGCTTGGGGAGGAACGCCGCCGGGAGGCTGCGCTTTGGGCTGCGAGATACCAGCAAGCACTACAGCGGTACCACTGCCGTAGCATCCGCCCCAGGACCCTCGAGGTAGGTTACCTCGTGCTCAGACGGGTGCTCTCCAGGGAGGGGCTACACAAGCTCTCGCCCATGTGGGAGGGCCCGTTCAAGGTTGTTCATGTCTCTAGGCCTAGTGCCGCACGCTTGGAGACTCAGGAGGGGGTGCCCATCCCGAACGCGTGGAACATCCAGCACCTCCGGAAGTTCTACCCTTGAATAAAGGCCCAGAGCCTGTAAAGAAGGCCCGGCGCCTGTGAAGCTAGACGAACCAAGAAAGGCCCAACGCCTGTGAAGCTAGACGAACGAAGAAAGGCCAGATGCCTATGAAGAAGGCCAACACCTGTGAAGCTCATTTCCCCGAGAAAGGCCCAGAGCCTGTGAAGAAGGCCAATGCCTGTGAAGCTCGCCGCCCATGACACTCTCACGTAATAATGAGTTGGGGCTGTACATGCCTCGGAGTCTCCGGAGAGCCACCCTCGGGCCCCGGGGGCTCCTGCCCACGCCCAGTGGCAGCACTTAGCTCCGCGCTGGTGAGAATACGTCGAAAACTAGATTAGGTGCCGGACGCGGCTTTTTCATTTTCTTTCTGTAGTTGGCTTGTTCGTCCCTATTTGAAGTTTTATTGGAGTTGCTTTCAGCATTGTTGCCGTCCTTGACTTGTGACTCTCTGCCTTTTTCGCCTACTTGACTCGTTCTCTCTTGTGCAAGTGTCGTGAGGGGGCTACGCGGGCGCCCTCGCGAGTGTTTTCTGCCCCAGTCGTGTGAGGCTTTCCCATCCAAGTCCACTATGGGAGCACCCCTCCCAGTCCTTGCCCCACGGGCATCGCGACACGAACACAAGACCTGAGTCGGTTGCCCTCGCGACCAAAACCAGAAGTATCCCTCCTAACCAATTCTTGCAGGTCCCTGAGCACGCGACAAGGCCCCAGCCTCGAGGAGTGAGGGTTACGGTGAGCTACCCCCCGAGTTAAGTAATTCCTACAGACAAGCAAGCGGCGCCGAAACACAGCACAAGAACGACGAGGATAGCATAACAGTTAACGATGACAGTCCAGCACACCCCTGCGGGGCCATACAATACTCTTTCTTTGCACAGGAAAGGGAGGAAAACAAAATAAAGACGCGGCTCGCTCGACACCGACTCATGGCAAGGGCTCGTACTGCCTCCGGAGCTCAGCCGGACCCCTCCTCGTGCTTCACCGAGGCGTGGCGGCGGGTTGACCCGCTACCTCCCTCAAGGCGAGTGCGACGGCGCGGGGGCTGGTCGCGGCCACCGTTGGAGGAGCTGCCGTTCGAAGGGGAGTCACCGAGGCTTGGCGAACTGCGGAAGCCGCCGGTCTCGCGGCCGCCTTCATCATCGTCTCGACCATCGCCGAGGTGGAGCGCCTGGCCGCCGTCGTCGTCTTCGGGGCAGCACCCAACGCGGCAGCCATCTTCTCCGAACACCCTCACGTAGAGGGTGGCGTCTCCATTGAACTTGAAGTGCAGGGTGCATCGCCGGCTCAGGCCACGCGCGCGGGCGAACGGTTGCCAGCCGCGGGTCAGGGCCACATTCCCGGCGACGAAGATCTCCAGCGAAGCCTAGGAGGCCCTACTGCAGCAACCGTCCGCTTGAAGCTAGAGGCCACCAGGAGCACCGGCCGGGAGTTCACCTGCAAAGAAGCAGGGAAGCTGGAGCCAAGTGCTGGTTGGGTCCGCCGACCACATGACAAACTCCGGCAGCACCTCCGCCGATTGGAAGCGCGGCCTGGGAGGCCGCGCAGCCACGACGCACCTTCCCTCGACAACCAGGCGCCCATCGCCGCGCAGGGGATCGCCGCCGCGACCGCGGGAAGCCATTGCGGGAGCCACAGGATGCTTGCATGGACGACCTCGGCCGCGCTTGGGTGGGGGAGAGTCAGGCCCTTCCCGACGAGCCTTTCCCTTCTCTGCGGCCGAGAATCTCTTCGGTAGTGCCATGGGAGATGGCGAGTAGCTGGGATGGGAAAAAGAAGGAAGCAAGGAGGGAGATGTACAGCGGAGGCTCACGCCCTCCCGCATTTATAACTGGAAGGAAGCCAACCGTCGGCCTCCACGATCGCAGGTAATCATGACCCGTCTCTGCATGCAGGGACTTGTCAAGTCGAGCGATTGCCGAGGCAGCATGGGGAAGCGGATACGCCCACGTCCAATCAACCGCCACGCGGCACACAAGGCCGCAGGCTGATGGGGCCCGCGGCGCTCCGCACTTGCCCCTTCGCTTCTCCGCTAAGCCAAGTCTGAGCGCGCCTTGGGCTCGGGGGCTACTGTCGGCGTTCTGGGAACGGGGGTCCCCAGACTTGCCTGCGTGCGTCCTGCGGCGTGGCTCAAGTGGTGGCCCAGTACGGCCCATCTTCATCAGCACGAGACTCAAGACCCTCGCGAGGGGCCAAGCCTCGCGGGGCGGACGACGCAAGGCTTCCTCAGGAACGGCCTTGCCAGGCAGGCTCGCGAGGAGGCGGAGAGATCAAGGCAGGGTACCTCGTGAGGTGCTCGTGACTCAAGCCGTGACGATCGAGACCAGGCGGGCGCCGGCCTGCGCAGTGTCCTTGTTTCCTCTTTGGTGCAAAGGGGGCAAGCACAGGCGCGGAGTACCGAGGCATCAGGGAAAGGTTGCCATTTCAGTGCAAAGAGACCAAGACCAGCGGAGCGGCAGGACGGAGGTCACCATGGAGCCCAAGACGGCGTCATCACCAGTGCTTTTGGCAGCCGAAGACCAACTTTAGTCAGGATAACTTGCACTGGATGTTCCCCTTCAAAATGGCCGTTGTTGGCGCCCTTCCCGCTCAATATTTGGGAAGAGGCCCAGGGCCTCTATAAATAGGACTAGCCACCACAGTACAGGGGGATCCAGAGTTTGGGACTCATCGAGAGTTCATTAGAGAGAGAGAGGCGATCGAACTCACCCAAGCAGTTCATCGCACCAGCTCAAGAACACCTCTCGCGAGGCTGTTCCTCCCTTGTACTGTTCATCGTCAACCCCTGAGGCAATCCACCACACCACACACTGGAGTAGGGTATTACACCACAACGGTGGCCCGAACTAGTATAAATCTTGTGTTCCCCGTGTTGTTCATCGTTCTTAACTTAGATCTCACGAGACGATCGGATGTAGGTCGGTAGGGGAGAGATCTTCGCGCGCACCCCAGAGTTCGAACCTTAAGGGTCTGCCGAAACCCAACATCTGACACCTCTGTTCGAGCAGTGATACGGCCGATGAACGCTTCGCTAATGAAGCTGTGCGAGCTCCCCGAATCCACCAGCAGTAACATAACCTGACCGCCCACTTGTGCGCGCAAACGAATTGTGGCAGGGCCTTCCTCGCCCGACACAGCGTGTTGAGACAGAGAGCAACATTTAGGATCTTGCACCACTGGTTCGTCCAGCAGCTGCAATGCATGCACCGTGTCGTCAGACAAAATTTCGCCAAAATCGCCCACTTCAATCATCAGGATATGTCTCGTGCGTTTGCACTGATGCTCGCGGGAGTATTTGTCACCACAGCGGAAGCAAAGGCCGTTGGCACGCCTGAATTCACGCAGTTGGTGTTCCCTAGAAAAATCATCTCCACCCTGACGCGGAGGCGCCGCTGCTCGTGCTTGTGCGGGAACTGGTGCTGCTTGCGGCGGAGGAGGACGACACACTGGAATAATGCGATGGCGTGGCAGACGTTGTTTCTCCAATTCCTCTTCCTGGATGCGCGCAAACACGGTTGCGCGTGAGATACTTGAGGGACTGTGCAGACGCACCCCGAGCCGTAGCTCGTCCTTGAGCCCAAGCAGAAACTATGATATGGAGAATTGTGTGCTCAAGGTTGGGTCCAGGGACAAGAGATGATACATGAGGGTCCCGAATTGCTGACGATAGTCTTGCACACTCCCTGTCTATCGTAGCTGAACCAGTTCGTGCATTTGTGTCTCAAATTCTTCTGGCCCAAATTCCTCCTCTATTGCTCCTTCGAAAGTCGCCCAACTGACCCTGAGATGCTTCTGCCGGTATGCCTGCTACCACATCGCCGCCAAGCCTTCCATGTACTGCGCGGTGGTGGTCACCCAATTATGCGGCGGCACACGGTATAGCTTGAAGTAGGACACACATCGCCCAAGCCAGATGCACGGTGTGGTGCCATCGAACCAAGGGAAATCATGCTTCCGCGGCTTCGTGTAGTAGTCGCCCTGACGCTCGCGCTCGCTGGGCGACGGGGCACCGGCGACCAGCAGCGGGGGGCCGTGGTTGGCAAGTCATGCGTATGGAAGTTGAGTCGCGCCGTCTATGTAGAAAGGGGTCGGTGGGGGACGGGTCGGTGGTGGAGGTGGTGGTGGGGCGCGCGCGGAGGAATCCGCGGTCGCTGAAGGAGATGAGGCGCCCGCGCCAGTCGATGCGGCCGGATCGGTCGTCAGCGAGGTCTTATGGGCCGCATCCACGTCGGCCTGGGTGAGGTGATCTGCTTGGCGAGGTGCTTGAGTTCGTCAGAGGCTTGGTTGTTGTAGGAGAGTTGTGTGTGGTGGCGCTCGTCGGCAGTTTTATGGTTCGCGTCGAGACGGAGGATGACCGACTCAAGCAGGTTCTGCAGCTTGTCGTTATTCTCCGACATGGCGTCGAGCACGCAACGAGTCTGGGCCGAGGGTTTGGAGGGCGGCGCCGTGGTCTCACTCCAAATCAACCGAACCCCAAGTAGGATTTTGGGCGAACTCACCGGAGCGGCTCGCACCTAACCCGGTGGATGTTACCGGCGATCGAGAGGATGTGAGATCAGCGGCAATGGCGTGGTAGTGGGGAAATTTTTTGGCTCTGAATACCAGATTGTCACCAACCAGATAGGAGGGGAGATCGAGATGAGGAAAGGGGATCGAGAAGCAGAGTAGGTCAGGAGAGCTTGGAGAAGGGGAAAGGAGAATCGAGATCTTTTCTATTCATGCTCAACGGCGTGACAATGTCCACGGTACAATATGTAGTTGGCCGCTTGGGCTCTCTCACACGCGCATATGGCCTCTGGCCCATCACGCAATGGCTTACATGGTCTCTGGCCCAACACATGACTAGCTAGCTCTGTTGCAGTTCAGTTAACTGAACTGCACTTTCAATCCGCTACGGATGACTCATCTGCACGCGTGACAGTGGGTGGCTCTAGGGATGCGAGCTAGGTGCCCTTAATCCCCATAACATAATCATCTCTAATCAACACAATGATGCTTCGATTCAAAATAAGCTTTACATGAAAAAGGTACACATTGACATTGTGGTTCCATTCCGACGATTAGTTCCTAATTTTGCCGACTGTAAATCTTAAATTTGGTGTTCATGTTTGGGCTTTTTTATATGAATTTTGGTAAATTCTTTGCGCACGGCCGACCATTTGAAATGTCCTTTCACCACTAGCCTCATCTTGTTGTTTCACACGACTTCACTGTTGTACGTTTTTCTGTTTCGATGGTAGTAGACGAGTAGATTTACATCTTCCACTGGAATGCACTAACGTGCTCATGTGTGCATGTTATGAACCGATGAATTTTAGCAAAATCTTTACACACGTGCAGCCATTTGAAGTTTTATTTCACCACTAGCTTCATCTTATTGTTTCACAGCACTTACGTGTTGTAAAAATTTCTATTTTTAGCGGTCATAGACGAGTAGTACTATACTTTAGTAATATGTTCAAGTTTGCATGCTATGAGCTGATGAATTTGGAAAAAAAATCTTTGCACACAGTAGATTGTCTGAAAAAAAATCTTTCACCACTAGTTTCATCTCACTGTTTCACACGGCTTTCGTGTTGTACATTTTGGACGATTATAAACGAGTAGAACTACATCTCCCTCTAGAGTGCACTTCTGTGTTCGTAGGTGCATGTTTTGAACCGATGAATTTTAGTAAAATCTTAGTATACTCGACTATTTGAAGTTTTCTTTCACCACTAGTTTCATCTCGGTTTTTTCACACGATTTTCGTGTTGTACGTTTTCTGTTTCGACAGTCGTAACTAGTAGAACGACGTCTCTCTACTCACTATACAAACGTGTCACACATGGGCTTTAGTCGCGCCCAGTTGATTTCATGGCCGCTGGATGAGCATCCGAGGGCAGTCACACCTTCTTCTACCTCGAGCCGGCCTTTCTATTATTCCTTTAGCACCTATTTTCACATGGGTGAGAGTTGAGATTAATCATCCGTGCGTACGTAATCAAACATCAACAAGTTGCATCCGAGGAGAAAAAACCTTGTTACCAAACAACCATGTGTGCGTTTCTTCTCAGCCAACCTGGAAAAAATGCGGGCAAGCAAACTATGTGTAGAACATGGTTTTTAGTCCGCATTAACTCAGCTCGGCCCAACTAAATTGCAAATGCAAATATATCAAAAATGATGCAGACTTCAAGACCTCGAAAAAGTGTTTGACGTCAGTACTGTACACGGATCTTAGGATGGCATTTTTGCCAGTTGCCCTCCTATTCAAGCACGGGCCAGATCGGGGTATTTTGGTAGGTTGTTGCTGAATCCACCCGTTCATTCATTCCAAGCGTGCCCTCCAGCAAGCAAACCGATGGATGGTCACGTGGTTAGGTCACGTGGTTAGGTGCGACCCTCCTCGCAGCAAAAACAGCCAGGAGGTCTTAAACGCGGCAAAATCCCTCGCAACGAAGCAAACCACACGCGAGGAGGCCCGAAACGGAATCAAGCCTCCTTTTTCTCCTGGCTTGACATGCACGCAACTCGGACGGCCGGATCCGACGCCCCCGGGGCCATCCGACGGCCGGGGCTCGCAGAAAGGAACGTCGGTTCGTGCAAAAAGGGCCCAGCCAGACGTGCGGCGAGTCGTGCAACGACTCCCCCAAGCAAGCGAGCGCGTGCCGTTGCTTCCATGCTAAGTTTCTTTTTTGTGCGCTAAGCTTCAATCACCATGGTACAGTAACCAGTTTCTTAAGGTTTGTTTGATCTTGCTGTACTAAAATAAATTCCGGGGGCTCTATTATAACCAGTTGCTCGACTTCGATGTCATCATCAAATATAGTAATCCCCGCAGAAAAAAATCATCAAATAACAGTGCTGGCTTAGCTGTGTAGTATGCCTACGGCACGGAGACAAATGGACACAGGAGTCGTTGGTTTGTTATAGTTACAACTTGCAAACGTCTCTAGAGAAAAATCCAACAGTACTCCCAGTGATAATTTATTAATTGCAAAATGCTACGAGGATCGAGTCGGAAGACACCAGAACAGCAGAGGAGAGGACAAGGATCCTATTACGGCAAACCGCGGGGACCAGATCGAGTAAGCTGCCACCACTAGATTAGTCGATAATGATCCCCCATAGAGATTCCCCTAGATTAGGAAACTTTACTAATACCCCCCTGGATCCTCCCTCGCCTCGCCCGCTCTTCCCACCTCACCGGCCATCGCCCAACCCAGCCAGACCAGACCCAGGCGGGCGCCCCACTGTCTCTCCTCCTCGGTATTCTATTCCTCTCCCGATTTCGCCTCGCCATTCCTCCCCTCCAATCCGCCCGGCGACGCCGCGAGCGGGGTCCTCCGCCTCCTGCGGCGCCGGCGACAACCCGCCCGCCCGGTGCTAGGGCTCCGGTGACCTAGCCCCCCCTGCCCCGGGCGATCGCGGGGGAGATCCATGTCCGCGGACACGCCCCCGCTCCCGCCGCCCGCGCCGCCGCTCGGCGCGCTGGATCCCGAGCCGGAGCCCGCGCAGCCGCTCGAGCCGCCCGAGGTGATGCACAAGACGAGGGCCGTTGACTTCCTCGGCCGCCGCACCCCCATCGTCTACCAGAACGACAACGGGCCCTGCCCGCTCCTCGCCATCTGTGAGAGCCCCCCTCCCCCCCCCCCCGCTCGGGTTGACCCACCGTTTTGGTGGATTCCGCGCGCGGCGCGGGTTGGTTTTGCTCCCGATTTCACCTGCGTGGGTTTTGGCGCGCGCGCTTTTGGGTTGCAGGTAACGTGCTGCTGCTGAAGAACGTGATCAGCCTGAACCCGGATGCGGGCGAGGTGTCGCAGCAGAAGCTGCTGTCCCTCGTCGCCGACCGTCTCATTGACTCCAACAGCAGTGCGCAGGTTCGACCAGCTGATCAGCATTCCTGCCGCTAAGTTTGTGGCCGTTTGCGATGTTCATTTCTGAAAATAGGGTTGGGTTGCGGCTCGCAGGGCAAGGACGAGGAGTACGCCCGCAACTGGGAGCACAACATCTCGGACGCGATAGACCTTCTACCGCGTCTCACGACTGGCATCGATGTGAATGTCATGTTCAGAAAGTGCGTTCGAGTTTCCAGATTGCGGGTCGATGTTTTATGGGTGCGCGTGTGTATGTATGGCATTTAGTCTGTTGTTCTGAGGTGCATTTATGTGAACGTTGCAGGGTTGATGACTTTGAGTTCACCCCAGAGCGCGCCATATTTGACCTTCTGGATATTCCATTATACCATGGATGGATAGTCGATCCTCAGGTATTACTTATCCCTATGACATATTAGGTTTACATGTTGCTTTCCTGCAATGACAGAACACTCTACGAATTGGCTGTTACATGACCAACAAGTAACCTTTGATTTTGCTTGGTACTTATTGAGATTGGTATAGCCTGTATCACCTAACTTGCATACAACAGCCCTAATACTTGTGGTGAGATGCGAATTTTTGACACATGAATGACCAGGTTCATAAACGTGAGAAATCAGTATTTGTATGCCCGTGAACTTGATTAAAGGATTCAATGCCATCAAGCATATGGTTTTTGGTACTTTTTCCATCCATGTTTATGTTTTTCAATGTTGGTAATCACAATATTACATAGATGATGAATAATGTAGAATATACACATGGGGAATACTTATAAAACACTGACTGCTGTAGAATGTGCAATGTCTTTGCTTCTGAAGGCATTATGCATGTGCAAGAGTGCAAGACTATACCATCTTTAAAATCTGGGTCTCCCTGAGTTCTGAGCCCTGTCAGCAATATTTCCTACATATAACACTACATATTCATTCTTAGAAGTCAGAGATATTTTTATTGTGATTGTTTTTGTGAATTCATATTCGGTCTCTGGAGTTTGTTTGCTTGCAATTGCATGCCCTTTTATCTGTAGTGCAGAGGAGTTCCCTGCTTTTACTAGCATTGGGATGTTCATGTGACATTAGTTTTCTTGCTTTTGACCTCTTGGTATTGGTAAAACGTACCACATTTTGTACGTTAGGTTGCTACCAACTGTATTCCAGTCTGCAGCCTAAGCCATCGGTCATAATTATGGCTATTCTGTTGAGATGAATTGTCAACTGAGGGAACTGATTCTCTTACTCCGATGCCCCTCACTTTCACTCTTTGTGTTTCAATTGTTGCTTGGGTTGCTTCTGCAAAAGGTTATGCTTGCATACGGACATTATATTTAAATTTCAGTGTAGGTTTGGTGGACTTATTTTTTGTACTGAAAAACTCAATAATTGATGACCTGTTTATATTGTGCAACGCAATGCCACGAACAAAGACGCATGACTAACATGGTTTCCATGTCAATGTGTCACGTGACTCATTACTACAAAATAGATACAGCATCACTTTATTAGCTGTGCCTATAACACCACTGACATGCTAATACTGCTTCATATCAATTTCTAGGATATTGACACTGCTAGTGCCATTGGATCAAAGTCATACAATGCTCTTGCTTCTGGGCTTGCTGAGTTTAAGTCAGAGAAACCAGCAGAAGAGGATAAACATGTCGCAGAGGAAGAAACTGTTGATTTTGCTGCTGCAACAGCAGCAGCATTAGGGGTTCCGTCACCTACTGTTTCTCTAGGGAAATCATTTGATGAAAGTACACTCTCAGATTCAGCTGAACTGCAAATGAGACGAGGCGACCGTGAGGAAGACGAGGAACTAAGGAGAGTCCTTAGTCTATCCAAAGCTGAAAGCACGAATGTTGTTGATGGATCTGTTTCCTTCAGCACTTCGCAGAGTCATTCATCCTCCAATATAGAGGATACACCACGTAGTGAGAGCTTTGTATTAGAGGCACCTGAGGTGGTAGGACCGTCAAATAAAGAGGAAGGTAGTCATGATTCTACATTACAGAACACAAATTCTGATGCTACTGTTAGTGAAGTCGCGTCTTCAGAATCTGAACAAGCTTTGACCTCTAAAGAAACAGAGGAAGATGGGAAAAGGAATGTGTTAGTAGAGCACCTTGATATACCTGTTCAATCTTCAGAATCTACTGTTGCCTGCCCTTCTCATGAATCTTCTGTTCTCAATGGTGAAGCTTCTGCTCCTGCTCCTGATCTCGCTGAAGCTAGTAAAGAAACCTGCAGAGAACATTCTACTATGCAAATTCATGACACTCAGGCTTCTGATACTGCCCCTCAGGTTTCTGATGCTGAGAACAGCTGTGACTCGGCAACTGTAACTAGTCAAGCTACTCCTATGGGTGCTACACCTCAGGCTTCTGATACTGCCCCTCAGGTTTCTGATACTGAGAACAGCTGTGACTCAGCAACTGTAACTAGTCAAGCTACTCCTATGGGTGCTATACCTGAGCAGGATGAGAAACTTGTTTCTCTAGACACTGCTGTGCTCGCCTCTTCAAGCATTCAGGGGAATGAGCCAATCTATCAAGGAGAAGAGCACGTACTTGGGGGTGGAAACATGGCATTTCAAACTGAAGAGCCAGTGTATGAGGGTGAGGTGGTTCTTGCTGAGCAGGCTGACAAGATCGCGGAAAGTAGTCAATGCTTGGAAAATGGAGCTGCACATCATCAATGTGAGATTTTTTCCAGTTACCAGTTGTGCAATTGGGTCATGAATATTTATTCACAATATTTAGCTTTACACTCCTTCATTTGTTTGCAGGGGACCTGATTGATAATTTTCTACAGAGCACTGCTAACCAGCTGACTGTCTATGGGTACAGATCCGTTCATAGGTTTAAGCGCATCGATTTCGCTTGTTCATAATTAATATGTGGCAAAATTTTCATCATTACAGTTTGTTTTGTCTACAAGAGGGTCTTAAGGAAAGAGAGCTTTGTGTCTTCTTCCGCAATAACCACTTCAACACTATGTTCAAGGTATGATAATTAATTAAGTCAGATTATGTAATTACAGTAATAAGCTATTAAGTTTGCTGGCTTTATTTTTTCCATGCCTTTTGTGCAGTATAACGGAAGTCTATATCTCTTAGCAACTGATCAGGGTTTTTTCGGCCAAACTGATTTGGTATGGCAAACGTTAGATGAGGTATGTAATAGCCCTCTCCACCAACACTTTTATTCACTTGAAATGGAAGTTACTGATTTGTTTTGTTCTCAATTGTCAATCATTAGGTGAATGGAGATGGGGTTTTTCTCACTAGTAACTTCACACCATTTATGGCTGAAACCCCCAGAAATGATTCATGGAATCAACAGCAGGCCATGACGACTACTGCTGTATGTGCAACATCAATAGATTTTTGTGATTGTCATTGGGTTCTATAAGATTATATAATTCATTGTTTATTCTATCCTCAGGACTATATTGCTCAATTTGACAATTCTCTGCCAAACTCATCTGGAGAGTATGCCCCTCGTACCCTCTTTTTTTGCAAACTTCTATGTTGGCCAGATAACAGATCTTATCCAAATTACTATTGCATAGCAGTTTAACCTTTGCAACCATGTTAATGTGTATTGTCAGATATGATGTGATATTATGATGCCAGTTGAAGCTATGTAGTATTTTCCCACTCTGCTGTTCCTTGTTAGCCTTTTGCAGTTCTTGGTTCTGTTCTGCACTTCTGCTTGTTTTAGGCTTGCAATCCAGTCTGTTGTACCGAGTGTTGTGGCTATTTCCCATTTTAGTTCCTTGCCTGGTTGACGAGTTGGTGGGGGATCTTGAATTTTGTATTAAACTTCTCATTTCATGCTTAGCTGAATGACCAATATCTAGGTATGTTTTATGGAGAGTATACACATGCTCAATTTGCTGTACCACTACATGGCATGCAGTAAAAATGTTCAAGTTGTAAAGTAGTGGTAAAGCTGTTGCCTTGTGACCAATGAGCTCATGGGTTTGAGTCCTGGAAACAGCCTCTTGCAGAAATGCAGGGAAAGGCTACGTACAGAAGACCCAAAGTGGCCGGACCGGACTGCCCTGTGCAAGTGGAGCTACATGCACCAGGCTGCCTTTTTTTTATCTATACATCTGGTTACTTAAAATACTGTCGGCAATCATAGTTTTAGATGCATTATAAGTACGGTATGATGGTTCTCTGATGCAAAGAGATAGTTGTAGGCTTGTAGCACCTACGTGGTCCAGGTTAACCCGTTTAACAGGTTAGCATGACATAAGCCTGACTAGGAAAATGTGTGTGAATTATCCTGTTCAACAAGATAGCATTATATTTAGCCTGATTAGAAAAATGTGCACGAGTTACCCCATTTAACAGGTTAGCCTTACTAGGAAAATGTGCAATAAGGAAAACTGCACAGTGCATGGTTGCAGGCAAAAGGCGAACCCTCAAATATACCAGTATTTGCATGTGTATATTCCCAAGGCCTAACCTGTGTGCATGTTTTTTCTTTTATGTTGTCAGCTCGGATTTAGAGCTAGCTATCGCACTTCAACAACAGGAGTTTGGGCAGCAACCTCAACAACACCAGCCTCCACCACAGCAGCAGCAGCCTCGGCAACAACAGCAGCAGCAACAGACGCAAACACACCAGACACCCAATCAATCATCAGGCCGGCCAGGACTTGTTGTTGGCCCAAGGGTATGTTTCCTTTGGTTTGCTCTTTGATGCATGTTGCTAGTGTTCCGAACATCTAATCATCACGACCAGTAAACATCTAATTACCACACACTGCCTGTTACAATTATTATATTCTTTATGTACTGACAAGTGTCATCCCATAGTTAAAAGTTAAATGTGGGAGATTTGCCGACCTGTATATACCATGTTGCAAAATGCAATGAGTACATGCCAGTTTTGACATAGTACTTTCATTCTATTTGAGTGAAACATGACCACAACCCCTAACCCTGAAGTCACATTGGTTCTACTATGCTCGAATCATTTTTGTACTCGAGTGATATTTTAATGTCAACTTGTGAACTATCTGTATTGCTGCTACAATGTCAAAAGCTACCTATTTTACATAAAACCAAATATATTGCACAGAACCAGTAATTATCCATTTAGTTGTGGATCCTAAATAGTAAATTCCTCCATAGTCCTTGCACTCATTCCTGGTAGTGTTTTTTAACTACATTTTCACTGCTTATGGTATCAATTATTCGCAATCGCTAGTGACCAGGCGGCATATCTTTGCCCTGGCCTGCTTCACACATTTTATATCCTACGTATGTTATGCCTGGCCTGTTCATGCTTTCACTTGTCTGAGAATTACTTGTGGTTTTAATTCTGCAGCAGAGGTCAAATGTCCCGCCGCCTGCAAGAACCGAGTCGAAGAAAGAGAAGTGCATTGTAATGTAAAGATATTCCAGGAACAGAACAGGAGAAAAGAAAAAGGAGACAAGAAGCACCATACATATACTGTAAAAAGGTCTTCTTGTCTCGTGCCGCACCGTGCTTGCGGCACGGCAGACTTAAATTTGTAGCCACCTCCATCAAGCCGTTTCTCGTTTTTAGCTCTCTTCATTTCTTCGTTGTTTTCCCTTGTGTAAATACCCTCTTGGAAAGCCATAAAACGTGAAAACAGAGGTCGATGTGTTTACGCTGCAATGTGATTGATCAAACTCAACTCATCGTCTATGAAAAGCCGTGGTCTACTGAGTACACTCAACTCATTGTCCATAAAAAAGTGTTGCATACTGTGTGTGGCTTGTTTTGCTCATGCTTGTCTCAGTTATAAGCGTATTATAAAGGTGCAAGAGAAAGGCAGAGTTCACTTCTCAAAAACTTGTTACGGGTGCTTTTCTATGTGCACATCCAGTTCAACCGACGCCATACCATATGCAGAACCCATTGTGTCACAACATTCCTATCTACACACACACCCTCCAAGAACAAATGAAACAAAATTGCCGCGCTGTGCTGGTTAGCCAGTTTGAGATGCGCAAAGCGGCGGAGGTATAAGCTGGACTTTGATCTGTCTCGACTAAACGGACAGTGGAGTGGCGCAATCACCCCCCTAAATAGAAGGAGGGGTAACAACTCCATCAACCAATAAACTGAGGAGTTACAACTCAATCAACCATCAAACTATCTCGATGTAAACTTCCCCGTTGATCCGGCCGGCGAAGAGGGCGATCATGAAAGGGAACCTCGCAAGGCATGCCACTAAGTCATCCTTGCTGATTTTGTCGTCGTCGTCAATGTCAAACGTCTCAAACAGCTTCAGCATCTGCAAATCAGAGTACAGCCAGGGTGAGTGGAGTCGGCACACTAAAGTTACATCGTTTGACCAGCTTGCATTCCAAGAGGACCTGAAGGTCGAAAACTCACCCCGTCGTCTGCTGGAGGAAGCATGCCCGATCGCAGGGCGTCGGCTAGCTGTGCAAGGGATATGTCAGAGGTCCCAGGGGCCTTGCATTTCTCGAAGGCGGTTTCGCACACTCCCTCAAACAACGGCTGCTTCCTGAGGTGCGCACACCCGACCAGGAACTGTGTACATCAGGTAGTAATGTGGTAGCATGTTAGGACAACATACAGCAATGACCTGTGACGATACAGGGTAAACATATGGCCATATATGTAGGAACATGCTACCACATCGTCGGAATTACAATGACCTATGCCAGCTACGAGGTGGAGTGCGTTTTAAATCAATACCTGTCGGAATGTGATGGATTCCTTATTTTCAAAATCGAAGTAGTGAAATATCTGAAACAAATATGCGAGGTCAGCAAAGACGATAGTTTCACATAAGTTTTCTGTCAATTTTGTTTTAAGGAAATTAAGCTTGATGGTATTTGCAGGGAGGAGAGTGTTAGTACCTTCTTGCATAGAGGACTGCAATCTAGGCCAAAATGAGCCCAAAAATCTTGTGCTTTAACACGTCCACTGCAAGAATTGGTTAATTGTATTTATCACTACACTGCAGAATGACAGAAAATAATAGGCGTGTCTACTTATAAACAGAGAACGGAAGTAATGTTGCATCCTTTAAGCAAACAATCGTTAATGACCAAACTTTTATAATCTTCTATAAGGTAATCCAGTAGTTGTCAGTCAAGGGATGAAGAACTTACTCGCTGTCTGGATTCATAGCCAAAAAGTGCTCCAAGAGTTCCATTGCTTCTGCGGTGCTTACACCATACACCTGAAAACAGATGTAAAAACGAAATCAGATACTATCACATAGCTGAAAGCAGTATGCACAGTACTTCGGAAAGAGCCAACATGTGAAATAAAACGCTGCGTGGATCATGGAAAAAAAAATCAACCACGTACAAGTCCACAACTATCATTCATCTATCCTCACAGAGAAGAAAAATGTCTCGTTATAGTGAAGCAAGAGATAACTCTAGATGCACAAAGAAGCAAACTTAAAAGGCAAATGAAATCAACGTTGTACCATAACATTTTCTTCAATAATAGCACAACTTCACAATCTTATGATGTTTCTTTGATAGGTTTTCTCACCAAGTTCTACATACAGTGTAATTTAAGAAAGACTTACTTCTTTTACCCAAGCCATTTCTACCATATAACTTGAGCAGTTGGCCTGCAAATGGAAACTCAGCTTATTAGAGTCAAATTCCTACTTCCTACTCAAGTGCACGCATGCCCATCTCCAGTTACCACCATTTGAAATTCTGGAAGATTCCATATGGTAAGGGCTCCAGAAAACAAAGGTCAAAGCTGACACATGAATTTAGAATATAGAGACAGTGTTGTAGGTGGCCTGTTACCTTTCCAGCTTCTTCTGCTCTTGACGCAATCATTGAATCAGCATATGAATAAGAAGTCGGTAAAACATTAAGGGCGTGCGCCATAGCAAAGCTGGTCTGTAGAATAAAAATATTATGACCACATTGCTACAGAAACCATAGGAGTTGAAAGGACGATTCATTTGAGTAAAACAGTATTACATTCTCTGCAAAATGAAGGGCATTCTCTTGCTTGATCTCAGGGGGGTAGACAATAGGGAGGTACTCTACCTGTAAAATCAATTATTTATATAAGGAATGAGCTTATTGTGTGAGGAATTGCTGCCAATAAACATGAGAGACAGTGGTTGGGGTGTGCAAGAAATGCAGACCTCCATGAAGTTGTGAAACTGGGTGAACATCTTGAACATGAGTGCTATTAGTGATATGTTTCCCCTGAAACACAATAAAATTATGACAGGGAACAGCGCAAAAAGAAAAAAAAAGAAGAATGCATAATCTTAGAGAAACTAACCAGGACTGGTCAAAGTGCACATGGGGGTAACGAACAACAACCGGTTGAACAGGGTAGCCAGGTATGAATGCTCCATGTTGGAATGAAATCAGAAATCTCCCATTTGTTGTAGTGCCTTCAGGGAACAACAGGACACGCGGAAAGCTATTGCCACCTGCCTTTCTCTGAAAGCACATCCTAAAATGTACCATATGAACAAAATAACTAATAGACAATAAAGTTGTTTGTCTTATGTTATAGTATGAGTTGCATGGAATCAACTTTTAAAATCAGTTACACCGTGCACTTTAGACGACAGTAGGAAGTGCAGAACAACTATGGGGTCAAGGCCTGATGGGAAGCATCCTAACCTTTATTTCATTCACAGCTGACTTCCTTGAAGCCGGCGAGAATCTATCAACGTATATAACCTGTAAGATAGGTATAAATTGTCATAAAGTTCGACACTTGAAAGGAACTTGCAAATTGAGATGCTTCAAGAGGAGAATGTAAAGGCACATGCCTGCATTGCTCTTATGATTGTTCCAACAAATGGTATGGCATCATGGGAATCCGATGAAACAATGGTTGGGAACAATTCATAGAAGAAGTATATGGGATCTATGTATGATACATGATTGGAAACAACTATAGGTGCAAGCTCTCTAGGCGCAGGCCTTCCTTTTCTTGTGATCCAGTGATACCTGAGAGTACAACCGAGTGGCCAACAAATATCAGACAGTACTCAATAGCAATATAAGATGAGAAAATATGATAAGTATGCGGTCAAAACCAGAAACCCTCCAGTAAGTATAAACAAGCAGTAGAGCGCATTGTACAAATGATTTTTCGCCAGTTAGCTTTTCATTTTATTTCAGGGAAGGTTGGTAAGCAAGGTTCCTCACCAGTCAACACTTTGACATAGTTTTAAAAACATTCAATGAATTGTATCCAAAACGTTCAACTGAGAATTGCCAGTTGTGTAAAGCATAAGGTCGTACACCCCATAAGCAGAACCCATGAACTGTGCTTCCAGCATGGACATCATCATCATTTGAATTATCTACACATTATTCCCATTTGAATTATCCACAGTCACACACATTACGGACCACCTGGTTCGTGCCCCCAATTAACAAGGATGTAACCAAATTATTGTTGACCTCTTTTAATTCTTGGGCAGCTCTCTCTAACTAGCTCCTCATATCAGATTGGTGAGGCATCATCACCAGCAATGTTGTGATCTACAAACCCAAGCAAAAGCTAACCAGAGGGAGACGGACCGTGCAAGAATCAGTTTCTAACCTACGGTGAACTGTGGTATTAACCAGACGGGCCCTCCCGTTCCTGTCGGTCAGCCGTATTAAGTGCATGTCGTAACAAACAAAGTCACCCGCACGGTCCTTCACCTTCCGAGCTGATACGGCGTCGGCGTCGCCCCCACCAAACAAATCGCTGCCCACACACGTGCCGCAAGGCAAATCCCCCCCAAATTCTGCAAACCAACCAAACATCTCCCGATCGCGTCATCCATCCGCGGCAGCTTCGGCATGTGTCGCCTCGCGGCCGAAACCTAATCATCTACTAAAAAAAATTCGAAGCTTCCCAGCGGCTCATCGATCGAGCGCCAAATGTTCAGATCAGATCGAAACCCAATCCGAGCAGAGCTGCTGCTGCTGCTAACGGCGCTTGCTGAGGCGGAGGCACTGACCCGAAGGAGAAGAGGATGC
The DNA here is from genome assembly GCA_021437245.1 of Aegilops speltoides. NCBI lineage: Eukaryota > Viridiplantae > Streptophyta > Magnoliopsida > Poales > Poaceae > Aegilops > Aegilops speltoides. The sequence continues at coordinate 463,506,378 of CM038147.1, read as the reverse complement.
AGCGCGCGGAGAGCCGGGTGACCCACATGAGCCGGCGGCGCCAGGCCGGCATGGGTCCGGCGCCCTCCCGCGGGCGCTCCCGCGAGTCGGTCCAGCCGCGCAGCGCCACCCACGTGGCTGCGTACCCGATCGCGATGGCCAGCCCGAAGAGCACGAGCCGTGCCGCCGCGACCGGCGCGAGCAGCAGCGTCCTGGCCCACCCGTACGGGCCGCCCAGCCACGGCGTCCTGTTGCGGAACGGGTCGGCGGGGGACGGGCCCGGCGGCCGCGGCGGGCGGCTGTCCTCCGAGAGGAACGCGAACGGGTCGCCGCCGCCTCCGCCGTCGCACACCGAGGCGGCGGCGCAGAGGTCGTCGTCGCCGTCGTGGCCCCGCGCGTGGCCGTTGGTGGCGCGGGTGGGCGTGGTGGGCGTGATGGAGTCGGAAAGGAGAGGCGTGGCAAGGGAGGAGGCCGGGGCAGGGCCATGATTTCGAGTGGCCATGGATGGGGGCGGCGGGGGGGAGGCCGGTGGGGACAGCGACGGCGGGAGGAAGCGGGAGGCTGGAAAAGGAGCAATGGAGGAGCCGAGTTATGGCTTATATCAAAAGCAAATGGCGAAGCGGAGGGAGGAGGAGATGATCGTTTTTGTGGTCGTGGGGCTCGTGGTCTCGTGGGTTCCTTCTATTTTGTTTTTGCGCTTTGGCACTTCCGGATCTTGTTTTTTCATGTATTGCCCCGGGTCAGAGAATGGTCGGAGATCCTTTTCATAGAAAAAAAATATATACGTAGAAAACTGAAAACATAAAATAAAATTTGACGCGAGTAAAATTTGCAAGTGGGGGGGAGGGGGAGGGTTGCAAAACCTGAAAAACGGCAGGAGTATTTGATTCGGTAAAACTAGGGGAAATGCAAACAAATATGGGCTCGTGCGAGATTCAAATCCCCCCAAAAAATCAATAAGAATTTGGTGTCTTAGTTCTTTGATCCAAATCACTGCCATAGGAAATACTCTAAATATATCCCTACAAAAGAAACATATAAATCTTATACTCTAGAGAGGGCCTTCACCTTTTGTCATTTTTTTAGTGAAAACATCTACGTCTCGGTCCGTTGAGAATTAGTCAACCCCAAGTTGGTTTTACAAATTTATCCATAGATGCTTAAATTAATGTTCACTTTCTTGTAAAACTTTGTTCATCTAGTATACAAAATGTGTTATTGTCTCGCCAGTTGATTTTACTAATATGTTAATGCAGTTTTTTAAAAGTCCACCTTGTTGTACTATACCCGGGGGCAAGATAGTACAACAAGCAAATAGCGAAGCGGATGAAGGAGGACGAGACCATCATTTTTGTGGTCATGGGGCTCGTGGCCTGTTGGGTTTGGTTTTCTCTCTCTCTTTTTTGCGTTCTCGCACTTCCAGATCCTGTTTTTTTTTCTATATTGCCCTCGGTCAGAGAATGGTCGACACTCTTTCTCAGAAAATACTATAGAATAATGAAGATATAAAATAAAAGTTTGACGCAAGTAAACCTGAAAATGGCAGGAGTATCTGTTTCCATAAACATAGGGGAAATGCCAAAAAATATGGTCTCATGAGAGATTGAAATTCTCAACAAAATAACAATAAGAATTTGGTTTCACAATTTTTTATCCAAATCATTGTGCTATAGGAAAACACTCTAAATATAGTCCAAAAACGAAACGTAAAAATCTTGTTCTCTAGAGAGGGCCTTCACCTTTTGTCATTTCTTTAATGAAGACATATACATCTCGAGCAATTTGGGAATCAACCAACCCCAAGTTCAGATTGCAAATCTATCCATATATGCCTATAGTAATGTTCACTTTCTTGTGAGAATTTATTCATCATGTACACAAAATGTATTATTGTCTCCCCTTTACTAAAATGTTCATACAATTTTTGTTGGGGAACGTAGTAATTTCAAAAAATTTCCTACGCACACGCAAGATCATGGTGATGCATAGCAACGAGAGGGGAGAGTGTTGTCTCACGCACTCGTGAGACCAAGCGAAGCGATCACAACGTAGAGGAAGTACTCAGACGTTCTCCTCGCGATCCAACCGATCCTAGCGCCGCTACTCCGGCGCCCGAAGTTCTTGACACACGTACTGCTCGGTGACGCTCCTCGGCTCCGATCCAAAACGCGCCCGGGAGAGAGTTCCGTCAAGACGACGGCGTGGTGACGATCTTGATGTTCTATCGACGCAGGCTTCGCCTAAGCACCGCTACGATATGACCGAGGTGGATTATGGTGGACGGGGCACCGCACACGGCTAAGGAACGATCTCAAGGATCAACTTGTGTGTTCTAGGGTGCCGCCCGCCCCGTATATAAAGGAGCAAGGGAGGGCCGGCCGCCTAGGGGCGCCAGGAGGGGGAGTCCTCCTCCTAGTGCGAGTAGGACTCCTTTCCTAGTCCAACTAGGAAGGAGGAAGGAAGGAAGGAGAGGGAGGGAGAGGAAGGAGGCGCGCCTCCTTGTCCTATTCGGACTCCCACAGGGGCACCTCTGGTGCGGCCCTCTCTCTCCCTCTCGCCCAATAAGGCCCATTACTTCCCGGGGTTCGGTAACCCTCCGGCACTCGGTTTTCTCCGGAAACTTTGGAACCTTTCCGGTGTCCGAATATAGCCGTCAATATATCAATCTTTATGTCTCGACCATTTCGAGACTCCTCGTCATGTCCGTGATCACATCCGGACTCGAACTCCTTGGTACATCAAAATACACAAACTCATAATATAACCGCCATCGAAACCTTAAGCGTGCGGACCCTACGGTTCGAGAACAATGTAGACATGACCGAGACACGTCTCGGTCAATAACCAATAGCGGGACCTGGATGCCCATATTGGCTCCTACATATTGTACGAAGATCTTTATCGGTCGGACCGCATAACAACATCGTTGTTCCCTTTGTCATCGGTATGTTACTTGCCGAGATTCGATCGTCGGTATCCAATACCTAGTTCAATCTCGTTATCGCAAGTCTCTTTACTCGTTCCGTAATACATCATCTCACAGCTAACTCATTAGTTGTAATGCTTGCAAGGCTTAAGTGATGTGTATTACCGAGAGGGCCCAGAGATACCTCTCCGACAATCGGAGTGACAAATCCTAATCTCAAATACGCCAACCCAACATCCGCCTTTGGAGACACCTGTAGTACTCCTTTATAATCACCCAGATTACATTGTGACGTTTGGTAGTACCCAAAGTGTTCCTCCGGTAAACGGGAGTTGCATAATCTCATAGTTATAGGAACATGTATAAGTCATGGATAAAAGCAATAGCAACATACTAAACGATCGGGTGCTAAGCTAATAGAATGGGTCATGTCAATCAGATCATTCAACTAATGATGTGACCTTGTTAATCAAATAACAACTCCTTTGTCTATGGCTAGGAAACTTAGCCATCTTTGATTAACAAGCTAGTCTAGTAGAGGCATACTAGTGACACTCTGTTTGTCTATGTATTCACACATGTATTATGTTTCCGGTTAATACAATTCTAGCATGAATAATAAACATTTATCATGGAATAAGGAAATAAATAATAACTTTATTATTGCCTCTAGGGCATATTTCCTTGATCTCCCACTTGCACTAGAGTCAATAATCTAGATTACATGGTAATGATTCTAACACCCATGGAGTCTTGGTGCTGATCATGTTTTGCTCGTGGAAGAGGCTTAGTCAACGGTCTGCTACATTCAGATCCGTATGTATCTTGCAAATCTCTATGTCTCCCACCGACCAAGTCCGGATGGAATTGAAGCGTCTCTTGATGTGTTTGGTTCTCTTGTGAAATCTGGATTCCTTTGCTAAAGCAATTGCTCGAGATTGTCACAAAAGATTTTCATTGGTCCCGATGCACTAGGTATGACACCTAGATCGGATATGAACTCCTTCATCCGCACTCCTTCATTAGCCGCTTCGAAGCTGCTATGTACTCCGCTTCACATGTAGATCCCGCCACGGCGCTTTGTTTAGAACTGCACTAACCGACAGCTCCTCCGCTTAGTGTAAATACGTATCCGGTTTGCGATTTAGAATCGTCCGGATCGGTGTCAAAGCTTGCATCAACGTAACCATTTACGATGAGCTCTTTGTTACCTCCATATACTGAAACGTATCCTTAGTCCTTTTCGGTATTTCAGATGTTCTTGACCTGTCCGATGATCCACTCTGGATTACTTTGGTACCTCCTGCTAAGCTTATAGCAAGGCACACATCAGTCGGTACACAACATTGCATACATGATAGAGCCTATGGTCAAGCATAGGAACATCTTTCATTTTCTCTCTATCTTCTGCGGTGGTCGGGCATTGAGTCTTACTCAACTTCACACCTTGTAACACGGCAAGAACCCTTTCTTTGCTTGATCCATTTTGAATTTCTTCAAAATTTTGTCAAGGTATGTGCTTTGTGAAAGTCCAATTAAGCGTCTTGATCTATCTCTATAGATTTTGATGCCCAATATGTAAGCAGCTTCACCGAGGTCCTTCATCGAAAAACTCTTATTCAAGTATCCCTTTATGCTATCCAGAATTCTATATCATTTCCGATTAGTAATATGTCATCTACATATAATATCGTAAATGCTACAGAGCTCCCACTCACTTTCTTGTAAATACAAGCTTCTCCAAAAGTCTCAGATAAACCCAAATGCTTTGATCACACTATCAAAGCGCTTATTCCAACTCCGAGATGCTTGCACCAGTCCATAAATGGATCGCTTGAGCTTGCACACTTTGTTAGCTCCTTTGGATCGATAAAACCTTCGGTTGCATCATATACAACTCTTCTTCCGTAAATCCATTCAGAATGCAGTCTTTACATCCATTTGCCAAATTTCATAATCATAAAATGCGCAAATTGCTAACATGATTCGGACAGACTTAAGCATCGCTACGGGTGAGAAGGTCTCATCGTAGTCAATCCCTTGAACTTGTCGAAAACCCTTTTGCATAAGTCGAGCTTTGTAACGATAATATTACCGTCGTCGTCGGTCTTCTTCTTGAAGATCCACTTGTTTTCTATTGCTTGTCGACCCTCGGGCAAGTCAACCAAAGTCCACACTTTGTTTTCATACATGGATCCCATCTCGATTTCATGGCCTCAAGCCATTTTGCGAATCTGGGCTCACCATCGCTTCTTCATAGTTCGTAGGTTCATCATGATCTAGTAGCATGACTTCCGAGCAGGATTACCGCACCACTCAGTGCGGATCTTACTCTGGTTGATCTACGAGGTTCTCAGAGTAACTTGATCTCAAGTTTCATGATCAACATCATTAACTTCCTCACTATTTGGTGTAGATGTCTCGTAAACCGGTTTCGCGATAAACTACTTTCCAATAAGGGAGAAGGTACAGGTTACCTCATCAAGTTCTACTTTCCTCCCACTCACTTCTTTCGAGAGAAACTCCTTCTCTAGAAAGGATCCATTCTTAGCAACAAATGTCTTGCCTTCGGATCTGTGATAGAAGGTGTACCCAACTGTCTCCTTTGGGTATCCTATGAAGACACATTTCTCCGAGGTTCGAGCTTATCTGGTTGAAGCCTTTTCACATAAGCATCACATCCCAAACTTTAAGAAACGACAACTTTGGTTTCTTGCTAAACCATAGTTCATAAGGTGTCGTCTCAACGGACTTTGACGGTGTTCTATTCAGCGTGAATGCGGCCGTCTCAAGAGCATAACCCCAAAACGATAGCGGTAAATCAGAAGAGACATCATAGATCGCACCATATCTAGTAAAGTGCGACATGACGTTCGGACACACCATTATTACTGTGGTGTTCCGGTGGCGTGAGTTGCTAAACTATTCCGCATTGTTTCAAATGTAGACCAAACTCGTAACTCAAATATTCGCCTCCACGATCGATCGTAGAAACTTTATTTTCTTATTACGATGATTTTCAACTTCACTCTGAAATTCTTTGAACTTTTCAAATGTTTCAGACTTATGCTTCATTAAGTAGATATACCCATATCGCTTAAATCATCTGTGAAGGTGAGAAAATAACGATATCGCCACGAGCCTCAACATTCATCGGACCACATACATCGTATGTATGATTTCCAACAAATCTGTTGCTCTCTCCATAGTACCGAGAACGGGTTCTAGTCATCTTGCCCATGAGGCACGGTTCGCAAGTGCCAAGTGATTCATAATCAAGTGACTCCAAAAGTCCATCAAGATGGAGTTTCTTCATGCGCTTTATACCGATATGACCTAAACGGCAAGTGCCACAAATAAGTTGCACTATCATTATCAACTCTGCATCTTTTGGTTTCAACATTATGAATATGTGTATCACTACTATCGAGATTCATTAAAATAGACCACTATTCAAGGGTGCATGACCATAAAAGATATTACTCATATAAATAGAACAACCATTATTCTCGATTTAAATGAATAACCGCCTCGCATCTAACAAGATCCAGATATAATGTTCATGCTCAACGCGGCACCAAATAACAATTATTTAGGTCTAAAACTAATCCCGAAGGTAGATGTAGAGGTAGCATGCCGACCGCGATCACATCGACTTTGGAACCATTTCCACACGCATCGTCACCTCGCCCTTTGCGGTGTTCGCAATCCGTAGTCCTGCTTTGAGTTGCAAATATTAGCAATGTAACCAAGATCAAATACCAGTGCTCTGCGAGCTCTAGTAAGGTACACATCAATAACATGTATATCACATATACCTTTGTTCACCTTGCCATCCTTCTTATCCGCCAAATACTTGGGGCAGTTCCGCTTCAAAGGACTATGCGCTTGCGGTAGAAGCACTCGATTTCAGGTTTAGGTCCAGACTTGGGTTTGTTCTCTGAGCAGAACTTGTTTGCTGTTCTTCTTGAAGTTCCTTCTTCTTCCCTTTGCCTTTCTTCTTGAAACTAGTGGTCTTATTGACCATCAACACTTGATGCTCCTTCTTGATTTCTACCTCCGCAGCCTTTAGCATTGCGAAGAGCTCGAGCATAGTCTTTACTAACCCTTGCATATTATAGTTCATCACGAAGCCTTTGTAGCTTGGTGGCGTGATTGAAGAATTCATCAATGACACAATCATCCGGAAGATTAACTCCCGTTGAGTCAAGTGATTGTAATACCCGACATTACGAGTATGTGCTCACCGACAGATCCATTCTCCTCCATCTTGCAGCTATAGAACTTATTGGAGACTTCATATCTCTCAATCCGGGCATTCTGTTGAAATATCAACTTCAACTCTGGAACATCTCATATGCTCCATGACGCTCAAAACGTCGTTGAAGACCCGGTTCTAAGCCGTAAAGCATGGCACACTAAACTATAGAGTAGTCATCGCTTTGCTCGCCAGACGTTCTTAACGCCGTCGGTTACATCGGCGAAGAGGTCTGCACCTAGCGGTGCATCCGGGACGTAACTCTTTCGTGCAGCAATGAGGATAATCCAAAGTTACGGACCCAATCCGTGTAATTGCTACCATCATCTTTCAACTTTGCTTTCTCAAGGAACGCATTAAAATTCAACGGAACAACAAAGACGAGCCATCTATCTACAAACAAACATAGACAAGCAAGATACTATCAGTACTAAGTTCATGATAAATTTAAGTTCAATTAATCATATTACTTAAGAACTCCCACTTAGACAGACATCTCTAGTCATCTAAGTGATCACGTGATCCAAATCAACTAAACCATAACCGATCATCACGTGAGATGGAGTAGTTTTCAATGGTGAACATCTTATGTTGATCATATCTACTATATGATTCACGCCGACCTTTCGGTCTCCGTGTTCCGAGGCCATATCTGCATATGCTAGGCTCGTCAAGTATAACTCGAGTATTCGCGTGTGCAAAACTGGCTTGCACCCGTTGTAGATGGACGAGAGCTTATCACACCCGATCATCACGTGGTGTCTCGCACGATTTAACTTTGGCAACGGTGCATACTCAGGAGAACACTACTTGATAATTTTAGTGAGAGATCATCTTAAAATGCTACCGTCAATCAAAGCAAGATAAGATGCATAAAGGATAAACATCACATGCAATCAATATAAGTGATATGATATGGCCATCATCATCTTGTGCTTGTGATCTCCATCTCCAAGCACCGTCGTGATCACCATCGCCACCGCGCGACACCTTGATCTCCATCGTAGCATCGTTGTCGTTACGCCATCTATTGCTTCTACGACTATCGCTACCGCTTAGTGATAAAGTAAAGCAATTACGTATGCGTTGCATTTCATACAATAAAGCGACAACCATATGGCTCCAGCCGATTGCCGATAACCGGTTACAAAACATGATCATCTCATACAATAAAATATAGCATCACGTCTTGACCATATCACATCACAACATGCCCTGCAAAAACAAGTTAGACGTCCTCTACTTTGTTGTTGCAAATTTTACGTGGCTGCTACGGTCTTTAGCAAGAACCGTTCTTACCTACGCATCAAAACCACAACGATAGTTTGTCAAATAGACTCCGTTTTAACCTTCACAAGGACCGGACGTAGCCATACTCGGTTCAACTAAAGTGAGAGAGACAGACACCCGCCAGTCACCTTTAAGCAACGAGTGCTCGTAGCGGTGAAACCAGTCTCGCGTAAGCGTATGCGTAATGTCGGTCCGGGCCGCTTCATCTCACAATACCGCTGAACCAAAGTATGACATGCTGGTAGGCAGTATGACTTACATCGTCCACAACTCACTTGTGTTCTACTCGTGCATATAACATCAATGCATAAAACCTAGGCTCTGATGCCACTGTTGGGGAATGTAGTAATTTCAAAAAATTTCCTACGCACACGCAAGATCATGGTGATGCATAGCAACGAGAGGGAGAGTGTTGTCACGCACCCTCGTGAGACCCAAGCGAAGCGATCACAACGTAGAGGAAGTAGTCGACGTTCTCCTCGCGATCCAACCGATCCTAGCGCCGTTACTCGGCGCCCCGAAGTTCTTGACACACGTACAGCTCGGTGGCGCTCCTCGGGCTCCGATCCAGCAAAGCTCCGGGAGAGAGTTCCGTCGACGACGGCGTGGTGACGATCTTGATGTTCTACCGATGCAGGCTTCGCCTAAGCACCGCCACGATATGACCGAGGTGGATTATGGTGGAGGGGGCACCGCACACGGCTAAGGAACGATCTCAAGGATCAACTTGTGTGTTCTAGGGTGCCCCCTGCCCCCGTATATAAAGGAGCAAGGGGGAGGGCCGGCCGGCCTAGGGGTGCGCCAAGGGAGGGGGGAGTCCTCCTCCTAGTGGGAGTAGGACTCCCCTTTCCTAGTCCAACTAGGAAGGAGGAAGGGGGAAGGAAGGAGAGGGAGAGGGAGAGGGAAAGGAGGCCGCGCCCCTCCTCCTTGTCCTATTCGGACTCCCCTGGGGGGCACGCGCCACCTCCTGGTGCGGCCCTCTCTCTCCCCTCTCGGCCCAATAAGGCCCATTACTTCCCGGGGTTCGGTAACCTCCGGCACTCCGTTTTCTCCGGAAACTTTGGAACCTTTCCGTGTCCGAATATAGCCGTCCAATATATCAATCTTTATGTCTCGACCATTTCGAGACTCCTCGTCATGTCCGTGATCACATCCGGGACTCCGAACTCCTTCGGTACATCAAAATACACAAACTCATAATATAACCGTCATCGAAACCTTAAGCGTGCGGACCCTACAGTTCGAGAACAATGTAGACATGACCGAGACACGTCTCCGGTCAATAACCAATAGCGGGACCTGGATGCCCATATTGACTCCTACATATTCTACGAAGATCTTTATCGGTCAGACCGCATAACAACATACGTTGTTCCCTTTGTCATCGGTATGTTACTTGCCCGAGATTCGATCGTCGGTATCCAATACCTAGTTCAATCTCGTTACGGCAAGTCTCTTTACTCGTTCGTAATACATCATCTCACAGCTAACTCATTAGTTGTAATGCTTGCAAGGCTTAAGTGATGTGTATTACCGAGAGGGCCCAGAGATACCTCTCCGACAATCGGAGTGACAAATCCTAATCTCGAAATACGCCAACCCAACATCTGCCTTTGGAGACACCTGTAGTACTCCTTTATAATCACCCAGTTACGTTGTGACGTTTGGTAGTACCCAAAGTGTTCCTCCGGTAAACAGGAGTTGCATAATCTCATAGTTATAGGAACATGTATAAGTCATGGATAAAAGCAATAGCAACATACTAAACTGTCGGGTGCTAAGCTAATAGAATGGGTCATGTCAGTCAGATCATTCAACTAATGATGTGACCTTGTTAATCAAATAACAACTCCTTTGTCTATGGCTAGGAAACTTAACCATCTTTGATTAACAAGCTAGTCTAGTAGAGGCATACTAGTGACACTCTGTTTGTCTATGTATTCACACATGTATTATGTTTCCGGTTAATACAATTCTAGCATGAATAATAAACATTTATCATGGAATAAGGAAATAAATAATAACTTTATTATTGCCTCTAGGGCATATTTCCTTCAATTTTTTTAAAGTTCACCTTGTTGTACTTTACTAGGCAGCAAGACTGGTAAGCTATAAAGGAAAACATCTTGTTGTATTACCCTTTCTTGAAGTTTAGCAAAAGAAGATCTTTCACGGATTGATGAAATCTTGGGCGATTGTAAATTAGAAAAACCTTTTGTAATCTATCTGCATGCTTCTAATTGCATTTTCTCTGCATGAAATAGTTAATACCTTTTAATTAGTTCCATATTTGGTATCTTTTATTTAGTACGGTAGCCCATGATTTAAATGTTTATATTATCCTGGTTGTGCAAATAAGCATTTACCAAAAAAGATCATGTTCATAATTTACCTGCCAAGTAAATTATCCGATTTGGTAAACCCTGATTGCCTTACCAAAAATAAATAAGATTGTATTTGGTAATCAATAAAAGATGGGGTAGTTAAAGTGTTTTTAGGTAAAACCGATGAAAAAAATTCATAGATATGAGGGGGAAATCAAAAAGGAGAGAAAAGGGTAATGTATTTAAGATTGTACGAAAGAAGCGGTGGATGACAAAACGTCATGCTTGCGGAAACATAGTTTAGATAAGTTTTGATACTCAGACAAGGTGGTAGTGGGAAAACATAATGATGTTGTAGAGGATGTTGAACTTCCACAAAAACCTCCTCCGCTTGAAGGTGTGAACTCTACTTCTATAGTACTCACTAAAAAAACAAGAACTTATATGATTTCAAGCCCATTGGCTTACGTAATGTAACTTATAAAGTGATCTCCAAGTGTCTAGTGAATAGACCAATGCCTTTACTTGATGATCTTATCTCCCAAGAGCAAAGTGCTTTCGTTCCAGGTAGTTTGATCACTGATAATGCCCTTGGTTCCTTTGAGTGCATTCATTACATAAAGCAAGAGAGATTCAACTAAGATTTTTTATGCATACAAGTTGGATTTATCTATGGCTTATGATAGGGCATTAGGATGGATTGGGGTTTCTTGGAGAAAGTGATGCAAAAGGCTAGGTTTCTCTCATTGATGGATTAATTGAATTATGACATGTGTCACATCAGTGAGGTTTGTGTTAAATTAAATGGGGACCTCTCTTGAATTCATGTGCATCGATGCGTGGGCTTCGACAAGGAGAGGGGGCGGTCCCTTATCACCCTTTCTATTCTTGTTTGCCGCCGATGGACTCTATGTTATTCTTAAGCATGGCATGAATTCCGACAATATCATCCCGGTTAAAATCTGGCGGAGGGCAGCGAAAATCTCACACTCATTGTTTGTGGATGACACTATGCTTTTTATAGGCTTCTCATGATGAAGCTACAAACATAAAAAGTGCTCTTGATGTATATGGACCGGCTAATAGACAATGCCTGAATTATAATAAATGCTCCATCTTATTTGGTCAAGCATGTCCAGTTCCTATGTAGGAACAAGTGCGGGTTGTTTTAAGTATTACTAGCTCTTGTTTTGAGGTGCTTATCAATTAGTCGCACAAGCCTTGGCTACATATGTTATGGGAGTTTTAACCCCCCTTATCTATGTGTGATGATTTGACTAGGAGGGTCAGGAACTTTTATTGGGGAATCGAAGAAGGCATGGCGAAAGGTCCATTGGAAAGCATGGAATCACCTTCTTCAGTCACACTATTTTCTAGTAATGTATCATCTTCCTTACTTGTGATTAGCCATGGCATTAATCTACCAAAGAAGGCCTTGTGCGGCGTTTGCTAACGGAAGAGCCATCTGGATGTTGTGTGATAATTGGATTCCAAAACAAGATTCATATAAACTAGTAACGACGCAGGGAAGATGTAAATTAGATATGTTTGCGAGCGCCTGAATGATAATGGTTCCTGGGACCTTGATATATTTATAAATTACTTTCTGCCTTGTGATATTCAGAGATTAAAAAAATAAGAGCATCGCCGAGGTTGGAAGAAGGTACACTTGCATGGGTGCCTGTAAACTATGGTATTTTTTCAGTTAAAAGCCCCTACAACTCGGCCCTCATATGAAGCCTCCCGTCGCTTCCCATGGACATGCAGTTGCATCAAGTTCGGTGCTTGGTGGGCAACGGTCTTGCTGGAAACCAATTTGGTATCGTGGTGTTCCTCCTATTGTCTGAAATTTTGCCAGAGTGTTGCTATAAACTCACAACCGACTTCGCAAAACAAACACAAGAGCAGTCTTGAGGCCACTACTATTTGCTCGTTGTGTGGAACAGAGCCTGAAGATAATTTTCATGCACTCTATAGATGCTCTCTGGCAATGGAGCCATGGAACACAATGTCTGATGTGTGAAAACTCCCTTTGTTGGATAATGTTCGGAACACAGGGAAGGAGTGGCTACTTCATATTCTAGACCCTATGCCTGAAGTTGAACGTTGCATCTTACTGCCGATGCTATGGAGGTGTTGGCATAACCAGAACGAAATTGTGCACGATAGTCCCCCTGGAAGTCTCAAAGAGATACTTGTGTATCTACCTTGATTCCATATTTTGCAAGACCCTCTAGCTGACCCGAGCAAAGGAAAAGGAGTAGTCTCGTCCTAGTAGTTCCTATACACGTGATTCCAACGAAAGTTTTTCTTCCTATGTGTAGTCCTCTAGCCACTGAATGCGTGAAGATGTACTCTGATGGTTCATTTTTGTCGGACAGAAGCGCTGGTGCGAGCATGATTCTTCATGGAAATCGGGGTGGTATTATCTTCTCATCATGCAAAGAACTTCGTTGCCGAGTGGAAGGGAACTGTGTGCTTGTATGGTGGGACTGTAACTTGCTCTCATGAGAAGCGAACGGCCTGTTGCTACCAAGGTCGACTCTTTGGACGTTGTCAAAATGGTTCAAGGCAGTGACACGAATAGATCGATTTACTCCTCCTCTGTGAAAGAAATCCAACGCTTGATGGGTCTTCGGGAAACTTGTATTACTCATGTTAGACACTCTCACAATGAGGCTAATTGTTGCTTGGCTAATTTCGCTCAAGTAGAGAGTAGGAGTATGACTTGGCAAGGCTCCCCCCCCCCCCCAAGTGTGCTCTGGCTCGCTCCAATGTTTGTAGTCGTCGCTAAGTGGTGTATGGATCTAGATGTAATTTGTATTTTTTGTGTTCTTTACTACCTTGACAGTTAATGAATAAATTGCAATTTTTTCTAACAAACACCACTTTGGTTGAGTCATACTCCCTCCGTCCCAATGTACAAAATTGAATCATTTATTTTGGGACGGAGGGAGTACTATACAACAAGTGTTCTCTAGCAGATCTATCTTTGGTGGATTTGCTCGGATCTCGTCGTTGTTCGTCTATGTTCATGTGTCTTCGGATTGGATATTTCTGATCTACGTTAGAGCAACTCTAGCAGACCCCGCATCCCGCCGGCCCGCAAAACACGTTTGTAGTTCGCGCAAAACCGCTTTTGCGGGCCGGCATGGACATCCACAGATGCAGACCCCTCAAACGGACTCAAGATAAAAGCATATTCATGAATATGCTTTTTACGGTCGGCTTCATGGGTTCTCGCTCGGCACCACCGCGACAACCCGGAAACAGAAAATGCCCAATTCTTGCATTTGACATAAGTTTCCACAAATAAGTTCAAATTCAAACAACCTAACATAGTTTTAGGCGCAAATTAAAAGCCAAGTTCAGTAGGAGAAACACAAAAGAGGGCCTTGCAAAAGTTAGGCCAGGCCCGGCATCATCTTGGTCGACCTTCACTCTGCGCCATCGAGTCCACCTTGAAGTTCATCGGCACCACCGAATCCACCTCCGGCGCTTGTCCCAACTCCCGCACCGAAATCATCGACATTGCCACCATATGGAGCAGAGAAAACATATCCCGAACTGTGACACGGACCAACCGACGCGACCATCCTCCTCTTCAAGATTTCTCTCCTTGCCATATCATGCCATGTTTTGGTGAGGTCGTCGTCCATGTCATCACGGTTCATTGACATGATCTTGTTCTCTTTGGCGAGTAACAAAGACATGGATTGGTTTTCAGCGGTGCGTGCTCTTCTCTCCTTAATGGCAGCTTTGTGGAGCCCCTCTTCCTTAAGCAACTGCCACTTTTCTTACTTCTCTTTTGCCTTCTTTTCGGCCAACTCTTTCTTGATCTCCAATGACTTCAACAACATCAACTCGTTTGATTGCACCATGGCATCAATCTTCACCCTCAAGCTTGATGCTTCTTGCTCTCTCTTCATCTTCTCCCTAGTTTTCTTGTCGCCATCGGGCTTGTTCAAATTTCTTGGGCCATCATCATCCTCATCTTCTTCCATGTTTATAAGCGAGCCTCTCTTCGGTGGATATTCTTTGTCGATCAACTTCCACTTCTTGCACTTTTGGAGCAAGTCCCAACAATGCTCTAGCTTGAAGAATTTGCCTTCCGAAGCTTCCATGTCTTTGTATCTATGTTGGGCAATCTTGTCCTACACAATGTGAAGAACAAAGTGATGTAATCAATTCTTATGATGCAAATATGATTATGCACAACTTGAAGCAAAGGCAAAACAAACTCACATAGTCGGATTCCACGGTACCACTTGGAGGTGCATTGTGAACTTGCTCCAAGCAAGCTGCCCAATGGCTTTACATAGGCTTGATGTTCTCCGAACGGCTTTGAAGCGACCTAAATGTGTGAGGAGTCCTGTTGGGATACTTTGCCATGATGCAGAAGTACTGATCTTCGATCCTTTGCCAATGTTTCTTGGCGGTTTGAGAAGTACCCGTGCATGCATCAAGAGACACCGCACTCCATGCTTAGATCAAAGCTTGATCTTCCAAGATCGTGTAGTTCTTCGATCTTTGGGTTTTCCCAGATTTTGATTGCGATTGCTCAAACTCTTCCGCTTCGATCTCGGCCAATTCGTCCTCACAACCATGATCATCCACGCCACCATCCGTTTCGTTGTACTCGAATGCGAACGACGCTTGATCAATGTCAACGGCATTGGTGTCCAGCAAGGTCACGAACTCGGCAGTTCCATTGTTTGAACCACCGCTATATTGAACGATAACAAGTGACGAGCTAGCAACAAATGGCGAAAACGAAAGGAAAGCACGATGACCGAAGATGCATACCTTCTGGCCATTTCGTCGAACACCTTGCTTGCGGGGGGAGCAGCGCCGTTGGACGGCATCGGCGGGGCACTTCTTGCCGGGATGGAGTTCGAGGATGAAGGAGGCACCTTGTTTGCAGCCGGATTCCTCTTCCTCTTTCCTGCCGCGGCCTTGGTCACCTTCTCCGCCGCCGGCCGAGATCGCGCAGCAGCGTTGGCGCCGGGAGCGCGAGTCTTGGCGGCACGGGCTGCCGGATTCCCGCCCTGCACGACCACGTTGCCCTGCCGCTTGTGGGCAGGCGTGGGGCTAGCTTGAGCGACGGCGGGGCTAACATGGCCGGCGACAAGATCCGCCTGAGGGAAAGGGGCATGCGCGACCTCGATGGTGATGGGGGGGCAGCTGGGAGTCGTCCATGGCGGCGAGGGACGACCGCGAAGGATGCACCGGAGAGTGCGGCGGCGGGGCAATGGTGGCGGAGGGTGGGGGAAGCGGGAAAGGGCACGCGGAAATGTCCCTCCTGCCAAATCTCGCTGCAGATGGGGGCTGTGCTCGGGTCGGCCTCCCAGCCCGTGAATCTAGAGGTTGGGGGAGAAGTTTTGCCGCGCTCCGGAAAAATATTTGCGGGCCAAGGCGGGATGCGGGGTCTGGTAGGGCAGGTTTTCTCGCCCAGACCCGCACTTTGGCGGTTATTTTGCAGGCCGAGGCGGGATGCGAGGTCTGGTCGGGCAGGTTTTCCCGCCCCGACCCGCACTTTGGCGGTTATTTTGCGGGCCTGGGCGGGATGCGGGGTCTGCTAGAGTTGCTCTTATTCTTCATCTGCGATAGTTGCTGTTCTGGTGCGCTGGTCCTACGGGGCCTTAGCACGACGACTTCCCGACTGTTTACTACAACAAGTTGTGCGCGGCTCCGGTGATGGAGGGGTGATGATGGCGGCGCGCCTTCGACTCGCTTCAGTGCTGATAGTCGTCGCTAGGTGGTCTACGGATCTAGATGTAATTTTTATTATTTCTGGTATCCGTTGTACTGCCATGTTTGAAGATGAATAAATTGGAAATTTTCTCGCAAAAAAAAGTGTTCAATCTAGCAAAAAATGAAAAAAAAAATCATGTGGGTGATTTCTTCACGCGTACGCAGAGATGGAGCCTACCGTGATTTACCATCACTTTGGGTAGCAAAAGCAAAAGATGATACTATCACTCTATCAGGACCCCACAGCCCGCATTGGTGGCCTTCCCTCCCTCGAGTCGACCCCCGCGGGACCCGACGCCTGCTCGCAGACATGTGGTCCAGATGGCGCACTCCAGTTCGGACAGGTACAGCCGACCACGCAACCAGCGTACGTACCCCCGTATACATTTTGTTTTTAAAAAATGTTCGTGGCATCACGTGGCCGTTTTTCTGTTCTTTTCTCTACCGTCAAAAAAGAAAAACTCTCCAACTCATCGAAAGAAAAAAAAAATCTTTCTTCGGGTCCTCAGACTAGACTGGAGAAACGTGCCCGGCGGGGCTGCCGCGGAAGGACGAGTCCACGTCAAATAGTCTCTCCCGCTTTTTCTAGCCTGTCTGATGACGTCAAGGAAAGGAAGAAGCCTGTCTGGTGTCTTGGTCGTACGCAGTGGACCGTTTAAATTCGCGGTTGCCGACGGAGCTTAAAATCTCCAGGTCGGTGAAGCCAAGTGTTTCCCTCCTTGACTCCATCAATCTCCACTTTATGTAGCCCATAAAAACTCTTTTTCTTTAGAACAAACTCTTCTATTTGTCATCATGCTATCGTATGATCGTGATAGAAATAGGTCCGGACGTTACAGTGTGCACCTACACCACAAACTATCAATTTTAAACAAAAATATTACTTGCATATCATTCTACGCATTCTACGAATACGATTTCTTTCCCGCGTTTTTAAACGTTGTAGATATTGTCTTTTTTGCACAAAAAAGCCATCTTAGGTAGCATTGCAATCGTTTCTTTAAACGGAGGCATTTGTCTCATCTCATTGCATAAGAAGGGGGGAGCATTACTCCTTGCCCCGGCAAGTGCCCATATGCGCGCACCACTCTTAATCTTGGATAACATGATCAAAGGTGTCATTGCTTTGTTACGAAAGACTCGCGCGTTCTGCTCATTCAAAATATTCGAGGAAATCAACATAACGAGTTGAACAAACACATTGCCTTGTGCTGAGATCCTTGAAACCCGGCCGTTGCAATCCACCAATCCTTGGCTGAAGGCAGATCACTCCATTCAGCTGTTTCGAGCTATTGAATACCTAACGACTTCCACAACATATTCCAAATAAGCGTTACAATTGTTGATAACACATGTTATTCTTCTCTTCTAGAAAATATGTGTACCAAACCGTTTGACCGGGAGATGATCGGTGTGATTGGCAGCGCGGAGGAGGGTGGCATAGGAGGAGAAGGAAGGAGTAAGTGGAGGATGTTGGAGAAAAGGAAGGAGGGAGCTAGCGAGTGACACATGGCAATGACAAGTTTGCGATACTAAACTCAAGAATATCACCAAAGTAAATAGAAAGTGTAGTTATTAAAGGATAGTGTGAAAAGCGGTTACCTCCCCAAGCTTAAGATTAAGTAAGGCTTAGGCACTTTTATGTTGAGGCGCAGATGACCTCTTCTTTAGAGGACGTGGACCTTGCTTCGATGATTTTTTTTTCTTGATGTGGTCTGGGTGCTGCTTTCTGATAGAACCTGCTTGAACGAAACTAAAAAGTAAACAAATTATTTTGTGCTTTTGGAGTTTTTTATATAATTTTTAGGACAAAGGTCTAGCTCACAAGTGATGAAAAATATTTGCCTCATAAAGATCGGTTCACCTGCCTGCTTAAGTCGATAAACTAAGTCCAAGAGCTGTCTACTCTTATATTTCAATAAAATATATGTGAGATAAAATACCAGTGTGTAGCTTCTAGGTGCCTAATTAAAAAGAGAGCACTGCTACATGCACGACATGTACGATACGAAATACAGACGACACACCATATCCACCGTTCAAGCACAAGGCTAAACATCACCAGCCTGTTAGATTAGCCATCGTCTAAGTGTCGTCCAGCAAAGTGTCGTGTGTGAAGTGTTTTCGTTAAAAAGCGACATCTCGCTTAAGGAGAGAAGCTAAACAACTTTTATTTAAGCATGGTTCAAGGTGAAAAATATTGCCGGACACTATGGTTGAAACATGCTGAATCAAAGCAACCAAGTGGCTTGTGTGAGTCATTGTACGGTTGAAACTATACCATACACGTATCTACATAAGGTCCAAGTCCCTGCGAAAATAACACATAAAATAAAAACAATCAACACGGTGCACGAACTGACCCAACAGAGAAAATAAAATAAAAGAAAACATAAATCACTACAGAGGATTATTGGTTAAGGAACTTCGAAGATAATTAATAAAGATTAGAAAGCAAACGAGGTTAATAATACCCGTCGATTTCATACATCAAAAGTAAAACAAACAGAGTATTTTCAGCTGATACGAGTGCTGGCGTCTTTTGTTCTATTCCTCCAATGCCCAGCGATATGTGTAACGCCCGACCAAACCCATCGGTTCCTGATTACTGTGTCTGGGATTAAACTGGCTCCATATACCAGCACTAAGCTTTCCTGCGTATTTTGTCCTCGCTCGTACGCTTTGGGATCAACTTCTCAATTGGTCACCTATCTTTAAATTGCTCCAAACTAAGTACTCATGCGCACCTGAGATCAATTTCTCGGTCGAACACCCATCCTTAAATTGCTTCAAGCTAAGCACACTATAAGATTTTTTTAGACTCCCAAAAGAAGGTGCTTCTTGCTAATATTGGTAGTCTATCATTCATATCAAGTCAGGATGTCACATTGCGCTTCGGTACGAGCATGGGCGCTCTTACCAGATGTCGTATTTCGCTCGCTCTATAAAGTTGGAGTTGCTTCGCTGGATCTGGTACGAGCATGAGTGCTCGTACCGTGCATCGCCTTTCAGACTAGAAGATTGCTCTTGCATGGCCACCTATGGTATTACTCGCGGTCATCCCACACCCCGTCTTTCGTTCTGGACCTATTTTCCTTGCGGCTTGGAGCTGGTATGATTGTGGGTATGACCGTGAGCGGTCGTACCACACCCCATATTTTTCTTCTGGAGCTAAAGAACTTGACTAATTTTTTTGTGGTTCCTTCTCATGTTAAGTACATAGCACATTTGCAATAAAAATAGGAAGTGGTGTGCAGCTAAAATTGCGTCTACCAATACGTTGAAAGTTTTGCCTACGAAGATTAGTTCAAAACCAGCTCTAATAACGACTATGAAAATAATAAAAGTGCCAACAAGAACATGAATGCAACTAGAATCAATGACACCTACTTACTTCCGGGTTGCCTCCTTCCCAACGCTTTTTTATAGCCATATAGATGGAGTTCGATGCTCTATCAACTTATCCACCCAGATCCCAAGGGATGTCCTTCGGGAGTGGAAAGCTTGCCTCCGACCGAGGTTCGGAGCACCTCATAGCAAAGTTCGGTCGGAGGTGTACTCGCTTATGGTGCATCGACATCATAAAAAAGCTCACTCTGTGGTGACCGCTGATGCACACGGTCTAAAGAACATGCCTGAAAAGTTAGCAGTTGCAGTTTCAAGAGATTTTATAAAGTAAAGGATAGTGGGCAACATTGAAGTCATAACCTATTTCTTCTCCGTTAGTGTACCTGGGAATATTATTACCCAAATTTGCAAATTCTATTTCAAGGCTATTATAATCTAATAGACATTATAATTTACTCTCCAAAGAAGTGCTATGAAGAACTTTCACAAAATTAGCCAAGATATCATTAATATCAATATATAAATATGCGATTTGTGGTTTGTCCAATATAAAAAAATCAACTGGTATAGAGGAATCATCATTAAGCATTGTGGTGGCTGCATCACCGTCAAACAAGTCACCCTCCTTTGTGCTATCTCATCCTAAGGCGAATGCCAATTGGTGTTTTGTCAAAGGGAGTCATTCGAAGGCACATCAGAAACAGTGCCAATATCTTGTCCGTGCTTTCCAACAAATAAACCTAAAATATTAGCAATATCCTCTGGTGGAGAACATTCAACCGTTGTTTCTATAGGTTCCATGTGAACTCTAACACAATGCAAATAAAATAGGCGATCATCAAGCGGGGCAGTATTGAAGGAAATATGCCCTAGAGGCAATAATAAAGTTATTATTTATTTCCTTATTTCATGATAAATGTTTATTATTCATGCTATAGTTGTATTAACCGGAAACTTAGTACATGTGTGAATACATAGACAAAACATAGTGTCCCTAGTATGCCTCTACTTGACTAGCTCGTTAATCAAAGATGGTTATGTTTCCTAACCATAGACATGTGTTGTCATTTGATGAACGACATCACATCATTAGGAGAATGATGTGATGGACATGACCCATCCATTAGCTTAGCATTACGATCGTTACAGTTTCATTGCTACTGCTTTCTTCATGACTTGTACATATTCCTCAGACTATGAGATTATGCAACTCCCGAATACCGGAGGAACACCTTGTGTGCTACAAAACGTCACAACATAATTGGATGATCATAAAGGTGCTCTAAAGGTGTCTCCGAAGGTGCTTGTTGGGTTGGCATAGATCGAGATTAGGATTTGTCACTCCGTGTTTTCGGAGAGGTATCTCTGGGCCCTTTCAGTAATGGTCATCACTATAAGCCTTGCAAGCAATGTGACTAATGAGTTGGTTGCAGGATGAAGTATTACGGAATGAGTAAAGAGACTTTCCGGTAACGAGATTGAACTAGGTATGATGATACCGACGATTGAATCGCGGGAAAGTAACATACCGATGACAAAGGGAACGACGTATGTTGTTATGCGGTTTGACCGAGATCTCCATAGAATATGTAGGAGCCAACATGAGCATCCAGGTTCCGCTATTGGTTATTGACCGGAGATGTGTCTCGGTCATGTATACATAGTTCTCGAACCCGTAGGGTCCGCACGCTTAATGTTCGATGGCGATTTGTATTATGAGTTATGTGTTTTGATGACCGAAGTTTGTTCGGAGTCCCGTATGAGATCACGGATGTGACAAGGAGTCTCGAAATGGTCGAGACATAAAGATTGATACATTGGACCATGTTATTCGGACACCGGAAGTGTTAGGGTAGTTTGAGTAAGCAGGAGTGGGAGGGTTACTGGAACCCCTGGGGAACTAATGGGCCACCATGGGCCTTAGTGGAGGGAGAGAGGAGGGCCTCCAGGGCTGGCCGCACCCCCCCTTAGCAGTCCAAATTGTACAAGGGAAGTGGGGGGGGGGGAGGGAGCGGCGCCCCCTTTCCTACTCCCTCTCCCTCTCCTTCCATCCCCTCTCTTCCTTGTAGAGGAATCCTACTAGGACTAGTAGTCCTAGTAGGACTCCCTCTCCTTGGGCGCGTCCCCTAGGGCTAGCCGGCCTCCCCCTCCCTCCTTTATATACGGGGGCAGGGGGCACCCTAAAACACACCGTCTTCTCTTAGCCGTGTGCGGTGTCCCCCTCCACAGTTACACACCTCGGTCATATCATCGTAGTGCTTAGGCGAAGACCTACGCCGGTAACATCATCATCACCGTTGCCACACCGTCGTGCTGATGGAACTCACCACATCCTCAACTGGATCAAGAGCACGAGGGACATCATCGAACTGAACGTGTGCTGAACGCGGAGGTGCCATACGTTCGGTACTTGGATTGGTTGGATCGCGAAGACATTCGACTACATCAACCGTGTTGCTAAACGCTTCCGCTTTCGGTCTACGAGGGTACTTGGACACACTCTCCCCTCTCATTGATATGCATATCCTAAATAGATCTTGCGTGATCATAGGAAAATTTTAAAATTAATACGTTCCCCAACAGTGGGATCAGAGCCAGGTTTATGCGTAGATGTCTTATGCACGTGTAGAACACAAAGAGTTGTGGGCCATAATAGTCATATTGCTTACTGATACATCTCCAACGTATCTAATTTTTTGATTGTTCCATGCTATTATATTATCTGTTTTAGATGTTTAATGGGCTTTAATATGCTCTTTTATATCATTTTTGGGACTAACCTACTAAGCGAGGGCCTAGTGCCAGTTTCTGTTTTTTTGCCTATTTTAGAGTTTTGCAGAAAAGGAATACCCAACGGAATGAAACCTTCGGGATGATCTTTCTTGGACTGAAAGCAAACTAGAAGACTTGGAGTTGAAGTCAGAGACGCAACGAGGCATCCACGAGGCAGGAAGGCGCGCCCAGGGGGGGTGGGGGAAGGCGCGCCCCCACCCTCGTGGGCCCCTCGTAGCTCCACCGACCTAGTTCTTTTGCCTATATATACTCATATACCCTAAAAACATCAGGGGGAGCCACTACAAAAAAAGACACATTCGTGACATTTTGGGCCGAACAATTTTTTTTTCTGTCATGCTTATGACACTTCTATGACGATAATTGTGACAAAACCCGGTATCATCATAGATGTGGTGGGCTCCTACTTCTGTGACAAAAAAACATGACAGAAAATGGGCTTTTCGTCCTGGGCGGGCCGGAGACGCAGCTGCATGACATTCTTTGGGCCGTCCATGACGGAAAAAATCATGGTAGAAGCGAGGGCGAGGAAAATATCGGGGAGTTCTTGGTTACGGTGGGTGGTCAGGGGCCGAGCGATGCGTGTTTCTCTCGTACACGTACGCGCATGGGTGCGAGGCGTTGGGCTCTAACCGAACCCGAGCGAGGCATTCACCTAACTGAACCCGAGCGATTGCACTGCAGGCTACACGTTACTGAACCCGAGCGATCGATCGATGGTCGTTAATCGACCCGATCGGCGACACTTCATTCGCTCTCGCCGCTAGCGAAGCCGATCGAACCTACTGCCTCTTTCCCTTGATGAACAATGAGCGTTGTTGGGGGGGGGGGGGGTTGGATGAACAGTTCTTGGTGAGGGGTTGTGTCGGTGTCAAAACCGGCGGATCTCGGGTAGGGGGTCCCGAACTGTGCGTCTAGGCGGATGGTAACAGGAGACAAGGGACACGATGTTTTTAACCAGGTTCGGGCCCTCTCGATGGAGGTAAAACCCTACTCCTGCTTGATTAATATTGATGATATGGGTAGTACAAGAGTGGATCTACCACAAGATCAAGGAGGCTAAACCCTAGAAGCTAGCCTATGGTATGATTGTTGTAATGGTTGTTCGTCCTACGCACTAAAACCCTCCGGTTTATATAGACACCGGAGAGGGCTAGGGTTACACAGAATCGGTTACAATGGTAGGAGATCTACATATCCGTATCGCCAAGCTTGCCTTCCACGCCAAGGAAAGTCCCATCCGGACACGGACGAAGTCTTCAATCTTGTATCTTCATAGTCTTGGAGTCCGCCGATGATGATAGTCCGCTATCTGGATACCCCTAGTCCAGACTCCTCAAGAGCTCCCGAACCAGGCTTCAATGACGATGAGTCCGGCGCGATATTGTTCGGCATTGCAAGGCGGGTTCCTCCTCCGAATTAATCATAGAAGAATGTGAACACAGGATAGTGTCCGCTCGCAAAATAAATTCCACATACCACCGTAGAGAGAATAATATGTACACAAGTTCGATCTGCTGACGTATTTCGTGGCATGACGTCACGCCACTACCAAGCCTTTACTTGAATTTTAATATACCACCTCAGCGCGTTTAGCAAAGCGGTTTCCTTGGCACGTCTTGTCGAAGCAGAGATCGTGTTTCCCCTATTCCGGGATTCCCATCAATACGGACGTGGGTAACCCAACCGCGCCATTGATTGTGGCGCTTGGGAGAAAAGCGAGTTTTACTAGGCCGGTGGGGACGCATAGTCTTCGTCCGCCCATATATAAGGGGATAAGGATCCACCTTTTTACCTATGCCTTCTTCCTCCTTTGCTTATCCATCTCCGCGCACTCGAGCTCCAGCGCCCTAGTCCGCACATCTCGTCTCAACCTTCTCCAGCCATGTCCGGAGCGGGAGGCAAGTGGATGGCTTCCTCCGTACGGAGGGGCACATCGAAAATCTGTGCGGCGCCGGATACCATCAATGACATCGCGACCGGCCGCCCGACAAGGCAGCTCATCATCACCCCTGTGCCCCATGAGAGGGTCGATTGCTTCCCCACTTCCTCCGCTGGATCTGGGCTTCCCACTTCATCCCTTCGCTCGGGGCACATGTACTACTACGGCTCGGACTTCCACGATCGGCACCAAACTTCATCCTCAACATCTCGGCGTTTATCGTCGTGGTAATGCGAGGCCTTCTGTGCATCCAGCCCCACTTCGCTTGCGGCTAAAACCTTCAATGTCAAGCGAAGGTAGTGAAGGGCGCCCAAGCGAGTGCGGAGGCGCCATGGTGGGCAAATGCCCAACGCCCTCGCTCGAGGGCGCTTCGTGGAAACCATCAAAGGGTGGCAATCGGGGTGGTTCTATATCACCGAGCAGCGTGACCCTAAATGGGCGCGGCCCCGAAGTTCAGATCTGGTACCCCATGCAGCTCACCTCACGGAAAGAGAAGGGCTTGCTATGGGGCGATTCGAGGAGCCGACCGGACTCGAGCCCCTGTCTCTGCACTCGTGAACAAGAAGCTTAAGCTCGTCAACGTGATCCAGTCATGCTCGCCCACCGGATTCTCCCCGCCAACAATGGGCCTTCAACTGTGGGAGTTCGATCCGCACAACACGGACTCGAGCGGGCTCTTCGACACGACGTCTGTTGCTGCTCGAGGGTGCTTGTTCAAGGGCGGAGAAGCCCCGCATCCGCAATCAAGATCGTGGATTCAGCACGCAAACTTGGCCGGTGTGGTAAGATATGTTATCCTTTATGGGACATTTATTTCTTTCATAGTTTGACTCATTGTGGGATCTAAAATTCCCAATGCCTTTAATAGATGGCAGAGGACGTCCCGACAGTTAACTGTCCGACTCCCTCCCAAGACCTAGCGGATACCCGTTTAACGGGGCTGCTAGTCCCGGCACTTTATGTGGTGCCGGAGAAGAAGGCCAAGAAGAAGGCCACGGGAACCCGAAGGAGTTCCCGGCGCCAGGTGGTATCGGACTCATCGTTCGATGGCTCCGAGGCGGACTCCTCCCCCGAAGACGAGGAGGAGAAAGAGGACTCTCCCCAGGAGGGGGGAGAGAGGAAGAGGAAGGCTTCCCCAACAGGGGAGGCCGAAGGGTCCAAGAGGGGAAGGACCCTTCCTCCGGACAGCTCCGCCAACGCCAACGACGGCGACGAAGGGTGGCCCTCAAGGGCCAAGCCCCCGGCAAGATCCTAAGTGTCCGGATTCCTGAATGATTTATAATTTCTCTCTTGTGCCACATGGTGTCCTTCTAATGCCGCACACTACCTGCAGTCCGGTCGAGGATGATCTTCCTGCTTCATCGAGCGGGTCCTTGGCTCCGTCGGATGTGGATTCCATTCCGACCGCCTCCACCCCTCATGACGCTAACGACGCCGTGGTGGGATCCCAGGAGGGGACCCATCAGGAGGAGGCTCCGGAGGTGCCGCAAGGCAGCCTCCCGGACTTCGTGCCGGACTCCGCACCGGAACCCACAGTGGTTCCGGAGTCCGGCAGGCGGCCCCTTCGTAAGAAGGGCAAGACCGTGACACCGGCAGCCTCCGTCCAACCGGAGGCGCCAGACAACTTGTTGGAGGCGCTCAACGGCGCTTCCATCAGGAAGAACACCGCACTATCATGAGTGCGGTGATTGAAAGGTTCACTCACCAAGAGCGGGCTGACCGAAGCCTGCAGCAGCCTTCTAACTGGCTTTGAGGTAAGAAGTTTTAAAATATGCAATGTAATACCGCATAGACAGTAGCCCATGATGCTCAGTTCGGTGTTCGGAAAGAAAAGCCGGACTGAGGATCTAAAAAGATATACACAGGAGTTCTAAAAATTATGTCAATATGGGGTTGCAGGCTGCGCTGCTGACCTCTGCCGCATTGACTGCGGAGGTTGGTGCTTTGAAGCAGGACCTCGAGCGGACCGAGAACACCGTATTAAATTTGTACCTTACAAAAAAGGATTTTGGTTGCAATATAAATAACAAGGATAACGTGGGCACTGCAGGGGCCACGAACAAGGTGGCGACCCTGAAGGAGGCCATGTCCGCGGCCGAACGTAATGCGGCCGCGGAACGAGCGGAGCGAGAGAAGCAGGAGGCGCGTGTGGCGGAGGTGCGGCAAGAGCTCCAGGCTCTCATGAAAAAGCATGAGAGTTTGGAGCGCGACTCGAAGACTCGAGAGTCTGAGCTTGCCTCAGCTCTTGAGAGTGCCAAAGCCGCTAAGGCCGATGCCCATAAGGCCCTCCAGGAGATTGAGGCGGTGAAGAAAATAGCGGCGGGTAAGGCATTTTTCATGCAAAGTAAGCATGTGAATGTGAATTACCTATTACTTACCCGAATTCGGAGCTCTCTTGGAGCGTTTGCAGATCTGCCTCGCAGCGTGTCCGATCTTGCCGATTCTACCGGGCCGAGGAGGAGCTCAGCGGAGAAGGTTTTTGGTCTCAAGATGCCGAGGCCGGACATCCGGTGCCTCGAGCGACCGGTGAAGCACCTGGTCGAGCTCCACAAGGTAGCCGAGCAGGCCATGAAGGGCCTCATAGTCCATTTGTGGCTCAAGAGGCCATGCACGGGAGCTAATTCGGCATGGTCGGGCGGCTGGTGGATGCGTGTCCTGGGTGGAAGTCATCAAGCGCCCGCTTTGCATTGAAGGTGCCTGTCGGGCCCTTGCCCGCAAAGGTGCATCGGGCAGGCTGGATGTCGAGAAGCTTTCGACGACGTCGCCCGGTGGGCAAGGAGTATCGACGCCGAAATGTATTATAAGAGTGTCTGAAGGGTGCCCGCAAGATTGCGGATGAGTGCCCCAAAGATGTAATATTTGAGTAGACTCGCAATGTGTTATCCTGTGCACTGAAAACTTTGTTCATATGCGCTAAGCAACGCTTATTAATTTAAAATATTACCTTCTGTGTGGCCGTTTATCAAATTTGAGAGATGGCAAGTTGTCGGCTTCAGCCCCTATGCCACGAGTGCTGGGGTGTTCAGGATAAACTTGAGCGCTCTTGTTCCCATTTTTGGGTCCATCTAGGGAGGCGCTCAACACAACGAACAAGGCAACCAGACTTATAATGCTTGAACACTCTCACTTAGCCATAGAATTCTATAATTTTAAATTTCGGCGAAGCCCCTAGTGTTCGGAAGACCGAGTTCGGGGCACTATCCACGTCTGGGCCGGACGAAGCCGGTTCCTCGCTCTAAGCGGCATAAGTCTTTAGGGACTCGAAAAGACCTCACGAACAGCGACCAGCTCTCGCCTTATCATGACGGTCAGTTTTAGCTTTCTCCACTGAGGCACTCGCCCAGCTCAACCGGGGCGCAATCGTAGTGGTTCTCCCAGTGCTACCTTAGCCGACGGAACGGAACGTAAGGTACCAAAACATGGGAGCCGGCAAACCCAACTATTGACCCAAGACATGATTCGGAGCCGATGCATATAATGCTATAAGTTCGGGGTGCCGCACTTGTGAAAGTGTTCGGACTTATCACACCATAATGCGGGGAATATAAGCCCCTGGTGTATTCGGCCGTACCAAAGTGTACGGATGCAAAACGCCATAAATGAACATATATGTAAGAAAGGAATGCAATTACAAGCGAAAAGTGATGCATTGTTTATTCGAGGAATTCTGCCATGAGTGCAGAACGATACAAATTGGGCGGTAAGCAAGGGATTGGACTATTAGACATGTCCCCCTCCAGGGGTAGGCTGCGGAATGGTGTATTTAACAAATTTAATTCTCATAATGGAGACCACTTGAGTGTTCGTCGTAGCCTTTGTCCTTCCCTGGCCGTTGCATCGTGAGTTTGGCAGATTCACCGCCGGACAGGGTCTCTGGTGAACGGAGTCCTGTGGATAAATAGAAAAAAAGGAAAAGAAAAAGAGCGACACACTTGGGAGCCCCTGGTGTGGTTGAGCCGCACTCTGGGCCTGTCGTGGTCGTGCCCCTCCCCCTATGCCCATGGTATCTCCAGAGCGTAATGATGTACACGAAGAGCTGGTCTTGCAATCATGCAAGGGTGGGGTTAGCCGCATTACTACGCGTGCTTTCAAACGTGCTGTGGTCTTGATTTGTTTTACTTGGTAGCGTTTGGCCATGTCCGGTCGCTTAACGGCCGGACTCAAAATTGCCTTAAGAGGCTGCTCAGATTTCGCCGAGAGCATTGTGTGTTCCTCCGTTTGGAGGAGCGTTCGATGTTTCCGTTGACCGTGATGACTCCACGAGGGCTGGCATCTTGAGCTTAAGGTATGCATAACGCGGCACGCGTTGAACTTTGTAAACGCAGTTCGTCGAAAGCAGAGCGTGATAGCCATCATGAACGGGACTATGTCAAGATTAACTCCTTGCTTTGGAAATTATCTGGGATCCAAGACCACTTCGGTGTGATCGAGCTGCACAATTGGCCTCAACACCGGTGAGGAGTCTCTGACTAGGGGGTGTCTGGACAGCCGGACTATCATCATCCGCGGACTCCAAGACTACGAAGATACAAGATTGAAGACTCCGCCCCGTGTCCGGATGGGACTTTCCTTGGCGTGGAAGGCAAGCTTGGCGACACGGATATGTAGATCTCCTACCATTGTAACCGACTACTGTAACCCTAGCCTCCTCCGGTGTCTATATAAACCGGAGGGCTTTAGTCCATAGGACAACATACATTACAACAATCATACCATAGGCTAGCTTTAGGGTTTAGCCTCCTTGATCTCGTGGTAGATCTACTCTTGTACTGCCCATATCATCAATATTAATCAAGCAGGACGTAGGGTTTTACCTCCATTGAGAGGGCCCGAACCTGGGTAAAACATCGTGTCCCTCGTCTCCTGTTACCATCCGCCTAGACGCACAGTTCGGGACCCCCTACCCGAGATCCGCCGATTTTGACACCGACATTGGTGCTTTCATTGAGAGTTCCTCTGTGTCGTCACCAATAGGCCCGATGGCATCTTCAACCAACGACGCTGTCCAGGGTGAGACTTTTCTCCCCGGACAGATCTTCGTATTCGGCGGCTTCGCACTGCGGGCTAATTCGCTTGGTCATCTGGAGCAGATCGAAAGCTACGCCCCTGGCCGTCAGGTCAGATTCGGAAGCCTAAACTTCACGGCCGATGTCCGCGGAGACTTGATCTTTGACGGACTCGAGCCACAGCCAAGCGCGCCGCACTATGACAATGGGCATGATCTAGCTCTGCCGCCGAACAGTACCTTGGTGGCCGCACGCGAATCCGCTTCGGCCATTAGTCCGGAGCCGATTGCCCTGATAGAGGATCGGTGGATGGACACCGCCTCGGGGGCTTCAACTTCCACGGCGATGGAGCCGAACACTAATCTTGTCCCTCGCAAAACTCGTGATTCCGAGGTGCCGGACTCCTTGCCGGACTCCAAACTTCCCACTCCCCTACCAACCAAATCGGATTGGACGCCGGTTATGGAATTCACCACCGCGGACATCTTCCAACACTCGCCTTTTGGCGACATCCTGAATTCACTAAAGCATCTCTCGTTATCGGAGAGTCTGGCGAACTATGGCGGGGCGGTCGGGATCTGGACGACGAAGAAATTCAGAGCCCACCCACCACCCACTTTGTAGCCACTGTCGACGATCTAACCGACATGCTAGACTACGACTCCGAAAACATCGACGGTATAGACGACGATGCCGGAGACGAACAAGAAACAGCGCCTATAGGGCACGCGAGGACCACCTCGTCATACGACATATACATGGTGGATACCCCAAAAGAGAGCGATAACGAGGACCAACGGGCCGCGGCAGAGGATAACCCCGCCGATAAACAACCAAAACGGTGGCGCAGACGCCGCCCTAAGCCCCGCCTCAACAACAACAACGCTCCTAAGGACCCCGCAATACAACAGGGCACAAAAGTGGACGACGTACATGCAGATAAGCAACCGTCTGAACAGGACGAGTCAGATAATCAGTCCAGGCCCGGCGAAAACGACGGTTCGGACGATCTCACGCCGGACACACCGCCGGAAGGTAAAAACCTTCGGAAAAGACTCGTCAACACTGCAAGAAGCTTGAAGAAGGAAAAGCGGAAGCTCAAAACAGCGGAAGACACACTCAGAATGAGGTGGAGCAAAGTACTCAAAACCGCGGATAAATACGGCAATGGCCACCAATCAAAGAGCTACCCGAAGTGCAAGCTGCTACCAGAATTCGACGACGAGGCCATAGAGCCCCCACAGTCAAAAAATAAAGAGGCTGCCTGGTTGGATAGACGGCCGGATGACAGGCCAAATTCTGAAAGCGGCGCCACACATAAACCAACCAATGAACTTGGAAGGACAGATGGCCCAGCCAGGTCCATCTACGGGCCAAATAAGAAGGCCCCAGGAAGCAAGGCAACACGTCAAGTGTCCGAAGATAGCGGCACACCCAAATACAGGGGCGCCGCACACCCACTATGTTTCACCAATGAGGTGCTGGACCATGAATTCCTAGCAGGATTCAAACTAATAAACATAGAGGCCTACGATGGAACAACAGACCCTGGAGTCTGGATAGAAGATTATATACTACATATACACATGGCCAGAGGAGATGATCTCCACGCCATAAAATACCTACCCCTCAAGCTCAAAGGGCCATCCCGTCGTTGGCTTAAAGGCCTCCCAGAAAACACTGTGGGAAGTTGGGAAGAGCTCGAGGACATGTTTAGAGCAAATTTTCAAGGGACTTATGTCCGCCCTCCGGATCTGAGATGATCTAAGTCACATAACCCAACAGCCCGGAGAGTCGGTAGCAGAATTCTGGAACAGGTTCCTCACTAAAAAGAACCAAATAGTCATTGTCCAGGGGCTTGAAGCCTTAGCAGCTTTTAAACACAACGTCCGAGACGAATGGCTTGCCGGACACCTCGGCCAATAGAAACCGAGGACAATGTCGCGCTAACAAGCCTCATGACCCGCTTCAGGCGGAGAGGATAGCAGCTAGCAAGATGGAGCACCAGCGACCCAAGTACATCCGAGATAAGAGATGGAAACGGAAAATCACGGCGCAGAAAAGACCAGCGCCGGAATCAAGAGAAAAGCCCAAAGTGCATGACAGTCAACGCCGGATTCAAAAGCTCGTGGCCAAACAACAAAATACCGCCTCTTAAGGATGACGGCGATGAGCTGTCCAACTTAAACAAGATTTTGGGTCGGATATGTCAAATCCACAGTACCCCCGGAAGGCCTGCAAACCATACCCATCGAGACTGTTGGGTTTTCAAATAGTCCGGCCGACTAAGCGCCGAACACAAGGGGCTCGACGCGTCAGCTTAAGACGATAAACCCCACCAGCAGAGCACCGGAAAACAAAAGACTTTCCCACAAGAGGTCAAAGCGGTAAACTCACTTCATGTGATAATACGGAAAAATAGTGCGGCACTTCCTAAAAGAGCCTCGCACGGTCCAACCCAAAGAGACCATAGAGATTGGATATCAAAACCAATCACTTTCGACCACTGGACTATTCGAAGCGTCAAAAGCTGGACGGACTGCCACGATATTGAATCCCATAATCGACGGATTACAATTTACTAAAGTCCTAATGGACGGAGGCAGCGACTTAAACCTGCTATATTCAAACACAATCCGCAAGATGGGGATAGACCCTACCAAAATTCGACACAGCCGCACTTCCTTCAAAGGAGTGACTCCAGGCCCTTATGCCAAGTGCACAGGCTCCCTATTACTAGAAGTCGTGTTCGGATCACCGAACAACTTTCGGCGCGAAAAACTAATTTTTCATATCGTCCCATTTAAAAGTGGATATCAAGCACTCTTGGGACGAAAGGCTTTTGTCCGTTTCAACGCCTTACCACATTGCGTCTCTTACACTCAAGATGCCCGGTCTGCGTGGCATCATCTCAGTGCGAGGGTCACCCAAAGACCCCGGACTCGGATAGACGAGCCCGGCATCAGTAGGCTAGGGGCTCCCTAGCCGCACACCCCTTCACAAGGGGCTGCGCGCACAAACAACCACGGGTTTATTCAAACCCCGCTTTGCTTATTCATATTTTTTCTTTCACACATACCTTTTTTTCGCACGAATTGTTTTCAAACTATGCATTCCTCTCTTTTTATAGATGAACAACGTGCATACCCGTCCAGGATAATGGCACAACGGAGACACAGGCGCAGACGTGCAGTAGGGACCCGTTGCGAGGATTCTTTTGATTAAGACCTGCGTAAACCTTTTTCTTGTCTCTTGTTGTTATTCTCCTTGGTTTCTTCCTATAACCAAAGCGGAGCTGATGTTTTAGCATCGGCCGCGTCGAAGACCATGCCCGTACACGGACGGTAGGGGCTTAGGGCATTATTCTCGCCCATTATCATAAAGACCGAACACCTTAGGGAGTGTTGGCGTCTCGAGATTAGGCATTATATGCATCAGCTCGAATCATGTCTTTGGTCAAATGTTGGGTTTGCGGCTCCGTGTTTTGCTGCCTTACGTTCCGTATCATCGAACGCGGCACCGGAGAACTCTGCGATTGTGCCCCAGTTAATTTGGCGAGCACCTCGATGAAAGCCGAAAACTGACTGTCATGATATAGCGAGAGACTGGTCAACCACTCGATCGACTACCGGAATGTTTAGAATTCCCCGCTTTGACGAAGGACCGTTTCCCGGTCAGGCACACACGCGCCCCAAAATCGGAGAAGTGCGGTGCCCCCAGGGGCTATATCGTAGCCCCACCCTCGAACTCCACTGGCTAAGTGAAAGTGATAAAGCATTATAGTCCGGATTGCCTCGTTTGCTACGCTACCACCTCCTAAACAGGACCGAGACGTCGGATTAAGTGTGAACACACGCTATTTTTGCGAACACCCCCGCACCTTGTGCGTGAAATGAAGCCAAAGACGCAATCTTTCGGGTTATACAAATGTATACGTAAGCGGCCGCATAGGAGAAGTTTTACTACTTGGGGCGCACAAGTATAAAAAGCAGTTATAGCATAATCATCATTTTACAAGCTAAAGCGTTCATTTGAGCGTGACATTTTTGAACAACTGCGACTCTATTACACGAGCACCACGCATAACTTCCCTGAAATAGTGCTCGGCGGGGAGCCGGCTTTCATCCGAACCCTGGGCAGCAACAGCGGTGGCATCCATCTCTGTCCAATGCGCCTTCACGCAGGCAAGAGCCATCCGCGCACCTTCGATGCAGGCCGACCGCTTCATCTCCTTGATATGCAGCACCGCTCCAAGGAATTGCTGCAGTAAGCCGAAGTAGCTCGTCGCCTTGGGCCTCTCTAGCCAGCCATGAGCCACGATGTCAGTCATGGCAAGTCCGGATAATCTATTTAGCTCGGCCCATTCGGCCAACCGGTCGGTCAACGGAAGTGAGCGATCCGTACTATGGAATTGAGACCAAAATAACTCTTCCGTCTTGTGATCCTTCTGGCTCCGGAAGTGCTCAATGGCATCAGCCGCACTTGCTGCTAAGTCCATATACGGATCCTCCGGACTCCACAGCCGATCAAATTGAGCATACTTTTGATCCATAAACGGCGGCATAGCGAAAAGGCTTGCCAGCCACGATATCTCCGGCCTGGCGCAGCTCCTCCTTCACGGCACGCATTGCAGAGCGGGCATCCTTGGCCTCGGCGGTGGCCTTCCTCAGGTCTTCCCGCTCCGATAAGCGCTCCTTTTCAAGAGCCTCATTGTGGTCGGCAGCATCTTTTACTTTCACGGCCAATTCGGCCACCTCTTCCCTGCTTAGGCAGTGTGCAGCCCTTTCGGCTTTCAACTCCTCGGCCGCCCTCGAGGCAGCCGCGTCACTCCTTTGGGCTTGCTCCTTAGCTTGAGCAAGTTCGGCCCGAAGGCTCTCCACAGCAGCAGCACCGTCTGTATAACAACATTTAATTTATCAGAGGAGGGTTTTGACCCCCTTAATAAAGCGACTGTGGAGAACTCATTTACCTTGCGACTCGTCAAGTCGCCGGTTGACAAGTGCGATGTCCGCATCCGCCAAGTCAAGTTGCCGCATTAACTCGGCAACCCCACTAGTCCGGCTAGCCCTCGGACTATCCGCCACCTGCATAGGAACGATGACATTCATTACTTGCGATTTCGATCCTCGGCACACTGTCGCTTTCGACAACTTACCGAGTCTTAGGGGCTACTACCTATACAGGGCGCACTTTTATGTGCAAAACGGCCAAAAAAAAACAGGTGCGCCATTTTCGCGTACCTCAAATCCCACCAGCAAACTCGTAGCGGCATCACGCAATCCGCTCTCGGCAGACGAAATCCTTCCAATCACCATACGCATCAACGCACGGTGATCTTACGAGATGGGCGCCCTCTCCGGCAGATTCTTGATTCTCCGCGGGACACTAGCAGCGCCGAACTCCCGGCCCCTCCGGACTCGGGGACACCCTCCGTGCGATACTTGAGGCTCGTCGCCCTATCTCGACGGCGCGCAGCAGCAGGCGTTTAGCTCTCCATCATCTCCGGAAGAAGGTCCCCGAGCGAACTCATCTGCGAAGGCTGCAAATCCGAACTGCAAGATAAAAATTTCGGTCACCCACAGAAGCACCAATGGAGGTATTTTCTTACTAATAAACTCCCCTTTTCATACTCACGGCTCGTTGGAGGGCTGATCCTTTGGTGATGATTGTGCGTCCGGATTCTCCCGGACGCGGACCCCCGGTGAAGATCTCTTCCCCGTTTAGGGCTTTGGCCTCTGGATCTTGGGCGGTCCTCTTCTCCCCAGGAAGGAGGGTTTTGATTCCCCCTTCTTCGGCGCCTTTGGGCGAAGTAATAGCTCCTTTATCTTTCCCATCGCCCCCTTTACAGGCGCAACCTCCAACATTCTCGACCAGCACGGGCTCGGTCACGGTCTCAGGAGGAGCCGGACACCTTATCAGCTTCGATCGCGGTACCCACTCCTGTGAAAAGTTATGGGTCAGGAGGCGAACCCTAGAAAAGCAGATAAATAAAACGTCCGGACTCTGAGCTATTTACCTGAGTATCCGGGCGATTGCGGCTTAGGCCTGCGTCCTCGGTCAATTCCGGACACGCCACCTGCGGTCCGAAGAACAACCTGTACATCTCCACGGGTGTTGCACCCATGAAGTGTTGGAGAATTCGAGGTCCCTCCGGGTTGAACTCCCATAGACGGAGAGGACGGCGTTTGCAGGGCAGGAGACACCTGGTTAGCATTACCTGCATCACCACGACCAGATTGATCTCCCTCGCTTGGAGGTTTCGAATCCGGCCCTGCAGTGAGGGCACGTCTTCGGACGACCCCCAATTGAGCCCTTGGTTGACCCACGACATCAGTTCGCGCGGAGGTCCCAGGCGGAATGAAGGCGGCGGCTTTTGCTTGCTGCCCTTCGGAGCGGTGATATAGAACCACTCCTGTTGCCACAGTCCGAGTTCCTCTTGGAAGGAACCCTCAGGCCACGGGGCATCCGCCCTTATGCTTATGGCCGCCCCGCCGCACTCCGCTTGACGCCCCCTGATCATCTTCAGCTCCACATTGAAGGTTTTCAGCCACAGGCCGAAGTGGGGGGGTGACGTGGAGGAAGGCCTCGCAGACGATAATGAATGCGGAGATATGGAGGATGGACTCCGGAGCCAAGTCGTGAAAATCCAGCCCGTAGTAGAACATGAGCCCTCTCACGAAGGGGTCCGTCGGGAAGCCTAAACCCCGACGGAGGTGGGGTACAAAGACAACATACTCACCGGGCTCGGGGGCGGGCACGGCCTGCCCTTGGGCAGGCAACCTGTGCGAAATCTCGTAGGACAGGTACTTGGCACGTCCTGCCCTTGGGCCGCAGCTTTGACACGTCCTCCTCCGTGACGGAGGAGGGCATCCACCGACCATGGAGGTCGGAGCCGGACATGGCTGAGAATCCGAAGCGCTCGAATCTGGGGCTCTGGGTGCTGGAACTAGGAGCGAAGGAGATTCGATCGAGATTGAAGAAAAGAACGGTCCTTGGTCCTCTTATAAAGGGAAAAATACCAAGGGTCGTCTCCGTGACCGTTCGAGATTCACCTTCGATGGAGGCGTGGCGGCGGGCACGGTTGGGTTACCCACGCACATATTGATGAGAATCCCGGAATAAGGGGAACACGATCTCTGCTTCGACAAGACGTGCCAAGGAAACCGCTTCGCTAAACATGCTGAGGTGGTATGGTAAAAAACAAATCAAACAAAAGCTTGGTAGCGGTGTTATGTCACGCCGCATAATACGTCAGCAGATTGGACTGGTGTACATTTTATTCTCTCTACGGTGGAATGTGGAATTTGTTTTGCATAGCCGGACACTATCCTGGTGTTCATGATCTTCTCTGGATTATTCAAGGGAGAACCCGCCTTGCAATGCCGAACATTATGTGCGCCGGACTTATCGTCATTGAAGCCGGTTCGGGAGGCTCTTGAGGAGTCTGGACTAGGGGATGTCGGACAGCCGGACTATCATCATCCATGAGACTCCAAGACTACGAAGATACAAGATTGAAGACTCCGTCCGTGTCCGGATGGGACTTTCCTTGGCGTGGAAGGCAAGCTTGGCGATACGGATATGTAGATCTCCTACCATTGTAACCGACTCTATGTAACCCTAGCTTCCTCGGTGTCTATATAAACCGGAGGGCTTTAGTCCGTGGGACAACATACATTACAACAATCATACCATAGGCTAGCTTTAGGGTTTAGCCTCCTTGATCTCGTGGTAGATCCACTCTTGTACTGCCCATATCATCAATATTAATCAAGCGGGGCGTGAGGGTTTTACCTCCATCGAGAGGGCCCAAACACAGGTAAAACATCGTGTCCCTCGTCTCCTGTTACCATCCGCCTAGGCATACGATTCGGGACCCCTACCGAGATCCGCCGGTTTTGACACCGACACACAGTATGACGCCTTTGAAGGTCGTCTTTGTAGGTTTAATCCTTGAGGGTCTATGCCCATCTTGCGCTTGTATCACGATAAAGCAGGTTCGGGCTTGCTGCCGCCGTCCATCGGGACTCTAGTGAGTGAAATCCATCGACGATTGGGTCTAAAACCAATGCGGCGAATCCGCCATGGCGGATCTTGGTGGGTGGTCCTTCGATCGAAAGTGATCGGGCAAGAGGACCATGGATTGAACTTCGGGCGATGGCTCCATCGCATATCGTCCCTAAGTGCGCTTCCGCTCCCTCTTGGGTATATGGGTTGCGTATATCATGTTTACCATCCGCACTTGTGGGGGAAACCCATACATCTCTCTTGTTGGCGGCGGGTCTCTTCCTCGTCATCGCTATGCACCCCTTGTCGTTGTTTTGGCCATTAACTTGCCTGCTGCTTGAATACCCAACAATCCTGTTAGTGTGATTAGCTGGCTTTTGAAGTGCCATGTATCCGCAAGAAGCGGTCGAGTATTGGTCCAAATTGGACGGACCGGAGTGGTTCTTTTGAATGGCTTCTTCCGCTGACCGGGTTTAGAGCCTCTGAATCCGGCGTTGACTGTCGTATCCTCAGTGTTATCGCTGTTAACGCGGCGTTTGTTTTTGTTTCGACGCGACCTGCCATTGCGGTCCTTAGTATCCGGACCGCCTGACATTTTCTTTGAGGTTATTCTTTGCAGCTAGCCAGCTATCCTCCCCGCATGAAGCGGGTCATGAGTGATGTGAGGGCTGCCATGGATTTCGCTTTTCTGTCCTAGGTGCGGGCCAGCCACTCGTCGTGGATGTTGTGTTTGAAGGCTGCAAGGGCCTCGGCATCCGGACAATCGGCGATTTGATTTTTCTTTGTGAGGAACCGTGTCGAGCTCGTCGGCCGATTCGTCGCTGCTGAATTATGTGGCTTAGGTCATCGGCGTTTGGTGGTCGCACATATGTTCCCTGGAAGTTGTCAAGGAATGCGGCTTCGGGTCCTCTAACACCCAATTGATTCTGGCGGCAAGCTGTTAAGCCAATGCCGAGCTGGTCCTTTAAGCTTTGAGTGGGAGATATTTGATGGCGTGGAGATCGTCACCGCGGGCCATATGGATATGAAGGAGATAATCTTCGATCCAAACCACGGGGTCTGTTTTGCCATCGTAGGATTCAATGTTCATGGGTTTAAACCCTTCGGGGATTTCATGATCCATTACTTCATCTGTGAAGCATAGTGGGTGTGCGGCGCCTCTATATTGGGCAATATCACGACGTAGCTCAAGAGAGCTTTGTCTGCTGTGTTCGGCCCGACCGGAGTTGCTGTATCCGGCGCGACGGAAGTCGTCTCGCATCGTGGGGCGCCCACGCGATCCATAGATCGATCTTGATTGTCTTGCCTTGTCCTCCAATATGTCTCGCAAGTCCGGTGCATTCCCCCGTGGCTTCGCGCTTTTCGAGCGGTGCCGGGGTACGGTTCTGATGGCGGGCCTAGATGCCTCTCTGTCGCGGCCACGAGGTGGTCGGTCTGCCGTATTGTGCGCTGGTGATGAAGGTTTATATGCCTCCTCCTCTAATTGGGGGAGCAACTTGCGTTTTGGGTAGCTTTTGGAGGCGTTCGAGTTCATACTCTTCGCCGCTAGGACTTGATCCATCTGTCGGCTAGCAGATCTTGATCAGCTTGAAGCTGTTGCTGCTTTTTCTTTAGGCTATTTGTCGTGGCCATTAGCCTGCATTTAAAACGCTCTGGTTCAACGGGATCCTCAGGCACGACGAATTCATCGTCGTTGAGGCTTGCCTCGTCTCCGGAGGGAGGCATGTAATTATCATCCTCGACCTCTTCGTCTGCCGCTCTCTCGTGAGGGCTGGCTTCTGCGTCCTCCTGCGCTGAATCTTGCTGGAGGGGGTTGTCTTCGGCACTCTCTGGGGTGTTATTATCTCCGTTGCCGGAATATCCATTCTTGCTATGGCGGGATTTAGAGCGGCGCCGCTGACGTCGGCGCTTGGGCTGTTTCTTAGGGGAATCTGCCTCCGCTGCTTCTTCGTCGTTCCCATCTTTTGGGATGTCCACCATGTATATGTCGTATGACGAGGTGGTCTTCCAGTGCCCCGTAGGCGCTGGTTCTTGGTCGTCTCCGGCATCGTCGTCCATACCGTCGATGTCCTCGGAGTCGTAGTCTAGCATGTCGGTTAGATCATCGACAGTGGCTACAAAGTGGGTGGTGGGTGGGTTTTGAATTTCTTCGTCATCCGCATCCCAACCGTCCTGGCCGCAGTCCGGCCAGGGCTCTCCAGATAACGAGAGGTGCTTTAGCGAATTGAAGATGTCGCCAAAGGGTGAGTGCTGAAAGATGTCCGCAGCGATGAACTCCATGATCGGCGCCCAATCGGATTTGGTTGGCAGGGGCGCAGGAGGTTCGGAGTCCGGCAAGGAGTCCGGCACCTCAGAGTCACGAGCTTTGCAAGGGACATGGTCAGTGTTCGGCTCCATCGCCATAGAGATTGCAGCCCCCGAGGCGGTGTCCAACCACCTGTCCTCGATCTGCGCGGTCGGCTCCGAACTAGGGGTCGGAGCGGACTCATGTGCGGCCTCCAGGGCGCTGACGACCTTAAAGACGACCCCTCAAGGATTAAACCTACAAAGACGACATTAAAAGGCGTCATACCAGGTGTTGAGGCCAATTGTACAGGCTCAGTCACACTGGAAGTGGTCTTCGGATCCCCGGATAATTTCCGAAGCGAGGAGTTAATCTTCGACATAGTCCCGTTCCGCAGTGGCTATCACGCTCTGCTCGAACGAACTGCATTTGCAAAGTTCAACGTGGTGCTGCATTATGCATACCTTAAGCTCAAGATGCCAAGCCCTCGTGGAGTCATCACGGTTAACGGAAACACTGAACGCTCCCTCCGAACGGAGGAACACACAGCGGCTCTCGTGGCAGAAGTACAGAGCAGCCTCTTAAGGCAATTTTCGAGTCCGGGACATGTCTAATAGTCCAATCCCTTGCTTACCGCACTATTTGTATTGTTCTGCACTCATGACAGAATTCCTCGAATAAACAATGCATCACTTTTCGCTTGTAATTGCATTCCTTTCTTACATATATGTTCATTTATGACGTTTTGCATCCGTACACTTTGGTACGGCCGAATACACCAGGGGCTTATATTCCCCGCATTATGGTGTGATAAGTCCGAACACTTTCACAAGTGCGGCACCCCGAACTTATAGCATTATATGCATCGGCTCCGAATCATGTCTTGGGTCAATAGTTGGGTTTGCCCGGCTCCCATGTTTTGGTACCTTACGTTCCGTTCCGTCGGCTAAGGTAGCACTGGGAGAACCATTGCGATTGCGCCCCGGTTGAGCTGGGCGAGCACCTCAGTGGAGAAAGCTAAAGCTGACCGTCATGATAAGGCGAGAGCTGGTCGCTGTTCGAGAGGTCTTTGCGAGTCCCTAAAGACTTATGCCGCTTAGAGCGAGGAACCGGCTTCGTCCGGCCCAGGCGCGGATAGCGCCCCGAACTCGGTCTTCCGAACACTAGGGGCTTCGCCAAAATTTAAAATTATAGAATTCTATGGCTAAGTGAGAGTGTTCAAGCATTATAAGTCCGGTTGCCTTGTTCGTTGTGTTGAGCGCCTCCCTAGATGGACCAAAAAATGGGAACAAGAGCGCTCAAGTTTATCCCGAACAACCCAGCACTCGTGGCATGGGGGCCGAAGCCGACGACTTGCCATCTCTCAGATTTGATAAACGGCCGCACAGAAGGTAATATTTTAAATTAATAAGCGTTTCTTAGCGCATATGAACAAAGTTTTCAGCGCACAGGATAACACATTGCGGGTCTACTCAAATATTACATCTTTGGGGCACTCATCCGCAATCTTGCGGGCACCCTTCAGGACACTCTTATAATACATTTCGGGCGTATGATAGTCCTTGCCCGTGGCGCGTCCGTCGAAGCTTCTCGACATCCAGCCTGCCCGATGCACCTTTTTGCGGGCAGGGCCCGACAGGCACCTTCAATGCGGCGGGCGCTTGATGACTTCCACCCAGGACACGCATCCACCAGCCGCCGCACCATGCGAAGTAGCTCCGGGCATGGCCTCTTGAGCCTGCCGGACTATGAGGCCCTTCATGGCCTGCTTTCGGCTACCTTGTGGAGCTCGACCAGTTGCTTTTGGTCGCTCGAGGGCACCGGATGTCCGGCCTCGACATCTTGAGACCAGAAAACCTTCTCCGTTGAGCTCCCTCCTCGGCCCGGTAGAATCGGCAGCATCTTGAGGCAGATCTGCAAGCAGCTCTGTAGAGCTCGAATTGGGTAAGTAACGGGTAATTCACATTCACATGCTTGCTTTGCATGAAAAATGCCTTACCCGCCGCTATTTTCTTCACCGCCTCAATCTCCTGGAGGGCCTTATGGGCCTCGGCCTTAGTGGCTTTGGCACTCTCAAGAGCCGAGGTAAGCTCGGACTCTCGAGTCTTCGAGTCGCGCTCCAAATTCTCATGCTTTTTCATGAGAGCTTGGAGCTCTTGCCGCACCTCCGCCACCCGCGCCTCCTGCTTCTCTCGCTCCGCTGGTTCCGCGGCCGCGTTACGTTCGGCCGCGGACATGGCCTCCTTCAGGGTCGCCACCTCGTTCGTGGCCCCTGCAGTGCCCATGTTATCCTTGTTATTTATATTGCAACCAAAATCCTTTTCTGTAAGGTACAAATTTAATACGGTGTTACTCACCTTCTTTGTCCTCGAGATGCTTCTTGGCAAGGCCGAGCTCGTTCTCGGTCCGCTTGAGGTCCTGCTTCAAAGCACCGACCTCCGCAGTCAATGCGGCAGAGGTCAGCAGCGCAACCTGCAACCCCATATTGACATAATTTAACTCCTGCGTATATCTTTTTAGATCCTCAGTCCGGCTTTTCTTTTGAGCAAACCGAGCATCGAGAACTCTTGTCTATGCGGTATTACATTGCATATCTTAAAACTTTTTACCTCAAAGCTTTGTTAGAAGGCTGCTGCGAGCTTCGGTCAGCCCGCTCTTGGCGGTGAACCTTACGAATCACCGCACTCATGATAGTGCGGTGTTCTTCCTCGATGGAAGCGCCGTTGAGCGCCTCAAACAAGTTGTCCGGCGCCTCCGGTTGGACGGAGGCTGCCGTTGTCACGGTCTTGCCCTTCTTACGAAGGGGCCGCCTATCGGACTCCGGAACCACTGCGGGTTCCGGTGCGGAGTCTGGCATGAAGTCTGGGAGGCTGTCTTGCGGCACCTCCGGAGCCTCCTCCTGATGGGTCCCCTCCCGGGATCCCACCACGGCGTCGTTAGCGTCACGAGGGGTGGAGGCAGTCGGAATGGAATCCACATCCGACGGAGCCAAGGACCGGCTCGATGAAGCGGGATGATCATCCTCGGCCGGACTGCAGGTAGTGTGCGGCATTAGAAGGACACCATGTGGCACAAGAGAGAAATTATAAATCATTCAGGAATCCGGACACTTACGATCTTGCCGTAAGCTTGGCCCTTGAGGGCCACCCTTCGTCGCCGTCGTTGGCGTTGGCGGAGCTGTCTAGAGGAAGGGTCCTTCCCCTCTTGGACCCTTCGGCCTCCCCCGTTGGGGAATCCTTCCTCTTCCTCTCTCCCCCCTCCTGGGGAGAGTCCTCTTTCTCCTCCTCTTCTTCGGGGGAGGAGTCCGCCTCGGAGCCATCGGACGATGAGTCCGATACCACCTGGCGCCAGGAACTCCTTCGGGTTCCCGTGGCCTTCTTCTTGGCCTTCTTCTCCGGCACCACATAAAGTGCCGGGACTATCAGCCCCGCTAAACGGGTGTCCGCTGGGTCTTGAGGAGGGAGCGGACAGTTAACTGTCGGGCGTCCTCTGCCGATCTGTTAAAGGCATTGGGAATTTTAGATCCCTAGCAGAGTCAAACTATGAAAGAAATAAATGTCCCATAAAGGATAACATATCTTACCACACCGGCCGGGCGTTTCGTGCTGAATCCGCGATCTTCAGTTGCGGATGCGAGGGCTTCTCCGCCCTTGAACAGCACCCTCCAGGCAGCCGTGCGTCGTGTCGAAGAGCCGCTCAGAGTGCAGTGTCTGTGCGGATCAAACTCCACAGATTGAAGGCTGTTGTTGGCAGGGGAGAATCCGGCGGACGAGCATGACCTGGATCACGTTGACGAGCTTAAGCTTCTTGTTCACCAGGGTCTGGATACAGGACTGGAGTCTATTATTTTTTATTAATTCCAAAAATAACTTTCGTGGAGTTTCAAAACTTTTGGAGTTGTGCAGAATAGGTCTCTAATATTTGCTCCTTTTCCAGCCCAGAATTCCAGTTGCCGGCATTCTCCCTCTTCATGTAAACCTTGTAAAATATGAGAGAAAAGGCATAAGTGTTGTCACATAATGAGTAATAACAGCCCATAATGCAATAATTATCGATATCAAAGCATGATGCAAAATGGACGTATCAACTCCCCCAAGCTTAGACCTCGCTTGTCCTCAAGCGGAAGCCAATATCGGAAAATATGTCCACATGTTTAGAGATAGAGGTGTCGATAAAATAAAATACGGACATGAGGGCATCATGATCATTCTTATAACAGCAACATATATAAATATTGTCATATGTTTTCTTATACTAAAGTAATAATCTATTCACAATGTCAAGTATGAATCAGAAACTTCATTGAAAACTAACAAACTTTAATCTCGGTCACTGAAGCAATTGCAATTTATCATAACATCAGAAAGAGTCAATATAAGAGCTTTTCAGCAAGTCCACATACTCAACTATCATTTAGTCTTTCACAATTGCTAACACTCACGCAATACTTATGGGTATGAAGTTTTAATCGGACACAGAGAAAGATAGGGGCTTATAGTGTTGCCTCCCAACCTTTTACCTCAAGGGTAATGTCAACAATAATAGTTCATGCTAACTTACACCCAATTGGATATATATATATATATATATATATATATATATATATATATATATATATATATATAGGATCTTTCCAACAAAATGTGCTTGCCAAATGATAAAATATAAAAAGAAAAGGTGAAGATCACCATGACCCTTGTATGAAGGTA
The DNA here is from genome assembly GCA_021437245.1 of Aegilops speltoides. Lineage (NCBI taxonomy): Eukaryota > Viridiplantae > Streptophyta > Magnoliopsida > Poales > Poaceae > Aegilops > Aegilops speltoides. Next base: position 463,461,758 of record CM038147.1, on the reverse strand, counting down.
TACGACAAAAAATAAATAAAAGATAGGCCCTTCGTAGAGGGAAGCAGAGGTTGTCATGTGCTTTTAGGATTGGATGCACAAAATCTTAATGCAAAAGAACGTCACTTTATATTGCCACTTGTGATATGGACCTTTATTATGCAGTCCGTCGCTTTTATTTCTTCCACATCACAAGATCGTATAAAGCTTATTTTCTCCCACACTAATAAATCATACATATTTAAAGAGCAATTTTTATTGCTTGCAATAATGACAACTTACTTGAAGGATCTTACTCAATCCATGGATAGATATGGTGGACTCTCATGGCAAAACTGGGTTTAAGGATATTTGGAAGCACAAGTAGTATCTCTACTTAGTGCAAAGAATTTGGCTAGCATGAGAGGGAAAGGCAAGCTCAACATGTTGGATGATCCATGACAATATACTTTATTTCAGATATAAGAAAACATAACCCATTACGTTGTCTTCCTTGTCCAACATCAACTCTTTAGCATGTCATATTTCAATGAGTTCACACAATCATAAAAGATGTCCAAGATAGTATATTTATATGTGAGAACCTCTCTTTCTTTATTACTTCCTATTAATTGCAACGATGACCAAAACTATGTTTGCCAACTCTCAACAACTTTTATTCATCATACTCTTAATATGTGAAGTCATTACTCTCCATAAGATCCATATGATCTCTTTATTTCTTTTTATTCCTTCCTTTTCTTTTATTCCCTCAAGATCATAGCAAGATAGCAAAACCGTTGACTCAAGACTAATCTTTATTATATATAGCTCACGGACACGATTACATAGAGGAATCATAAAGCAAAACTCAAAACTAGATCATTCTAAAACTTTATTCAACTAGATCAAGATATCACCAAAAGGATCAAACTAAGAAAAATGGTAAAAATAGGAGTGTGATGGTGATACGATACCAGGGCACCTCCCCCAAGCTTGGCAGTTGCCAAGGGGAGTGCCCATACCCATGTGATTATGTCTCCTTCTTCGGGGGTGATGATGATGGAGTTGTTGATGATGTAGGCTTGTCGTCCATCTTCCAAGGCATAGACTCACCACCATAAAAGGATGACCGAGTCTCCGGGATCCTCAAATCTGCAGCAAAACTCATTCTTTTGAATCTGTATTCATACTGACAGTTTTGGTTTTGCAGGTCATGGATCTGGGCTTGGAGGTGCTCGATTTTCTCGTGAAGCTTGAAGATGGTCTCCCCAATGTTCTCGGCATCCAGCTTGTGGTTGTTGGTGAACTCCGTGATCATTATGTGGTTGGCATCGAGTCCATGTTCCACCATCTCCTGGCACTTGAAAACTTGTTGCTCCATTGCTTCAAGCCTTGTCTCCACGCTTCCGGTCCTCCTTGGTCCCTCAACATCGCGGATGTGCAGCACCACCTCACGCATCTCAATGGTTTGAGGGTGTTGCAACACTTCTGCGAGGTAGGGGTTGATGACCTTCTCGAAAAACTCATCCTTGGGAGCGCTTGAAGATGTCATAGTGATCCAGATCTGTCAGAAAAACAGCTCGGAACAAAAGCAGAGGATATTTGCGTGATACGAGGGTCAAAACCCTTGGGAGGTTATATATTGAATTTTTACCAACAAAAAGAAGTATCGTGCAAGAAAACAGAGTCCGGAGAGCAAACGAGGTGCCCACGAGGTAGGGGGGGGGGCGCCCTCCACCCTTGTGGATGCCTCGTGTCCTTCCCGGACTACTTTTTTCCTATTTTCTTAAATATCCCAAACGGAGATTTTTTTTTGCTAGTAGAGCTGTTTTGGAGCCGGTTTACTTACCATACTACATACCTATTCCTTTTCGGAGTCTAAAACATTCTGGAAAGTGTCCCTTATGTATTCCTCCGGGGTTACGGTTTCAATCACATTGGTTTCAACATTTATGGCATTACCTAAGATATAATGTTTGATTCTTTGACCGTTCACCACCTTCAGGTTTGTGCCTTCGAAGTTTTTGATTTTTATGGCACCGGAACGATAGACCTCCTCGATAACGTAAGGACCTTCCCATTTAGGGAGGAGTTTTCCTGCAAAAAATCTTAAACGAGAGTTGAAAAGCAACACATAATCACCTACATTAAACTCACGCTTTTGTATCCTTTTGTCATGCCATCTTTTAACTTTTTCTTTAGACAATTAGGCATTCTCATAGGCTCAAGTTCTCCATTCATCAAGTGAGCTAATGTCAAATAACCTCTTCTCACCGGCAAGTTTGAAATCATAATTGAGGTCTTTAATGACCCAATATGCCTTATGTTCAAGTTCGAGAGGTAAGTGACATGCTTTTCCATAAACCATTTTATATGGAGACATACCCATAGGATTTTTATATGCAGTTCTATAAGCCCATAATGCATCATCAAGTTTCTTGGATCAATTCTTTTTAGATCTATTAACAGTCTTTTGCAAAATCAATTTAAGCTCTTTGTTACTCAGTTCTACTTGGCCACTAGACTATGGGTGATAGGGAGATGCAATTCTATGATTAACATCATACTTAGCAAGCATTTTATGAAAAGCACCATGAATAAAATGTGAACATCCATAAGTCATTAGGTATCTAGGGACTCCAAACCTCGGAAAATTAACTTCTTTAAGCATCTTAATAGAGGTGTTATGATCAGCACTACTAGTTGGAATAGCTTCTACCCACTTAGTAACGTAATCAACAACAACTAAAATATGTGTATACCCATTAGAGGAAGGAAACGGTCCCATATAGTCAAAGCTCCAAACATCAAATGGTTAATAACAAGTGAATAATTCATAGGCATTTCTTGACGTCTACTAATATTACCAATTCTTTGACATTCATCGCAAGACAAGACAAACTTACGGGCATCCTTGAAGAGAGTAGGCCAATAAAAACTAGATTGCAATACCTTATGCGCAGTTCTATCTCCAACATGGTGTCCTCCATAAGCCTTGGAGTGACACTTGCATAGGATCTGTTCCTATTCATGCTCAGGTACACAACGTTAAATAACACCATCTACTCCTTCTTTATAAAGGTGTGGGTCATTCCAGAAGTAATGTCTTAAATCATAGGAAAACTTTTTCTTTTGCTGGTACGTGAAACTAGGTGGTATAAATTTAGCAACAATGTAATTAGCATAATCAGCATACCATGGAGCATATGAGAAGCATTTATGAAAGCTAATTGTTCATCAAGAAAGCTATCATCAATAGGTAGTGGGTGAGGGAGTCCTGGACTAGGGGGTGTCCGGACAGCCGGACTATCATCATCCGCCGGACTCCAAGACTACGAAGATACAAGATTGAAGACTCCGTCCCGTGTCCGGATGGGACTTTCCTTGGCGTGGAAGGCAAGCTTGGCGATACGGATATGTAGATCTCCTACCATTGTAACCGACTCTGTGTAACCCTAGCCCCCTCCGGTGTCTATATAAACCGGAGGGCTTTAGTCCGTAGGACAACATACATTACAACAATCATACCATAGGCTAGCTTCTAGGGTTTAGCCTCCTTGATCTCGTGGTAGATCCACTCTTGTACTACCCATATCATCAATATTAATCAAGCGGGGCGTAGGCTTTTACCTCCATCAAGAGGGCCCGAACACAGGTAAAAACATCGTGTCCCTCGTCTCCGATTACCATCCGCCTAGGCGCACGAGTTCGGGACCCCTACCCGAGATCCGCGGTTTGACAACGACATTGGTGCTTTCATTGAGAGTTCCTCGTGTCGTCACCAATAGGCTTGATGGCATCTTCAACCAACAACGCTGTCGAGGTGAGACTTTTCTCCCGGACAGATCTTAAATTCGGCGGCCAAGCGCTGCGGGCTAATTAAACAGCCATCTGGAGCAGATCAAAAGCCACGCCCTGGCCGTCAGGTCAGATTCGGAAGCCTAAACTTCACGGCCGATGTCCACGGAGACTTGATCTTCGACGGACCTGAGCCACAGCCAAGCGCACCGCACTATTGCGGTGGGCATTATAATGCCCTCGATGCGGCTATATCTCCCACGTGTCGAAGCACGACTTAGAGGCATAACCGCATTGAAAGCAATGTCACAAGTGAGGTAATCTTCACACAACCCAAGTAATACATAAGGGGAAAGAGATACATAGTTGGCTTACAATCGCCACTTCACACAATTACATGAATAAAGCATTACATCATCCAGATACAATCAAGGTCCGACTACGGAACCAAAATAAAAGAAGAACCCCAAATGCGACAAAAGGTCCCCGATCGACCCCAACTGCGCTCCACTACTGATCAACTAGAACGAAACAACACAAAGGGCAAGATCTTCATCAATCTCCTCCTTGAGCTTGGTTGCGTCATCTGCTCGGTAACATAGGCACCTGCAAACTGGTTTTGGAAGTATCACGGTGAGCCACGAGGACTCGGCAATCCCATTACCATGGGTATCAAGACTAGCAAAGCTTAATGGGAAAGGAAGGGGTAAAGTGGTGAGGTTGCAGCAGCGACTAAGCATGATATGGTGGCTAACATACGCAAATAAGGCGAGAAGAGAACAAGCGGAGCGGTCGTCAACTAGCAATGATCAAGAGGTGATCCCGAACACCTACTTACGTCAATCATAACCCGAAACCGTGTTCACTTCCGGACTCCGCGAGAAGAGACCATCACGACTACACACTCGGTTGATGCGTTTTAATTCGGATTAAGTGTCAAGTTGTCTACAACGGACATTAACAAATTCCCATCTGCCTATAACCGCAGAGCACGGCTCTCGAAAGTTTATACCTGCGGGGTGTCCCAACAGCCCATAACAAGCTCTCGCGATCATCAAAGGAATAGACCTTCACCCGAGACACTCCGATCAGACTCGGTATCCCGGTACATCAAGACATTTCGACAATGGTAAAACAAGACCAGCAAGACCTCCCGGCGTGCCGACATCCTGATAGTAGCCGCTGGCGTATCTAAATCTCGAGCCACGACCGGATGAGCAGTCCGAACAACTAAAACCAGACCTCAAGTTTCCTTGAGGTGGCGCTGCAAAGCGCTCTAGTTTGGACCAACACTTAGACAAGCATTGGCCTGGGGGGCTGAATAAAGATGACCCTTGGGTTAATTACTCCCAAGGGAAATATAGGTGGTGGTGAGGCAAATGGTAAAAGTCAATGTTGGGCCTTGCTGGACAAGTTTTATTCAAAGCGAACTGTCAGGGGGGTCCCATAAATCACCCGACAGCGTAAGGAGCATAAAATCCGGGAACATAACACGGTATGACGGAAACTAGAGGCGGCAAGAGTGGAACAAAACACCGGGCATAAGGCCGAGCCTTCCACCCTTTACCAAATATATAGATGCATTAATAATATAAGAGATATTGTGATATCCCAACCAAAATCCTGTCCACCATGGAGAAATCTTCAACTTCACCGCAACTAGCAACGCTATAAGAGGTCCGAGCAAAGCGGTAACATAGCCAAACAACGGTTTGCATAGGAAAGGTGTCAAAGGTTAGGGGTTCATGGCAATATGGGATGGCTGGACAAGCAGGTAATAGGTAGCGCGACATAGCGAAAAAACGAGGCAACTAGCATAGCAATGATAGTAGTGAGATCGGGGTAGCGGTCATCTTGCACGAAATCCCGCAAGGAAGAAGAACGAGTCCATGAAGAAGACAAACGGACGTAGTCGAACGAGTCCTCACAACTCCGGAACGAAACCGAAGCTAACGAGAGAGGCAACCCGGAAAGAAGCAAACAACATAGTAAACACACAAGCATAAACATGTCATGATGCACAAACAAGTATGATGCATGTCCGGTTTAATGAGACATGGCATGGCAAAGTGCAACACACAATACTACAAGTTAAGTGGAGCTCAATATGCAACGAGTTGCATATTGACGAAACACCACGTCCGAGTTATTTAGTTCGCTCTCGTTTAGGTACACAACAATGTTAAATGTTGTTAAACATGTCAAGGGGTGAAGCATATGGAAAAAAACCTCATATGCAATTTATGGATTGTCTACTGTTCTGCCCTAAAACATATTTTAAAGTTGTTAAACAGGAAAATAAAGTGCACCATGTTAAACTAGGCATTTTTCCACCCCATTTACATATAAAGTTTATTGAATTTGGAGCTACGGTTATTTAGTTATGAAATAAATCATTTTAACATGGCATTTTAGCAAATTAACACAAACAACATTTTAAACATTTTAAACATGGATGAAAGTGGCATATTATGAAACTAGATGAAAAACTAAGCATTTTACATATATAAATCATTTTAATCCGATGCACCATTTGTGAGTTATTAAATGCATGAAATCCAGGGGGTTTTCTGAAAAACAGTAAAACACTGGATAAATCCTAAAATCGCACAGACTGGAAAAAAACACTACTGGTCTGAAACTGCAGGCTGGCCCAACATGAGGAAAAAAAATAAGGAGGGGCGCTGGGGGGTGGCCTCACCCTTGGGCTCTTCGCCTTGGTCGGTGTTAAATTTGGGCCTTGGAGGGAGCAATTTGGGCGGTCGTGACCCCAGTGGGCACTGGGTTTGGGGCCCACGCATGAGGATGAGGCACCGGTGTCATTCTCCTCGTGCCTGAGGCGCACGGGCAAGATGCAGGGGACGGCGGCGCCCGAAGTCAACGGAGGCAGCAAGCAACTCCGGCCGGTGAGGCGTGCGGAAGGACCGGAGAGGCGGATCTGGTCCCGGAAACCCATTCCGGTGGTGGCGGCGGCAGTGGGATCAGGCAGCGGCGCGAGCAACTCCGGCGGCAACGACAGGTACTGCGAGAGGAAAGGTCGGCGGGTGAGAGGAGATGGAACCAAGGGAGAAGGAGAGATGGAAGCGCAGGGCGACGGGGTAGGCCTCGGGGTCAACGGCGGTGGCTCGCCGGAGGGCGCGGAGGGCGGCGGGATCGGGCGAGCAGGAGGGGAACTCCCGATCGAGCAGAGCGCTCGGGAGCGGCGGCGAACGGGGCTGCGGGCTCATCGGGCCCGGATCGACCCGGGGCGGCTGGATGCGGGCTTCTACGGGCCTCGGCGGCGGGGACAGCGTCCTGGTGGCATTGGCGCTCCTGCAGGCGTGGAGGACGACGACTGCAGGCGCGGAGCAGGGGAGCAGCAGAGGGACTAGGCGCGAAGGAAGGCATGGCCGACGGCGCGGCTTGGAGCAGATCGGGCGCGGGCGCTTGGGGCGCGGCGCAGCTGGATGGCGCGGGCGACAGAGGAGGCCGCATGTGGCCGGGTGCGGAGGCGGTGGTACTGGCCGTGGTGCCAGTGCACAGGGACGGGCGCGGCTTCGAACGGCGACAGGGTGGAGGAGGCCGAGGGGAAAAGGAGAGGGGATCGCGCGAGGAAGATGGAGAGGAGGAGATGGGATCGGGCAGGGGATGCTTGGACTGGTCGGGCTAGGGTTAGGAGGGGCGCGGCTGGGCCATGATGCAAATGGGCCGGCCTAGTTGCGGTAGCTGGGAGGCCCAGCTGGGCTGGCTTCTCCCTCTCTCTTTTTCTTTTCCTTATTTCTTCAACCAGAATTTAGGAGAAAAGAAAGAGGTGCTAGAGGTGGAATATTTCAGAAAAGAAAATATCCCTGGAGACTTGAGAATATGCAGAATTTGAATAAATTGGTTTGGCAATTTTTAGAGGAAGAAATATAATTCAAGTTTGAATTAAATTCAAACTTGAGCCATTTTAAAACCTAACCAAAACATTCCCAAAAGAGGTGAAATTTGGCGGTGGGGTTTAGGGCAATAAGTTTGACTATTTGGGAGAAAGTGAACATTAAAGGAGAGGGGAAAAAATGGCACTTGTCAAAAGAAGGAAGTAGAGGGAAGGAGAAGGTGGGTGATGCGAGATTCATGCATGGAACATGCAACAACATAATATGTATGAGAAATCACACCATGCACATGATGACATGATGAAATGCAAAAATAAAAGGAGCAAGCAAAAAAATGAAACACACGGAGAGACCCGGAACCTATGGAAGTCTTCTCGAGCATCGGTCTCGGGGCGTTACAGCATGATCTAGCTCTGCCGCCGAACAGTGCCTTGGTGGCCGCACACGAATCCGCTCCGGCCATTAGTCCGGAGCCGATCGCTCGGATAGAGGATCGGTGGATAGACACCGCCTCGGGGGCTTCAACTTCCACGGCGATGGAGCCGAACACAGATCTTGTCCCTCGCGAACTCGTGATTCCGAGGCGCCGGACTCCTTGCGGACTCGAACCTCCCGCGCCCTACCAATCGATTCGGATTAGGCGCGGTTATGGAATTCACCGCCGCGGACATCTTCCAACACTCGCCCTTTGGCGACATCCTAAACTTCGCTAAAGTATCTCTCGCTATCGGGAGAGCCCTGGCGGACTATGGCGGGATGGTTGGAAATGCAGACGGCGAAGAAATTGAGCCCACCACCACCCACTTTGTGGCCACTGTCGACGATCTAACCGACATGCTAGACTATGACTCCGATGACATCGATGCTATGGACGACGATGCCGGAGACGAACAGGAACCAACACCTACGGGGCACTGGAAGACCACCTCGTCATACGACATATATATGGTGGACACCCCAAAAGACGGGGACGGCGAAGAAGCAGCGGAGGCAGACTCTTTAAAGAAGCAGCCCAAACGCCGGCATCAGTGGCGCCACTCTAAATCCCGCCAAAGCAAGAATGGAGATTCCGGCACAGGAGATAATAATACTCCAGAGAGTGCCGAAGACAATCCCCTCCAGCAAGACTCAGCGCAGGAGGATGCAGAAGCAAGCCCTCACGAGAGGGCGGCAGATGAAGAGGTTGAGGATCATAACTATATGCCTCCCTCCGAAGACGAAGCAAGCCTCAACGATGATGAATTCGTCGTACCTGAGGATCCCGTCGAACAAGAGCGCTTCAAGCGCAGGCTTATCGCCACAGCAAACAGCCTAAAGAAAAAGCAACAACAGCTTCAAGCTGATCAGGACCTGCTGGCCGATCGATGGACCGAGGTCCTCGCGTCAAAAGTATAAACTCGAGCGCCCTCAAAAGTTACCCAAGGCGCAAGCTGCTCCCCGATTAGAGGAGGAAGCATACATACCTCCATCACGGCGCGCGATATGGCTGACCGACCACCCGTGGTCATGATAGAAGGCATCCAGGCCCCGGCCAAGACCGTACCCGCATCGCTCCAAAAGTACAAGCCAAGAGGGAACGCTACGGACTTGCGAGACATATTGGAGGACGAAGCAAGGCAATCCAGATCCATCTACCGATCACGTGGGCCCCACGACCCATGAGCGAATACCGTCGCGCGGATACAATAACCCGGCGGGCGAACACAGCAGACATCGCTCTCTCGAGCTGCGTCGCGATATTGCTCAATCTGAGGCGCCGCACACCGCTATGCTTCATCGCGAAGTAATGGATCATCAAATCCCGAAGGGTTTAAACCCGTAAGCATCGAATCTTACGATGGCACAACAGACCCAGCGGTTTGGATCGAAGACTATCTTCTCCACATCCATATGGCCCCTTGGCGACGCATCTCCATGCCATCAAGTATCTCCCACTCAAGCTTAAAGGACCAGCTCGGCATTGGTTAAACAGCTTGCCCGCAGAGTCAATTGGGTCTTTGGGAAGACACGGAAGCCGCATTCTCGACAACTTCGAGGCGCGTATGTGCAACCACCGACGCCGATGACCTAAGCCACATTATTCAGCAGCAGACGAATCGTCCGGACAATTACTCGACACGGTTCTTGACAAAGAAAAACCAAATCATCGATTGTCCGGGATGCAGAGGCCCTTGCAGCCTTCAAACATAACATCCGGGACGAATGGCTAGCCCGCACAGGGGCAGGAAAAGCGAAATCCATGGCAGCCCTCACATCGTTAATGACCCGCTTTTGCGCGGAGAGGACAAGCAGCTAGCTCGCAGCAACAATCTCCGTAAAAATTCTGGCAGTCCGGATACTAAGGACAACAACGGCAGTCACGTCGAAACAAAAACAAATGCAGCATTAACGGCGGCGATAAGGAGGATCTGCGATCAACGCCGGATTCGAGGCTCTAAACCGGTCGGCGGAAGAAGCCGTTCAAAAGAACCACTCCGGTCCGTCCAACTTGGACCGAATACTCGACCGCTTATGCCAGATACATGGCACCCCTGAAAAACCAGTTAATCACACTAATAGAGATTGCTGGGTGTTCAAGCAGCGAGCAAGTTAATTGCGAAAACAACGACAAGGGGCTGAACAATGACGGCGAGGAAGAGACCCGACCGCCCGAATAATAGAGGACGAAGGGTTTTCCCCACAAGTGCGGACGGTGAACATGATTTCTGCGACCCACATACCCAAGAGGAGAGGAAAGCGGCGCACTAAGGGGCGTCTATGCGATGGAGCGATCGCCCGAAGTTCAATCCATGGTCCTCTTGTCCAATCACTTTCGATCGAAGAGACCATCCCACCAACATACGCCATGGCGGATTCGCGCGCATTGGGTTTAGACCCAATCGTCGATGGATTTCACCTCACGAGTCCCGATGGACGGCGGTAGTAGCTGAACCTGCTTTATCGGGATCTGATGTGCAAAATGGGCATAGACCCTCAAGGATTAAACCTACAAAACAACCTTTAAAGGTGTCATACCGGAGTGGAAGCCAAGCTATGCAGGCTCGATCACACCGAAGTGGTCTTGGATCCCGGATAATTTCGGAGTGAAGAATTAATCTTGACATAGTCCCGTTTACGTAGCGGCTATCACGCTCGCTTTCGGACAAACCGCGTTTGCAAAATTCAACGCGGTGCCGCATTATGCATACCTAAAGCTCAAGATGCCAGCCCTCGCGGAGTCATCACGGTCAATGGGAATACGGCGCGCCCTCGAGCGGAGGAACATACACGCTCTCGCGCGAAGTCTGAGCAGCCTTTTAAGGCAATTCTCGAGTCCGGCCGTTAAAAGGCCGGATACAGCAAAGCGCGCCCGGAGCAATGCCAACCAAGACCACCTGGCGCGATCAGAGCACACGTAGCAATGCGGCCCCAACCCTCGCCCGCGCATGATCGCAAGAATAACACTCGCGTACATCATTACGCTTTGGAATACCATGGGCACAGGGAAGGGGCACGATCGCAAGCGGACCCAGTGCGGTTCGACCACATCGGGGCTGCAAGTGTGCCCCCTTTTTTATTTTTATTTCCCTTCTTTGTGTACACAGGACTCCGTTAACCAGAGGCCCTGTCTGGCGATGAACCTGCCGAACTCATGATGCAACAGTCAGGGACGAAAGAAGGCTGCGACGAACACTCAGGTGGTCTCAATTACGAGCATTAAATTCGATTATATACACCAAGTCCGCAGCTCACCCTGAAGGGACATGTTTACTTAGTCCAAATCCCTTGCTTACGCACTATTTGTATCGATCCGCACTCATAGCAGATCTCCTTTAATAAATAATGCAGCACTTTTATTGCAATTACATCACCTTTTATATATATGTTCATTACATGACATCTTGCACCAGTATATTTTGGTACGGCCAAACGCCTGGGGCTTCGTTCCCCAAATTATGGTGTGATAAAGTCCGAACACTTTCATAAGTGCGGCACCCGAACTTATAGCATTATATGAATCAGCTCGAATCATGTCTTGGGTCAATAGTTGGGTTTGCCGGCTCCCACGTTTTGGTGCCTTACGCCCGTTCTGCCGGCTAAGGTGGCACTGGAGAACCACTGCGATTGCGCCCGGTTGAGCCAAGCGGCGCCTCGATGGAGAAAGTTAAAACTGATCGGCATGATAAGGCGAGGCTGGTCGCTGTTCGAGAGGTTTTCGGGTCCTTAAAGACTCACACCGCTTCGAGCGAAGTTCCGGACAATGTCCGATGAAGGCGTGGATAGCGCCCCGGATTCGGTCTTCCGAATACCAGGGGCTTCGCCGAAATTTAAAATTATAGAATTCTATGGCTAAGTGAGAGTGTTCAAGCATTATAAGTCCGGTTGCCTTGTTCGTTGTGTTGAGCGCCTCCCTAGATGGACCCAAAAATGGGAATAAGAGTGCTCAAGTTTATCCTGAACACCCCAGCACTCGTTGCTTGGGGGCTGAAGCCAACGACTTGCCATCTCTCAGATTTTATAAACGGCCGCACAGAAGGTAATATTTTAAATTAAACAAGCGTTGCTTAACGCGCACATGAACAAAGTTTCAGCGCGCAGGATAATACATAACGAGTTTACTCAAAGATTACATTTCGGGGGCACTCATCCGCAATATCGCGGGCTCCCTTCAGGACAGTTTTATAATACATCTCGGGCGTGCGATACTCCTTGCCCGGTGGCGGTGGGTCCGTGAGAAGCTTCTCCGCATCGAACTTGCCCCAATGCACCTTTGTGCGGGCAAGGGCCTAACGAGCACCTTCAATACAGGCGAAGCGCTTGATAACCTCCACCCAGGGGCACGCATCCACCAGCCGCCGCACGAGGCCGAAGTAGCTTCCAGGCATGGCCTGTCCAGGCCATAGCCGGACTATAAGGCCCTTCATGGCCTCCTCAGCTACCTTGTGGAGTTCGACCAGCTGCTTCAGCTGGTCGCTTGGGGGCACCGGATGGCCGGCCTCAGCGCATTGAGACCAGAAGACCTTCTCCGTCGAGCTCCCCTCCTCGCCACGATAGAATGCGGCGGCATCAGACGCACTACGCGGCAGATGTGCAAACGCCCCTGGAGAGCTCCGAACGCGGGTAAATGTCAGGTAGTTTACATTAACATGCCTGCTTTGCATGAAAAATGCCTTACCCGCCGCTATCTTCTTTATATCCTCAACCTCCTGAAGGGCCTTATGGGCCTCGGCCTTGGCGGACTTGGCACTTTCGAGAGCCGAGGCAAGCTCGGACTCTCGAGTCTTGGAGTCACGCTCCAAACTCTCATGCCTCTCCATGAGAGCCTGGAGCTCTTGCCGTACTTCCGCCACCCGTGCCTCCTGCTTCTCTCGCTCCTCCCGCTCCGCGGCCGCACTGCGTTCGGCCGTGGACACGGCCTCCTTCAGGGCTGCCACCTCGTTCGTGGCCCCTGCAATACCCATATTATCCTTGTTAATTTTATTGCAACCAAAATCCTTTTCTGTAAGGTAACCATTCAAAGTGGTGTTACTCACCTTCTTTGTCCTCGAGCTGCTTCTTCGCCTGGCCGAGCTCTTGCTCGGACCGCTCAAGATCCTGCTTTAGCACATTGACCTCCGACGTTAGTGCGGCAGAGGTCAGCAGCGCAGCCTGCAAACCCATATTGACATATTTTAAGCAACCCTGCGGATATCTTGTTAGATCCTCATCCGGCTTTTCTTTCCGAACACCGAACTAAGCATCAGGCTACTTGTCTATGCGGTATTACATTACATAATTTTAACTTCTTACCTCAAAGCTCGTTAGAAGGCTGCTGCAGGCTTCGGTCAGCCCGCTTTTGGCGAGCTGAACCTTTTGAATCACCGCACTCATGATAGTGCGGTGTTCTTCCTCGATTGAAGCGCCTTTAAGCGCCTCCAACAAGTTATCCGGCGCCCGGTTGGGACGGAGGCCACCGTGTCACGGTCTTGCCCTTCTTTGAAGGGGCGCTTGCGGACTCGAACCACTGCGGGTTCCGATGTAGAGTCCGGTGCAAAGTCCGGGATGCTGCCTGACGGTGCCTCCGGAGCCTCCTCCTGATGGGTCCCTCTCTGGGATCCCACCTCGGCGTCCTCGTCGGCGCCTAGGGTAGAGGCAGTCGGAAGTGAATCCACATCCGACGGGGCCAACGACCCACTCGATGAGTCGGGGAGATCGTCATTGGCCGGACTACGGACAGAATGCAGCATTAAGGACACTACGCGACACGAAAGAAATTGCATATAAAGGATCCGGATACTTACGATCTTGCCGGACGCCTCGCCCTTGGAGGCCACTCATCCTCGCCAATGGTGGTATTGACGAAACTGTTCGAGGGGATAGTTCTCCCCCTCTTGGACCCTTCGGCCTCCCCTATTGGGGAAGCCTTCCTCTTCTTCTCTCCCCCCTCCGGGAGAGAGTACTCCTCCTCCTCCTCGTCTTCGGGGGAGGAGTCCGTGTCATCGTCAGACGCCTGATTGCGGGAACTCTTTCGAGTCCCTGCGGCCACCTTCTTGGCCTTCTTCTCCAGCACCACGTGCGGTGCCGGAACCAGCAGCCCTGCTAAACGGGCGTCCATTGGGTCTTCTGGCATGGGAGCCGGGCTGATAAGCTGCTTGGCCTTCTCCATCCATTCCTGTCAAAGGAAAGGAAAGAATGAAACCCCCTTATAATCAATTCGATTGCTACAAAGTGTCCCGTAATGGGGTTGAATCACTTACCTCGTCAATTGGATGCTGCGAGTTGAATCCGCGATCTTCCGTCACGGATGCGGGGGCTTCGACGCCCTTAAACAGCACCCTCCAGGAGCCTTCGTATGTCGTATCGAAGAGCCCGCTTAGCGCCTGGTGCTGTTCCGGATTGAACTCCCACATGTTGAATGCCCGTTGAGGGAGTCCTGGACTAGGAGGTGTCCGGACAGCCGGACTATCATTATCCGCCGGACTCCAAGACTATGAAGATACAAGATTGAAGACTCCGTCCCGTGTCCGGATGGGACTTTCCTTGGCGTGGAAGGCAAGCTTGGCGATACGGATATGTAGATCTCCTACCATTGTAACCGACTCTGTGTAACCCTAGCCCTCTCCGGTGTCTATATAAACCGGAGGGCTTTAGTCCGTAGGACAACATACATTACAACAATCATACCATAGGCTAGCTTCTAGGGTTTAGCCTCCTTGATCTCGTGGTAGATCCACTCTTGTACTACCCATATCATCAATATTAATCAAGCGGGACGAGGGTTTTACCTCCATCGAGAGGGCCCGAACACAGGTAAAAACATCGTGTCCTCGCCTCTTGTTACCATCCGCCTAGACGCACATTCGGGACCCCTACTCGAGATCCGCCGGTTTTGACACCGACATTTGTGCTTTCATTGAGAGTTCCTCTGTGTCATCACCGATAGGCTTGATGGCATCTTCAACCAACAACGCTGTCTGTGGTGAGACTTTTCTCCCGGACAGATCTTCAGATTCGGTGGCTTCAGATGCGGGCTAATTCACTTGGCCATCTGGAGCAGATCGAAGCTACGCCCGCCGTCAGTCGATTCAAGCTTAAACTTCACGGCCGATGTCCGCGGAGACTTGATCTTCGACGGACTCGAGCCTGACAAGCGCCGCCAAGACTTGTGACGACGGGCCTGATCTAGCTCTGCCACCGAACAGTGCCTTGGTGGCTGCACACGGATCCGCTTCGGCCATTAGTCCGGAGCCGATCGCCCAGATCGAGGGCCGATGGATAGACGCCGCCCTGGGGGCTTCAACATCCACGGCAATGGAGCCGAACACTAATCTTGTCCCCTGCGAAACTCGTGATTCCGAGGCGCCGGACTCCTTGCTGGACTCCGAACCTCCCGCGCCCCTACCAATCGATTCGGATTGGGCGCCGGTTATGGAATTCACCGCCGCGGACATCTTCCAATACTCGCCTTTTGGCGATATCCTGAATTCACTAAAGCACCTCTCGTTATCAGGAGAGACCTGACCGGACTATGGCCAGGACGGTTGGGGTACGGACGAAGAAATTCAGATCCCACCCACCACCCACATTGTAGCCACTGTTGACGATCTAACCGACATGCTAGACTATGACTCCGAAGACATCGACGGAATGGACGACGATGCCGGAGACGAACAAGAAACAGAGCCTATAAGGCACGGGAGGACCACCTCGTCACATGACATATATATGGTGGACACCCCAAAGGAGAGGGATAACGAGGACCAACGGGCCACGGCAGAAGATGACCCCGCCGATAAACGACCAAAACGGTGGCGCAGACGCCGCCCTAAGTCCCGCCTCGACGACAATAACGCTCCAAAGGAGCCCGCAATACAGCAGGGCTCACAAATGGACGATGAACATGCAGATAAGCAACCGTCCGAACATGACGAGTCAGATAATCAGTCCAGGCCCGGCGAAAATGACAGTCCGGACGATCTCATGTTGGACACACCACCGGAGAGCAAGAACCTTCGGAAAAGACTCGTCAGCACTGCAAGGAGCCTGAAGAAGGAAAAACGGAGACTCAAAACAGCAGAAGACACACTCAGAATGAGATGGAGCAAAGTGCTCAAAACCGCAGTTAAATACGGCAATGGCCACCAATCAAAGAGCTACCCGAAGCGCAAGCTGCTACCAGAATTCGACGAGGGGGCCATAGAGCCTCCACCGTCCAAAAATAAAGAGGCTGCCTGGTTGGATAGACGGCCAGATGATAGGCCAAATTCTGACAGCGGTGCCACACATAAACCAACCAACGAACTTGGAAGGATAGATGGCCCAGCCAGGTCCATCTACGGGCCAAAGGAGAAGGCCCCAAGAAGCAAGGCAACACGTCAAGTGTCCGATGATAGCGGCACACACAAATACTGGGCGCCAGACACCCACTATGTTTCACCGATGAGGTTTGGACCATGAATTCCCAGCAGGATTTAAACCCATAAACATAGAGGCCTACGATGGAACAATGCACTCGAGTGCGGATAGAAGATTATATATCGTGATATACACATGGCGGAGGAGACGATCTCCACGCCATAAAATACCTACCCTCAAGCTCAAAGGGCCAGCCCGTCATTGGCTTAAAAGCCTCCCGTAAAACATCTTGTTGGAAGTTGGGAAGAGCTCGAGGACGCGTTTAGAGCAAATTTTCAAGGGACTTATGTCCGCCCTCCGGATGCAGATGATCTAAGTCATATAACTCAACAGCCCGGAGAGTCAGCACGGAAATTCTGGAACAGGTTTCTTACCAAAAAGAACCAAATAGTCGACTATCCGGACGCCGAAGCCTTAGCAGCTTTCAAGCACAATGTCCGAGACGAATGACTTGCCAGGCACCTCGGTCAAGAGAAACCAAGGACAATGTTCGCACTAACAAGCCTCATGACCCGCTTCTTTGCGGGAGAGGATAGCTGGCTAGCAAGATGCAGCACCAGCGACCCAAGTACATCCGAGATAAGAGATGGAAACGGAAAATCACGGCGCAAAAAAGAGCAGCGCCGGAATAAAGAGAAAAGCCCAAAGAGCACGACAGTCAACGCCGGATTCAAAAGCTCGCGGCCCAACAACAAAACACAGCCTCTTAAGGATGACATCGACGAATTGTCCAACTTAAACAAGATTTTGGGTCGGATATGTCAAATCCACAGTACCCCCGGAAGGCCTGCAAATCACACCCACAGGGATTGTTGGGTTTTTAAACAGTCGGCCGACTAAATGCGAACACAAGGGGCTCGGACGCGTCAGCTTAAGACGATAAACCCCACCAGCAGAGCATCGAAAACAAAAGACTTTCCCACAAGGGTTCAAAGCGATAAACTCACTTCATGTGATAATACGGAAAAATAGTGCGGCACTTTCTAAAAGAGCCGCGGTCCAACCCAGCAGACCATAGAGATTGGATATCAAAACCAATCACTTTCGACCACCGACTACTCGAAGCGCTCAAACACCGGATGGACTCTCGATATTGAATCCCGTAATAGACGGATTACACTTACTAACGCCCCTAATGGACGGAGGCAGCGACTTAAACCTGCTGTATTCAAACACAATCCGTAGGATGGGGATAGACCTTACCAAAATCCGACACAGCCGCACATCCTTCAAAGGAGTGACGCCAGGCCCTTACGCCAAGTGCACAGGCTCTATATTACTAGAGTCGTGTTCGGATCGCCGAACAATTTTCGACGCGAAAAATTAATTTTTCACATCGTCCCATTTGAAAGTGGATATCAAGCACTCTTACCGCATTACGCGTCTCTTACACTCAAGATGCCCGGTCCGCATGGCGTCATTTCAGTGCGAGGGTCACTTAAAGACCCCGGACACGGATAGACGAATCTGGCTTCCGCAGGCTAGGGGCTCCCTAGCCGCATACCTCTTCGTAGGGGGCTGCGCGCACAAACAACCGCGGGTTCATACAAACCCCGCTTTAATTATTTATATTTCTTCTTTTAAACATATTTTTCGCACGAATTGTTTTCAAACTAAACGTTCCTCTCTTTCTACAGATGAACAACGTGCATACCCGTCCAGGACAACGGCGCAACGGAGACACAAAGCAGACGTGCGAAGAGGGTACCCGTTAGAGGATTCTTTTCAGATTAAGACCCACGTAAACCTTTTTTTGTCTCTTGTTGTTACTCTCCTTGGTTTCTTCCTATAGCCAAAGCGGCTCGACGTTTTGGCATCGGCGCGTCGAAGACCATGCCCGCACTGACACTAGGGGCTTAGGCATCGTTCGCCCATTATTATAAAGACCGAACACCTTAGGGAGTGTTCGGCGCCTCGAAGTTAGGCATTATATGCATCAGCTCAATCATGTCTTTGGTCAAATGTTGGGTTTGCCTGCCCCGTGTTTTGCTGCCTTAGGTTCCAGATCATCGGCTAACGCGGCACCGGAGAACTATCGCGATTGTGCCCCAGCCGCCGGGCGAGCACCTCAAGAGAGAAAGTCGAAACGATCATCATGATACAATGAGAGACTGGTCAACCACTCGATCGACTACCGAATGTTTAGAATTTCGCTTTGATGAAGGACTGCTTCGGTCAGCACATACGCACTCGAATTCGGAGATGTGCGGTGCCACCAGGGCTATATCGTAGCCCCACCCTCGAGCTCCATCGCTAAGTGAAAGTGATAAAGCATTATAGTCCGGATTGCCTCGCTCGCTACGCTACCACCTCCTTAAACAGGACCGAGACGCCGGATTAATGTGAAAATGCGCTATTTTTATGTAACACCCCGCACCTTGTGTGTGGGGGCAAGTCAAGAGGCGCAATCTTTCAAGTTATACAAATGTATACGTAAACGGCCGACAGAGAAGTTTTACTACTTGGGACGCACAAGTATAAAAAGCAGTTATAGCATAATCATTGTTTTACAAGCTAAACCGCTCATTTGAACGTGATATTTTTCGAAATCGCGACTCTATTACACGAAGCGCCACGCATAACTTCCCGAATAGTGCTCGGCAGGAGCCGACTTTCATCCGAACCTGGCGGCAACAGCGGTGGCATCCATCTCCGGACAAAGGCGCTTCACACGGCAAGAGCCATCCGCGCCCTCGATGCAGGCCGACCGCTATCATCGCTTTATATGCGGCACCGCTCCAAGGAATTGCTGCAGTAAGCCGAAGTAGCTCGTCACCTTGGGCCTCTCTGGCAGACATGGGCCACGATGTAAATCATGACAAGTCCGGACAATCTATTTAGCTCGGCCCATTCGGCCAACCGTTCTGTCAACGAAAGTGAGCGGTCCGGACTATGGTATTGAGACCAGTATAGCTCTTCCGTCACCTGCATAGGAACGGCGGAATTCATTACTTTCAATTTCGATCCTCGGCACGCTGTCGTTTTCGACAACCTACCGAGTCTCAGGGGCTACTAATCTATACAGGGCGCATTTTCATGTGCAAGACTGTCAATAGACAAAGGGTGCGTCATTCTCGCGTACCTCAAATCCCGCCAGCAAACTCATGGCGGCATTGCGCAATCCGCTCTCGGCGGACGAAATCCTTCCAATCACCATACGCATCAACGCACGGTGATCTTCGAAATGGACGCCTCTCAAGCAGATTCTTGATTCTCCCGGCGGATACTAGTGGGTGCCGAACTCTAGCCCCTCCGGACTCGGGATACCTTGTGGATTTATACTTTAGGCTCGCTTCGCTTTATCTCGACGGCGTTGCAGACGGAGGCGTTTCGCTCTCCATCATCTCCGGAAGAAGGTCCCCCGAAGATGAACTCATCTGAGAAGGCTGCAGATCCGAACTGCAATATAAATATTTCGGTTACCCACAGAAGCACAAATGAAGGTATTTCCTTACTAATTAACTCCCTTTTTCATACTCACGGCTCACTGGAGGGCTGATCCTTTGGCGATGATTGTGCGTCCGGATTCTCTCCGGACGCCGGACCCCCCGGTGAAGATCTCTTCCCACGCTTAGGGGCTTTGGCCTCCGGATCTTCGGAGGCGGTCCTCTTCTCCCCCTGGAAGGAGGGGTTTGTGATTCCCCTTTCTTGGACGCCTTTGGGCGTAAATAATAGCTCCTCTACTTTCCCGCTGCACCCGCCCATGGCGCGACCTCCAACATTCTCGACCAAAGACGGCTCCAGCAGCCTCGAGGGGGGCTGGACACCTTATCAGCCTCGAATGTGCTACCCACTCCTGTGAAGAGTAATGGGTCAGGAGGCGAACTCTAGAAAAGAAGATAAACAGGGCGTCCGGACTCTAAGCTATTTACCTGAGTATCCGGGCGATTGCGGCTTAGGCCTGCGTCCTCGGCCAGTTCCGGACACGCCGCCTGCGGTCCGAAGAACAACTTGTACATCTCCACGGGTGTCGCACCCATGAAGTGTTGGCGAATCCGAGGTCCCTCCGGATTGAACTCCCATAGATGGAGAGGACGATGCTTGAAGGGCAGAAGATGCCGGATTAGCATAACCTGCATCACCACAGTCAGATTGATCTCCCTCGCCTGGAGGTCTCGGATCCGGCCCTACAATAAGGGCGCGTCTTCGGACGGCCCCCAATTGAGCCCTTGGTTGACCCATGACATCAGTAAGCATGGAGGCCCCGGGCGGAATGAAGGCGGCGACTTTTGCTTGCTGCCCCTCGGAGCGGTGATATAGAACCACTCCTGCTGCCACAGTCCGAGTTCCTCTTGGAAGGAACCCTCGGGCCACGGGGCATCGGCTTTTTGCTTATGGTCGCCACAAGACTCCGCTGACGCCCCGATCATCTTCGGCTCCACCTTGAAGGTCTTCAGCCACAGGCCGAAGTGGGGAGTGACGCGGAGAAAAGCTTCGCAGACGATAATGAATGCGGAGATGTGGAGGATGGACTCCAGAGCCAAGTCGTGAAAGTCCAGCCCATAATAGAACATGAGCCCTCTCACGAATGGATCCGTCGGGAAGCCTAAACTCCGACGGAGGTGGGATATGAAGACAACGAACTCACCGGGCTCAGGGGTAGCTACGACCTGCCCTTGGGCAGGCAACCTGTGCGAAACCTCGTAGGCCAGGTACTTGGCCTCACGTAGCTTCAATATCTCCTCCTCCGTGATGGAGGAGGGCATCCACCGGCCCTGGAGGTCGGAGCCGGACATGATTAAGAATCCGAAGCGCTCGAATCTGAGGCTCTAGGTGTTGGAACTAGGAGCGAGGAGGAGATTCGATGCGAGATTGAAGAACAAGAACGAGCCTTGGACCTCTTCTAAAGGGGAAAAATACCAAGAGCCGTCTCCGTGACCGTTTGGGATTCACCTTCGATAGAGGAGGCGTGGCGACGGGAACGGTTGGGTTACCCACGCACGTATTGATGAAAATCCCGGAATAAGGGGAACACGATCTCTGCTTCGACAAGACATGCCAAGGAAACCGCTTCGCTAAACGTGCTGAGGTGGTATAGTAAGAAATGATTCAAACAGTGGCTTGGTAGCGGTGTGATGTCACGCCGCATAATACGTCAGCAGATTGAACTGGTGTACATTTTACTCTCTCTACGGTGGAATGTGGAATTTATTTTGCAGAGCCGGACACTATCCTGGTGTTCATGATCTTCTCTGGATTATTCAAGGGAGGAACCCGCCTTGCAATGCCGAACATTATGCTTGCCGGACTAATCGTCATTGAAGCCTGGTTCAGGGCTACCGAGGAGTCTCGACTAGGGGTGTCCGGACAGCCGGACTATCATTATCCGCCGGACTCCAAGACTACGAAGATACAAGATTGAAGACTCCGTCCCATGTCCGGATGGGACTTTCCTTGGCGTGGAAGGCAAGCTTGGCGATACGGATATGTAGATCTCCTACCATTGTAACCGACTCTGTGTAACCCTAGCCCTCTCCGGTGTCTATATAAACTGGAGGGCTTTAGTCCGTAGGACAACATACATTACAACAATCATACCATAGGCTAGCTTCTAGGGTTTAGCCTCCTTGATCTCGTGGTAGATCCACTCTTGTACTACCCATATCATATATTTAATCAAGCAGGACGTAGGGTTTTACCTCCATCGAGAGGGCCCAAACCTGGGTAAAAACATCGTGTCCCTCGTCTCCTGTTACCATCCGCCTAGACGCACAGTTCGGGACCCCCTACCCGAGATCCGCCGGTTTTGACACCGACACCCGTTCTTGGCATGGGAGAATCCGGCGGATGAGCATGACTTGGACCACATCGACGAGCCTGAGCTTATTGCTCACCAGCTTCTGGATGCAGGCTCGGAGTCCCGGTACCTCCTTCGGATCGCCCCACAACAATCCCTTCTCTTTCCAGGAGGTGAGCTGCGTGGGAACGCCAGATCTAAACTCGGGGGCCGCCGCCCATGTGGGCTTGCGCGGCTCGGTGATGTAGAACCACCCCAATTGACACCCCTTGACGGAGTCCACGAAGGCCCCTTCGAGCCAAAGGACGTTGGGTAATTTACCCAACATGGCGCCTCCGCATTCCGCGTGCGTACCCTTCACAACCTTCGGCTTGACGTTGAAGGTCTTGAGCCACAGGCCGAAGTGGGGCCGGATGCAGAGGAAGGCCTTGCACACGACGATGAACGCCGAGATGTTGAGGATGAAGTTCGGCGCCAGATCGTGGAAATCCAGGCCGTAATAGAACATGAGCCCCCGGACGAATGGATGGAGCGGAAAGCCCAGTCCGTGGAGGAAGTGGGGAAGGAAGACGACCCTCTCATGAGGCCCATGGGTAGGGACGAGCTGCCCCTCGTCGGGCAGCCGATGCGCGATATCGCCGGAGAGATATCCGGTGCTGCGCAGCTTCGTGATGTGCTCCTCCTTAACGGTGGAGGCCAACCACTAGCCTCCCGCTCCGGACATATTCGGAGAAGGTCGAGGCGAGATGCGCGAACTTGGGCGTTGGAGCTTGAGTGCGCGGAGATGGATAAGCAAAGGAGGAAGAAGGCGTAGGTGAGAAGGTGAATCCTTATCCCTTATATATAGGCGGACAAAAACTATGCATCCCCCACCGGCCTGGTAAAACTCGCTTATCTCCCAAGCGCCACCATCAATGGCGCGGTTGGGTTACCCACGTCCGTATTGATGAGAATCCCGGAATAAGGGGAACACGATCTCTGCTTCGACAAGACGTGCCACGGAAACCGCTTCGCTAAAACGTGCTGAGGTGGTATAGTAAAAAACGATTCAAACAAAGGGTTGGAAGCGGTGTGATGTCACGCTGCATAATACGACAGCAGATTGTACTGGTGTACATTTTATTCTCTCTACGGTGGAATGTGGAATTTATTTTGCAGAGCCGGACACTATCCTGGTGTTCATGATCTTCTCTGGATTATTCAAGGGAGGAACCCGCCTTGCAATGCCGAACATTATGCGCGCCGGACTAATCATCATTGAAGCCTGGTTCAGGGGCTACTGAGGGAGTCCTGGACTAGGGGGTGTCCGGACAGCCGGACTATCATCGTCCGCCGGACTCCAAGACTACGAAGATACAAGATTGAAGACTCCGTCCCGAGTCCGGATGGGACTTTCCTTGGCGTGGAAGGCAAGCTTGGCGATACGGATATGTAGATCTCCTACCATTGTAACCGACTCTGTGTAACCCTAGCCCCCTCCGGTGTCTATATAAACCGGAGGGCTTTAGTCCGTAGGACAACATACATTACAACAATCATACCATAGGCTAGCTTCTAGGGTTTAGCCTCCTTGATCTCGTGGTAGATCCACTCTTGTACTACCCATATCATCAATATTAATCAAGCAGGACGTAGGGTTTTACCTCCATCAAGAGGGCTCGAACCTGGGTAAAAACATCGTGTCCCTCGTCTCCTGTTACCATCCGCCTAGACGCACAGTTCGGGACCCCCTACCCGAGATCCGCCGGTTTTGACACCGAGAGTGGGTCATCAAGAACATTCTCTAACCTAGAAAAGTTGTCTGCAATGGGGTTCTCAGCTCTCTTTATATCAATAATATGCAAATCAAATTCTTGTAGTAGGAGAACCCATCTAATAAGTCTAGGTTTAGCATCTTTCTTTTCCATAATATATTTAATAGCAGCATGGTCGGTGTGAACAGTTACTTTAGAGTCAACAATATAAGGTCTAAACTTATCACAAGCAAATACAACTGCTAAAAATTCTTTTTCAGTAGTAGCATAATTTCTCTAGGCACTGTCTAGAGTTTTACTAGCATATTGGATAACATTTAGTTTCTTATCAACTCTTTGTCCTAGAACATCACCTATAGCATAATCACTAGCATCACACATAATTTCAAAGGGTAAATTCCAATCAGGTGGCTGAACAATAGGTGCAGAAATCAAGCTTTCTTAATTATTTCAAATGCTTCTACACAATCTTCGTCAAAGACAAAAGGAATATCTTTTTGTAAGAGGTTAGTTAGAGGCCTAGAAATTTTTAGAGAAGTCCTTAATAAACCTCCTATAAAAACTGGCATGACCAAGGAAACTTCTTGTACCTTTAATGTCTTTAGGACATGGCATCTTTTCAATAGCATCAACTTTAGCTTTATCAACTTCAATACCTCTTTCAGAAATTTTATGCCCCAAGACAATGCCTTCATTAACCATAAAGTGGCATTTTCCCCAATTCAAGACAAGATTAGTTTCTTCACATCTCTGCAAAACTCGATCAAGGTTGCTCAAGCAATCATCAAAAGAAGATCCATAAACGGAGAAATCGTCCATGAAAACCTCAACAATCTTTTCACAAAAGTCAGAGAATATAGCCATCATGCATCTTTGAAAGGTAGCAGGTGCATTACATAAACCAAAAGGCATACGTCTATAAGCAAAAGTACCAAAAGGGCAAGTAAAAGTGGTCTTTTCTTGATCCTCTTTTGACATAAGTATTTGAGAGAAACCAGAGTATAAGCAAAAATGTGTATGTTTGGATAATCTTTCTAGCATTTGATCAATAAAAGGGAAAGGGTAATGATCCTTTTTAGTAGCTTTATTTAATTTGTGAAAATCAATTTCCATCCTATAACCTGTAACAATTCTTTGCGGGATCAATTCATCTTTATCATTAGGAACGACAGTAATACCTCCCTTCTTAGGGACAAAATGGACAGGACTTAACCCACTGACTATCAGCAATGGGATAAATTATACCTGCCTCCAAGAGCTTTAGTATTTTTTTTCTTACCACTTCTTTCATCTTAGGATTTAACCGTCGTTGGTAATCAACAACTGGTTTGGCGTCTTTCTCCAATTTAATTTTGTGTTGGCATAGAGTGGGACTGATGCCCTTAAGATCATCAAGAGTATATCCAATAGCAGCACGATGCTTCTTCATAGTTTTCAATAATTTCTCCTCTTCCTGCTCTGAAAGGTTAGCACTAATAATAACAGGATATATCTTCTTTTCATTAAGATAAGCATATTTAAGAGTATCATGTGTTTAAGCTCAAACACGGGATCACCCTTGGGTGGTGGAGGATCCCCTAGAATTTCTACATGTAAGTTGTGTTTCAAAATAGGTCCCTGTTTAAAGAATACTTCATCTATCTCCCTTCTTTCATTCATAAACATATCATTTTCATGGTCTAGCAAATATTGTTCTAAAGGATAACTAGGAGGCACGACAATAGAAGCAAGACCAATAATTTCATCCTTACTAGGCAATTATTTATCATGGGGTTGTCTACGAAATTTAGCAAAATTAAAGTCATGAGACATATCCCCTAAACCAATCATAACAATATCCTTTTTGCAGTCTATCTTAGCATTAACAGTATTCAAGAAGGGTCTACCAAATATAATGGGACAAAAGTCATCTTGTGGGGAGCCAAGAACAAGAAAATCAGTAGGATATTTAACTTTCCCACACAAGACTTCAACATCTCTAACAATCCCAACTGGTGAAATAGAATTTCTATTAGCAAGCTTAATTGTAACATTGATTTCTTCTATCTCAGCAGGTGCAATATCGTGCATAATTTATTTGTATAAGGAATGAGGTATTGCACTTGCACTAGCACCCATATCACATAAGCCATGATAACAATGATCTCCTATTTTAACAGAAATAACAGGCATGCCTACAACAGGTCTACGTTTATTTTTAGTATCGGGTCTAGCAATTCTAGTAGCTTCATCACAGAAGTAAATAACACGCCCATCAATATTATCAGCCAAGAGATCTTTAACCATAGCAATACCAGGTTCGACTTTAATTTGCTCAGGCGGTGTAGGTGTTATAGTATTACTCTTACGAACCACTGTTGAAGCTTTCGCATGATCCTTTATCCAAACAAGGAAAGGTGGTTTCTCAATATAGGTAGTAGGAACAATAGGATCATTATAAGTGATAGTATTTTCTTCAACTTTAATAGGTGCAACTACTTTTACTTCAATGGGAGGATTATATTTAGACCATTTCTCCTTAGGGAGGTCAACATGAGTAGCAAATGATTCACAGAAAGAAGCTACTATCTCAGAGTCAAGTCCATATTTAGTGCTAAATTCACAAAAAGCATCGGTATCCATAAAAGATTTAACACAATCAAACTTAGGTGTCATACCTGACTCCTTACCTTCTCGAGATCCCAATCTTCAGAGTTGCATTTAATTCTTTCCAATAAATCCCATCTGAATTCAATAGTCTTCATCATAAAAGAACCAGTACAAGAAGTATCGAGCATGGAGCGATTGTTGAGAGAAAGACGAGCATAAATTTTTTGAATAATAACTAGCAAAAGGCCCGTGCGTTGCAACGGGAGAAAAAATACCACACACTCTTAATTTACAAAAAATGTTCTATAATCTAAGTATTTGTAGCTACGGCCCAAACAAAGATGGTCTTTGCCTACAAAAGTGCAAGTTCATGATTCCACATGTGTTCTATTTAAACACGGCTTGCATGAAGATTTAATATGTATAAAGAAACAGGCAAGTGATCTTCGATTTTGTCTCGAATCCTGATTTTACTGAGATGTTCATCCACAATCCGGATCATTCCGATATGAAAAAAATATGGATAATGCATTGTTGATTAGGATTGAACCCTAGATAGTATTTTTTAAAATGGTTAACAGGTAAAATAACATCATATTCAGATTCTATATATTTTTCTAATCAAATTCCATATATAACATGTTAAGTTTGGAGTTACGGTTTAGAAGATATGAGTATTTTAAAAAACATTTGATATGTACTGCGGGTTTAATGTCAGAAATATCATGGGGTTTTCTATAAAATAGCATGATGGACTAAGAATACCTATTTTTTTATTAGTAAATATAGATTTATCTTGAGATCTCATGATTGGGGCATGAATATAACATTGACTTAAGCCTCCCCCAAGCTTGAGCGATGCTTTCTCCTTCGCGAGGCCAAAAATTATATATGTAATTATGATCACGATGAACAAGATGCATAGGATAGAACTTCTGGTGAAATTCCTGTTTCAATCATTTATAGTCCCAAGATCCTGTATCATCACATAGCCTATACCATGTCAATGCATCTCCCTTCAAAGATAAAGGGAAGACATTCCTCTTAACAACATCATCGGGTATACCTGCAAGCTTAAATAATCCACAAACTTCATCCACATAGATAAGGTATAAATCGGGATGCAATGTTCCATCTCCTGCAAACCCCTCAAAGGGTTACTTTCCATAGTAACAAGTGACAGTAAATTTCAGCACACTATATAAAATTTTCCTTACCAAGTTCCACTTACCAAAGGCGCTTCACTCCCCGGCAACGGCGCCAGAAAAGAGTCTTGATGACCCACAAGTGTAGGGGATCTATCGTAGTCCTTTTGATAAGTAAGAGTGTCAAACCCAACGAGGAGCTGAAGGAAATGGCAAGTGGTTTTCAGTAAGGTATTCTCTGCAAGCACTGAAATTATCGGTAACAGATAGTTTTGTGATAAGGTAATTCATAACGGGTAACAAGTAACAAAAGTAAATAAGGTGCAGCAAGGTGGCCCAATCCTTTTTGTAGCAAAGGACAAGCCTGGACAAATTCTTATATGAAGGAAAACGCTCCTGAGGACACATGGGAATTATCGTCAAGCTAGTTTTCATCACGCTCATATGATTCACCTTCGTTACTTTGATAATCTGATTTGTGGGTGGACCGGTGCTTGGGTGCTGCCCTTTCTTGAACAAGCATCCCACTTATGATTAACTACTCTCGCAAGCATCCGCAACTACGAAAGAAGAATTAAGGTAAACCTAACCATAGCATGAAACATATGGATCCAAATCAACCCCTTACGAAGCAACGCATAAATTAGGGTTTAAGCTTCTGTTACTCTAGCAACCCATCATCTACTTATTACTTCCCAATGCCTTCCTCTAGGCCCAAATAATGGTGAAGTGTCATGTAGTTGACGTTCACATAACACCACTAGAGGAAAGACAACATACATCTCATCAAAATATCGAACGAATACCAAATTCACATGACTACTTATAGCAAGACTTCTCCCATGTCCTCAGGAACAAACATAACTACTCACAAATCATATTCATGTTCATAACAGAGGGGTATTAATATACATATAGGATCGGAACATGATCTTCCACCGAATAAACCAACTAGCATCAACTACAAGGAGTAATCAACACTACTAGCAATCCACAGGTACCAACCTGATGCTTTGAGACAAAGATCGGATACAAGAGATGAACTAGGGTTTGAGAGGAGATGGTGCTGGTGAATATGTTGATGGAGATCGACCCCCTCCCGATGAGAGGATCGATGGTGATGATGATGGTGATGATTTCCTCCTCCCGGAGGGATGTTTCCCCGGCAGAACAGCTCCGCCGGAGCCCTAGATTGGTTCTGCCTCGTGGCGGCGGTGTTTCATCCTGGAAGCTTCCTCCTGATTTTTCCCAGGGCGAAAGACTTCATATAGCCAAAGATGGGCACCGGAGGCCTGCCAGGTGGCCCACGAGGCAGGGGGCGCGCCCCCACGCTCGTGGACGGTGGGTGGCCCCCCTTTGGTATTTTCTTCGTGCAGTATTTTTTATTAATTCCAAAAATAACTTCCGTGGAGTTTCAGGACTTTTGGAGTTGTGCAGAATAGGTCTCTAATATTTGCTCCTTTTCCAGCCCAGAATTCCAGCTGCCGGCATTCTCCCTCTTTGTCTAAACGTTGTAAAATAAGAGAGAAAAGTCATAAGTATTGTCACATAATGAGCGTATCATCGAACACAAGGCTGTTTCCTTAGTTCTGCGGTACGCTAGGCCTCATTTCCATCGGCTGTTCCGTTCAAGCCGGTTGGCTCCCGATGAACACGACGACGAATTCTGTTCCGACCCAGGCGGTTGGCTCCCCATGAACACGATGACGACGCAGTTTCTCCATTGCGACCCAGCCATGTACACGAGCCCTGGCCGTACGTATGCACGAGTAGGCGTTCGAGACCCGCCAGATGTACGACGCGGGTCAGATTTACTTTATTGCACCCGCGTCAGATGCGTACATGTACATGCTACGTGCGCGCCTCTACTACGACACGTGCGCGCCTCTACTACGACACGTGCACGCCTCTACATCGACCACTATGTACGTACACGTTTGCGACCAGAATGACAATGCTACGTATGCTTCGACCAGGTGGGTCCCGACTGTTAGGCACTTCCTTGCGTGCGAAGATGTAGCTGGTGGGTCCCAGCAGTCAGGGGGGCAAATCATTTTTTTGCTCGTAATATGGACGCACTTCCTTGCATGCGAAGATATAGCTGGTGGGTCCTAGCAGTCGGGGGGAAATGTTTTTTTCACGAAATAAGGTGGCCCGTCTGGTGGGTCCCTGCTGTCAGGTGGAGGAATCATTATTTTCCACGTAATAAGGAGGCACTTCCTTGCTGCGGCCGTGGACCCAGCTGTCAGCCTCTCCACGTACAATACTCTTCCGATGGAAGTCGTTCCTTGACCACATTGACCACGCCGCGCCGAGAGCACCAGCGTGGTGGACGACGGCGAGGCCTAGGAAGGGGATGACGCGGAGCCGGGGAAGACGCGGTAGTGGATGCCCACGTGGAGAGGAGTACGAGGGTTCACTGGTTCGGCTTTGGTGTGAGGCTGCCGTCGCTGCAGAATAATAGGGGGTGTGGGTGAGTGGAGGGATGGTCTGGCCGGCGGTGGGTGTAGTAGGGGGCGGTGAGGCCACCAAGGCAAAGACAGCCGCCACGGGAGGCAAGAGAAGCGGCACGACCAAAGATTTGCTTTGGCGGCTGGAGCAAGAAGACCAGAGATTGAAGAAGCACTATGGCCGTTGGATGGACATCGTACGGTCACTGGAGTTAGAATCGTTCATATTGACTAAGTTGACAAAGCCCTCCGTCCCCATCAACTTAGTAGGCCCACAAGTCAGCCTCCCACTATGCTGGGTCCCAGCTAGCAGGGGGAGTATTTTTTTGTGCGTAATAAGGAGGCACTTCCTTGCGTGTGAAGATATAGCTGGTGGGTCCGACCTGTCAACGGGGGGAACTTTTTTTTGCGAAATACAGAGGCCCTTCCGGTGGGTCCCAGATGTCAGGTGGAGGAATCATTATTTTGCGCGTAATAAGGAGGCATTTGCTTGTGTGCGGCCATGGACCCAGCTTTCAGCCTCTCCACGTACAGTCCACGTCCGATGGAAGTCGTTCATTGACCACATTGACCATGCCATGCCGAGAGCACCAGGGCGGTGGACGACGACGAGGCCTAGGAAGGGGACGACGCGGAGCCGGGGAAGACACGGCAGTGGATCCCCACGCAGAGAGGAGTACGAGGGTTCACTAGTTCGGCTTCAGTGTGAGTGTGCCGTCACCGCAGAATAACAGGGGGTGTGGGTGAGTGGAGGGATGGTCTGGCCAGCGTGGGAGTAGTAGGGGTGGTGAGGCCTCCGCGGCAGCACATTCGGCCATAGGAGGCAGGAGCAGGCGGCACGACCGGTGCTGCTTTGGGTGGCTGGAGCAAGAAGACCAGAGGTTGAAGAAGCACGACAGCCGTTGTATGGATATCGTACGATCACTGCAGCTAGAATCTTTTATATTGACTAAGTTGACAAAGCCCTTGGTACGCGTCAACTTAGTAGGCCCACAGGTCAGCCTCTGAAACGGTGCACCCTAGATGTCAGGGGGATGAATCATTTTTTGGGCGGCTGAAGCTAGAATATCGGAGATTGAATAAGAAGCACGACATCCTTTGGATGGACATCCAACGACCACTGCTGCTAGAACCGTGTGTTGACTATAAGTTGACAAAGCCTTGCATACGCGTCAAACTTACTTTTTTAGGGGACGCGTCAACTTAGTAGGCCCACAAGTGTGTGGTAGAGAACTTATAGCCCATTTGCAATTTGTAAGAATGTACATCCCATTTTTGAATTCTAATGGAACTTACTACAGCCCATTTACATTTTGTTAAAAGTACAACCCATTTTATAGCTAGGACATTGATTAATAATTTCAACCAACCGTTCAAAACAAAATTCAGTAAAGTTTCCCACATTTTGATGGGATCCGAAATATTTTTATCCCGAAATTTCTAGTCAGATTAAATACAATTTCAATATAAATTTGTATTACATAAAAATCCAACGAAACATTGCGCGCGCATCAATTAATGAAATTAAAAATTTCAAAATCCAAAAATATTATTTTATAAACTAATTACGTGTTTGGTGCATTTTTTTATAGTTACTGCCCAATTTTTATAATTACATCCCATTTATTATTTCTTAAAGCTCGTTTTCCTGTTAAGCCTAATGCATCCCTCTTAGGAAAGATTTGCAGCCCAACGGGGCAGAGAATAACAAGTTGACCTTGCCTGGGTATTCCTCAAAAAAAAAGTATAGCTGGCTAGCCATTTTCATCTTTAAAAGAATTAATAACTGGGCTGGATATCTTTCCTGGGCTAGACGGGCCACAACCTGCCCAGTGAATACCTTGCTCTCCTTTGAACAACAACGAAAACATCGCTCAAGACAAACTCTGCAGTGCTCACACCTCAAAAACAGAAATACTGCTCGAGCTGCTTATTCCCAGCTGTCGGCTGCTCCTTGTGCAATTCTCTCGTTTATTGACTACATAGGTTGACAAAGATGTGGGATCGTGATGTTAGGAAACCAGGAGGAAGCAAAATAGTATAGTTGTACATAATAAGGAGGAACTTGCGTACGTACGGCTATGGCCCTAATGGGTCCCTACTGTCATCTAGTCAAAATAAAGTCATCTCCTGAATCCTCATTTCGTTGACCATGTTGACAATGCTTGGCGCCACAGCGAGCGCAACAACTCGAAGGACGATGGAGAGGGCCTCGCGGGCCCTACGGATGGTCTGATACAGCGCCCGCTGCTCATTCAGGAAGCCAGGATCATCGAACACCTATGAGCACCTTCGAGAGACTGAGACGACATGAAACGGTAAGGCCGCGCTTGGGAGCTCTAGTTTATTTCACACCTGTATTAAGATACAAGTGTAATTTACTCTTCATAAAAAACAACGCGTAAAATACAGGCGTAATGAAAACAAGGGCCCGAGGTCTGTAAGTAAAACCGGCGGGTTACGCGTGTAATTTGAGAGACCAGTGTATATTTTACTAGTCAAAATCGACCAACCAAGTGCTTCGCCCGAGACCATATGCTTTTATTTACAAGCATCAGTTTTACAAGCGTTTTTGGTTGGAAAACGACGATCCGATCACGGCCTAAGATGATGAGTTGGTCAGAAGATCATATGGTTTCACCTCTAACCTACCCGAGTTGTCGTATAGGCTATGAATGAAACATAAGACAATGAACTTATTAAGCACAGAAACAATAGAAGAGGATGATCTTCATAACATGCAAATCACATGCATTAGCTCAACATGCAAAATAATATGAAGCATTATTCTCAGGAGGCACGGTGAACAGCTCGTGATGTTGCATGCCACAGCATTCCAAGCTCAACTTTGCAATCAAACCCTCAAGGCCTGGCATTACATAGCCAACATTCAGAACAAACTCTTAAAATACCTTGCATAAGTCAACGTTCATGTGACTATGCATCTCAGCAGAGTAAATATTTCTGAACTGAAGACATGAATAGGAAAAACGATCGACATTGCTCACAGCAAAGGGCATCCCACTCAAAAATATCAAATGCATGTCTTCTGGCTAACATCAATGAGCAAAATTTGACAAGGTTTTCCAATTCCAATATATTAAACTAATGTCTTCTTGCTAACATCAATGATTAAACTTTGACAAGCTTTTCCCATTCAAAAAATGTAATGCCTATGATTGTGGATCAGGCAGGGTTTGTGACGTTTGTCATCAGTTTGTCAACTGATAGTCCGGTGGCTCAAGGTGACAACGAATGATTAGAGAACCATTCAATGTATTGTGCATGATGAAGTATTATGGAGGACACAAACCATCTAAATTTTTTATGCAGTTGCACTAAAATCAAGGTGAGCATCCCTGTGGATTTCGTATTTATATGCTTCAAGAAAATAGAGACACATCAGCACACACATCATCATCACATGGATAAAGAACGACAAAGCAGAAAAGTACCATTCCTAAAACAATGCGACTAATTCATTTTAACAGAGACATTATCTTAACAATACCTTGGTTAAACATGCAGAAAGAACTACAAAGCAGGATAGTACCATTTGTAAAACACTGTAACTGATATATAATAATAGAGACATTATCTGAACAATACATTTCTTAAACATGTACTACAGCCAATCCCTAACAGAAATGGTACTCCCACCGATCCCTAACAACTGTTGAAGTTTTGAACTAAGATTCAGTAGTTAATTTTGAGGAAAGTCGGTACTGACCTTTCAAGACCAAAATTTGAAACAACTCATGAGGAAGACCTAACAGAGATCTCGACACATATATGGAAATCTGGTCTCCTTTTGTGCAGTTCCACCAAAATTAAGCGAAGGAAAATGTCGCAATATCAACAAGTTGAATAGATATCTCTGTTTTAACAGAGGCAAAAAAGGAATCAAATACTGGCAAATAAAGGACGATGAAACATGTGGCCACAAAAATGGTAATCCCGCCAATCCCTAACAAGTGTTGCAGTTTTGAACTAAGATTCAGTAGTTAACTAATTCTGAGAGTGGCATTGCTTAATTTTACAAGCGGCATTAGATTAACAAAAAGCATAAACAGTTCCAGGGGAGAGTGGACGCAACAACAACATGTGCTTCCATCTACTTATAAAGGGGGTGATGCAGAGTTTTGTTGTAACAAAGAAACAAGCATCATGTCTGGGTTAGAATTTTTTTTGCTCACTTAATGGTAAAAGACAGTAGTTCAATAGCTTCAATTCAACATTTATGAAAAATAGTACCAATACGAGTAGCACAACATCTCAAAGCACACTGCAGCATCATGTGGATGAAAGTCGGTACTAACCTTTGTTGACCAAGATTTGAAGCAGCTCGCGAGGAGGACTTGAAAGAAATCCCAACACATATATGAAAATCTGATCTCCTTTTGTGCAGTTCCACCAAAATTAAGCAAAGTCGCCGGTGTGACATTCAAGTTGAAGTACACAAAACACTCTTAAAACATAAGTGTTCCGCGTAGCGAAGCAAAATGTCGCAATAGCAACAAGTTGAATAGATATCCCTGTTTTAACAGAGGCAAAAAAGGAATCAATTACTGGTAAATAAAGGAGGATGAAACATGCGGCCACCAAAATGGTAATCCCGCCAATCCCTAACAAGTGTTGCAGTTTTGAACTAAGATTTAATAGTTAATTCTGAGAGTGCATTGTTTAATTTTACCAGCGGCATTAGATTAACAAAAAGCATAAACAATTCCAGGGGAGAGAGGGCGCAACAGCACCATGTGCTTCCATCTACCTATAAAGGGGGTGATGCAGAGTTTGTTATAACAAAGCAACAAGCATCATGTCTGGGTTGGTACCATTTTTGTTCACTACTTAATGGGAAAAGAGACCAATACAATAGCTTCAATTCAACATATATTTAAAACAGTACCAATAAAAGTAGCACAACATCTCAAAACACACTGCACAATCATGTGGATGAAGGCAAGTACGAACCTATCATGACGCACACAAGATCACGTACGAATCTGCCAACATGAATAGGAAATCCAATATCGTTTTGTGCAGTTGCACTGAAATCAAGCAAATTCGCCTGTGTGACACTTAAGTTTGCTATAGCAACAAGTTGAATAGATAACCCTGTTTTAACAGAGGCAAAAAAGGAAACAATTACTAGCCAATAAAGGAGGATGAAAGAAACGGCGACAAAAAGAAGCATCTAACGTATCTTGATGGAAAACAAAGTAGGATAGTAGCATTTCTAAAATGGTTGCATTGATTCATATTAACAGAGACATTCTCTTAAAACAACATTTGTTAAAAATGTAATTTACTTTTAACACTGGCATTGCTTCAATTTTCCAGCGACATTCTTAGATTAACAATAGCAAAATAGTTGTATGGGACATGGGACATGGGACATGCCAACACCATGTGCGTCCACACGTATAAATGGGTGATGTAGAGTATGTAGCCAAGCAGCATATCTGCGTTGGTCCCATATTTGTTCTCTTTGAACCTTTTTCCTATGTCAGGGCAACAAATCTAGTCCTGCACAAACTACCCGACCCCCCCAGTTTCTTTCCCTTTTCAACAAAGAGATCGGTTCCGTATAGATGTGTGTACTGGGTTACCCCCCTTTTCCCTTTTCGACCAACAAAGTGGGCTGGATAGCTAGTCTATACTACTTTCTCTCCCTCCTTTCCTCATTGAACCACATCCTAGATTCATGCTCCACCCCACCACACCCTTCTTTCCTCTTTGAACCAAGACCTAGATTTGATTATAGAATCAAAAAAGATCCGCATGCAGCAAGAGCAATGACGGTTTCAAAGAAACTTATAACTTAGGGTCGTCGGGATGTGGCAAGGCGTGCGGTGGGAGGCCGGATCTGCCCACACTACGTATGACAGCAAGGAAGAAGGGATCGGTGGCCCTCCCGCACAGGCACTGGGTGAAAGAGAATAGTGCAGCTGGTAGTGGATTGCCTCCCTCGCCGAAGGTGATAGAGTGAACACTGCACCTCATGCCCTGCCCGGTGCGATGGGATCCGGACGCCTCCTTCACCAGCTGTGAGGCGGGAGAGAGAGACAAGAGGCCAATGCAGTCTTGTTTATATCTGGTGAAGAGGGTGAGGGATTGTGAATATAGCAAACTCTAGCAAAGGAACACTGAGCCTCCAGCGTGTATATACATATGTAGTGCGGCGAGAGTGTGGAGAGTGCAAAATCTAGCGAACAAGTTACCGAGGCTCCAGCTTTATACAAGACAACATATATCTCTGAGTACGATCGAGCTCCGTGTTTTAACTACACATGCTTTTGGCTGTATGACAGGTGGGCCAGCCATATTTTGGGCCCACCTGTCATAAACCCAAAGGCAGGTGCACTAAGTCAATGAATTTGCGTCCATATAGTACTCGTGTATACTACTAATATAGAGTGGAGTGGTTTTCATATTCTCACCATAACAATCGTCTTAAATTGTGTAAGTACGAAATGAAACTCTTTATTTAACGTACCAGTGAAGAAAACTACTACTTCCGATGAACTAACGATCCACGCGTCCTGGTCGCACTTCCTGTCCTTCGCGTGCGGTACACTACCCTCTCTTAAGTGAACAACCACACATGCGCCAAATTATCAGAAACGTGTAAGAGTGTGTACAAATAAAGAATTTTAATTCCAATTATCGGAAAGGTTTGAGAGTATGTACAATTTGCCCTCTCTCAATAATATTGGTTTGTTGTGTTCGGCCTAAACTTGGTCAAACTTTACAAAGTTTGACTTTAGTGAAATCTAATATGCGGAGTAAATAAAAATGGAGGGCTACTACATCCATCTAGGTTTTTAGTCCACGTCATTTTTTTAATCAAAGTTAATAGCTAGACAAATAAAATTACAGGGGAGCTGAAGGCAAAGTTGTGAGAAGGCTTAGAAATCAATACAAAACTTATGCTCTTAGTACCAACGTTGATCCTTCTTCGAGGAAACATTTGGTTCATAGCCAATTGTGTGATAAAATTGCACCAACGTGAAAGACGACTGCGTCCCCAACGCAACCAAGATGAAGTGATGAAGGATATCATCTTCATGGGTAACAAGCAAAGAGCACTAATGGAAGGCAGCTTGTTTTTTGTGGAAAATCGATCAACTTCACCAGCCGACGCAACCATGAGCATCGATAGGTCATCGTGGTGATGCATCATCCATTTGGCATCAAGTTTGGGTGAGGCACCTATGAAGTTCGACAAATCCTCACTGTGGTCTATTTCTTCTCATTAATCAAGCTCAAGGAAGGAAGAACCACATGGTAGAGGACAGTGAGGCGGAACAACAATGACCATCCAATTTTGTGTAGTTCCACTAAAATTGAGGAAGACATGCCCGGGTATGGAGATAAGCATTGTTGTTTGCAAAAATATAAAAAAGGGATATAGTGTTGTTACTTTGTTTTGGCAGTGGTACAAGATTAACAACGACATCTCAAATGTCAATAAGAATTAATGAAAAGTACAACAACAAACAGAAGCATCATAATTATCTTGATGGGAACTAAACCAGGATACCCGAGAAAAAAACAGTTCTTCATTTAACCAGTGATAGTATTAGATCAGCAGCAACAATAGGAGCATATGGACAATGACCGCACAACCAGCATGTACTTTTTGTCAAAACAACATGTATACCTCCACCGAGGCATAAATTAGGACAACTTTTCGAGTGGTATTTCCTCTATAATAGTAGGTGATGTTGGACCAGCCGACGAACCCTAGCTACTATACATGGGGAGCTGGGGAGTAGTCGTATAGAAGAAAACCCACATGCAGCGACCTGGGGAGCTAGACCAGTACAAGAAGTTATACCTTAGGTGGGCGAGATATCGCTTAGGCGGGCATGCGGGATCTGCCCACACAACGGCAGCGAACAAAGGTGCGGAGGACCTTCGTCCGCGCCAGTGCCGGTTCTGAGAGGACGGTGCGCATCGGCTTCCTCCATCACCGACGGCGACAATGTTAATGCTGCACCTCCTCACCTCTCACAGCGGACGGGATTCAGCCGGATCCGTGACAACCGGTGAGTAGAGAGATAGAGTGGACACGGTCATCTTGTTTTGATATGGAGAGGGTGAGAGAGCGAGACACAAGAAACCCTATCAAACAAGAGGCTATATACACAATGGAGTAAAAAAATCTCTCCATAGCAGTGGACAATTTTTTAATGTACCAAGAAAGAAAACTCGATCAAAAACACGCCCCCGCTTCCAGGTCGCGAGAGTCGTCGCACACACACATAGACATAAACATGCATGTCCATGTTTACATAAAATTCCATCTCCATCTCCATCTCCAATCATATTTGTCCAACTAGCACATTATTTACATTGTTAATTATATATACAGCAATATTAACATACAACATCTCTTGTTTGCGGGCGTCCGGACCGCTGCCATGCCCGCACCTGACCGACCCGAATCCTCTTCATCACCAGCGCGTGCTTCCCGCCAGAAACAGTCAGTACCGCATTCATGCCCAGCCAGAGCAGACACGACCTCTCACTAGCGCCAGCATTGAAGCGGCGTGTCGGCCGAGAGAGCATCGCCCGCGCCGCTTCCCGGTGCATGTGACTGCTCCGTGTTCAAAGGTCGCAATAGCCGGCCGCAACATGCATGTAAAAAGTTCTTGGGAGTCCGTGCTATAGCTAGCTGTCCTCCCCCAACTCGTCAATCTCTTCTAGTAGTTCTAGTACTCCATGACGCGATCCATCGACAAGCAGGCAAGAAAGTTATCGTATACTCGGTTTGCGGCGAGTGGCATGCCAAGCGACCGTGTGGGGTCAAGTCGTGGAGAAGGGCGAGACACAGATACATCTCCAACGTATCTATAATTTTTGATTGTTCCATGCTATTATATTATCTGTTTTGGATGTTTAATGGGCTTTATTATACACTTTTATATTATTTTTCGGACTAAAATATTAACCAGAGGCCCAGTCCAAATTGTTGTTTTTTGCCTATTTCAGTGTTTCGCAGAAAAGGAATATCAAACGGAGTCCAAACGGAATGAAACCTTCAGGAGAGTTATTTTTTGAATAAATGTGATCCAGAGGACTTGGAGTGGACGTCAAGAAAGAAGCAAGGAGGCCACAAGGCAGGGAGGCGTGCCTGCCCCCTGGGTGGGCCCCCACCCTCGTGGGCCCCTCGCAGCTCCACCGACCTACTTCTTCCTCCTATATATACCCATATACCCCAAAAACATCCAGGAGCACCATAGATCGGGAGTTCCGTCGCCGCAAGCCTCTCAGAGCCACCAAAACCAATCAGACCTGTTCCAAGACCTCCGGGGGGGGATCCTCACCGTGGCCATCTTCATCATCCCGGCTCTCCATGACGAGGAGGGAGTAGTTCACCTTCGGGGCTGAGGGTATGTACCAATAGCTATGTGTTTGATCTCTCTCTCTCTCTCTCTCTCTCTCTCTCTCGTGTTCTTGATTTGGCATGATCTTTATGTACCATGAGCTTTGCTATTATAGTTGGATCTTATGATGTTTCTCCCCCTCTACTC
The DNA here is from genome assembly GCA_021437245.1 of Aegilops speltoides. Taxonomy (NCBI): domain Eukaryota; kingdom Viridiplantae; phylum Streptophyta; class Magnoliopsida; order Poales; family Poaceae; genus Aegilops; species Aegilops speltoides. The sequence goes on along the minus strand of CM038147.1, from coordinate 463,422,051 downwards.
TCTTGTAATGGATTGAGTTTTCCCTTTGAAGTTATCTTATCGGATTGAGTCTTTAAGGATTTGAGAACACTTGATGTATCTCTTGCATGTGCTTATCTGTGGTGACAATGGGATATTCACATGATCTACTTGATGTACGTTTTGGTGATCAACTTGCGGGTTGAGTGACCTTGTGAACTTATGCATAGGGGTTGGCACACGTTTTTGTGTTGACTCTTCGGTAGAAACTTTGGGGCACTCTTTGAAGTACTTTGTGTTGGTTGAATAGATGAATCTGAGATTGTGTGATGCATATCGTATAATCATACCCGTGGACACTTGAGGTGACATTGGAGTATCTAGGTGACATTAGGGTTTTGGTTGATTTGTGTCTTAAGGTGTTATTCTAGTATGAACTCTATGATAGATCAAACGAAAAGAATAGATTCATGTTATTTTACTACGGACTCTTGAATAGATTGATTAGAAAGGATAACTTTGAGGTGGTTTCGTACCCTACAACAATCTCTTCATTTGTTCTCCGCTATTGGTGACTTTGGAGTGACTCTTTGTTGCATGTTGAGGGATAGTTATATGATCCAATTATGTTATTATTGTTGAGAGAACTTGCACTAGTGAAAGTATGAACCTTAGGCCTTGTTTCAAAGCATTGCAATACCGTTTGTGCTCACTTTTACCATTTGTTACCTTGCTGTTTTTATATTTTCAGATTACAAAAACCTATATCTACCATCCATATTGCACTTGTATCACGATCTCTTCGCCGAACTAGTGCACCTATACAATTTACCATTGTATTGGGTGTGTTGGGGACACAAAAGACTCTTTGTTATTTGGTTGCAGGGTTGTTTGAGAGAGACCATCTTCATCCTACGCCTCCCACGGATTGATAAACCTTAGGTCATCCACTTGAGGGAAATTTGCTACTGTCCTACAAACCTCTACACTTGGAGGCCCAACAATGTCTACAAGAAGAAGGTTGCGTAGTAGACATCAGACACGAACGCGACAGACGTGGTTTAAACGTTGGTTTTGCTCGATGGCGCGATCCAATGAAACCGAACATTGGTTTCTCTCCGTTTCCACTTTTTCTCCGGAAACACAGAAACTTTCCACTCCATTTTCATTCCTACTCCAAGGTTGCCCCGTTACAACATTCCATCAAATACAACGGAAAACTAACACGCATGCTGATGCATCTCAATGATTCATAGATCATAGCCAATATTTATTTCACAACTAAAGACAAAAGTTGTGAGAGCGTGTACAAAATAAAAACTACTAATGGGGTCACTACGACTTAAACCCTAAACCCTAAACAGGATTTAATTTCCTGGCTAGGTAGAACCTATTGAAGGAAAGACGGCTGGCACCCTCGGGGCATATGATGCTTTTGTGCAGTTCCACTAAAATCGAGCTGAGCATCCCTGATGGCAAGGATATTGAAGAAGTGTGATTAGAATAATAATACTGGCAATAGTTCATGAGACATAAACTCATCACAAATAGAAGCCGGTAGAAGTAGAGAAAGATCAACATGGAGATGGAGCTACGCGGGGAGCTGCGGCAGTGGAGCAAGCCGGCTCCAAAAGGAAGATGCACTACTTGGGATGTCGGGCTGTAGCTAGAAGGGCGGTTGGGACTCGACATCAGCCCATACCGCGGGGACCCCCATTGGGACACACCGACTGTGGGTTTTCCCCCTTGTCGATATCGACCGCGTCTACACAGAACATTGTTCCCTTCCCCCAGCGGCGGGATCAGGCTGGTTATGTGACAAGTGGTGTGGCCACCGTCGTTCTATGCTTGTGAAGAGAGCAACCCAAGCAACCAGGCTTGTAGCTTAGGCTCCTGCTAGTGTATATATAGTGGTTTTCTTTTTCTCTGCGTATGTGTCATTGAAGAGTGAAATGATGGTTGCTTCTTCCGACTAACTTACTATGTGATTTGACTGCTCCTTAGTGGCCCCTACACGTACTCCCCCTACGTGTATGACCGTTCCTGAGTCTCACTTGTACTTATCTCTATTTTCTTGCATGACACGAGACATGATGCGATAGAGGAATTTTGTTATCTTTGACGCTGTTAAGTAGTCTTGCACTCATGGTACCTACTCCTCCTTCCGTTCACTCTGGTACTCCTCCATCCCGCTTATTGGTCCCCTTTGTACTCAATTCATGGGCCTGTTTTCCTCAAGAAAATTGTCTTTACCAACGTATTAATATCGGGAATGCATGCGTGAACAACGAATGATTAAACCTTGCATGCAACGTTTTGACAAAGCATTGACTTATGAACCTTAGGCCTTGTTTCAAAGCATTGCAATACCGTTTGTGCTCACTTTTACCATTTGTTACCTTGCTGTTTTTATATTTTCAGATTACAAAAACCTATATCTACCATCCATATTGCACTTGTATCACCATCTCTTCGCCGAACTAGTGCACCTATACAATTGACCATTGTATTGGGTGTGTTGGGGACACAAGAGACTCTTTGTTATTTGGTTGCAGGGTTGTTTGAGAGAGACCATCTTCATCCTACGCCTCCCACAGATTGATAAACCTTAGGTCATCCACTTGAGAGAAATTTGCTACTGTCCTACAAACCTCTGCACTTGGAGGACCAACAACGTCTACAAGAAGAAGGTTGCGTATTGACATCAAGCTCTTTTCTGGCGCCGTTGCAGGGGACGTGAGTGCTTGAAGGTATATCTTTGGATCTTGCAATCGAATATTTTAGTTTCTTGTTTTATCACCAGTTTAATCTATAAAAGAAAACTACAAAAAATGGAATTGAGGGTGCCTCATATGCTTCATCTTTTTAATGTCTTCCGTGAAAATAAGGATTCCTATAATTGTGCTCAATTGCTAGAGGAAGAATGCATTAAAAAATTTGGCACTAAATCTTTGAATGATTAGCTTGATGGCAATGTTGTTAGTATGAATTCTTTGAATACGCATGATGCTAATGATATGCAAAGTTACAAGCTTGGGGAAGCTATGTTTGATAAAGATGATATTTTTTGTCCCCCAAGTTTTGATGAGCAAATTTATTATGATGAAAGCATGCCTCCTATTTATGATGATTATTGTGATGACACGTATGCTATAAAGAATAAATATAACCATGAAACTTGTCATCTTGATTTTAATTTTCAATTGGATTATGCTTCACATGATAGTTATTTTGTTGAGTTTGCTCCCACTACTATTCATGAGAACAAATTTGCTTTTGTGGAGAGTAATAAAATTTCTAGGGATTATTCCATCTGTGCCCCAATTCCTTAGTTGTGCTCAGTTTTCCCCATGCTTCAAACTTTTGCTCACTTTTCCCCACTCCCTTAGCTGAAACTCTCACAAATGTTCATAATAGACGTTTGCCGTCTTGGCTGTTAACTGACTTGTGGGGCCACGTTGGACACTGTTGACTATGGCTGTGGCTTCGCTGGTTGGGCCGTGTTTGTGTTCATAGGACGGGCCCATTAGTTTGTTGGTAATAAATTAAAAAAGCCTGCTATCGATGGATGCAGCCTGCTATGCATGCCCGACACGCACGCATCGATCCGTGCCGCACGGTTGCCGGTGGATTCAGTCGCTCCGCAGCATTGTTTCACATGTCGCAGGCATACGTGCCGGTGGCAGAAGGGGCAGGCTGCACGCACGCTCGGTTCAGTTGTGGGAGGCAGGCAGCCGCCAATGCAGAGCACGCAGAAGGGGGAGGCAGACAGCCTCCAACGCAGAGCACGCAAAGCACACTCGCTTTGATTCACGTTCACACATTGATGATCGCATCGGTTCACGCACACACTGAGTCACGATCTACGCCGTTTGCGCGTGTACCCACTTCGTCTCCCTCGGCTATTTAAACTGCCCTCCATTGCCTCTTCTTCTACAGATCCATATGCGCCTCCCACTTCTCTTCTTCCCCCAAAAGCCAAAGCCGCTCCACTCAGCGGTTGCTCAAGATGCTGATAACGGGCCGACGTTCCAAGAGCCGCCCACCATGCCGGAACGGCGGTACCCCGCCAACGTCGTCGTCGAGGCATCGCTCCGCGTGTGAGCATTCTCACGCTGGAGAGGTAGCACTGAGCTTGCACGGGGGTTCCTCCGTGCGGGCTTCCACCACCTTCCTGCGGGCTCGCTGCCCATGTTCAACCTCGTGGAGCAGCGTCCCCACGCCAATGCTCCAGTGGTAGGACTCGTCGTCCACTTCACCAACAGGTTCGATGCCTACTACCCGCTCGGCAAGGTGTATTGGTGTGGGTGCGAGTTCATCGCATTCACTGCCTATAACACCTTCACCGACTTCGAGAGTGTCTTCCCCGCTCGCAACCGCATGCACAGCCTCCCGTACTACCTCAGCGACAACGGCCTTGAGGAGGAGCAGTACTGAAGCCGGCGGCGAAGAAGATGGTGAAGCCTGCGGTTAAGGTGAAGACGATGGTGAAGACATGGCGGTGTTGCCCTAGCTACCGTATCTACTATGTAGTGTGAGTTTGGTTTGTGTGTTGCCCGACCTAGCTACCCTATCTATGCTTGTAAGGTCAATTATTACTATCTATGTAAGAACTTATGCTGCCCTAGCAATTGGTGTGTCATGTTATATGTAAGAACTTATGTTGCCCTAGCAACCCTATCTAAGTTAAGTTATGTGTGTTATATTAATGCTTTGTTATGTTTGTATTTTGTCTGTCCCAAGTTTAGACATGGCTAATTGATGTGGGCAAAATTAACCAAACTAACTAAAAATGATGTGTTTATAGATGCCTTCTAAAAATAAGAACATATTGTACACGGCTTTGGTTTGGGAGCTCTGTATTTTTTAGGAATTCCAAGAATACTTTGGTTTCCAGAAATATTGAAGTATCAAATACTTTGAGATGTTTGGCTTTAGTCAAAAGTGTAGTTTTATATACTTTAATATGTACAAAACTACACTATTTTTGAAGTATACAAAAAAGAGGGTTGGACCTTTTTTTCCAATACTGAAGTATTGGTTCGCTAGGCATAATAATACTGCGGTTTGCAAATACTTTGATTCTAAAATTACTTCACCGCCAAACTAAGCCAGGTTGTGAGCAAGCAAAACAAAAGCACATGTGTTGAAGAGAAATCAAATAAAAAATTCTGCTGCTTGAAAAAATCAATCAGAAACAAAAAAGAACAAAGCAATCGTTCCTAAACAAAAAAAGAAACATCGCTTGTTTCTGGGCCTCATTTATCCTTTGTGGGCCTATTGCAGCTTGATTCTCTTTGGGCCCATGAAGTAGGTTTTTTTCTAGCAGAACTGACGAACTCGAGGACAAATGTTTGGCAAGTGCGAGAGAGAAGAGATGAACTTGATGTATATCCCTTGATCCAACACTCGAGGTTATTAGCTAAAAAAATAATCCTATCACTGAACTGGTAGTTGTCTTCTGCCGAAACTGAAAGTGTCGAAACATAACAACAAACTGCATACATTTAGAGATCGACAGTTGCACTAAACAGAGTTGCATTTGAGATAAACAGACTTGGATTGCTAAATGGCAACAACATTAGACAAACATCTCTAACGAGAGATGGCCATCAAGTAAAAAATTCCTAGAGCAAGTATTCCTAAAGTTATCAGATTGGATTGCTTCTTCAACTCAATCAGCTGCTTGAAGTTCTTGTTCATCTTCTTCAATTCCTTCTTCAGTTCGACATCTACCACCGTCGGGTATTCCGGACGTGCTGCTGCTGCCGGAGTGGCACTATCATGGGGCAGATTGAACTCGCGGATTGCATTCCCCCTCAAATCCAGCAGGCCCAACCCTTGAAGCCTCTGGATGTAATCATCCATCCACTCGAAATGGTGGCATTTCTTCACGATCTGAAAATGAAATCACATAACCTAAATCCCAAATCTAACAAATTTTTTTTGAGAAATTAGAGATAAAGGATGCGAGGAAAACTCAGATCTAACCTGCCCCTCCGGCTTGCTCTCGCATTTGACGAACTCGTGCCCAAAGTTCCCATTCTTCTCCTCCTTCGAAGTCAATCGCTTCAGTGGTGCAGTCCGTGGGCAGTCAGTGCATCGAGTCATCGGCACTGGACCATACACCGGCCACATGGAATGGGGGGCTGACGAGGAGGTCGACATATCACCGGAGAGGAAGAAACAGAGGAATTGCTCGAGAGGAATAAGAACGAGAAGATGGGGAAACAAACAGAGGAACTGCTCGAGATCTGTTCGATGCCTTTGTCTGCCAGATGGAGAAGAGGAGAAGGGGAAGCTATATTGACGATTTGCCACATTGTATTTTGCAGTTTGAATATTTGAACCAACTCATAACACTGACATGTGGTGGTCATGTGCGAAAACTACAATTTCATATGTAAAGTGGGGTAGATTGTAAAAGGGAGTGCAGTAGCCAATCAGGATGCGTCATGCGGATCGCGCATGCCTGCCCCCACATCTGACGGGTGGTGTTTGGCGCTTGGTAGGATCCGACGGCAGACGTTTGACGCTAGGGTTTGGAGCATTTCTGCGGGGTTATGAGCCAGTCAACGGGGTTATTAGGGTTTGACCAAATTTCAAATGGCCATAACTAAATTAGAAAAAATCGCAAAAATATAAAAAAAACATAGTTCATCCGTTCATGAGACCTAGTTACCATAAAAAAATATAAACTCGGTATAGAGGCGTTTTTTTTTGAAAAATCATTTTTTGAAGTGATTTGTCGAAATGAAGTTCAAATGTTTTTAAAAAATTCAAAAAAAATCAAAATGTTGTAATTCTTGCGCACATAGCCGTCATATGTGAAAAGGTTATGAGGAAAAAAATATAAACTTGGTGTAGGTCATTTATGGGTTCCACTCGCCGAGCACTTGACAACCATTTGACGGTCATCTATGGGTTCAGTAATCTTTAAAGGCACAATTGGAAAAATTACCCCCTCCTCTTCCTCTCTTATAGCTTCAAAACCATCAAAGGCCATGGTTTCAAAATCTTCTGCTTCTTCATCTCTTGGCCTTTTCTCCCTAGAACTGGTAAATAAAATTATAAGCCATAGGCAAAAAAGAGAACAAATGCAAACAAAAGGGTAGCTGCATTCTACAAATGCAAACACATACCAAGATGCTTCATTTGCTGTTGCATTCTCCACTGCTTTAATTGCTGCTGCATTCTCCACTGCATCTTCAGTCTCCATTGCTACTGCTGCATTCTCCTCTGCATCTTCAGTCTCCATTGCTGTTGCATTCTCCTCAGCATTGGCTGCTGTCCATATTTCCTCCTCTCCAAGTGATGCATTGAAAGTGCAACTAATCCCGGGTGGTTTTGGTGATTAATAACAACATATATATCATTGAACTAATAGTTACTTGAGAATCATTTCAGAAAGTTCAGTGATATGGGTATGGCAAGGACTGGAGAGGTGGACCCCTCAAAATGCTAAGGCAAGCATTGGCAAAAGCTCAAGACTCCATTTTTGGTTTAGTGATCCAAGATCACATTGAGTCCATAGGAAAGCCAATACTATTAAAAGGGGATGAGGTTATGATAATGATCTGGTTGCTCAAAGTGCTTAGTGATACATCTCCTAAACTATCAGCAACTCTCACTGCTACATACACTCATAAGTAATCTCGGTCCCACCGATATTCCAAACTCAGTCACACCAAGATGAACCACCTCAGCTATAAAGCCAAACCCTAGAAATCTCGTTTATTCCGATTCGTGCAAAGACAGGAGCTTGCCAATCTCGGTGGGACCGACTTCATCATCTCGGTGACACCGATTTGATGACAGAAGGTTACAGAAGCTTGGCAACTCAGGTGCCATTGCACTGCACCTTTCGGTCCAACCGAGTTGTGCAAATCGGTGTGACCGAAATGACGATTCTGTGAAACCCTAGTGTTTTCGGCAGGACCGAAACCCACTTCGGTCCAACCGAAAGTGGTGTGAATGCTTCTGTTTGAACACTTCGGATTCACCGAATTTTAAACTCAATCTGACCGAAATGTCTTCAGTGAAAACATAATACTGGAATTTGAACTCATTTTTTTTTTGCAAAATCTTCTGCAATTTGTGATGACTCTTCTACTCTGCCTACACCTTATCTATTCACAGGTTGTCACCATGTCGATGCCGTGACAAATGTAACAGGTCGAGACACCCATTGCAGATATTCCAGAGGCGGGCACTAGTCCCGATCCCAAAGAGCTCATCGATGATGGTGAGAGGAGTACACCAAGTGGTTTGCCTCCTGCAGCCACCAGAGCCAGAAAGAAGAGGAACTCAGATGATGAGGATTCTAATTTCGCTGTTGAGGAAGAGGTCACCTCAAAGCCCAAGAGGAAGGTTGTTGCCAAAGAGCCTCAAGGTCAGCAAACTAAGAAGGGCACCAGAAAAGTCAAGCAGTCCACTATTGCCAAGAAGCTGAATTTGGAAGAGGCAACAACAAGCAAAGTGAAGAAAACTTCCAAGAGGAAGAGATTAGTGCATGATGATGCAGCGGCAGAAGATGAGGATGAGGAAGCACCCCAGCCTCCTCAGAAGCCTAAGCTCATGGGTGATGCCATCAGGGCTGGAGCCACTTCAAAGCCCAAGCAATCTGCTCCAGTCAAGGCAGCTCCAAAGAAAGCCTCGCCGCTTAGCCAAAGAAGACAGTCAGAAACATTCCAGCATCTGAAAAGAACAAAGATGATGTGCCACCAGCTGTGTCAGATGATGAAGCACCAGTTTTGCTGAAACTTCGACGGAAATTGCCACTTCATAATGATGCTCATCCTCAAGCTGAGAATATGAAGGAAAGGAAAGATAGAGGTCTCAGGCTATGGAGACAATCTGACCCATATGCCGTGAGAAGAAGAACTGCTGTTGATCCCAGATTTCACACCAGAGAGCAGCAGGTCTTCTATGAGACCGTGCTGATGGACAAGAAGCCCATAGTCGCAGACACCAGATACGTTGATTGGAAGTACATTGACAGCGAAGAGCACAGAGATTTCTTCCCACATGTGCATGAAAGCTTCACTGCATGTGGTGTTGCAGACTTTGTAGGTCAGAAGTTGACAAATTGGAACGATGAGATGATTATGCAATTCTATGCCACAACTCATTTCTATCCTGATGGAAAGATCACATGGATGACTGAAGGCCAAAGATTTTCTTCTTTACATTGAAGAATGGGCAGAACTTCAATGCTCCAAAGACAAAGAGAGGATGATATTGATGTATATGGGATTCCAAAGAAGAATCATGAATCCATGAAGAACATGTACAAAGAGGTTCCAGCTAAGGATTTGGGAATTTGGAAGCTCGGCTCAGTGTACTATCTCCAGGCAGGTCTACCTACCACTAACACTATTCTGAGGCATACCTTGATGCCCAAGTCTGGAGATCATCGCATGATCAAAGGATACTCTATCAACATGCTGCATATACTTGATGAGAGAGCACCTTTCAAGGTGATGGACTTGATAGTTGAGACCATCAAGAGGACTGCAGCTGACCAGAAAAGGTCATGTGGATTTGCCCCGCATATTCAGATGCTTATCAATGCCAAGTTTGGCACGGGCACATTCTTGTTGGATAGAGAACACTTACCACCGCAGCCTGAGCATGAGGATAATGTTGTTGTGATGGATGAGGAGGATCCAACATCGGTTGAAGGTCAAGCAAAGATTGAAGCTGCCAAGAAAGCCAAAGTCGACAAGGAAGCAAAGAGCAGCAGCAGCTAAACCAAAGAGTGTTGGAGAGCAGCTCCTTGAAGCTACCTAAAGGATTGAACAACGCCTGCCAGCATTGTACAGCCTCGGGAGAGCCTAGAGAGGATTGTTGAAGACAAGATCCACGCTTTGGATGTGAAGTCGATCAAGTGCAAGTGATGTCAACAAGCTTGAGGCGACATTGAGGAAGCAAAGAGGAGAAGGAAGAGCTTATGCGTGAGATGCAGGATGACTTAGTCCAGATGCTTATCAACAGATCGCTCCGGTTCCCACAGACCCGATCATTTGCTATTCCAAAGGATGACACGGGACTACAGCTTCAAGACCTCCCACAGTTCCATCGATTGCTCCCACTCCAGCTCCGGTGACCACTCCTCCAAAGAGACATCAGCTGAAGTTTTCGCCGATGTTGTCATATCAACTCCAACATCAACCTGCAGCAGAGCCGCCCAGAGTCCCCAAAGTGACGCTTAGCTCTATGCCTTTTCGAACTTTTTGGTAACTTGTTGCCAAAGGGGGAGAAATTGTATAGATCATAGGACTTCGAGAGAGAGAGTGTTGTTGTCTTTGCGCTTTTGCTCTTTCGTTCTTTTGCGGTTTCTTTGAGATACTTTTGGTTTTCGAGACATTCAGTGTGTTTGATACTACGTTTGCCTACTTTAATGAGTGCTTGGTCGTACTATGCTTTAATGTGTGCTTAATGCTTATCATATGCTATTCCTATCTTGTATGATCATTTACTCATGTCTTGGTGATTGGGTGCATGCTGTTCATTCTTATCATTTTGTGCGCTCCACCAAGATGTATGTGACATGGAAGAGTGACCCATGATCCTAATCGATTGTGCATTTGCATTCAAACGCAAATCTTAAATAATGCACAAATTTAGGGGGAGCTCTTGCTTATCACATACTTCTCAAAGCGAAGATATTATTCATTGATTATATACTTTGTCGAAGCTTTGATCTATATGTTGTCATCAATTACCAAAAAGGGGGAGATTGAAAGTGCAACTAATCCCCGGGTGGTTTTGGTGATTAACAACAACATATATATCATTGAACTAATAGTTACTTGAGAATCATTTCAGAAAGTTCAGTGATATGGGTATGGCAAGGACTGGAGAGGTGGACCCCTCAAAATGCTAAGGCAAGCATTGGCAAAAGCTCAAGACTCCATTTTTGGTTTAGTGATCCAAGATCACATTGAGTCCATAGGAAAGCCAATACTATTAAAAGGGGATGAGGTTATGATAATGATCTGGTTGCTCAAAGTGCTTAGTGATACATCTCCTAAACTATCAGCAACTCTCACTGCTACATACACTCATAAGTAATCTCGGTCCCACCGATATTCCAAACTCAGTCACACCGAGATGAACCACCTCAGCTATAAAGCCAAACCCTAGAAATCTCGGATTTTCCGATTCGAACTCGGTCTCACCGAAACCTGAGTTGCCAAGCTTCAGAACCTTCATCATCAAATCGGTGTCACCGAGATGATGAAGTCGGTCCCACCGAGATTGGCAAGCTCTGTCTTTGCACGAATCGGACTAACCGAGATTGTATTTTCGGTCCCATCGAAAATCCCAACGCTCACATGATTTGAACTTTCGGTCTCACCGAGTTGTCAACTTCGGTCCCACCGAGATTGGTCAAATGTGTGTAACGGTTGGATTTTGTGTGGAGGCTATAAATACCCTCCACCCCTCTTCATTCGTGGAGAGAGCCATCGAAAGTACTACCACTCCTACCTTACATTTCGAGAAGAGAACTACGCACCCTTGTGTTGAGATCAAGTTGCTCCACTCCCACCATATGAAGCTTGATCTCTAGCCTTCCCAAGTTGCTTTCCACTCAATCCTTTCTTCCACCACAGCCAAATCAGTGAGGAGAGTTGAGTGTTGGGGAGATTATCATTTGAAGCACAAGAGCAAGGAGTTCATCATCATCAACACCATCTATTACCTTTTGGAGGGTGGTGCCTCCTAGATTGGTTAGGTGTCGCTGGGAGCCTCCGTCTAGATGTGGAGTTGAACCAAGAAGTTTGTAAGGGCAAGGAGATTGCCTACTGTGAAGATCTACCCCGAGTAAGGCTAGCCTCCGTGGGCGTGAGGCCATGATGGCATAGACAAGGTTGCTTCTTCGTGGACCCTTCGTGGGTGGAGCCCTCCGTGGACTCTCGCAGCCGTTACCCTCCGTGGGTTGAAGTCTCCATCAACGTGGAAGTACGATAGAACCACCTATCGGAACCACGAGAAAAATCACCGTGTCTCCAAAATTGCGTTTGCTCTTCTCCACCTCTCTTTACTACATGTGCAATTTACTTTCCGCTGCCTATACTCTAGAATTGCATGTGTAGGGTGATGCTTGACTTGATCATAACCGTGAATCTGCCAAAAACTTGTGTTTGTCAAAAGGCATAATTTTTATATTGTCAAGTAGTCTAATCACCCCCCCTCTAGACATACTTTCGATCCTACATGCATCCACTGCATTGGTACAAAGCCTAGCAATGCCCCAGAACTCCACATTTTTTGCAAGCACGCTTCTTTGGTAGACGACCCTCCTCACCTTCTCTAATCCTCTGGTTCCTTGGTCTTCCTGGTGGTCTAGTAATGACAGGAGCATGGAGTTTGAACCCTGGATCTACTATGTTCCATTGATCTTTCCCCAAGAGTGCAGGCACATTGTCAGCATAAGAAGCCATAAATTTGGCAACAGAGAAATACTCAGAGCAATATTGATCAACTTCACCATCTGCACCCCCGATAATGGTCATCAGATGTAGGGCATGTATGCATGGCTTCCCACGGATCTGCCATTGCCTACAAGTACATTATCTAGTACTTAGGTTCACAGGATACCTCCATACCCTATTTTTAGTGTCAGTATAGGTAACCTCTCCCTCATATGTACCAGATCGAATACATTTCATCTTCAGTCCTCTTGCCTTCAAGTGCAATGCCTTAATCAGTGATGGGAGCATTTGACGACCAACATATTGTGTTTCTGCAATTCTTTTGCGAAGAGCCATCTTTATCATGATCATCTGCCGCATCTTGTCAAATGCTTGCCACAACAAGAGCCCTTTCACAGACTTGAACTTTGAATTGAAGCATTCTGCAAGGTTACTGGTCACATAATCTACTTTGCAGATTTCATTGAAGTTGCTTCTTGACCACACCTTGCCATGATGTGCATCCATGTACTCCTTCACAAGAGGATTTTGAGCATACAACACTCTCAAATGGTGTTCATGCTTCCTTTTGCTGCATGTGTATGATGCTGGCCATAAGTTCTCATCATAAACTTTTTTGAACTTCTTTTTGAAATTATGCGCTAGGTGTCGCATACATTCCCTATGCTCCACTCCACGGAATACAATTTCTACTGCACTCTCTAAACCCTTGCAAGCATCTGTGTGTATAGCTAAACCTAGGGGTGTGCCTATAATGTTCCGCAATTGCTGCAGAAACCAAACCCAACTTTCCTCAGACTCTGCCTCCACCACACCAAATGCAACTGGGAATAGCCAGTTGTGTCCATCAACTGCAGAAGCTGCTACTAGCTGTCCTCTCCATCTTCCAATCAAATGTGTAGCATCTACAGCCAAATAGGGCCTGCAACCATCTAGAAACCCCTGCCAGCAAGCTTTGAAACAAACAAAAGCCCTTCTGAAGCACTCCTTCTCAAATGACTTTCCTTTTATTTTGAATGGAACTGTATGCTTGTCAATCTCTACAACACTCCCTGGACTTGCCATCTCCACTTCAGCTTTGAAAGTGTAAAGCAGTTGAAAACTGTCATTCCATTGACCATTAATTCTGTCAAGAGCCTTTTCCCTAGCATTGAAAATTCTCATGTAAGGAATTTCTATCTTGTACTTCTCAAAAAGCTTCCCATGGAGTGCTGTTGGACCAAGTCCAGGTTCTTCTCTCAGCCAATCCAATATAGCATCTGCCACCCACCTAGTTTTTGCTAGCTTGGTTTTGGCCTCCCCCTCCCCCTCCAGGTGGACAGGTGTGCTCGTGTGGGTTTTTCTTTATCTGAAACAAAATAAAAGGGTAAAAAACAGTTAAGAAACCTTACTCAATGATCTGAAACTAAATTACTAACTAAACTTGGATTACCTTAATATATTTGCTCTTTCTCATACGAGATGCATGCAACTTCCACCTACACCAAGGATATGGACAAAAAACTGTAAACCTTGCTGGCTCACTCCTTCTAATCTTATAGGTGTTTTCAGATATAATGCACCATGTTGTCACTGCATTCCGACAGTCCACCATTGATTGGAAAATGGTACCTACACTAAGCTCAGGTCTTTCCCTGTTCCACTCAATTGTTGGCATGTCATCACCATCGTGTTCATCCTCGATTAAGCTATCCATGTTCTCCACCTTCTCTTCATCGTCAGTGTCATCAAACCTAGCTTGGCTGATGGGCTCCTCCATATATTCATCATCCACTGCTTGCTGAATAGCTACATCGACCAGTTCAGGAAACATCATCTCGTCTTCATCATCATTTGTAGGCACTGCCTCGTCAGGTTTTGCATCTTCTTCTACACCAACTGCAGAAGGTACACGAGAAGGAGCAGCTGAATCGGAACCAGAATTGGCAGCAGGCATGTTGTGGCTCCATGAACCACTTGTTTTACTTGGTGTCGACCTACAAGGAGTGCCGGGGTGCTGGCTATTAGCACAGACAGATAATGTCTGAACTCCCTTCCCCCTCGCCCGTTCTGCGCGTGGCTGAAGCACATCGATTTGGAGTTTACCGAATCGGTAGCCAGCAATCCCAGCAAAAAGCAACGACATATGATCGTCGCAAGTTAGTGGGAGAAATCTTTGCTCTTCACTTCTAAAGTAATTCAGTTCAACAACATCGACATCACTCCAGGGATAGGTGTTTCGGAGCTCAGCTCGCAAATCTTTGAAAGATATGCTGGTTTCTACCACTTTGGGATAGAAAAATGATGAAATCAAATGTGGTTTAGTACCATGCAGCACACTAGTTTCCATTCTAATCGCCAGCCGGAAAGCCAGCGCGGGATCAATCCTATTTTGTTGAAACAAAGGCTTCAGTTAGCCGAGTAAAATCGAGCACAAATTCAAATGATTCAAGCAAACAGAAGTCAAATATGGCGAACAATACGACTTAGAACGTCAATTCGAGAGGAAACGATGCTTAACCAGGTTTAATCCATGAATTATCTGCCGCGTATTCTACCCAATCCTCTCCACGGTCGACTGCATTCCGGGCGTCCTCACTCAACATCGCTATGTAATCCCAGATGGGGAGGTGGGCTATATCTGGCGGAGACGCGGCGTCGCCAACGAACGGAATAGGGGCATAGGGTGGAGGAAACAACTGCGGTGGATGCATCACGACGCCGGCAGAGGGGTTGGGGCGACGCGGTGCGGTGCGGCCTGTCTAGATCTGTTTCAGATTCAGACAAGCTGCCCATACGTGTCTCCTTGCGGTCCCACCCATCAGCAAGCAATGGCCAGACGAAGACTCTGCCCCACTTGTCAGCAATTAATGGTCAATGGACGGTCAAGACGGCAAACGCCCGTTATGAGCATTTATGAGAGTTTCAGCTAAGGAAGAGGGGAAAAGTGACCAAAAGTTTGGAGCGTGGGGAAAAGTGAGCACAACTAAGGAACCAGGGGCACTAATTTAAATATCCCAAATTTCTATGCTTGTAGATCATGAAAATAATGTTGTGATAGTTATATTGTTTAATTCATTCATGATGCTACTGAAAATTATTATGAGAGAGGAACATGTGCTTTTACATATTGCAATAATATCAAGTTTCCTCTCTATGTGTTGAAATTTTTGAAGTTGCACTTGTTCTGCCTTCCTATGCAAGTTGATTCTTGTTCCCATAAGTTGTTTGCTCACAAACTATGCATAGGAAGTGGGTTAGGTTTAAATGTGCTAGCCATATGTTTCATGATGCTCCCGTTATGTTTCAATTCTTATCTTTTATGTGAGCATCATTGTCATCATCATGCCTAGCTAGAAAGGCATTAAAGAAAAGCGCTTGTTGGGAGACAACCCAACATTTATACCTACTGTTTTTGTGTGTTCACATGATTATGCTACTATAGTAATCATGTTTTATAGCTTTTGTTTCAATAAAGTGCCAAGACCTTTAGGATAGCTTACGGTGATAGTTGTGTTGATCCAGCTGAAAATCAGAAACTTTTGCACCCAGTAAATTAGTTTTGATAATTCACAGAAACGTACTTTTTGATCTGATCCTTTTCTCCTTGGTTTGGTACACAAATTCCTCAGGTTTTCCTAATTTGGTAGAATTTTTGGAGTTACAGAAGTATTCGAGAGTTACAGATTACTACAGACTGTTCTGTTTTTGACAGATTCTGTTTTCTATGTGTTGTTTGCTTATTTTGATGAATCTATGAGTAGTATCGAAGGGTAGAACCATAGAGAAGTTGGAATACAGTAGATATTACACCAATATGAATATAGAATTAGTTCACAACATTACCAAAAGTGGTGATTTATTTTCTTAGACTAACGGAGCTCATGAGATTTTCCGTTGAGTTTTGTGTTGTGAAGTTTTCAAGTTTTGGGTAAAGATTCGATGGACTATGGAATAAGGAGTGGCAAGATCCTAAGATTGAGGATGCCGAAGGCAACCCAACATAATATTCAAGGACAACCAAGAGCCTAAGCTTGGGGATGCCCCGGAAGGCATCCCCTCTTTCGTCTTAGCTCATCGGTAACTTTACTTGGAGCTACATTTTTATTCACCACATGATATGTGTTTTGCTTGGAGCATCATTTTCTTTTGTTAGTATTTGCTTGCTGTTATTTAGAATAATGTTTTGCATCTAAATATTCAATAAAAATGTCAAGGATAGCCTTTACCATGCTTATTTTGCAAGTATACATGTTGCTGTTTCAAAACGGAAAGTTTACCACTGTTGGAAAAATTCCCTAGAAAAGTCAGAAAATGATATAATGTTGAAACTTTTTGCATATTGAGCTCTGATAAATCTTCTACAGTGTGGTCGACTTTCATAATTTTAGGAGTTAGGGAAGTATGATGAATCTTGCATTCTTTACAGACTGTACTGTTTTGGCAAATTGCTGTTATGTTTGCATTGTTTGCATATGTTTGCTTGTTTAATGATTCTATTTGAGGATAGGAGTATTAAATATGCAGAGACAATTAGTATGCAATGTTGATAATAATTTTTGTGATTTGTTACAATAGAAAATGATAAGGTTTTTGCATTGGTTCATACTAACCTATCTCACGAGTTCTTGTTGAGTTTGGTGTGGATGAAGCTTTCGAGATTTAGGAAACCGAGATATAAAAGGAATTAAGGAGACACAAAGGCTCAAGATTGGGGATGCCCAAGGCACCCCAAGAAAATATTTCAAGAAGTCTCAAGCATCCAAGCTTGGGGATGTGAAAGTGCAACTAATCCCTGGGTGGTTTTGGTAATTAATAACAACATATATATCATTGAACTAATTATTTCTTGAGAATATTTCAGAAAGTTCAGTGATATGGGTATGGCAATGACTGATGATGTGGACCCCTCAAAATGCTAAGGAAAGCATTGGCAAAAGCTCAAGACTCTATTTTTGGTTTAGTGATCCAAGATCACATTGAGTCCATAGGAAAGCCAATACTATTAAAAGGGGATGAGGTTATGATGATGATCTGGTTGCTCAAAGTGCTTAGTGATTTATCTCTCAAACTATCAGCAATCTTTCATTCCAACATATGCTCATAAGTAATCTCGGTCCCACCGATTCCATAAACTCACCACACCGAGATGCACCACCTCAGCCATATAGCCAAACCCTAGTAATTTCGGATTTTCCGATTCCAAACTCGGTCTTACGAAATTGGTGTTGCTAACCTTCAGAACCTTCAGACTCAAATCGGTGTCACCGAGATGAGAAAGTCGGTCCCACCGAGAATGGCAAACCCTAGACTTTGGAAGAATCGGACTAACCGAGATTGTATTTTCGGTCCCACCGAAAATCCCAACGCTCACAAGATTTGAACTTTCGGTCTCACCGAGTTGTCAACTTCGGTCCGACCGAGATTGGTCAAATGTGTGTAATGGTTGGATTTTGTGTGGAGGCTATAAATACCCTCCACCTCCTCTTCATTCGTTGAGAGAGCCATCGAAAGAACTACCACTCCTACCTTACATTTCGAGAAGAAAACTACCTACCCTTGTGTTGAGATCAAGTTGCTCCACTCCCACCATATGAAACTTGATTTCTAGCCTTCCCAAGTTGCTTTCCACTCAATCCCTTCTTCCACCACAGCCAAATCAGTGAGGAGAGTTGAGTGTTGGGGAGATTATCATTTGAAGCACAAGAGCAAGGAGTTCATCATCACCAACACCATCTATTACCTTTTGGAGGGTGGTGCCTCCTAGATTGGTTAGGTGTCACTTGGGAGCCTCCGTCAAGATGTGGAGTTGAACCAAGAAGTTTGTAAGGGCAAGGAGATCGCCTACTTCGTGAAGATCTACCCCAAGTAAGGCTAGTCCTCCGTGGACGTAGGCCATGATGGCATAGACAAGGTTGCTTCTTCGTGGACCCTTCGTGGGTGGAGCCCTCCGTGGACTCTCGTAGCCGTTACCCTCCGTGGGTTGAAGTCTCCATCAATGTGGATTGACGATAGCACCACCTATCGGAACCACGAGAAAAATCTCCGTGTCTCCAAATTGCGTTTGCTCTTCTCCACCTCTATTTACTACATGTGCAATTTACTTTCCGCTGCCACTACTCTAGAATTGCATGTGTAGGGTGATACTTGACTTGGTCATCATTGTGAACTTGCTAAAAACTTGCCCTAATCAAAAGGCTAAACTTTTAAGTTGTCAAGTAGTCTAATCACCCCCCCTCTAGACATACTTCCGATCCTACAAGTGGTATCGAGCTTTGGTCTCCATTGGATTGGTTTCCATTGCATTGACTCCATAAGCTTGGTTTCACAACCTAGGAGAGTATGGCGTCTAGTGAGGGTAATTTCCGAGAGGTCCTTACTTTGATGGTTCAAATTTTGCTAGTTGGAAGCACAAAATGAAAATGCATATTCTTGGACATAACCCGCCGATGGGGCATTATTTGTGTTGGCTTGCAAGGTGAGTTCTTCGAGGAAGGAAAAGTTCCGGATCGCGAAGCTACTGCGGATGAGTTGCGGATGTTCTGAACAATGCTCAAGCTTGTGACATTCTCTTCAATGCTTTGTGTCCCGAGGAGTTCAACAAGATCAGCCGCCTTGAGAATGCAAAAGAGATTTGGGATACTTTGGTCGAAATGCACGAAGGTACCGAGTCCGTGAAGGAATCCAAGCTAGATGTTCTTCAAGGTCAACTTGACAAGTTCAAGATGAAGGAAGGTGAAGGGGTCGCTGAAATGTACTCTAGGCTTGCTCTCATCACCAATGAGATGGCAGGCTTAGGAAGCGAAGAAATGACCGACCGATTCATCATCAAGAAGATTCTCAGAGCTTTGGATGGAAAGTATGACACCGTGTGCACTTTGATCCAAATGATGCCAAACTACAAGGATCTCAAGCCTACCGAAGTCATTGGAAGGATTGTTGCTCATGAGATGACACTTAAAGATAAGGAAGAGCTTCACAACAAGTCAAGTGGTGCTTACAAAGCTGCAGTTGAAGCTCCCACAACCTCAAGTGACAAGCTAGTTTCCAATGAAGAGATAAGCCTAATGGTGAAGAACTTCAACAAATTCTACAAGAATAGAAGCAAGGAAAGAAGTTCAAAGTCTAGATCATATGATGAAAAGAGATCTTCTAGTCGTGATCGAAACTGCTACAATTGTGGAAGACCCGGACACTACTCAAATGAGTGTTCGACTCCCCACAAGAGAAGAGAAGAATCTCCAAGAAGAAGAAGCTCAAGAGAAGAGTCGCCTCGGAAAGAGAGAAGGAGTAGAGATGATCGTTATGAGCGAAGATCCTCTCGGAGAAGCAAGGATTAGGAAAGGAAAGACAAGTCATCAAGGAGCTACACAAGAAGAAAACATCAAGCTCATGTTGGTGAATGGGTTTCGGCCCGACTCGACAATCACTCGAAAGAAGCTATCACTCCAACTCCAAATACTGATCAGATGAAGGTGTTGCGGTCTTGCTCTCGTATCCTCCAACTTCAACTCCTATGACATATTTGATTCACCAAATGAGGGAATTGGAAGATGCTTCATGGCAAAAGGCCCCAAGGTATCACACCCTGAATTCATTGACTTTGATAGTGATGAAGATGACTTGCTTGGTGAAGATGAGCTTTTACATGATAAATCTAGTGAGCCTAGTAATGATGAACATGCTAGTAGTCTTTATAGTCGAGAAGAGTCGAATGACAATGCTATGAAGGAGATTGAGCGTCTAACTAAAGAACTAAACACTCTTAAGTTAGCTCATGAAACAACTCAAGAAGATCATAGAGAGCTCCTAAGATCTCATGAGAAGCTACGCTTCGAGAAGCTCAATCTAGAGCAAGAACATGAGTTTCTAAAAGCTATCAATGACGATCTTCGAAAGAAAAGTTCTTCATATCTTGCCAAACGACTTCTCTTGTCTAATTTCTTGCCACCTATTAAAACTAAGCATGACAAGCATAAGAAAAATTCTTCATCTAGAAGCAACATAATTGGTTCTAGTAGTTCTCTTGATTCCACTAACAATGTTTCAAGCCAAGTTTCACTTGAGCAAGAAAATAGTCTATTGAAAGGGATTATAGAGAAAGGTGTCTACAAGAGCCTTGCCGGAAGCAAGAACTTTGAGGAAATTGTTCGCAAACAAGGAAGACACCGGAAGAATCAAGGAATTGGTTTTGAGCGAAGGTTCAACGCCGAGGGTGTTGAATGGGAAGAAGGTCAATATCCCACTCCAAAGTTTGTTTCTCAAAAGGAGAAGTATGATCCTACTTCTTCCAATGTGGAACAAGCTCAAGATGACCTTCCACCACAAGACCACAAGCTAAAAGGCAAGGACAAGCTTCAAGAAGAGATTGATGCATTCATTGAAGCACCCAAGGCCATGGTCAAGTGGGTTCCCAAGGCAACTTCAAGTTCTACTTGACAAGCTCAACTACTACCCCAAGGATTCCCATCAAGATGATGTGGATCCCAAGAAGAAGAACTAGAGAGTTCTTGAGGGTGACTCGCCAATATACTTCACTCACATTCATTTTGGCAAGAACTTGTGCAATCAACTTCCACATCTTGCACTAGTTCATGGAGTCACAAACCCTCATGTTGGTAAGTCAAGGGACAAGGTAATCATTGCTTTCATGGATATCATCTATTGTGTACTTCAATCTATGTCCATGGATATCCTTGTTTGTTCCTTGTGGGACTAACCCATGTAGGTATTGAAAGTGCCCGAATCCAAAGGATTGCTCCCAACTCTTGATGATCTTCATCAACATTGAGCATCCACATCTTCAACATCTACATGAAGTCTTCAACGACAACCCAAGGTTAGTTTGACCCTTTAAAAGGGGTTCTCACATCAAGGGGGAGCTTTGCTCTAAAGAAATGAGCTAAAGCATCTTCAAATGATGTGAACACATTAATGCTTTATGTAAAAGTGGTAACCCCACTTGTGCTTAAACGATGAGTATGACCTATGATCAAATGTTCTCATTTGACTCCTAAGTCAATATACTCATATATAGATGACCTAGTCATCGCCAAATTGTGTGCTAGCAGCTAGTGTTTTGTTTGTGCATGTTTGACACATATTTCATTTGCTATCTTATTGTGTGAGCATGTTGGATGCATGATTTTATCCATTCAAGGACATCCATTTGTTGCTTTGGTCTTTTGGATTTTTCTTTTTGACCAAATGGATGGACAAGAATGCCTAAGTTCCTCCCTAGCTATCTATGCTTTCTTGTCTCAAACTCTATTCATGCTTATATCACAAACTTTGAACAAGACTTTTTTGGACAGACCGAGTGAGGAGCACTCGAGCCACCGATCCGTCAAAAGCTTAAATTCCAAAACCTTCTAAGTATTTTCGGTCAAACCAATATACTCAAATCGGACAGATCAAATCACTTGGATTGATCTAGGTTTTCACCTCGGTGAAACCGAGTTGTAAATTTCGGCGTGATCAAGTGAGTAATCGCACGCAGTTAACCATCTCGGTCCCACCGAGTTTTCCAACTCGGTCCCACCGACAGCCGAAGGGTATATATACCCGAGGGCAGCGCGCGTTGATTATTCCTTCAAAACGCCTCGCCCCCAAACCCTTCGCTGCCGTCGCCGTGGTCTACGGATCGTCTCCGCCGTCGCCTGTGCGCCCTCGCCACGGGTCTCCATCGCCGTCAACGGTCAATCTCATCGCGCCGTTGCCGCCGTAGTGAAACTCCACCAAGTTGGGTGAGTTTCATCCCTCTCGTGCTTCAACCTCTGATTCAATGCACGATAGGTTTTGCCTAGCTTCTTGCCATGTTTGAAATCTTCCTATCCAGCAGATTAGATCTTAGAACAAAATTCGAGTGAAAATTTTAGGGTTAGGTTTCCGCCGAACACATCTCGGTGTGACCGATTCTACGTTCTCGGACTGACCGATTTGGCCTCTGGCCATTGCACTGCACTTTTCGGTCCAACCGAGTTGTGCAAATCGGTAAGACCGAAACGAGGATTTAGTGAAACCCTAGTGCTCTCGGCTAGACCGAAACCCATTTCGGTTCACCCGAAAGTGGTGTGAACGGTTAGGATTAGACACTTCGGATTCACCGAATTTTAGACTCGGTCAGACCGAAATGCATTCTGTGAAAACCTAAAACTGAAGTTTGAACTCATTTTTTTGCAAAATCCTCTGCAGTTTGTGATAACTCTTCTATTCTGCCTATACCTACTCTATTCACAGGTTGTCAGTCATGTCTGATGCAAGTGACAGCCAGAACAGGTCTGAATCACCAGTTGAGATTCCAGAGGCAGTCACAAGTCCTGAAGCAAGCAGCTTTTCAGATGATGGAGAGAGGAGCACCCCAAGTGGATTGCCTCCTGCTGCCACGGGGCAGGAAGAAGAGGAATTCGATGAGGAAGACTCGACTTTGTTGTCGATGAGGAGATTACTTCCAAGCCTAAGAGGAAAGTGGTTGCCAAAGGCTATCAAGGGCAACAAACAAAGAAAGGCACCAGCAAAGAGAAGATATCCACAGTTGCAAAGAAGCTGAGCATGGAAGAAGAAACCTCCAGCAAGATAAAGAAAACTTCCAAGAGGAAGAGGCTAGTTCATGATGAAGCTGATGATGATTCTGATGAGGAAGCACCCCAGCCTCCTCAGAAGCAAAAGTTGATGGGAGATGCCATCAGGGCAGGAGCACCCACTAAATCTAAGCCATCAGCTCCAGCAAAGGCAGCCCAAGCCAAACCTGCTGCCAAGCCAAAGAAAACAGTGAGAAACATTCCTGCTTCAGAGAAGAAGAAGGACAATGTGCCACCTGCTGAATCTGATGAAGAGGCACATGTTTTGTCAAGCTTAGACGAAACGCCAATCAATAATGATGCTCATCCTCGAGCGAAAATATGAAGGAAAGGAAGGACAAAGGTCTCGGGCTATGGAGGCAAGTTGATCCATATGCCACCAGAGAAGGACAGCTGTTGACTCAAGGTTCCACACCGAGAGCAACAAGATTTCTATGAGGCAGTGCTTATGGATAAGAAGCCAATTGTTGCCGACACAGACACGTTGACTGGGATTACATCGACAGTAAAGAGCACAGAGACTACTTCCCACATGTGCATGAGAGCTTCACTGCATGTGGAGTTGCAGAGTTCGTTGGTCAGAAGCTGACTGCTTGGAATGATGAAATGATCATGCAGTTCTATGCCACCGCACACTTCTATCCAGATGGCAGAATTGTATGGATGACTGAAGGCCAGAGATTCTCCTCAACAGTTGAAGAGTGGGCAGCACTTCTGAACGCTCCAGCATCAAGGGATGATGATGTAGATGTTTATGGAATTCCCAAGAAGAATCACGAGTCTATGAAGAACATGTACAATGAGGTACCAGCCAAGGATGTTGAGATATGGAAGCTTGGATCAGTTTATCATCTTCAGGCAGGTCTCCCAACCACTAACACCATTCTGAGGCATACTTTGATGCCCAAGTCAGGAGACCACCGCATGATAAGAGGCTATTCTATCAACATGCTGCACATTCTAGATCAGAAGGCACCTTTTAAGGTGATGGACCTGATAGTTGAGACTATCAAGAGGACAGCAGCAGACCAGAAGAGGTCATGTGGGTTTGCCCCGCACATTCAGATGCTCATCAATGCCAAGTTTGGCACGGGCACCTACTTGTTGGATAGACCCCACTTGCCACTGCAGCCTGAACATGAAGACAATGAAGTTGTGATGACTGAGGATGACCCCACATCTGTTGAAGGACAAGCTAAGTCTGAAGCTGCCAAACAAGCTAAAGCTGAGAAGGAAGCAGCAGCAAAGCCCAAGAGCGTTGGAGAACAACTTGAAGCCACTCAGAGGATTGAACTACGCCGCCAGCATAGTGCAATCTCGGGAGAGTCTTGAGAGGATAGTTGAAGACAAGTTCCATGCTCTCGATGTCAAGTCGATCAAGTGCAGTCACCGCCAACAAGCTTGAGGCGACATTGAGGAAGCGAAGAGGGAGAAGGCAGAGCTCATGAAGGAGATGGAAGATGATCTAGTCCAGATGACTATGAGCAGCCTGCTCCAAAGGCCCACAAAGCCCAGATCACCTGCTATTCCAAAGGATGACCCTGTGGCTACTACATCAAGCACCTCCTACAGCTCCATCGGCCTCTGCCCAGCTCCAGTGTCCACTCCTCCGGCTCCACAGACTTCAGCAGAAGCTTTTGCAGATGCAGCTATCTCCACTCCATCGATGCGCACAGAGCCGCCAAAGCAGAGTCCCTAGTGACGATTAGCTCTATACCTTCGAACTTTTGGTAACTTGTTGCCAAAGGGGAGAAATTGTATAGATCATAGGACTTCGAGAGAGAGAGTGCTCGTTTTGCTCTTTCGCTTTGCGGTTTTCCTTGAGATACTTTTGAGTTCTTCGAGACATTTCGTGTGTTTGATACTACGCTTGTTTCTATCTTGATGAGTGCTTGATCATACTATGCTTAATGTGTGCTTGATGCTTATCATATGATATTCATGTTTTGTATGATCATTTACTCATGTCTTGGTGATTGGGTGCATGCTATTCATTCTTATCATTTTGTGCGCTCCACCAAGATGTATGTGACATGGAAGAGTGACCCATGATCCTAATCGATTGTGCATTTGCATTCAAACGCAAATCTTAAATAATGCACAAATTTAGGGGGAGCTCTTGCTTATCACATACTTCTCAAAGCGATTTATGTTATTCATTGATTATATCATTTGTCGAAGCTTTGATCTATATGTTGTCATCAATTACCAAAAAGGGGGAGATTGAAAGTGCAACTAATCCCCGGGTGGTTTTGGTAATTAATAACAACATATATATCATTGAACTAATTATTTCTTGAGAATATTTCAGAAAGTTCAGTGATATGGGTATGGCAATGACTCATGATGTGGACCCCTCAAAATGCTAAGGAAAGCATTGGCAAAAGCTCAAGACTCTATTTTTGGTTTAGTGATCCAAGATCACATTGAGTCCATAGGAAAGCCAATTCTATTAAAAGGGGATGAGGTTATGATGATGATCTGGTTGCTCAAAGTGCTTAGTGATTTATCTCTCAAACTATCAGCAATCTTTCATTCCAACATATGCTCATAAGTAATCTCGGTCCCACCGATTCCATAAACTCAGCCACACCGAGATGAACCACCTCAGCCATATAGCCAAACCCTAGTAATTTCGGACTTTCCGATTCCAAACTCGGTCTTACCGAAATTGGTGTTGCCAACCTTCTGTAACCTTCTGTACTCAAATCGGTGTCACCGAGATGAGAAAGTCGGTCCCACCGAGAATGGCAAACCCTAGACTTTGGAAGAATCGGACTAACCGAGATTGTATTTTCGGTCCCACCGAAAATCCCAACGTTCACAAGATTTGAACTTTCGGTCTCACCGAGTTGTCAACTTCGGTCTGACCGAGATTGGTCAAATGTGTGTAACGGTTGGATTTTGTGTGGAGGCTATAAATACCCCTCCACCTCCTCTTCATTCGTTGAGAGAGCCATCAGAAAGAACTACCACTCCTACCTTACATTTCTGAGAAGAAAACTACCTACCCTTGTGTTGAGATCAAGTTGCTCCACTCCCACCATATGAAACTTGATTTCTAGCCTTCCCAAGTTGCTTTCCACTCAATCCCTTCTTCCACCACAGCCAAATCAGTGAGGAGAGTTGAGTGTTGGGGAGATTATCATTTGAAGCACAAGAGCAAGGAGTTCATCATCACCAACACCATCTATTACCTTTTGGAGGGTGGTGCCTCCTAGATTGGTTAGGTGTCGCTTGGGAGCCTCCGTCAAGATGTGGAGTTGAACCAAGAAGTTTGTAAGGGCAAGGAGATCGCCTACTGTGAAGATCTACCCCGAGTAAGGCTAGTTGTCGGGCGGGCGGTCGTGGTCCGCCTGGCCATGAAAGCACCTATGGGGCCAGGGCCCTTCGTCTCTGTCTTGTACGAGGGCGGAGGGAGCACCGAGAGCAGATCGAGGCGAGCACGCTGGCGATCTTTTACCCAGCTTCGGCCGCGATGGACGCAGAAACCCTCTGCTGCTTTGTGTTGTATTGGGCTCTGGAGCTTGAAGAGCTACAAGAGCAGCTACACCGAGCGTGGGAGTTGCAAGGATTGAACCCCTCCACGCTGTGCATGGGCCTCCTTTATAGTGCAAGGGTCACCGACAGTGTCAACGAGGGAGAGGGGTAAAAGTGTAAAAGAGGTGGTAGTTGGAGCAGTGCAAGGGAACGGTGGAGCTACGATTGCTTGAACAAGTGGTTTCTACCTACTTTGTGATGGGGGACAAAGGCATTTAATGCCCGTCGCCGTCGACCCCAAAAGCTCCCGCCCTTGCGTCTCCGTTTGCCACGGCGATGGATCCACCACCGTGGAGTGCCACCGCACCCCAGTTGCAAGAGCCACCGCCACGCGCCCCTCGAAAGGCCCTGTATGCACGCTGCAGCGGCGATGAGCTGGAGTGCGGGCGCACAGTTCAGCTCTCCCGACAAGTACCTTGCCGGGGTCTTGATCTTGCTGGGCCCGGGAGCTTGTCGGGCTCTATAACTTGCCGCTCCCCGGGCCCTTGCCGGGACGCGTATAGCGCCAAGGCGTGTCTTCTATGATGTAGTCTTCTAGTCTTCCCGGCGAGCTCCTCTCGCCAGGGCCTTGCGTGAGTGATGTAATCTTGAGCCTGGAACGGCCTTCCCGGCAAGCTCCTCTTGCCGGGGTCTCGATCTTCTGTCTTGTATACTTTGTTCTTGAATGGCTTGATATGGAGCAAGAATGGCCTCCGGCAAGCACATGGAAAACCCTGCCGCGGGGGGAGCTGCGACTGCCCGTGCACAAGTTGGGGTACTGAGGTACCCCTACCTTAGTACACCGACAGGAGCCCCCGGGCCTGGGCCATACACGGTGCCGAGCGCTGTTGGGCCAGGCCCAAGACAGTGCACGGGCACACGAGCCCATGGCGCGTCGAATCCACTTCTGCATTTGCCGCCTCCCCCCGTAACGGCACGCGTCGATTGCGGCGTCGTGGGAGACGTGGGCGGCGCATGCAGTCTTTAAGGCATCCACCCCGTGATCGTGGTGCAGAGCGAGGTCGCTTCACCCGTCGCTGCGGCTCCGCTTTTTCGCCATGCGGCCCTCATGCACGGGGGTCGTGGGCGGCGAAGGTGGGAGACCGAGCCGTCACGGGCGGAGAAGGCGAGTCGGCCCCGCTCCTCTGGCCTCCTCGCTTCCCAATTGGCCGAGCGGGGCGGTTGAACCCCCACCTCGCCCCTTTAAAAGGGGCGGAAGGGGAGCACAATGGCCACACTCATCCTCTTCTCCCTTCGTCTTCATCTCCTGTTCTTCTTTCCGCCATGGAAGGAGGAAATCCCGGTTCTTCGACGGTGGCAGCGAGGGTCGCCTCCAGGCAGCGCACCTCTCCCTATCCCGCTCCCGTGGCATTGGAGCCGGCCACCAGGGGAAGAGGGAGAGGGCGTGGCCGCGGACGAGGCCGAGGACGTGGTCGAGGCGGCCGGGGGAGAGGCGGTCGTGGCGATGCGCCTCCCCCGTCTCCCCCGACGTCTCCTATCCACGAGGCGGTCCACACTGGAGATGATCCCTGGGAGTTCTTCATCAAGCTTCGCCGAGCGCCTCGTCGCCGCCTCCGGCTGCCGGCCCCGTTCGCGAGTGCGATGGAACCAGATCCGCCCGAGGTGATGGAGTTGCGCATGAGGGGCTGTGGGATCAGCGGCACTCGGGTGAGTGTCGTGTCCCCAGCCCCCGGCGTGATGTTCTTCGACCGAGGGTGGAAGACGTTCGCCCGGATCCACAGCTTGACGGCGGGGTTTACCCTCCATTTCAAGTTAATGGAGGGCGACCTTCTCGCCGTCAAGGTCTTCGGGGACTACGGGACCCGGGTGCGATGCTGTGTGGACAGCTCCTCGGATAGCGAAGGTCCCTCCTCGAGCGAGAGTGACGAGGAGGGGAGCGACAGCGACGACGAGGGGGATGGCGGGCCCGACTAGGCGTCGGACACCGCTGCCTCAAGGCCACCGGCGACCCGTAATCCGGTCGCCGCCCTGAACTCCCCGGGCCGTCTCCTTGGGCGGCTGGCGAGAGAGGCAGCAGAAGAGGAAGAGGGGAGTGGCGGTAAGGCCGTCACATGCCGAGTACGAGGGCGAGGAGCCCTTGACAGCAGATCTTGACGCCCCACCACCCGTCTTCAAGCTCGCCTCCGACGCCTGCCTCCGCCAAGCTCTGGCCGGCCCCGGAAGTTCTCTTGGTGTCTTCGGCGCCGTAGCTCTCCGGGATGCGTTCCCCATGCCCGCCACCTGCGCAGCTCCCGAGGGCACGCCACCCGCAGCGCAGAAGGCGCCACCGCCACGCTCTCCTAGGCGCCCCTTTTGCCCTTCCCCGACAAGCTTCTCTTGCCGGGGCCTCCTTCCCCGGCAAGCCTCTCTTGCCGGGGGCTCCTTGACCTGCCTCCTGAACAGGGAAACAGGAGAAGGATTACGGGCATTTTATCTTTCAATTTGTAAGCCCTCGGGCCTTAGCTGCATTTAAAACTTGTAATCCTCTCTATCATGTTTTTCATCCTCTATGGACTTGTATTAAGCTAAGATGCTTTTAATGAAAAGAGGGGAAAGCTTGCCGGACTGAGTCTTTTACTTGACTACGTGCCTTGTATGTTACTACCCTACGCTCCCGGGGAGCTTGCCGGTGCGAACACGCTTGCTGAGTGCGGAACATCAGCAGCCCGCTGGCTGGTGTTGCTTCCGGCAAGCAACCTTGCCGCGGCCAGTTGCAGCGCGCTTGTGTTTGTTGAGCGTGCTCGAAACGAAACAAGGGCGCGAAGCTTGTCGCAACTCACTTTTAACTCGTTGAGCGTGCTCGTAAACAAACCAAGGGCGCAACTGGGCCACGACTTGGCTCCTCCTGCGCACGGGTTTTACAAGACACGCTCGTTCAAAGACGCAGCCCCGTTTTCCCCGGTCCATAAGAGGATGCATGACGAGGGATGAAAAACTTATCTGATATCGCAGCCCCCAGCAACTCTGGCTTGCCGGAGACGAATTTTGGCACTCGCAGCCCCCAGCGACGCTGGCCTGCCGAAGACGAATCTTGGCGCTCGCAGCCCCCAGTGATGCTAGTTTGCCGGGAAGGAATCTTGGCACTTGCAGCTCCCAGCGATGCTGGCTTGCCGGAGACGAATCTTGGTGCTCGCAGCCCCCAGTGATGCTAGTTTCGCCAAAATCCAAGTGCTGGTGTGCTCTTTCGGTTTCTCCTTGTTGCTGTAATTTCAGCCATGAAAACAGCTGAGATAGATCTGTAACAGCTTCATCATCTATATGTATATATATATAAATCTTGACTTTGCAATACGATGCCGTGCCTTGCTCTTCGTATGTTTGCACTCTACGTTCTTGGGGAGCCTGCCGGTCGCGAACACGCTTGCTAAGTGCGGAACATCAGCAGCCCGCTGGCTGGTGTTGCTTCCGGCAAGCAACCTCGCCGGGCCAGCTGCAGCGCGCTTGTGTTTGCCGAGCGGACTCGGAAACAAGGCAAGGGCGCAGCTGGACCACGACTTGGCTCCTCTCGCGCACAAGTCTCTCATACGAAGGACATCTCACGGCAGGGCTTGCCACGTTACACCCTCTACTTTACACCCTTTGTGCGCTTTTACCCTACGCTTCTAGGGAACTTGCCGGTGCTTAACACACTTGCTGAGTGCGGAACATCAGCAGCCCGCTGGCTGGTGTTGCTTCCGGCAAGTAACCTTGCCGCGTCTAGTCGCGACGCACTTAACTTGCTGAGCAGACTCGAAACGAAACAAGGGCACGAAGCTGGTCGCGGCTCACTTTTAACTCGTTGAGTGTGCTCGAAGCAAGATAAGGGTGCGGCTATCCACGGGCAGGCTCCTCCGCGCACAGGTTTTGCGTACAAAGGACGAACGCACGAGGGATATAACATAAAAAAGCATGGAACTAAGGAGTGTTTCTGCACAAAAGCTCGAACAACTTAGCTTTTCTGTTTCTTGTTTCCTCGCGCTTGCCGGTGGAGCTCGATGGCGCGTCCTCGACGGCAGCGCAGCACTCCGGGGGGACGCGCTTGTCGGAGTGGGCACCAGAGCTATTCTTGTCGGGCTTGGCCCGGGGCTCGATGGCGCGTCCTCGACGGCAGTGCAGCGTTCCGGGGAGGTGCGTTTGCCGAAACGAGCACCAGAGCTGCCCTCGCCGGGCTTAGAGCGCTCCGAGGAGCGGCGCTTGTCGGAGTGTGCACCAGAGCCGTCCTTGCCGGACTTGGAGCTCGATGGCGCGTCCTCGACGACAGCGTAGCGCTCCAGGGATATGCGCTTGCCGGAGTGGAGGGGAGCGGGAGCGAGTGGTGCGAGGAACAGGATATGCTCGGACTCCTAATAGCGATAGGAGGAGCAGGGTTCTGCCTCGGCACTTTCGCTTTGCTCATACGTGGACAGCGGTCCGGAGCATCCCGCGAGCCTCCGGTATGTTCTTGTCCCAGCATGCGGGTACCACCTCCCGTGGTACGGTGCTGCTGGGCTGTCGTGCGCTGAGATGGACGTGGATCCACGGAGACCGAGGCGCGGTCATCCGTCCTGTCCCTGGATCTGGTGGCGCCGGGAGCGCCCTCGCCGGTGTCCACCCTTCCGCTGGCGTCTCCTCCGCCCACCGTTGGCTCCGATGGCGGCGGTTGAGACGCAG
The DNA here is from genome assembly GCA_021437245.1 of Aegilops speltoides. Classification (NCBI taxonomy): domain Eukaryota; kingdom Viridiplantae; phylum Streptophyta; class Magnoliopsida; order Poales; family Poaceae; genus Aegilops; species Aegilops speltoides. Next base: position 463,390,946 of record CM038147.1, on the reverse strand, counting down.
ACGGGTCTGCAACCCTCGAGGCCCTCGTCTTCGGGGCCATGACGTAGTTGTCGATGAAGTTGCTGATGAAGTCGGAGAGGTTGATGAAGAACGCGCCCGCGCGAACGCCGGATCAGGTCCGCACAACCTCGACGTGCCCCCTACCTGGCGCGCCAAAGATGTCGGGGCGGGGCGGTCGTGTCCGCCCGCCGCGAGCACCTATGGGGCCGGGGCCCCTTCGTCTGTGCGGTACGAGGGCGGAGGGAGCACAGAGAGCAGATCGAGGCGAGCACGCGGGCGATCTTTTTACCCAGCTTCGGGCCGCGATGGACGCGTAAAACCCTAATGCTGCTTTGTGTTGTATTGGGCTCGGGAGCTTGAAGAGCTACAGTAGCAGCTACACCGAGCGTGGGAGTTGCAAAGGATTCGAACCCCCTCCACGTTGTGCATGGGCCTCCTTTTATAGTGCAAGGGGTCACCGACAGGTGTCAACGTAGGAGAGAGGGGTAAAAGTGTAAAAGAGGTGGTAGTTGGAACAGTGCGGGAACAGTGGAGCTACAGTGCTTGAACAGTGGTTTCTACCTACTTTGACAGTGGGGGACAAAGGCATTTAATGCCCGTCGCCGTCGACCCCAAAAGCTCCCGCCCTTGCGTCTCCGTTTGCCACGGCGATGGATCCACCACCGTGGAGTGCCACCGCACCCCCCAGGCTGCGCAGCCACCCACCACGCGTCCCTGGAAAGGCCCCAGGGCGACGCGTGGGCAGATGAGCTGGAGTGCGGGCGCACAGTTCAGCTCTCCCGGCAAGTACCTTGCCGGGGTCTTGATCTTGCCGGGCCCGGGAGCTTGTCGGGCTCTATAACTTGCCGCTCCCCGGGCCCTTGCCGGGACGCGTATAGCGCCAAGGCGTGTCTTCTATGATGTAGTCTTCTAGTCTTCCCGGCGAGCTCCTCTCGCCAGGGCCTTGCGTGAGTGATGTAATCTTGAGCCTGGAACGGCCTTCCCGGCAAGCTCCTCTTGCCGGGGTCTCGATCTTCTGTCTTGTATACTTTGTTCTTGAATGGCTTGATATGGAGCAAGAATGGCCTCCGGCAAGCACATGGAAAACCCTGCCGCGGGGGGAGCTGCGACTGCCCGTGCACAAGTTGGGGTACTGAGGTACCCCTACCTTAGTACACCGACACTAGTCCTCCGTGGACGTAGGCCATGATGGCATAGACAAGGTTGCTTCTTCGTGGACCCTTCGTGGGTGGAGCCCTCCGTGGACTCTCGCAGCCGTTACCCTCCGTGGGTTGAAGTCTCCATCAACGTGGATTGACGATAGCACCACCTATCGGAACCACGAGAAAAATCTCCGTGTCTCCAAATTGCGTTTGCTCTTCTCCACCTCTATTTACTACATGTGCAATTTACTTTCCGCTGCCACTACTCTAGAATTGCATGTGTAGGGTGATACTTGACTTGGTCATCATTGTGAACTTGCTAAAAACTTGCCCTAATCAAAAGGCTAAACTTTTAAGTTGTCAAGTAGTCTAATCACCCCCCCTCTAGACATACTTCCGATCCTACAGGATGCCCCAGTAGGCATCCCACCTTTCTTCTTCAACAATTATCGGTTATTATCGGTTGAACCTAAGTTTTTGTTTCTTCACATGATGTGTGCTATCCTTGAAATATCTTTTTGTTTTGTTTTGCTTGATATTTGAATAAAATACCATCTGAAATTCTTAAATGCTAGAGAGTCTTCACATAGTTGCACAATTATTTGACTACTCATTGATCTTCACTTATATCTTTTGGAGTAGTTTGTCATTTGCTCTAGTGCTTCACTTATATCCTTTTAGAGCACGGTGGTGGTTTTATTTTGAAGAAATTAATGAACTCTCTTGCTTCACTTATATTATTTTGAGAGTCTTTTAGAACAACATGATAATTTGCTTTGGTTATGAATTTAGTCCTAATATGATGGGCATCCAAGAGGGATATAATAAAAACTTTCATAGAAAGTGCATTGAATACTATGAGAAGTTTGATTCTTTATGATTGTTTTGACATATGAAGATGGTGATATTAGAGTCATGCTAGTAGAGTAGTTGTGAATTTGAGAGATACTTGTGTTAAAGTTTGTGATTCCCGTAGCATGCACGTATGGTGAACCGTTATGTGATGAAGTTGGAGCATGATTTATTTATAGATTATCTTCCTTATGTGTGTAGGTTGGGATCGCGCGATGGTTAACTCCTACAAACCCTTCCTGTCGGTGTCAAAACCGGCAGATCTCGGGTAGGGGGTCCCGAACTGTGCGTCTAGGCGGATGGTAACAGGAGACAAGGGACACGATGTTTTTACCCAGGTTCGGGCCCTCTCGATGGAGGTAAAACCCTACTCCTGCTTGATTGATATTGATGATATGGGTAGTACAAGAGTGGATCTACCACGAGATCAAGGAGGCTAAACCCTAGAAGCTAGCCTATGGTATGATTGTTGTTCGTCCTATGGACTAAAACCCTCCGGTTTATGTAGACACCGAAGAGGGATAGGGTTACACAGAGTCGGTTACAATGGTAGGAGATCTACATATCCGTATTGCCAAGCTTGCCTTCCATGCCAAGGAAAAGTCCCATACGGACACGGGACGAAGTCTTCAATCTTGAATCTTCATAGTCTTGGAGTCCGCCAATGATGATAGTTCGCTATCCGGACACCCCTAGTCCAGACTCCTCAAGAGCCCTGAACCAGGCTTCAATGACGATTTAGTCCGCACGCATATTGTCTTCGGCATTGCAAGGCGTGTTCCTCCTCTGAATAATTCATAGAAGATTGCGAACACCAGGATAGTGTCCGGCTCTACAAAATAAATTCCACATTCCACCGTAGAGAGAATAATATTTACACAAGTTCACTCTGCTGACGTATTTTGTGGCGTGACGTCACACCACAACCAAGCTTTTACTCGAATCGTTTTTATTATACCACCTCAGCGCGTTTAGCGAAGCAGTTTCCTTGGCACGTCTTGTCGAAGCAGAGATCATGTTCCCCTTATTCCGGGATTCCCATCAATACGGACGTGGGTAACCCAACCGCGCCATTGATTGCGGCGCTTGGTAGATAAGCAAGCTTTACCAGGCCGGTGGGGACGCATAGTTTCGTCCGCCCATATATAACGGGATAAGGATCCCCCTTTTTACCTACGCCTTCTTCCTCCTTTACTTATCCATCTCCGCGCACTCGAGCTCCAGCGCCCAAGTCCGCACATCTCACCTCAACCTTCTCCAACAATGTCCGGAGCGGGAGGCAAGTGGATGGCCTCCTCCGTCACGGAGGGGCACATCAAGAAGCTGTAGTGCCGGATATTTGTCCAGGGATATCGTGCACCGGCTCCCCGACGAGGGGCAGCTCATCCCCACCCCCGGGCCCCATGAGAGGGCGGTATTCCTTCCCCATTTCCTCCGCAGACTGGGCTTCCCACTCCACCCCTTTGTCCGGAGCTCATGTTCTACTATGGCCTGGATTTCCATGATCTGGCCCCGAATTTCATCCTCAACATCTCAGCGTTTATCGTCGTGTGCGAGGCCTTCCTCTGCATCCAGCCCCACTTCGGCTTGTGGCTCAAGACCTTCAATGTCAAGCCGAAGGTTGTGAAGGGCAGCCAAGCGGAGTGCGGAGGCGCCATGGTGAGCAAGATGCCCAATGTCACTTGGCTCGATGGCGCCTTCGTGGAAACCATCAAAGGGTGGCAATCGGGGTGGTTCTACATCACTGAGCCGCGTGACCCTGAATGGGCGGCGGTCCCCGAATTCAGATCTAGCATCCCCATGCGGCTCACTTCCTGGAAGGAGAAGGGCCTGCTGTGGGGTAGTTCGGAAGAGCTGTCCGGACTCCAGTCCTTTCTCCAAACCCTGGTGAACAAGAAGCTCAAGCTTGTCAACGTGATCCAGGTCATGCTCGTCCACCGGATTCTCCCCTGCCAATAGCGGGACTTCAATTTGTGGGAGTTTGATCCGACGCAGCACCGGACCTTGAGCGGGCTCTTCGACACTACGTACGAAGATGCCTGGAAGGTGCTGTTCAAGGGCGCCGAAGCTCCCGCATCCGCTACCGAAGATCGCGGATTCAGCTCGCAGCGTCCGACTGGCAAGGTAAGCCATGTTATCCTTTATGGGACACTTGCTTTTCATAGTTTGACTTTATGCGGGATCTAAACTCCCAATACCTTTAACAGGCCTGGCAAGAGACGTCCGGACAAGTTAACTGTCCGGCTCCCCTTCCAGAAGACCCAGCGGATGCCCGTCTGACAGGGCTACTGGTCCTGGCACCTTACGTAGTGCCGGAGAAGAAGGCCAAGAAGAAGGCCACGGCAACCCGAAGGAGTTCCCGACGTCAGGTGGTATCGGATTCATCGTCCGATGACTCCAAGGCAGACTCCTCCCACGAGGACGAGGAGGAGAAGAAAGAGGCCTCTTCCCCAGCGGGGGGAGAGAGGAAGAGGAAGGCCTCCCCAATGAGGGAGGCCGAAGGGTCCAAGAAGGGAAGGACCCTTCCCCCGGACTGTTCCGCCAATGTCGGCGACGGCGACGAGGAGTGGCCCTCAAGGGCCAAGCCCCTGGCGAGATCATAAGTATCCGGACTCCTGAATAACTTCATAATTTTTCTTTTTGCCACATTGAAAGGACATGCGGTGCCCCCATGTGTGGTTTTGGTAATTGATGACATTCTGTATGGACTAATGGTTGCATCGAGTTATATTTGAAGGATTTTTCCATATGCATTTCTTGAAGTCCATGTGTTGGTTTCAAGGAGTTTATGGGTTGACCAAGGTGCTATTAAGGAATTATCCAAAGATTGGTCATGTGAGTGTTGAGCTTATTGCAAGCATGTCTTGAAGAAGAAGATTGTGTGATCATTCATATTTACCTTCAAGACATCATCCAAATGAAGAGAGTTGGAAAGATTCAAGGTTGATCAAGACTAAGTCAAGAGTGAATCAAGTTGATCAACTCACAAACCATAGAAAATGTACCGAGTGGGACCAAGTGTTCCCATGGTATGGTAAGCATTGTCCATTACGCTTTGTGTACTAACCCATGGTCTACGTGAGAGTTCTTTGTGGGGTTAGGTATGTTTCCATGGTCTTGCGTCAAGAGGAAGATCCCATACAACCCATGGAGGATGACATCAAGTGGTGATCGTCATCAAGTTTGCAGTGTGCAAGTTCAAGTGGAGCAACACAAAGAATGGCTCACCCATAATGGAGTATGGGGGAGCAATCAAGTTTGAATCTTTTCATCCATTGTGGTGTCAATGGACTTGTGAAGATGTGCCGAAGAGTCGCTCACCCATAGTGGACTATGGGGGAGCAATCATCTAGTCTTCATCGAGCCAACGCAATCAAGAAAGGTGGTCCAACTTGAGGGAGTCAAGATCGTCATCATCTAGCTCAAGTGGACCATGTGCAAGGCAAAGGTTCGGCCTTGATAGGTTTTCTATTTTACCGGTCTCATGGTGGTAGTTGGGAGACCGGGTTATAGGATCGATAGCCGTACTATCAAGGGGGGCTCTCAAGTGAGTAGCTTGATCGTATAGCTCGTTGAGAGCTCAAACCATTGCATACTTGCATCATGTTTCTTGGTTCTTGTTTGGATCTCTTTGTGAGTCTTATACCTTATGGTCATCTTGATGACAAGCTTGAGTTCATCAAAAACGGAGTTTGCATGCGTCTTCTATGATGTTTTTGGTGTTGGAGGTTTTACCGGTCTTCTCCGAGGAAGGGTTCTCACAATTTTCTTTTGGGCCTTTTCTCATTTGCTTATTATTGGTATTTCTATCAAGATTGTGTTAGCCCTTGTCGTTAGCTTTCCAACAAACTTGGTTTCGTTGAATTCGGAGTCCGTTTGCAAAAGTTGTGGCTGTTTTGGTAAAGGCTGCAGCGGTCTACCGCGACTAGAGTGGATGTAATTTTTTACTACCGCTCTAGAGCGGTACTACCGCGGCTCCTGAGTGGTAGTACCGCCCCGAACCAAAAACTCGTGTTTTCTCTCTCGATTGGGCTGTTTTGAGCGTGCTAAGCGGTAGTACCGCTCCTCCAAGCGGAAGTACCGCTTGTGCACGACCTGAGCACATAACGGTTGGATTCGGGAGGTCCTATAAAAGGGGGTCTTCTTCCCCATTGAACCTTATCCTTTTGGAGCTCGTGTTCTTCCCCCATTGTTGACCTTCTTCGAGCTTGCTAACTCTCAATCCCTCCATGGATTCTTGCTAGTTTTTGAGGGAAAAGAGAGAGGAGATCTAGATCCACATTTCCACCAATCACTTTCTCCTCTATGTGAGGGGAACCCCTAGGATCTTTATCTTGGAGTTCTTGGTGTTCTCCTTCTTGTTCTTCCTCTCATTTTCCTCCCTAGCATTAGTTGCTTCGGTGGGATTTGAGAGAGAAGGACTTGGGCACTCCGTATGCCCTTGCCATTGCATTTGGTGCATCGGTTTGAGTTCTCCACGGTGATACGTGGAAGTGAAGTTTGAGAAGCCTATTACTCTTGGGTGCTTGGTGCCCTTGAGCTTGTTCCTCTTGGGTGCTTGGGCGCCCTAGACGGTTTGTGGTGTTCGAGCTCAATCATTGTGGTGTAAAGCTCCGGCAAGCGTCGGGTCTCCAATTAGGTTGTGGAGATCGCCTGAGCATCTTGACGGTTCAGTGACCGCCCCAAGGGTTGCCAAAGTATCTGGGTTCGGTGACCGCCCCAAGGGTTGCCATTTGTGCGGGTTCGGTGATCGCCTCAAGGGTCCCTTAGTGGAATCACGGCATCTTGCATTGTGCGAGGGCGTGAGGAGATTACGGTGGCCCTAGTGGCTTCTTGGGGAGCATTGTGCCTCCACACCGCTCCAAACGGAGATTAGCATCCGCAAGGGTATGAACTTCGGGATATATCGTCGTCTCCGCGTGCCCCGGTTATCACTTACCCGAGCCCTTTACTTATGCACTTTACTTTGTGATAGCCATATTGTTCTTTGTCATATATCTTGCTATCACATAGTTGCTTATCTTGCTTAGCTTAAGTTGTTGGTGCACATAGGTGAGCCTAGTTGTTTTAGGTTTTGTGCTTGACAAATTAACCGTTAGGTTTATTCTGCATTTGTTCAAGCCTAAACCGTAATTATTTTAAAGCGCCTATTCACCCCCCCTCTAGGCAACATCCTCGATCTTTCAATTGGTATCAGAGCCTCGTCTCTCTTTGTTGGGCTTAACAGCCTAGAGAGTAAAGATGTCGACTAGAGGATTAGGATTCTCTGACACTCTAGGTTTCGATGGCACAAATTTTGATGTTTGGGTAATTCGCATGCTTAATCTCTTTAGGGTCATGGACCCAAATTTAGAGCGAATTGTAGATATGGGTTTTTCTCCTCCAAAGGATCCCCAAAGATTATCTTTAGAGGATGAGAAAAACTCTTATCTCAATGCTCAAGCTTCTAATGTGCTTTTCGATGCTTTGAGCAATGTAGTTATATTTCAACTCATGCCGTTCCGGGATGCTCATGAGTTGTGGACAAACCTTCAAGATAAATATGTCGTGTCCAAGTTTTGTAAGGATGATTGTTCTACCCCCACCTCCGGCCGTGTTGTGTTCTCAACTTCTTCTACTTCACCTACATGTGGTTCGCCACAAGGTAATGACATGGTGAGTAGTGGTGTTCATTGCAATGATGATAGTGTGCTTATTGTTGATAATCCTTCATCACTTTCTTATTGCAATGCTTCATCTTTGGACTTTAACACTTCTAGCACTCCAAATGTTTCACATGCTTGTGTTGATAGTCCTTGCATATCATGTAGAAATTGCTTGACTAAATCTCATGATGATATGCTTGCTATGTCTTGTTGCCATGATAAAAATGCATCTATTTCCTCGAATTGTTGTGCTAACAATGTAGAGGAAAGCCAATACTCCATGGAACAAGATGTGGTGTTTTATGGTGCTTCAAGGGATCCTACATCATCATCTATTGCATTTTGCCTTATGGCCAAGGCCTCAAAGGTATCTCCCAATTTGAATCCCAATATATCTTATGATGATATTGATAATGGCAAGAATGATGATGATGTTGATTATGATGAAGAGAATGATAATGTTGCCTCCTTAAAAATTAAGGGGGAAATGGTTTTTAAAGCTCTTCATAAAAATAAAATTGCTCGTTCCAACTTCATGGAAATTATGTCCATTGCCATTGAGGGCAAGAAATATATTGAGGAGTTGGAATCTCATCTCGAGGAGCATGAGGTCACCATTGAGAAAATGGAAGCTCATGAGCGTGATTACATAAATGAGATCGCTGGAGCTATCTCAAGCTCTTGAACATGAACAAACCACCTCCGAATCTCTTGAGGAGACTTTTGCTCTAGAATTATCTAGAGTGAGGGAATCTCATGATAGAGCTCTTGAGGTGGCCAATGATTTCAAAACTAAAAATGCTAAGCTTGAAGTTTCTCATGCTAGACTCCTTGAGGATTTTGAGCACCTCGAAAATGGCTCAAGGGTCATCAAGGGTGAGCTCATCAAACTCATCGAGTCTCATGCCCAACTTGAAGCTTCTTATTTAAAAGAGCTTGCCAAGTTGTCCTCTCCTATTGTTGTAAATGATGATGCTTGTGCTACTAACTCTATTACTTGTGAAGCATCCATTCTGAAGGAGAATGTTGAGCTACAGGCTCAACTTGAGGTGCTATCTAGCAATTATGGGAAATTGGAAGAAAGTCATGAAAAGCTCTCAAGCTCTCATGATGATCTTCTAGTATCCCATAGTGTGCTAAAGATAGCTCATGAGGCCATGATTGCCAAGGTAACATCTAGTGAGCCTCATGTGGATACTAGCACTACTTCTAGTGAAAATAGTATATTGCCATGTGCTAGTCCTTGTAATTCATCTACTCACAATGTTGGTACATCTTGTGATGAATTGCTTTCCTTGCCTTGTTGCTCTAACGATGAAGCTTATACTTCCTCTAGTACTTGTGTTGAGACTAACCATGTAGAGGAAATCAAAGAGCTCAAGGGCCAAGTCACTTCTTTGAAGAAAGACTTGGAAAAGAGTCATCAAGGGAAATCCGCACTCAACAATATCTTGAGTGTGCAAAAATCCCCCAATGACAAAGGTGGACTTGGATTCAACTCCAATAAGAAGAAGAATTCCAAGATGAACAAAAAGAAGGGCCAAGAACAAGTCAAGAATTCGGCCAAGATTGTTTGCTTCAAGTGCAAAGTAGAAGGGCATCATGTCAGATCTTGCCCATTAAAGAAGAAGGCCATTAGTGTCAAGCAACAAGGGAAGAGGGCACAAGTTCAATCTCATGCTCAACCTCAAGTTGAAGAAAGGCCACTTCCCAAGAAGACTCAAGCTAATGCTTCTCTTGTGGAAAAATCAAGTGAGAAGAAAGTGAAGAGTAGACGTTGCTACTTATGTCGTGAGAAAGGTCACGTCGCTTCTTCATGCACTAGTGGTAACTTATCCAACCCAATTATTATCGATGATATCTATTCTCTTGGGAAGGATAAGGTTGGCAATGTGTTTGCCAAGTTTGTTGGTACTCAAAGTGGTGTCAAGCAAAGAACCATTTGGGTAGCCAAGCCTATTGTGACTAACCTCTTAGGACCCAACTTGGTTGGGGACCAACAAGCTCAAACTTGATCAATAGGTGTTTTTGGAGGGCATTGGAGACTTGGCTACATTATGAAGAATTAAGGGGACTTCATCATTCTTTTTGTCACAAGCCAAGTCAATTGGATTATCAAGTTTCTATCTTATATCCAATGTGCCTCCTTCATGTAACTTGTACTTAAATTGTTTACTTTGAAAGTTACTTGCCCCCTTGCATGTTTTGGTTTTGTTCCTTGCATGTGTTTGTATATGTTGCGCTTCCAACTTGCTTATGTATGTTGGTGTGCACTTCATGTACGTGTGAGTTGTGTGTTGAGCCTTTGTGCATCTTATTTGTATCTTAGTTGGCTCTTGTGAGAGATTATTGGAATATCCCATTATTGGGGAGTGATGTGCTTTGTGCACCTCACACTCCGATAAGTGTGTGTGATATTACAAGATTATCTAGTCACTATGTGGTATGTCTTCTCATGAGAAATTCAAATTCTAAATTGTCCATTAATTATCTCTTGTTGGATGCTCTTATTGCCTCTTGTTAAGTTTTCTTCATTGGTATCACATTACGGGGGAGTAATATGCTATGTATATTACTAGCCTAGAAAATGTGTACATTTGAGATATTGTCACCTAGTGTTGCTATTGTAGATTATCTTGTTCCTAGGTGGCATGTTAGCTCTACATGTTGCAATCTGCTTGTGTGTGGTGTGAAGGTGATGTTGGATATCCTTGCTATCTACCACCGGGAATTCTTTCCATCTACTTTTTGTCTTTTGACAATTGGTAGTCATTTATGTGTGGTAGAATTTATTGATCATCTTTACATTGGCTTTTGTTTTACTTGCCTTTTCTCTTGCCAAGGATTGTGTCAACTCCCGTTGTCTTCCATACCACTTGTGGATCTTGTTTATTTCTTGTTCTTGTCTAGTATTTTCTAGATATAGTGAAAGCGGTGATCCCACCTTGTGCATTTTGTATTCAAATACAAATCCTATATAATGCACAACTCGTGGGGGAGCTATTCTATTTTCTTCAGAACACTCTTCTTGTGATCCTTATCAAGTGTGTTTTGGTGGAAGGGAAGCCATTTCTTTTTGGTACTTTGTGCCATCATGAAACTTTGTTGAGGGCTTGGTTTGTTTGGAACCATCCTCTCTTTGGGAGTTTGACATCTTTAGTTTAGTGTGTATCAATGGATATCTCATTCCTTGATGTATCTTTAATGATATCTTCTAAGTGATGATTTCTCCATTTAGTATCCTTTTCACTTGCCATTTCTTTGTCTTTTGGTTTCGGGTTTTGAAAGTCTTGAGCATGCATGTTTACTTCATGTATTTCATTTGGCATGCTTTCTTTCTTTGACTCAATATATAGGGGAAACTCCACCTAGTCTCAATTTGGATGAGATGTGCATGAAATTCATTTTCATATCTATATGCACATATTTATGTGGAGTTTGTCCTATGTATTGGTGTTTCTAACTATTTGGTCCCGATGAGTTTGGGTACCGTTTAGTTTGTGTTGTTCTTCTAGGAACATTTGGAGATGCATTGGATGCTCGGCTCACTCACAAGGAAGGTGTTGTCACCATGTGCATATTGGAGTCAAGCTAGGATGATCAATGAACTACTATCTACCTTCAATTGGTATCTACTACATCCTTCCAATGATATCTCGGTAACAAGTATCTATTCATGCTTTCCTCTCTTGCATTCAACCTTGTGTAGGTTGTATCTTGGCATGACATTCATTTCATATCTTGTGATACTTGTTCCCTTTCTCAAAGCATCCCAACGATGATCTCTGTTGCTAGTTGTGATGCCCTTGATGGATGTGTGTTTGGACTTCATTTATATACAATAAGACCATATCTAGCCAAGTGCTATGCTTTCAAGAAAATATCTTATTGGTATATTTATGGCTTCCTTGTGGATATCTTGTTCCTTCATGGTGTAACTATTTCGGGTGTACATCCTTCTTTGTAGATATATATATATCATCATGATTTCATCTACATAGAACCTTATACACTTGAGAGAAATTACATCTCTAGTTGATATCCTTTCTTTCACGTCCACCTTGTCTTTCTTATGTTATTTGTTTGGTGGCTCCGTGAAAGCTTTTGCCTTGAGTGCGTGTCCTCTATCGTTGCATCTTGATGCACTCTTGTGTGGTGAAGATTATTTCCCTCATGCTTATCTTTACTAGGCTTTTGCCATCTTAATTGGCATCCCTCGTCTTGATGAGGCTTTCATCTTCTATCTTCACCACGGTTTGTCACAAGCATAAGTTCTTTATATGCTTATTAGTAAGCTTGTGAACCCATTTGCTAGTTGTGTGTGGGAATGATAGGCCTTGCACCGTGTGCCTCATTCTTTCAAGACTATGTTGATGCTTAATGCTCATCCTAATTTTAGTCCTCTCAAGTGCTTCGCCATGACTCACACACATCATTTTGGTTGAGCCTATTCTTAAGTTGCCTCTTTTACATGTTGCTCAACCATGTGCTTGTTGCAAGCGCTAGGCTTTGTTTCCTATATGCTCACTTGCACTGGATGTGAGTTTTTATTAATTTTGGGGGAGCTATGATCCTATTTTGTGCACTTTGTATGCTTCTCTAGTTACTTTAAAACACTCCTTTGCGTTTATCATAATATCTTTATTCTTGTGGCATGTAGGATCATTGGTCTAGTTGGTTCAATTGATATCCGTTGATTGCTTGCTTCAATTGGTATCTTCTGATTGCTTGTGTCTCTCTTTGTTATGTCTTTGTGTCATATTTTTTGTTGCAATCTTTGGGCCTCAATATAGTTTGTCTTCCTCCAAGTATTGGCAGTTGGATATGTGTATTGCATTCCACTCTCTTGTTGAGAAATACACAATTTATGGAGGAACACCTTTTATTTTGGCCTTCTCAGCTTTTCACCCATTTTGGCAATCGATGCCAATGGGGGAGGAGTTTAAGAGAGTTTTGTCTTCTGAGTTTTCTCCTTGCTTTGGTTTTGGTCCTCAGCATTTGCATCTCATTCTCCTGCATCATTGGTTGTTGCATTGCATTGTGATGCATAATTCCTTATATAAACTCTCTTGAAAGTGATTGTCATCAATTACCAAAATGGGGGAGATTGAAAGGACATGCGGCGCCCCCATGTGTGGTTTTGGTAATTGATGACATTCTCTATGGACTAATGGTTGCATCGAGTTATATTTGAAGGATTTTTCCATATGCATTTCTTGAAGTCCATGTGTTGGTTTCAAGGAGTTTATGTGTTGACCAAGGTGCTATTAAGGAATTATCCAAAGATTGGTCATGTGAGTGTTGAGCTTATTGCAAGCATGTCTTGAAGAAGAAGATTGTGTGATCATTCATATTTACCTTCAAGACATCATCCAAATGAAGAGAGTTGGAAAGATTCAAGGTTGATCAAGACTAAGTCAAGAGTGAATCAAGTTGATCAACTCACAAAGCATAGAAGATGTACCGAGTGGGACCAAGTGTTCCCATGGTATGGTAAGCATTGTCCATTACGCTTTGTGTACTAACCCATGGTCTACGTGAGAGTTCTTTGTGGGGTTAGGTATGTTTCCATGGTCCTGCGTCAAGAGGAAGATCCCATACAACCCATGGAGGGTGACATCAAGTGGTGATCGTCATCAAGTTTGCAGTGTGCAAGTTCAAGTGGAGCAACACAAAGAGTGGCTCACCCATAATGGAGTACGGGGAGCAATCAAGTTTGAATCTTGCCATCCATTGTGGTGTCAATGGACTTGTGAAGATGTGCCGAAGAGTCGCTCACCCATAGTGGACTATGGGGGAGCAATCATCTAGTCTTCATTGAGCGAACGCAGTCAAGAAAGGTGGTCCAACTTCAGGGAGTCAAGATCGTCATCATCTAGCTCAAGTGGACCATGTGCAAGGCAAAGGTTTTCCCTTGATAGGTTTTCTATTTTACCGGTCTCATGGTGGTAGTTGGGAGACCGGGTTATAGGATCGATAGCCGTACTATCAAGGGGGGCTCTCAAGTGAGTAGCTTGATCGTATCGTTCGTCGAGAGCTCAAACCATTGCATCCTTGCATTATGTTTCTTGGTTCTTGTTTCGTTCTCTTTGTGAGTCTTAGAGCTTATGGTCATCTTGATGACAAGCTTGAGTTCATCGAAAACGGAGTTTGCATGCGTCTTCTATGATGTTTTCGGTGTTTGAGGTTTTACCGGTCTTCTCCGAGGAAGGGTTCTCACCATTTTATTTTGGGCCTTTTCTCATTTGCTTATTATTGGTATTTCTATCAAGATTGTGTTAGCCCTTGTCGTTAGCTTTCCAACAAACTTGGTTTCGTTGAATTCGGAGTCCGTTTGCAAAAGTGGTGGCTGTTTTGGTAAAGGCTGCAGCGGTCTACCGCGACTAGAGCGGATGTAATTTTTTACTACTGCTCTAGAGCGGTACTACCGCGGCTCCTGAGTGGTAGTACCGCCCCGAACCAAAAACTCGTGTTTTCTCTCTCGATTGGGCTGTTTTGAGCGTGCTAAGCGGTAGTACCGCTCCTCCAAGCGGAAGTACCGCTTGTGCACGACCTGAGCACATAACGGTTGGATTCGGGAGGTCCTATAAAAGGGGGTCTTCTTCCCCATTGAACCTTATCCTTTTTGAGCTCGTGTTCTTCCCCCATTGTTGACCTTCTTCGAGCTTGCTAACTCTCAATCCCTCCATGGATTCTTGCTAGTTTTTGAGGGAAAAGAGAGAGGAGATCTAGATCCACATTTCCACTAATCACTTTCTCCTCTATGTGAGGGGAACCCCTTGGATCTTGATCTTGGAGTTCTTGGTGTTCTCCTTCTTGTTCCTCCTCTCATTTTCCTCCCTAGCATTAGTTGCTTCGGTGGGATTTGAGAGAGAAGGACTTGGGCACTCCGTGTGCCCTTGCCATTGCATTTAGTGCATCGGTTTGAGTTCTCCACGGTGATACGTGGAAGTGAAGTTTGAGAAGCCTATTACTCTTGGGTGCTTGGTGCCCTTAAGCTTGTTCCTCTTGGGTGCTTGGGCGCCCTAGACGGTTTGTGGTGTTCGGAGCTCAATCATTGTGGTGTAAAGCTCCGGGCAAGCGTCGGGGTCTCCAATTAGGTTGTGGAGATCGCCCCGAGCATCTTGACGGGTTCCGGTGACCGCCCCCAAGGGTTGCCAAAGTATACGGGTTCGGTGACCGCCCCCAAGGGTTGCCATTTGTACGGGTTCGGTGACCGCCCTCAAGGGTCCCTTAGTGGAATCACGGCATCTTGCATTGTGCGAGGGCGTGAGGAGATTACGGTGGCCCTAGTGGCTTCTTGGGGAGCATTGTGCCTCCACACCGCTCCAAACAGAGATTAGCATCCGCAAGGGTGTGAACTTCGGGATATATCGTCGTCTCCGCGTGCCTTGGTTATCTCTTACCCGAGCCCTTTACTTATGCACTTTACTTTGTGATAGCCATATTGTTCTTTGTCATATATGTTGCTATCACATAGTTGCTTATCTTGCTTAGCATAAGTTGTTGGTGCACATAGGTGAGCCTAGTTGTTTTAGGTTTTGTGCTTGACAAATTAACCGTTAGGTTTATTCCGCATTTGTTCAAGCCTAAACCGTAATTATTTTAAAGCGCCTATTCACCCCCCTCTAGGCAACATCCTCGATCTTTCACACATGGTGTCTTTCTAATGCCACATACAACCCTGTAGTCCGCCCAAGGACGATCTTCCCGCTTCGTCGAGCGGGTCCTTGTGTACGTCGGATGTGGATAGTACTTCACTTCCGACCACCTCCACCCCCCGTGACGCCGACGACGCTGAGGTGGGATCCCAGAGAGGGACCCACCCGGAGGAGGAGGCCCCGGAGGTGCCGCAGGGCAACCTCCCGGACTTTGTACCGGACTCCGCACCGGAACCTGCAGCGGTTCCGAAGTCTAGCGGGCGGCCCCTTCGTAAGAAGGGCAAGACTGTGACGCCAGCGGCCTCCGTCCAACCGGAGGCACCGGATAATTTGCTGGAGGCGCTCAACGGCGCTTCCATCGAAGAGGAACACCGCACTGTCATGAGTGCGGTGATTCAGAAGGTTCAGCTCGCCAAAAGCGGGCTGACCGAAGCCTGCAGCAGCCTTCTAACAGGCTTTGGGGTAAGAATTTTAATATATGTAAAATAGTACCGCATAGACAGTAGCCCCTGATGCTCAGTTCGGTGTTCGGAAAGAAAAGCCGGACTGAGGATCTAAAAAGATATACGCAGGAGTCTTAAAAATATGTCAATATGGGAATGCAGGCTGCGCTGCTGACCTCTGCCGCACTGACTGCGGAGGTCAATGCTTTGAAGCAAAGCCTCGAGCGGTCCGAGAGCGAGCTCGGCCGTGCCAAGAAGCAGCTCGAGGACAAGGAAGGTGAGTAACACCTTATTAAAGTTGTACCTTACAGAAAAGGATTTGGTTGCAAGAGGAATGACAAGGATAACGTGGGTACTCCAGGGGCTATGAACGAGGTGGCGACCCTGAAGGAGGCGTGTCCGCGTCAACGCAATGCATAATCTGAACGCTACTGGGCGAGAGAAGCAGGAGGCGCGGGTGGCGGAGGACAACAAGAGCTCCAGGGTCTCGTAGAAAAATACGAGTGTTTGGAGCGTGACTCGAAGACTCGAGAGTCCGAGCTTGCGTCGGCTCTTGAGAGTGCCAAAGCCACTAAGGCCGATGCCCACAAGGCCCTCCAGGAAATCGAGGCATTGAAGAAGATAGCGGCGGGTAAGGCATTCTTCTTGCAAAGCAAGCAAGTAAATGTGAATTACCTATTACTTACCCGAATTCGGAGCTCTCCAGGAGCGTTCACAGATCTGCCCCATAGCGTGTCCGATGCTGCCGCTTTCTACAGAGCCGAGGAGGGGAGCTCGACGAAGAAGGTGTTCTGGTCTCAGTATGCTCAGGCCGGACATCCGGTGCCCCTTAGCGACCAGCTGAAGCAGCTGGTCGAGCTCCACAAGGTGGCCGAACAGGCCATGAAGGGCCTCATTGTTCGACTGTGGCCCAAAGAGGCCATGCCTGGGAGCTACTTCGGCCTGGTGCGGCGGCTAGTGGACGCTTGTCCATGGGTTGAGGTCATCAAGCACTCCACCATCATTGAAGGTGCCCGTCAGGCCCTTGCCCGTGCTAAGGTGCACTGGGGCAAGATGGACGCTGAGAAGCTTGTGACGGACGCGCCACTGTCGGGCAAGGAGTATCGCACGCCCGAGATGTATTATAAGGGTGTCCTGAAGGGTGCCCACATTATTGCGGGTGAGTGCTCCAAAGATGTAATATTTGAGTAGACTCGCATTTTGTTATCCTGTGCGCTGAAAACTTTCTTCATATGCACTAAGCAACGCTTGTTAATTTAAAATATTACCTTCTGTGCGGCCGTTTATCAAATCTGAGAGATGGCAAGTCGTTGGCTTCAGCCCCCATGCCACGAAAGTGCTGGGGTGTTCGGGATAAACTTGGGCTCTTGTTCCCATTTTGGGTCCATCTAGGAGGCGCCAACACAACGAACGAGGCAACCGGACTTATAATGCTTGAACACTCTCACTTAGCCATAGAATTCTATAATTTTAAATTTCGGCGAAGCCCCTAGTGTTCGGAAGGCCGAATTTGGGGCGCTATCCACGCCTGGGCCGGACAAAGCCGGTTCCTCGCTCTAAGCGGCATAAGTCTTTAGGGACTCGAAAAAACCTCTCGAACAGCGACCGGCTCTCGCGTCATCATGACGGTCAGTTTTAGCTTTCTCCACTGAGGTGCTCGCCCAGCTCAACTGGGGCACAATCGCAGTGGTTCTCCCTGCGCTACCTTAGCCGATATAACGGAACGTAAGGTACCAAAACATGGGAGCCGGGCAAACCCAACTATTGACCCAAGACATGATTCGGAGCCGAGGCATATAATGCTATAAGTTCGGGGTGCCGCACTTGTGAAAGTGTTCGGACTTATCACACTATAATGTGGGGAACTTAAGCCCCTGGTGTATTTAGCCATACCAAAGTGTACGGATGCAACATGTCATAAATGAACATATGTATAAGAAAGGAATGCAATTATAGGCAAAAAGCGATGCATTGTTTATTCAAGAAATACTGCCATGAATGCAGAACGATACAAATAGTGCGATAAGCAAGGGGTGGGACTATTAAACATGTCCCCCTCCAGGGGTAGGCTGCGGAATGGTGTATAAAACAGATTTAATGCTCGTAATGGAGACCACCTGGATACTCGTCGTAGCCTTTCTCCTTCCCTTACTGTTGCATTGTGAGTTTGGCAGGTCTACTGCCGGACAGGGCCTCTGGTAAATGGAGTCCTGTGGATAAGATAAAAAAAGGAAAGAAAAAGTATGACACACTTGGGAGCCCCTGGTGTGGTTGAGCCGCACTCTGGGCCTGTCGTGGTCGTGTCCCTCCCCCTATGCCCATGGTATCTCCAGAGCGTAATGATGTACGGGAAGTACCGGTCTTGCAATTTTGCAAGGGCTGGGGTTGGGGCCGCATTGCTATGCATGCTCGGAACATGCCAGGTGGTCTTGTTGTAAGTTACTCCAGGCGCGTTTAGCAGTGTCTGGTCGCTTAACGGCCGGACTCGAGAATTGCCTTAAGAGGCTGCTCTGTACTTCTGCCGCGAGAGCCGCTGTATGCTCCTCCGTTCGGAGAGAGCGTTCAGTGTTTCCGTTGACCGTGATGACTCCTCGAGGGCCTGGCATCTTGAGCTTGAGGTATGCATAGTGCGGCACCGCGTTGAACTTTGCAAAGGCGGTCCGTCCGTGCAGAGCATGATAGCTGCTGTGGAACGGAACTATGTCGAAGATTAACTCCTCGCTTCGGATGTTATCCGGGGATCCGAAGACCACTTCCAGTGTAACTGAGCCTGTACAATTGGCCTCTACACCTGGTATGACACCTTTGAAGGTCGTCTTTGTGGGTTTAATCCTTGAGGGGTCTGTGCCCATCTTGCGCACTGTATCCTGATAAAGCAGGTTTAGGCTGCTGCCGCCGTCCATCAGGACTCTAGTGAGGTGAAATCCATCGACGATTGGGTCTAGAACCAATACGGCGAATCCGCTGTGGTGGATGCTGGTGGGGTTGTCCCTTCGATCAAAAGTGATCAGGCAGGAGGACCATGGTTTGAACTTTGGGGCGACTGGCTCCATCGCGTATACGTCCCTGAGTGCACGCTTCCGCTCCCTTTTGGGTATGTGGGTTGCGTATATCATGTTCACCGTCCGCACTTGTGGGGGGAAACCCTTCTGTCCTCTATTGTTCGGCGTCGGGTCTCTTCCTCGTTATCACTATGCAGCCCCTTGTCATTGTTTTCGGCAATTAACTTGCCTGCCTGCTTGAATACCCAACAGTCCCTGTTGGTGTGATTAGCTGGCTTTTCGGGGGTGCCGTGTATCTGGCACGAGCGGTCGAGTATTCGGTCCAAATTGGACAGACCTGGAGTAGTTCTTTTGAATGGCTTTTTCCGCTGACCGGGTTTGGAGCCTCTGAATCTAGCATTGACTGCCGTATCCTCAGTATGGTCACCGTTAATGCGGCGTTTGTGCTTGTTGTGACGTGACCTGCCGTTGCGGTCCTTGGTATCCGGACTGCCAGAATTTTTGCTGAGGTTGTTGCTGCGGGCTAGCCAGCTGTCCTCTCCCGCGCAGAAGCGGGTCATGAGTGATGTGAGGGCTGCCATGGATTTCAGCTTTTCCTGTCCTAGGTGCCAGGCAAGCCACTCGTCTCGGATGTTATGTTTGAAGGCCGCGAGGGCCTCCGCATCCGGACAGTCGACAATTTGATTTTTCTTGGTTAAGAACCGTGTCCAGAATTGTCTGGCCGATTCGTCTGGCTGCTGAATTATGTGGCTTAGGTCATCAGCGTCTGGTGGTCGCACATATGTGCCCTGGAAGTTATCAAGGAATGCGGCTTCCCGGTCCGCCCAACACCCAATTGATTCTGCTGGCAAGCTGTTAAGCCAATGCCGAGCTGGTCCTTTAAGCTTGAGTGGGAGGTATTTGATGGCGTGAAGATCATCACCACGGGCCATGTGGATATGAAGGAGATAGTCTTCGATCCAAACTCTGGGGTCTGTCGTGCCATCATAGGATTGAATATTCACGGGTTTAAACCCTTCGGGGATTTGATGATCCATTACTTCGTCTGTGAAGCATAGTGGGTGTGCGGCGCCTCTATATTGGGCTATATCACGACGTAGCTCAAACGAGCTTTGTCTACTGTGTTCGGCCCGGCCGGAGTTGTTGTATCCGGCGCGACGATTGTCGTCGCGTATCATGGGGCGCCCATGCGATCCACAGATCGATCTTGATTGTCTTGCCTTATCCTCCAATATATCTCGCAAGTCCGGCGCATTCCCCCGTGGCTTTGTACTTTTCGAGCGATGCCGGGGTACGGCTTTAGTGGAGGGCCTAGAGGCCTCTCTGTCACGGCCACGAGGTGGCCGGTCAGCCGTATTGTGCGCTGGTGATGTAGGTTTATATGCTTCCTCCTCTAATCGGGGGAGCAGCTTGCGTTTGGGGTAGCTTTTGGAGGGGCGTTCGAGTTCTTACTCTTCGGCCGCAAGGACATCAGTCCATCTGTCGGCTAGCAAATATTGGTCAGCTCTAAGCTGTTGCTGCTTTTTCTTGAGGCTGCTTGCCGTGGCCATAAGCCTGCGTCTGAAACGCTCTTGTTCGACGGGATCCTCAGGCACGACGAATTCGTCATCGTCGAGGCTTGCCTCGTCTCCGGAGGGAGGCATGTAATTATCATACTCTACCTCTTCGTCTGCCGCTCTCTCATGAGGGCTGGCTCCTCCATCCTCCTGTGCTGAATCTTGCTAGAGGGGGTTGTCTTCGGCACTGTCTGGGTGTTATTATCTTCGGTGCCGGAATCTCCATTCTTGCTGTGGCGGGATTTAGAGCGGTGCCGCTGACATCGGTGCTTAGGCTGTTTCTTGGAGGGGTCTTCCTCCGCTGTTCCCTCGCCATTCCCATCCTTTGGGATATCCACCATGTATATGTCGTATGATGAGGTGGCTTTCCAGTGCCCGGTAGGCGCTGGTTCTTGGTCGTCTCCGGCATCATCGTCCATACCGTCGATGTCTTCGTAGTCGAAGTCTAGCATGTCGGTTAGGTCGTCGACAATGGCTACAAAGTTGGTGGTGGGTGGGCTTTGAATTTCTTCGTCGTCCGCATCCCAACCGTCCTGACCGTGATCCGGCCAGGCCTCTCCTGATAACGGGAGATACTTTAGCAAATTCAGGATGTCGCCAAAAGGCAAGTGTTAAAAGACGTCCGCAGCGGTGAACTCCATGATCGGCGCCCAATCGGATTCGATTGGTAGGGGCGCGGGAGGCTCAGAGTCCGGCGAGCAGTCCGGTACCTCCGAGTCACGAGCTTCACAAGGGACAGGGTCAGTATTCGGCTCCATCGCCGTAGAGGTAGCAGCCCCTGAGGCGGTGTCTAGCCACCCATCCTCGATCGACGCAGTCTGCTCCGAATTAAGGGTCAGAGCGGACTCGTGTGCGGCCTCCAGGGCACTGTCCGGCAGCAGAGCTAGATCATGCCCATCGTGACAGTGCGGCACGCTCGGCTGCGGCTCGAATCCGTCGAGGATCAAGTCTTCGTGGATGTCAGCCGTGAAGTTCAAACTTCCAAATCGACTGATGGCGGGCGTAGCTTTCAATCTGCTCCAGATGGCTGCTTAATTGCCCGCAGATGCAAAGCCGCCGAATCTGAAGATCTGTCCGGGAGAAAAGTCTCACCTGGACCGCGTTGTTGTTGATGATCGAAGGAGCCATCGGGCCTATAGGTGACGACACAGAGGAACTCTCAATGAAAGCACCAATGTCGGTGTCAAAACCAGCGGATCTCGGGTAGGAGGTCCCGAACTGTGCGTCTAGGCGGATGGTAACAGGAGACAAGGGACACGATGTTTTTACCCAGGTTCGGGCCTTCTCGATGGAGGTAAAACCCTACTCCTGCTTGATTGATATTGATGATATGGGTAGTACAAGAGTGGTTCTACCACGAGATCAAGGAGGCTAAACCCTAGAAGCTAGCCTATGGTATGATTGTTGTTCGTCCTATGGACTAAAACCCTCCGGTTTATATAGACATCGAAGAGGGCTAGGGTTACACAGAGTCGGTTACAATGGTAGGAGATCTACATATCCGTATTGCCAAGTGTCGGTGTCAAAACCGGCGGATCTCGGGTAGGGGGTCCCGAACTGTGCGTCTAGGCGGATGGTAACAGGAGACGAGGGACACGATGTTTTTACCCAGGTTCGGGCCCTCTCGATGGAGGTAAAAACCTACGTCCTGCTTGATTAATATTGATGATATGGGTATTACAAAAGTGGATCTACCACGAGATCAAGGAGGCTAAACCCTACAAGCTAGCCTATGGTATAATTGTTGTAATGTATGTTATCCTACGGACTAAAGCCCTCCGGTTTATATAGACACCGGAGGAGGCTAGGGTTACACAGAGTCGGTTACAATGGTAGGAGATCTTCATATCCATATTGCCAAGCTTGCCTTCCACGCCAAGGAAAGTACCATCCGGACACGAGCCGGAGTCTTCAATCTTGTATCTTCGTAGTCTTGGAGTCCGGCGGATAATGATAGTCCGGCTGTTTGGACACCCCCTAGTCCAGGACTCCCTCAATAGCCCCTGAACCAGTCTTCAATGACAATAAGTCCGGCGCGCGTAATGTTCGGCATTGCAAGGCGGGTTCCTCCCTTGAATAATCCAGAGAAGATCATGAATACCAGAATAGTGTCCGGCTCTGCAAAAAATAATTTCCACATTCCACCGTAGAGAGAATGAAATATACACTAGCTCAATCTGCTGACGTATTATGCGGCGTGACATCACACCACCACCAAGTCCTTGTTTGAATCGTTTTTTACTATACCACCACAGCACGTTTAGCGAAGCGGTTTCCTTGGCACGTCTTGTCGTAGCAGAGATCGTGTTCCCCTTATTCCGGGATTCTCATCAATACGTGCGTGGGTAACCCAACCGTTCCCGTCGCCACACCTCCTCTATAGAAGGGGAATCCCAAACGGTCACGGAGACGGCCCTTGGTATTTCTTCCCCTTTATAAGAGGACCAAGGCCTGTCCTTGTTCTTCAATCTCACATCGAATCCCTTCTCGGCTCCCAGTTCCAACACCCAGAGCACCAGATTCGAGCGCTTCGGATCCTCAACCATGTCCGGCTCCGACCTCCAGGGCCGGTGGATGTCCTCCTCCGTCATGGAGGAGGACATATTGAAGTTGCGTGAAGCCAAGTACCTGGCTTACGAGGTTTCGCACAGGTTGCCTGCCTAAGGGCAGGCCGTGCCCGCCCCGAGCACGGTGAATACGCTGCCAGATCCCACCTCCGCCGGGTTTAGGCTTCCGACGGATCCCTTCGTGAGAGGGCTCCTGTTCTACTATGGGCTGGACTTTCATGACTTGGCTCCGGAGTCCATCCTCCACATCTCCGCATTCATTATCGTCTGCGAAGCCTTCCTCCGCGTCATTCCCCACTTCGGCCTATGGCTGAAGACACTCAAGGTGGAGCCGAAGATCATCGGGGGGCGTCAAGCGGAGTGCGGCGGGGCGGCCATAAGCAAAAAGGCCGATGCCCCATGGCCCGAGGGTTCCTTCCAAGAGGAACTCGGACTGTGGCAGCAGGAGTGGTTCTACATCACCGCTCCGAAGGCGTGACGAAGCCGCCGCCTTCATTCCGCCGGGACCTCCATGCCAGCCAATGTCGTGGGTCAACCAAGGGATCAATTGGGGGCCGTCCGAAGACGTGCCCTCACTGCAGGGCCGGATTCGAGACCTCCAAGCGAGGAGATCGACCTGATTAAAGTGATGCAGTTATGCTAATCGGGCATCTTACGCCTCGCAAACGCCGCCCTCTCCGCCTATGGGAGTTCAACACGAGGGACCTCAGATTCTCCAACACTTTATGGGTGCGACACCCGTGGAGATGTACAAGTTGTTCTTGAGACCGCAAGTGGCGGTCCGGATTCAGCCGAGGACGCAGACCTAAGCCGCGATCGCCGGATACTGTGTAAATAGCTCGGTGTCCGGACATTACATTTATATGCCTTTCTAAAGTTCGCCTCCGACCCTTTGTTCTTTACAGGAATGGGTGGCACGATCAAGGCTGATAAGATGTCCGGCCCCCCTCCCAGAGACCGCATTGGAGCCCGTGCTGGTCAGAATGTTGGAGGTTGCGCCCACAGAAGGGGGCGACGGGGAAAATAGAGGAGCTAATATTTCGCCCAAAGGGGCGACTGAAGAGGGGGGAACCAAGAATCCCTCCCTTCAGGGGGAGAAGAGGACCGCATCCGAAGATCCGGAGGCCAAAGCCCCTAAGCGTGGGAAGAGATCTTCACCGGGGGGTCCGGCGTCCGGAGAGAATCCGGGCGCGCAATCATCGCCGAAGGACCAGCCCTCCAACGAGCCGTGAGTATGAAAGAGGAAGTTAATTAGTAAGGAAATACCTTAATTTGTGCTTCTGTGGGTAACCGAAATATTTATATTGCAGTTCGGATCTGCAGCCTTCTCAGATGAGTTCATCTTCGGGGGACCTTCTTCCGGAGATGATGGAGAGCGATACGCCTCCGTCCGTAGCGCCGCCAGATGAGGCAGGCGAGCCCGAAGTGTCGTCACGGAGGGTATCCCCGAGTCCGGAGGGGCCAGAGAGTTCGGCACCCACTAGTGTCCGGCCGGGAGAACTGAAGAGGCTGCTTGAGAGGGCATCCATTTCAGAAGATCACCGTGCGTTGATGCGTATGGTGATTGGAAGGATTTCGTCCGCCGAAAGCGGATTGCGGAATGCCGCCATGAGTTTGCTGGCGGGATTTGAGGTATGCGAGAATGACACACCCCTTTGTCTTTTAACAGTTTTGCATATAACAATGCGCCCTGTATAGATAGTAGCCCCTGAGACACAGTAGGTTGTCGGAAATGACAGTGTACCGAGGATCGAAACCTAAAGTAATTAATTCCGTCATTCCTATGCAGGTCGCGGATAGTCCGGGGGCTAGCCGGACTAGTGAGTTTGCCGAATTAACTCGGCAACTTGACTTGGCAGATGAGGACATCGCACTTGTCAACAGGCGACTTGACGAGTCGCAAGGTAAAAGAGTTCTCCGCAATCGCTTTATTAAGGGGTCAAGCCCGCCTCGATAAATTATATCTGTTAAATGCAGACGGTACTGCTGCTGTGGAGAGCCTTCAGGACAAACTTGCTCTAGCTAAGGAGCAAGCCCGAAGGAGTGACGCGGCTGCCTCGAGGGCGGCCGAGGAGTTGAAAGCTGAAAAGGCTGTGCACTGCCTAAGCAGGGCGGAGGTGGCCGAATTGGCCATGAAATTAAAGGATGCTACTGACCGCAATGAGGCTCTTGAAAAGGAGCGCTTGTCGGAGCGGGACGACCTGAAGAAGGCCACCGCCGAAGCCAAGGATGCCCGCTCTGCAATGCGGGCTATGAAGGAGGAACCGCGCCAGCCGAGAGATCGTGGGTGGCAAGCCTTTTACGCTGCGTTGCGGTTTATGGATGCAAAGTATGCTCAATTTGAGCGGTGTGCAGTCCGGAGGATACGATATGGACTTAGCTGCAAGTGCGGGTGATGCCGTTAAGCACTTCCGAGCTGGGGAGGATCACGAGACGAAAGAGCTATATTGGTCTCATTTCCACATCCGGATCGCTCACTTCCGTTGACGGACCAGTTGGCGAATGGGCCGAGCTAAATAGATTGTCCGGACTTGCCATGATCGACATCGTGGCCCATGTCCGCCGAGAGAGGTCAAGGTGACGAGCTACTTGACTTCATCGCAGCAATTTCTTGGAGCGGTGCCGCATATAAAGGAGATGAGGCGGTCGGCCTGCATCGAGGGCGCGGATGGCTCTTGCCGTGTGAAGGCGCATTGTCCGGAGATGGATGCCACCGCTGTTGCCGCCCGAGGTTCGGATGAAAACCGGCTCTCGCCGAGCACTACTGGGAAGTTTATGCGTGGCGCTTGGTAATAGAGTCGCGATTTTCGAAAAATGTCACGTTCAAATGAACGCATTAGCTTGTAAATCGATGATTATGTTACAACCGCTTTTTATACTTGTGCGTCCCAAGTAGTAAAACTTCTCTGGCGGCCGTTACGTATACTTTTGTATAACTTGAAAGATGGCAGTCTCGGTTTAGCCCCCACGCACAAGGTGCGGGGTGTTCGCAAAATAGCGTTTTCACACTTAATCCGGACGTCTCGGTCTGTTTAAGGAGGTGGTAGCGAGCTAACTAGGCAATCCGGACTATAATGCTTTATCACTTTCACTTAGCCAGTGGAGCTCGAGGGTGGGGCTACGATATAGCCCCTGGTGGCACCGCACATCTCCGAATTCGGGGTGCGTAAGTGCCTGACCGGGAAACGGTCCTTCGTCAAAGCGGGGAATTCTAAACATTCCGGTAGTCGATCGAGTGGTTGACCAGTCTCTCGCTGTATCATGATGATCGGGCCGGCTTTCTCTCGAGGTGCTCGCCCAGCCGAACTGGGGCACAATCGCAGTAGTTCTCCTGGTGCCGCGTTAGCCGATGATACGGAACGTAAGGCAGCAAAACACAGGAGCCGGGCAAACCCAACATTTGACCAAAGACATGATTCGGAGCTGATGCATATAATGCCTAACTCGAGACGCCGAACACTCCCTAAGGTGTTCGGTCTTTATAATAATGGGCAGAACAATGCCCTGAGCCCCTAGTGTCCAGGTACGGGCATGGTCTTCTGACGCGGGTGATGCCAAAGCATCAGGCTCCGCTTTGGCTATAGGAAGAAACCAAGGGAGAATAACAACAAGAGACAGTAAAAAAGGTTTACGCAGGGTCTTAATCTGAAAAGAATCCTCACAACGGGTCCCTACTGCACGTCTGCGCCTGTGTCTCTGTTGCGCCGTTTATCCTGGATGGGTGTGCACTTTGTTCATCTGTACAAAGAGCGGAACGTTTAGTTCGAAAACAAATCGTGCGAAAAATATGTGTAAAACAAGAAATATAAATAATTAAAGCGGGGTGTGTATGAACCCGCGGTTGTTTTGTGCGCGCAGCCCTCTGTGATGGGGTATGCAGCTAGGGAGCCCCTAACTCTTTGAGGTCAGATTCGTTCTATCTGAGTCCGGGTCTTTAAGTGACCCTCGCACTGAAATGATGCCACGCGGACCAGGCATCTTGAGTGTAAGAGACGTGTAATGTCGTATAGCGTTGAAGCGGACAAAAGCCTTTCGTCCCAAGAGTGCTTGGTATTCACTTTCAAATGGGACGATGTGAAAAATTAATTTTTCTCGTCGAAAATTGTTCGGTGATCCGAACACGACTTCTAGTAATATGGAGCCTGTGCACTTGGCGTAAGGGCCGGGCGTCACTCCTTTGAAGGAAGTGCGGCTGTGTTGGATTTTAGCAGGGTTTACCCCCATCCTACGGATTGTTTTTGAATACAGCAAGTTTAAGTCGCTGCCTCCGTCCATTAGGACACGAGTAAATTGTAATCCGTCTATTATGGGATTCAATATCAGGGGAGTCCGTCCCGCATTTCGAACGCTTCTGGAGTAGTCCAGGTGGTCGAAAGTGATTGGTTTTGATATCCAATCTCTACGGTCTGCTGGGTTGGACCGCGCGAAGCTCTTTTTAGAAAGTGTCGCACTATTTTTCCGTATTATCACAAAGTGAGTTTACTGCTTTGACCCCTTGTGGGAAAGTTTTTTGTTTTCCGGTGCTCTGCTGGTGGGGTTTATCTTCTTCGCTGACGCGTCGAGCCTTTTGTGTTCGCATTTAGTCGGCGAACTGTTTAAAACCCAACAATCCTGTGGGTGTGATTTGCGAGGCCTTCCGGGTCTTGTGGATTTGACATATCCGACCCAAAATCTTGTTTAAGTTGGACAATTACGTCCGTCATCCTTTAGAGGCTGTGTTTTATTATTGGGCCGCGAGCTTTTGAATCCGGCGTTGGTATCGTGCTCTTTGGGCTTTTCTCTTTATTCCGTATTTGCTCTTTTTCTGCGCCGTGGTTTTCCGTTCCATCTCTTATCTCGGATGTACTTGGGTCGCTGGTGCTGCATCTTGCTAACCAGCTATCCTCTCCCGCACAGAAGCGGGTCATGAGGCTTGTTAGTGCGGACATTGTCCTCGGTTTCTCTTGACCAAGGTGCCTGGCGAGCCATTCGTCTCGGACATTGTGCTTGAAAGCTGCTAAGGCTTCGGCGTCCGGACAGTCGACTATCTGGTTCTTTTTGATAAGGAACCTGTTCGAGAATTTCCGCGCTGACTCTCCGGGCTGTTGAGTTATGTGACTTAGATCATCTGCATCCGGAGGACGGACACAAGTCCCTTGAAAATTTGCTCTAAACGCGTCCTCGAGCTCTTCCCAACTTCCAACAGTGTTTTCTGGGAGGCTTTTCAGCTAATGACGGGCTGGCCCTTTGAGCTTGAGGGGTATTTATTTTATGGCGTGGAGATCGTCTCCTCTGGCCATGTGTATATGTAGTATATAATCTTCTATCCAGACTCCAGGGTCTGTTGTTCCATCGTAGGCCTCTATGTTTATGGGCTTAAATCCCGTTGGGAATTCATGGTCCAGCACCTCATCGGTGAAACATAGTGGGTGTCTGGCGCCCAGATTTGTGTGTGCCGCTATCATCGGACACTTGACGTGTTGCCTTGCTTCTTGGGGACTTCTCCTTTGGCCCGTAGATGGACTGGCTGGGCCATCTATCCTTCCGAGTTCGTTGGTGGATTTATGTGTGGCGCCGCCTTCATAATTTGGCTTTGTCATCCGCCGTCTATCCAACCAGCAGCCCCTTTATTTTTGGAAGGTGGAGGCTCTATGGCCTCTTCGTCAATTCGGTAGCAGCTTGCCGGGTAGCTCTTTGATTGGTGGCCATTGCCGTACTTATCTGCGGTTTTGAGCACTTTGCTCCATCTCATTCTGAGTGTGTCTTCCGCTGTTTTGAGCCTCCGTTTTTCCTTCTTCAGGCTTCTTGCAGTACTGGCGAGTCTTTTCTGGAGGTTCTTACTCTCCGGCGACGTGTCCGCATCTGATCGTCGGACTGTTGTTCTCGCCGGGCTTGGATTGATTATCTGACTCGTCATGTTCGGACGGTTGCTTATTTGCATGTTCGTCGTCCGATTGTGAGCCCTGCCCTATCGCGGGCTCCTTGGGAGTGTTGTTGAGGCGGGACTTAGGGCGGCGTCTACGCCGTCGTTTTGGTTGTTTATCGGCGGGGTCATCTTCTGCCGCGGCCCGTTGGTCCTCGTTATCGCTCCCCTTTGGGGTGTCCACCATATATATGTCATGCGACGAGGTGGTCCTGTCGTGCTGTATAAGCTCTGTTTTTTCTTCGTCTCCGGCATCGTCGTCCATAGCATCGATGTCTTCGGAGTCGGAGTCTAGCATGCCGGTTAGATCGTCGACAGTGGCTACAAATTTGGTGGTGGGTGGGATCTGAATTTCTTCGTCGTCCGAACCCCAACCATCCTGGCCATAGTTCGCCAGGACTCTCCTGATAACGAGAGATGCTTTAGTGAATTCAAGATATCGCCAAAAGGCGAGTACTGGAAGATGTCCGGGGCGGTGAATTCCATAACCGGCGCCCAACCCAGATCGACTGGTAGGGGCGCGGGAGGTTTGGAGTCCGGCGCCTCGGAATCACGAGTTTCGCAGGGGACAAGATCAGTGTTCGGCTCCATCGCCGTGGGTGTTGGAGCCCCCAGGGCGGTGTCTATCCACCGGCCCTCGATATGGGCGATCAGCTCCGGGCTAATGGCTGAAGCGGATACGGGTGCGACCACCAAGGCACTGTTCGGCGGCAGAGCTAGATCGTGCCCATCGTCAGAGTGCGGCGCGCTTGGCTGTGGCTCGAGTCCGTCGAAGATCAAGTCTCCGCGGTCGTGAAGTTTAAGCTTCCGAATCTGACCTGACGGCCAGGGGCGTAGCTTTCGATCTGCTCCAGACGGCCAAGTGAATTGGCTCGCAGTGTGAAGCCGCCGAATACGAAGATCTGTCCGGGGAGAAAAGTCTCACCCTGGACAGCGTTGTTGATTGAAGATGCCATCGAACCTATCGGTGACGATACGGAGGAACTCTCAATGAAAGCACCAATGTCGGTGTCAAAACCGCGGATCTCGGTAGGGGTCCCGAATCGTGCGTCTAGGCGGATGGTAACAGGAGGCGAGGGACACGATGTTTTACCTGTGTTGGGCCCTCTCGATGGAGGTAAAACCCTACGCCCTGCTTGATTAATATTGATGATATGGGTATTACAAGAGTGGATCTACCACGAGATCAAGGAGGCTAAACCCTAGAAGCTAGCCTACGGTATAATTGTTGTAATGTATGTTGTCCTACGGACTAAAGCCCTCCGGTTTATATAGACACCGGAGGAGGCTAGGGTTATTACAGTCGGTTACAATGGTAGGAGATCTACATATCCGTATTGCCAAGCTTGCCTTCCACGCCAAGGAAAGTACCATCTGGACACGAGCCGGAGTCTTCAATCTTGTATCTTCGTAGTCTTGGAGTCCGGCGGATAATGATAGTCCGGCTGTCCGGACACCCCCTAGTCCAGGACTCCCTCACCAAGCTTGCCTTCCACGCCAAGGAAAAGTCCCATCCAGACACGGGACGAAGTCTTCAATCTTGTATCTTCATAGTCTTGGAGTCCGGGACTCCCTCACTTCCCCTAGGAGCATGCGTGTAGACTATGTTTTGATGACTTGTAGATTTTTGCAATAAGTATGTGAGTTCTTTATGACTAATGTTGAGTCCACGGATTATACGCACTCTCACCCTTCCAGCATTGCTAGCCTCGCTAGTATCACGCAACTTTCGCCGGTACTATACACCCACCATATACCTTCCTCAAAACAGCCACCATACCTACCTATTATGGCATTTCCATAGCCATTCCGAGATATATTGCCATGCAACTTTCCGCCATTCGGTTTATTATGACACGCATCATTATTGTCATATTGCTTTGCATGATCATGTAGTTGATATCGTATTTGTGGCAATGCCACTGTTCATAATTCTTTCATACATGTCACTCTTTGTTCATTGCACATCCCGGTACACCGTCGGAGGCATTCATATAGAGTCATATCTTGTTCTAAGTATCGAGTTGTAATTCTTGAGTTGTAAGTAAATAGAAGTGTGATGATCTTCAGTATTAGAGCATCGTCCCAGTGAGGAAAGGATGATGGAGACTATGATTCCCCCGCAAGTCGGGATGAGACTCCGGACGAAAAATAAAAAAAAAGAGAAAAAAGAGGCCATAAAAAAGGATAAAAGGCCCAAATAAAAAATGAGAGAAAAAGAGAGAAGGGGCAATGCTACTATCCTTTTACCACACTTGTGCTTCAAAGTAGCACCATGTTCTTCATGATAGAGAGTCTCCTATTTTGTCACTTTCATATAATATTGGGAATTTTTCATTATAGAACTTGGCTTGTATATTCCAATGATGGGCTTCCTCAAATTGCCCTAGGTCTTCATGAGCAAGCAAGTTGGATGCACACCCACTTAGTTTCTTTTGTTGAGATTTCATACACTTATAGCTCTAGTGCATCCGTTGCATGGCAAATCCCTACTCACTCACATTGATATCTATTGATGGGCATCTCCATAGCCCGTTGATACGCCTAGTTGATGTGAGACTATCTTCTCCTTTTTTGTCTTCTCCACAACCACCATCCTATTCCACCTATAGTGCTATGTCCATGGCTCACACTCATGTATTACGTGAAAGTTGAAAAAGTTTGAGAATACTAAAGTATGAAGCAATTGCTTGGCTGAAACCGGGGTTGTGCATGATTTGAATATTTTGTGTGATGAAGATAGAGCATAGCCAGACTATATGATTTTGTAGGGATAGCTTTCATTAGCCATGTAATTTTGAGAAGACATGATTGCTTTGTTAGTATGCTTGAAGTATTACTTTTTATGTCAATATTAAGCTTTTATCTTGAATCTTATGGATCTGAATATTCTTGCCACAATAAAGAATATTACATTGATAAATATGTTAGGTAGCATTCCACATCAAAAATTCTGTTTTTATCATTTACGTACTCGAGGACGAGCAGGAATTAAGCTTGGGGATGCTTGATATGCCTCCAACGTATCTATAATTTTTGATTGTTCCATGCTATTATATTATCTGCTTTGGATGTTTAATGGGCTTTATTGTACAATTTTATTTATTATTTTTGGGACTAACCTATTAACCGGAGGCCCAGTCCAAATTGCTATTTTTTTTTGCCTATTTCAGTGTTTCGCAGAAAAGGAATATCAAACGGAGTCCAAACGGAATGAAACCTTCGGGAGAGTGATTTTTGGAACAAACATGATCCAAAGGACTTGGAGTGGACGTCAAGAAAGAAGCAAGGAGTCCATGAGGCAGGGAGGCGCGCCTGCCCCCTAGGTGCGCCCCCACCCTCGTGGTCCCCTCGCAGCTCCACCGACCTACTTCTTCCTCCTATATATACCTATATACTCCGAAAACATCCAGGAGCACCATAGATCGGGAGTTCCGCCACCGCAAGCCTCTATAGCCACCAAAAACCAATCGAGACTTTGTTTCGAAACCCTGCCGGAGGGGGGATCCTTGACCTGTGGCCATCTTCATAATCCTGACGCTCTCCATGATGATGAGGGAGTAGTTCACCCTCGGGGCTGAGGGTATCTACCAGTAGCTATGTGTTTGATCTCTCTCTCTCTCTCTCTCTCTCTCGTGTTCTTGATTTGGCACGATCTTTATGTACCGCGAGCTTTGCTATTATACTCTCTTGTAATGGATTGAGTTTTCCCTTTGAAGTTATCTTATCGGATATTGTCTTTAAGGATTTGAGAACAATTGATGTATGTCTTGCATGTGCTTACCTGTGGTGACAATGGGATATTCACGTGATCTACTTGATGTACGTTTTGGCGATCAACTTGCGGGTTGAGTGACCTTGTGAACTTATGCATAGGGGTTGGCACACGTTTTTGTCTTGAATCTTCGGTAGAAACTTTGGGGCCCTCTTTGAAGTACTTTGTGTTGGTTGAATAGATGAATGTGAGATTGTGTGATGCATATCGTATAATCATACCCACGGATACTTGAGGTGAGATTGGAGTATCTAGGTGACATTAGGGTTTTGGTTGATTTGTGTCTTAAGGTGTTATTCTAGTACGAACTCTATGATAGATTGAACGGAAAGAATTGCTTCATGTTATTTACTACGGACTCTTGGATAGATCGATTAGAAAGGATAACTTTGAGGTGGTTTCGTACCCTACAATAATCTCTTTGTTCGTTCTCTTCTATTAGTGACTTTGGAGTGACTCTTTGTTGCATGTTGAGGGATAGTTATATGATCCAATTATGTTATTATTGTTGAGAGAACTTGCACTAGTGAAAGTATGAACCTTAGGCCTTGTTTCAAAGCATTGCAATACCGTTTGTGCTCACTTTTACCATTTGTTACCTTGCTGTTTTTATATTTTCAGATTACAAAAACCTATATCTACCATCCATATTGCACTTGTATCACCATCTCTTCGCCGAACTAGTGCACCTATACAATGTACCATTGTATTGGGTGTGTTGGGGACACAAGAGACTCTTTGTTATTTGGTTGCAGGGTTGTTTGAGAGAGACCATCTTCATCCTACGCCTCCCATGGATTGATAAACCTTAGGTCATCCACTTGAGGGAAATTTGCTACTGTCCTACAAACCTCTGCACTTGTAGGCCCAACAACGTCTACAAGAAGAAGGTTGCATAGTAGACATCAGACACGAACGCGACAAACGTGATTTAAACGTGTGTTTTGTTCGATGGCGCGATCCAATGAACGGAACATTGGTTTCTCTCCATTTACACTTTTTCTCCGAAAAAACAGAAACTTTCCACTCCATTTTCATTCCTACTCCAAGGTTGCACACGCATGCTGATGCATCTCAATGACTCACAGATCATAGCCAATATTTACTTCACAACTATAGACAAAAGTTGTGAGATTGTGTACAAAAGAAAAACTACTAATGGGGTCACTACGACTTAAACCCTAAAC
Organism: Aegilops speltoides; assembly: GCA_021437245.1. NCBI lineage: Eukaryota > Viridiplantae > Streptophyta > Magnoliopsida > Poales > Poaceae > Aegilops > Aegilops speltoides. The sequence continues at coordinate 463,357,214 of CM038147.1, read as the reverse complement.
CCTAAACATGATTTAATTTCCTGGCTAGGTAGAACCTATCAAAGGAAAGACGGCTGGCACCCTTGGATCATACGATGCTTTTGTGCAGTTCCACTAAAATTGAGCTAAGCATCCCTGATGGCAAGGATATTGAAGAAGTGTGATTAGAATAATAGTACTGGCACTAGTTCATGAGACATAAACTCATAACAAATAGAAGCCGGTAGAAGTAGAGAATGATCGACATGGAGATGGAGCTACGCGGGGAGCTGCAGCAGTGGAGCAAGCTGGCTCCAAAAGGAAGATGCACTACTTGGGATGTCGGGCTGTAGCTAGAAGGGCAGTTGGGACCCGACATCAGTCCATACCGCGGGGACCCCCGATTGGGATGCATCGACTATGGGTTTTCTCCCTCGCCGATGTCGACCGCGTCTACGCAGAACATTGTTCCCTTCCCCCAACGGCGGGATCAGGCCGGATATGTGACCAGCTGTGTGGGCACTGTCGTTCTATGCTGGTGAAGAGAGCAACCCAAGCAAGCAGGCTTGTAGCTTAGGCTCCTGCTTGTGTATATATAATGGTTTTATTTTTCTCTCCATATCAACCATTTTATATTGCGTACGTGTCATTGAAGAGTGAAATTATGGTTGCTTCTTCCGACTAACTTACTATGTGATTTGACTGCTCCTTAGTGGCCCCTACACGTACTCCCCCTATGTGTATGACCGTTCCTAAGTCTCACTTGTACTCATCTCTATTTTCTTGCATGACACGTAGATAGGATGCGCATAGAGGAATTTTGTTATTGCACGCTATTAATTCATGGGCTCGTTTTCCTCAAGAAAATTGTCTTTACCAACGTATTAATATCGGGAATGCATGCATGAACAACGAATGATTAAACCTTGCATGCAATGTTTTGACAAAGCATTGACTTATGAACATGTGAATGTAAGGGACTACAACCTCGTGCATGCATGCAACAGTCACACGTACACATGGACGCAAAAACGCATGCGACACCCTAATGCATGGATGTCCGAGCACATGACGGAACACACATGGTCACGCTCAAGTGCTCAACCTACACGTGCATGCACACACATACTCAGCCAGGGTGAGCTAGTGACCGTATAAACACTGGAATATACATATATATATATGTATATATATGTATATGTATATATATATATATAGATATAGATATAGATATAGAGCGCAATGAGCGTATTATGAAGTCCGCTGACCGTATTTTTACAGATATACAAATGACAGACAATGTATTTATCTCGTTTGAAATTAAGCCATATTAACCGGAAAGGAGTCAGTATAGACTAGCATTACTTTGTTGTGTCCCGTTAACTTGCCGAACAAGGAGAAGCTTGCAGGACGGGAGAAGCTTGCGCGCGGTGGCTCGTAAGACAAGGAGAAACTTTTGACTAATGCAAGTTCTCCCTCGCTCAGGCGGTGGACGTGTATAGTTAATTCAGTGTCAGATGGCCAGAAGCATACACTATACTAGTACTATTATTGTTCGACTTCCCAAAAAGGCGAACAGCCAAGCGCAAAGCTTACTAGTACTAGTACTACTACTATAGAGGTATGTACTATACTACTAGGAATCGTATGGAGGAGCGTCTGCATGTGATAATGGAAGTTGGTTGCATGGAACACTGCCACAATTCTTGCTTAATTCTGGCTCATATCCTGTTACAAATAGGAGCGCTTGGTAATATTTCCTTTTTTTGTTATTTCGCATGTAAATAGGTCAGCAAACCTTGCGGTGCTTCTTTGTGTGAACCGTGCTTGCTGCACTTTGAATGTGGCCAAGAGCTGGCTTGATGAAACACCTCGCTTCCTTATTTTATTGCGGGGTACCTTGCTTCCTAGTGACCAGTCTCTTGGATGATCGTCCTAAGAATGCTTATATATGAATAGAGCTCTCTCATTTACCTGCAAAAATGATTAAGCCATATTAACCAGAAAGGAAGGAGTATGGACTAGCACTACTTTTTGGTGTGTCCCGTCAACTCGCAGAATGAGGAGAATCTTGCAGGACAAGGTGAAGCTCGCTTACGCCTTTTGACTAATGCAACCTACCCTCCTCCAGGCGGTTGACATGCATCAGTTCATTCGGTGTCAGATTGCTAGAGGCATACACTATAGTACCCAACATGCGGAGTACCATCATTGTTCGACTTCACGAAGAGGCGAAGAGCCAAGCGCAAGGTTTAGCAGTACGAGTAGTACTACTACTAGAACCGCATGGTGGAGCGTCTGTACTCTTATTTTATTTTAATCTCTGATAAAGTGCACATTTATTTGGGAGAAGGGCGGAAAATGGAAGCCCAATAGTATAGTATTAAAAAACATCGAACATGTAATAATGATATCGATCAACCATGCTCGAATATATCTTGGCCTCCGTGCGAGCCCGTCTGTGTGTTCTCGCTCCTCGTCTCTCTCAAGGAACAGCGGGTTGGCCAGTTTGCCGTCAATTGAGATTGGTTTGCTAACACTTCAGTCCCACATGTCAGTGATATGCCAAGAGGAGGTGCGTTGACCAACTGGCCATACGCGTACTTGGTTTTGCACCTTCCGACTACTCCTCCATCCATCATAGTTTACGGGGCGCGCTTCCTTCTGATGCATTTCTCTCAATGCATTTACACCACCAGAGAGACTTTAGATGCGTTTGGTTTAATGCTCAATTAATTAGGGCATGGTAACCGTAATCAAGTCCACAATTTTCTCTCGATGTACTATGGAGTGGAGTAAGTGCATGCATGTGTGTACCCGGGGTGGAAGCACTGCATGCATGTGTGTACGCATTATTTCCTCTAGTAATAGACGCCGTGCTATAACTACCAATGCTATTTTTCAGGCCGATCGCTAGTCGCCTTGGTCCCAGAGATTTTTTTTGAAACACACTCTATAAACAGTGACGGATGGAGTAGTATGAGCGGATTCAAAGAAGAGTGTATTGATGGTTGCTTCTTCCGAGCAACTTATAGTGGGAAAGGTGGGGCTTATAATTTGAGTGCTCATTACTCACGATTAATGCGGCGCAATGACCGGGCTGAGTCTCCCATGCGGTTGTGCACTACTCCCTCGGTTCTTAAATATACTCCGGAGTATTTGTCTTTCTAGAGCTTTCAACGAGTGACTACATACGAAGCAAAATGAGTGAATCTACACTCTATAATATGCCCATTTGAAATTTGTAAAAAGACCAATATTAGGAATGAAGGAGTATAATTTTGTGCATGGCACATGGACCCGGATGCTGAAGAGGCTTCTGGCAATGCTATCAAGCTTCCAGCATTTGCTTACATAATTGACGTACTATACAAATAATTTTCCAGCGACATGAAATTGTACAATGCTCTGAGCTTTCAGCTTTTGTTTCATGTGTCTTGCCATCGATGCTCTTTCGGAAACAATAAAAACTAACTTCCTTGCTAATGCATCTCAATGATTAGCATATTAGAGCTAACATTTACATCATAACTGAAGACAAGGTTGTGGGAAGGTGTTAAATTAAAATCGATCCATGCTTTCATTGGCAGCAACGTCCTCCCAGCTGTGTCTAAATCAACAAGGCATGTTGGGAAAAAAGTTGTTGTCGGGAGCATGCAACATTCCGATCATTTTGTGCAGTTCCACTAAAATAGAGCTGAGCGTCCTTGTTCCAAAGATATTAAGTGTGATTACGATAATAGAGGACTGCTGATGAAACAATAAACACACATATAGAAGCCGGTCACCTTTGTATTCTCTCTTAAGACTAACTAGTTGGAGAAGATTAGGCTCGGAGTTGGATCAGGAGGATAGAGCAAAACCAATCTCCCTTTGTGCAGTCGCACTAAAATGTAACGTTGCTCGTGTGACATTTTAGTACAACTACACAAAACACTCTTAAGAAAAAAGTAATTTGTGCAGTTCACAAAAAGTTTGCAATAGCAACGATGTGAAATGGATAGCCCTGTTTGAAAAAACGAGGTAGAAAGGAAACAATTACTCGCCAATAACAGTTGATGACACATGCGACGACAAAAAAGTAGCATATTCCTTGTCCTAAGGGAAGATAACAACACGGTCGTGTTTGTCTAAAACGGTGTGAGAACGAGATTGCAATATGGAAAGTACGCTGGACAAGCTATGTTTTGGCAAAGAACTATGGAAGATCCACATGCAGCGACGTGGGAAGACGAGCAGTGGAGCAAGGCCGGAGGGATACCTGGGGGTCGTCGGGACATAACTAGGTGAGCGGCAGCGGGCGGGATCTGCCCATACTGCGGCAGCGAGCAGGTGGCGTAGGCCCTACCGCGCCGGAGCTTGGTTAGAGAGAACGGCGGGTACCGCAGATCGGGACGTGCTGCCTCGGCACCGTCGAACGGAGAAATGATGCACATCCACCCTTTCCGTCGGCGGACAGGATGCGGCCGGATCAGTGACCAATGGTGAGAGAGAGAGAGGCCACTGCCGCCTTGTGTGAGATACTCTGAAGAGAGACAAACCCAGGCAGGCTCCATTGTATATAGTGGAGTGGACTACCTTTTTCTCCATAGAAATCGTTTTATATTCTATGTACATGCCATTGAGCGATATAACTTTATTTAAAAATAACGGGCCAACACATCAAGTCGAACTTTGTTTCGTGCACGCGTGGTACACGATCTCCGTAGGTAAACAACCGCTACACGTGTTCAAATTAGCACGTGGGCTGCCATTTCGTACATAAATGAGCTCCACCATGTACCCGCGCGGGTGTGGCTGGGCATGAAGCATGAGTATGTGCACTTATTCTCTTCGTGTACGTGCACCACCTACATGGGGTTGTGTGAGAGAGATACAAATGTAGAGAGATATGGTGTGTGGGTTTGTGAGTGTTTTTTTTGGGGCTGGGGGTCAATAAAAAAATGGAACATATGCAATGTGTGTGAAATAGAGTCCTGGATATATCATATATATAGAGGGGGCGATCCACGAGAAGATAGTGGAGGTATCATCGGCTTGAGGTATCCATAGAATCAAAGAGAGGGATGATGATGTGTGTGTGTGTGCGCGCGCGCGTGATCGATAAAGAGTGTCATCGAATTTGTGTGTGCCCATGTCGAAGATATAGAGTGGTTGGCCTACTGGAACGTGAGAGGGGACAGGTGCAGTTTGTCTCTGTGGCATGGATACCTACCTATAGTGCTCGACTATCAGTGTGTGGTGGTGGGGGGAGGCCTAATTAACTATAGAGGTACATATGTGTGGAGGAGAAGAGAGGCCTACCTTATGTATTAAGGGAGATCGATCGACATCCATGCATATGTGTAGGAGAGGAATAAGGTTGGGAGAGAGACAGAGCTAGAGTGTTGGAGGGGGTGGTAGTGGAGTTGCTTCTAACAAATGGTGGGAGAGGCTTGCTAGACAAACGGAGGGCACACTTGCAATATCAATAAGAGAGGGGATGGCTGCCTGTCTGTGCACGTGCGTGTGAGAGACAGCTCAGGAGGCATGCACAAATGATGAGGGGGGACGATATGGCTGTGGTAAGCAGACGTAACTACATAGGAAGACCAATTGTCCTTTGTCAGAGAAAGGAGAGACATGACTTGTGAGGTACTGTCGATCGATGGGTGGGGGGAAATAGTTAAAGTCGACCTGGGTATATGTAGGGAGATCGATCGGTATACATGCATGTATGTGTTAGAAGCAGATAAGGCCCTGGGAGAAGGATAGAGAGAGTGGGATGCATCTAGGAGGTGGTGCGAGAGGCATACTATATCGAGGGGGAAGGAGTGTGCGAGTACGAGATCGATGAAAAGAGTGGTGGGAGTGAGGCATGGACGGTGATAAGAGAAGAGGGGAAGCTTGTGTTTGTGGTAGGCACACCTGGCTAGAGAGGCATATCGATCGATGTGTGCCGTAAAGAAGGAGCTGGGGGGCCTACACACACCGTGGGTGAACGACCTAAAGTGAAAACATGAATTTGCGCGATGGAGTTAGAGAATGCTGAGGGAGGGTGAGAGGGATGCGGGCTTGTGCATGCACGCGAGTAAGTTAGCGCTAGCTACAAAGATAAGAGGATTGTGTGGGTGTAAAAGACGAATAGAGTAAATAATTCATTATAAAAAGCGAATTCGGATATTTGAAGAATTTATCATAGTGTTTTAAACCGACGCATGCGTGAATATATATAACAATGATACACATGGTGTGGTTATGAACATGTTATACTACATATAGTATATTTTATCTCTACTCTTATAAAAAAACAGAGTTGTTGATGATGGTGTGCCTGCCATCCTGCAATATAGGCCATCTGATTTATATCTGATGGATAGGAAGGAAGCTATGGCAATTTTGAAAAAAGATACCCACACCCCTCTCCATATTTGCAAATAAGGCCTCCCCTTGATCATGTTGATGTTCCGTGGAATGCATGGGAATCTTGCTAGTACTACATATAATATATAAAACATTGATTATAATTTGGGCTATTGTGTGGCTTTTGCAGCTCAGGGCTAAATACTTGTCATAATGTAGGGGGTGGGGCACTATACTTTGTTTGAATAACACGGTGTACGTATGGAACATGGTTTAGATTATGAATGTATAGTTAGTGCATCAAATGTACTATTATTTGGAATCAACATCAAGTGTATTCAAAAATTGAATTCGAGTTGATATAGTACACATATTTCATATCTATCCCTATAGTAATCATGTGGTGTGTTGTTAAGGTAATACACGAATGATGGTTGAAGTTGGCAACAATCATGATTGTAGATTCTTATTGAAATAGAGAAACAAATTCAAATTCAGTTCGAATTGCAGCGGTTGTATAAACATTTGGAATCCACTAAAATGTTGGTATGAGTAGGTTACATGCATTATACAGCCAGCGAATTTTTTTAATTGGACAAAACATGGATTCATACTCCCTCCTTCCATCTATATAGGGCCTAATGCATTTTTTAAGACCGCCTTTGACTATTGACAAGATTAATAGTACATGACATGCACAATATGAAAATCATATCATTGAAAGCTCCTTTCACACACGAATTTAATGGTGTGCTTTATGTAAGTTGCATGTCATATATTATTGCTCTAATATTTGGTCAAAGTTAGCCTTGAAAAACGCATTAGGCCCTATATAGATGGAAGGAGGGAGTAGCTTTAAATAGCATTTGTATAGCTAAACGGGACAAGACTCTCTCTTTGTGTGGTGTGAATAGTTTTCTTTTTTTTTAATTTTTTTCGTTGAGGAAGTGCAAATTGATTTGGTACGTACAAGTACAATATTACACGTTAGGGTTGTCCCTAAAATTCAACCCGCACCTTGTTATATCCCGAAAATTCTGATATCGTGCTCCCAAAACTGGCGCCTTCACAACCCGCGCCTTGCTATCATGAAATTACAACGCGCACGAAAACTCACTCCAGCTGCCAAATCCCGACACGCGAAATCCCCCTTCTAACCCCGAGCCGAAAGGGCCGCTAGTTCAAATCGGTGGGGGTACTTTTGTAACACACCCTACATTTTGCACAAGCGCATCCCTAAGTCATGGTTCCCCCCTCCCATCGCCTCCTTTTCGCCATTCGAAATCCCAGGCCGCTATAACCTCTTCGCTCTAGCCGCGAAACCCCACCCTCCTTCGTCTGTCACCTCACTGCGGCCTAGACGGAGCCTCTTCCCCGACGACGTCGTCCATCGCAACAGCTCGACATCCCTCGTCCACCTACCCGGATGAGGATCTGTCGTCCATCTCGTCGTCCCACCGGTTCAGCTGCCCCGTTCTCCACTTCCAAGGAGCTACTCCAGCGATCTCCTCATCTATCATGGCTGCTCCATCCCCACAACGCCGCCTTAAACTGCGCCACCGGAACTGCAGCATCCACACCGACTCCTCGGACGAAGCCGAGGCCTACTCGGCGCCACCAAAGAGGTTGTACACTCATCGCATCGCACCTTCTCCTTAACTCGACCTCCCGGCGCCGATGGTGCTCCATCCCGCACCCCCATGGAGTGGCTACCTCAAAGCCGGCGCCGCGGGCGACATCTCCACGGTGGCGCTCCCCCAGTGCGAGGCCCCTTCGGCGGCGACGTCCATTCCAGCCGGATCTGCTGCTACTGCTCCGGCTCTCGCTCGCTCGCTCGTGCAGCTGCTGCTGCTCCGGCTCTCGCTCGCTCACTCATGTTGCTGCTGCTGCTGCTGCTGCTCTGGCTCTCACTCGCTCGCTTGCTCATGCTGCTGCCTCGGCTCTTGCTCGCTCGCTCGCGTAGCTCTTGCTGCTCCGGCTCTCGCTCCCACTGCTGCTGCTGCTCTCCCCTTGCTCGTGCTGCTTCTCTGCTCTGATTTAGCTACACTTCAGTCGAGTGAATCGACTTTTGGGTCATTCGATTTTCAGGGGGTGGAGGGCTTGCTGGAGTTAAGGAAGAACCACCCGCAGCAGGGAGGGGGGCTCGTCGGAGAGGTACCCCACTATCTATCTTAGGGTTCAGGGTGGGGCCGGTGGTCGCCGGCAATGGTTTAGGGATCGCCGGAGTAAAAGCTCGGCACGGGGGGAGGCGGGAGGGGGAGCGGGGCTTAGAGGGCTGGCCAAGGCGGTGGCGAACCGGCGGTGGGGAGTTGTTTCTGGGCGGCGAGGCGACGCGGGGGCCGGTGGTGGCTGGTGGCTCAAGGGGGTGCAGGTTGAAGATAAACGACAGGCCCTCCATAAACTACATGTCAAGTGCCTCTCTGCTACCATTGCGTTCAGTTTCGACAGTAACATTCAGATTCCACAGTAAATTTCAGTTTCGACAGTTAAGTTCAGAGTCAAAAGTTTTTACCTCATCTGTTGTAATCAGGTGGTTTTTGGTGATGTAAATTTTACATCTATTTTACATCATCTATTGGTGATGTTATTAGAATCCCACTTGAGATTAACAATGTCTGTCTTGTGCTGCTTCAGCCTTGACGTCTTACGGCTCACCGGAGCTTCTCCAACGACAGAACGATCCATCACATCAGAGCAGTGCACTAGACGCCGTCTACAGATTCCTCAGATCTTCCTCCACACCTCCGACAGCCACCTCTACCTCAACTTCTTCAGCGACCAACCCAACGATGGTGAGGTCAACACGGCTACGGCAAAGAGGTTGTACACTTGTTGCATCACTTATTACTCTACATTCATGTCGATCCATTAGGGCTATTTTGGTTCAACAAAAAAACATAGCAATAGGAAATTTTTCCTATGGCACTCTACTACTCAATTATTCATGCATTTTATTGAAAGGAATGGAGCAAAACATCCACCTGGACCTACTTTTCAAAATCCTATGCATGAAAACAAGACCAAGTGCATTAGTGGCAGAATAACATTCTAATTGTACACACTTTCATATGGTTTCACTTTATTTTGGCCATGTTCCTTTGCATTCCTCTACTCTTCCAATTCCTGTGAACCAAACACCCAAGTTGACAGAAATCTTGTGTTTACAAATGCTCTGTTTACCATGTGCATTCCTATCCTATTATGGTGTTTTTCCTATCCCTGCGTTTTTAGAATCATGCAAGCCAAATGAGCCCTTACAGAATTACTTCAGTTACAGGTAGGTGTCGAAGAAAACTTTGTGTGGTTTGTCCTGCTCCTGCCACGAAATCGTCCACCTCACCTGAGCTGCTCCATCGACATCATGACTCCTGACCGTCTTTCGCTGCCCCAGATCTCCTTCCCTGCTGCCGGCACCCACCGCAACGGCATCACCATCATCGACTCAGCTTATGAACCTGAGGAGTACACGGGTCCACAAGAGAGGTCGCACTCTTTTGTATCTGCTTATGTTATGCATTGCTTAATATTACCTGCTACTTTATTGTCCTGTTCACCTCTTAGACTCCAAGTCAGGTCCAAACTGATGTTCAAACTTGAGTTCTAAATTAGTTGTGGGGCACATATCGAGGCAGCAATGAATAGTATCTCTGTCTAATATCTGGTTCACCTAGGGTATGCCTATGTTGTTCATCTTGGGTGGGAAACAAATAGTAAAGCAATCATCATCTGTTTTTTTATTAGATTAAAGAAATCATCAGCCTGCTATCATTATTTTTGGATCCATCCACTGGTTGTTACCATTACTCTAGACTTCTGCATGCTCTCCTTACATAATCTCACTACATTTTTTTGTATGCATGTCAGATATTGTACACAGTCATGGTGAACATGTAGAGAAAAAGAGAAGAGTTTTTCGCGGCAATACAATGTCATGCAGACATCGCTCCTTGGTGGGTTCAATGGCAAACCCCCCCTCTCTAGATTGTAATCCAGAGGAAGATATCTGTTCTAAGGCGGATTCAGACGTAGCTGGCCACTCCTATTTACCCCCAAGGTGCTTGCTCTTACTTGGCATGATGATATTAGTCATATCATGCATATGTTGCCTTGCAGTGCCTACTTTCAGCATCATATATGTCATATACTTAGTTTAGACATGTTTTGTAATGCCACATGTTTAGTTTCAATATCATATATGGGAATTATGCAGTCTCATGTCTTTTAGCCAGCCATAATATATGTGAAATGTGTACTGTCATCCTGTTTAACCAGGCATCATATATTTGAATGATATCTAGCCCATCCTTTTCTTCATTAAATTTTCATTTGTCGACAATGTTTGTACATTAAACTACTCTTCCTGTGAATCAGCCGTTTGAGTGGGTGATTGAAAAATCTGAGTGAAAACAAGGCCTTTAGAGCAGATAGTGCTACCTGTTAAAGCAGATCTCTTGCTGGGTCCCGATAGCTCCTCAGAGATGGATTCAGAGAGAGATGACCAGTCCTATTCCCCCACCAAGGTGTATGCTCTAACTTGGCATGGTTCTACTGCTCATATCATGCATATGGTGTCCTGCATTGCATAGTTTAGACATCATATACACAATATTCAACACCATGTTCTTAGTTCAGACATCATATATGCGAATGCCTCTGCTTAGCATATAAATCACATATGTGAATTAAATCATGCGATCCTGGTTACTTAGATAACATGTATGTGAATTATGTCATGCGATCTTGCTTAGTTAGTCATCATATCTTTGAATTATGTTATGCTATGCTATCCAGTTTAGATAGACATCATATATGTGAAATTATGTCATGCTTGTCTAGAGGGAGTCTGGATTAAGGGGTATCCGGACAGCGGGATGAGTACAACGTCCGGGACTATTGAGCGTGAAGATACAAGACTCAAGATTTTGGCCCGTGTCCGGATGGGACTTTCTTTGGCGAGGAAGGCAAGCTTGGCGATCCGGATATTATATTTCCTTCCTTGTAACCGACTCCATGTAAACCCTAGCAGTCTCTGGTGTCTATATAAACCGGAGAGGTTGGTCCTTAGAAGACCGATCACAATTACATTCATACCATTATAGGATAGCTCCTAGGGTTTAGCCTCTATGATCTCGTGGTAGATCTACTCTTGTACTACCCATATCATCAATATTAATCAAGCAGGAAGTTGGGTTTTACCTCCATCGAGAGGGCCCGAACCTGGGTAAACACCCGTGTCCCCTACTTCTCGTTACCATCAGCCTTGACGCACAGATCGGGACCCCCTACCCGAGATCTGCCGATTTTGACACCGACATTGGTGCTTTCATTGAGAGTTCCTCTGTGGCGTCGCCGTCAGGCTCGATGGCTCCTTCAATCGTCATTCATCATTAACGACGCTGTCCAGGGTGAGACTTTCCTCCTCAGACAGATCTTCGTGTTCGGCGGCTTTGCGCTGCGGGCCAATTCGCTTGGCCACTTGGAGTAGATCGATAGCTATGCCCCCGGCCATCAAATAAGGTTCGGGAATCTGAACTACACGGCGGATATCCGCGGAGACTTGATCTTCGACGGATTCGGGCCAGCACTAGAAGTGCCAAACAGTCGCGATGAGCACGGCTTAGACCTGCTATCAGACATCGCTCGGGATATCGTCCCGGCAGAAGCCTCGGATATAAATCCGGGATAGGTTGCTTCACCCGAGGACAGAGGGCTGGATCCCGCCCCGCAGGTCGTACCTTCATCGGCGACGGACCCGAACACAGGTTTCACCTCTGAGGGAACTTGTAACTCCGGACCCCCGGAATCATATCCGGATGCAGGTTCCAGTCCGTGCGCCCCCGAGCCCTCCAATCCTGGTTGGGCTCCGGTGATGAAGTTCACCGCGGTGGACGTTTTTCAGCACTCACCCTTTGGTGACATGCTGGACTTATTGAAGTCTCTCTCCTTGTTAGGAGACTCCGGGCCGAACTATGTCCGGCTCAAGTGGAAAGCAGACAATGACAGAATTTGTTGCCCACCCACCACCCACTTCATTGCCACGATCGATGATCTAACCGACGTGCTTGACTTTGACTCCGAAGACATCGACGGTATGGACGACGATGTAGGAGAATCACGAAACCCTTTGCTCACAGGCGGTGGACGGCCACCTCCTCATATGACATATATATGGTGGACACTCCGAAAGAAACTAATGGCGACGAGGCAACGGAGGACAACCCCTCGGGAAGAAAATCAAAGAATGGGCGTCGTCGGCGCCGCTCCAAGCCCCGCCATAGCAACACCGGCCCCGGAGGCAAAAATAATTTGGATGGCCCCGAAGAAGAATATGACCCTGATCAGCCCCCCTTTAAGTAGGCCGAACAGGAAGACGAGCAGGTCATCCCAAAAGAATAGGTGACAGACGCATACCCGGAAGAGGACAATTACATGCCCCCCTCCGAAGACGAGATCAGCCTCGGCGACGACGAGTTCGGCATACCCGAGGATCCCATGGAGCAGGAGCGCTTCAAGCGTAGGCTTATAGCCACTGCAAGGAGCCTGAAGAAGAAGCAGCAACAACTACAAGCTGATCAAGACCTGCTCACAGATAGATGGACTAAGGTCCTGGCAGCCGAGGAATATGGACTCAAACGCCAAACGGCTGACCGGCCACCCCGTGGCCATGAAAAAACGGGATACCAGCCCGCACCCCCAGACCGATACACTACGGCTCAGGGCAACAGGCATGACCTGCAAGATATTGTTGACAATAAAGCAGGACAGCCAAGGTCGATCTACGGATCGAGGGGGCGCGCCCCAGCGCGCGACGACCGTCACGCCAGATACATCATCAACAAATCTGGCCGGGCCGAACATAGCAACCCAGATCAATCCTACCTGCGTAGCCACATAGCCCGGCACAGAGGCGCCGCACACCCCCTCTGCTTCACGGACGAAGTAATGGATCATGAATTCCCAGAAGGGTTCAAACCCGTAAACATCGAATCATACGATGGCACAACAGACCCCTCAGTATGGATCGAAGATTTCCTTCTCCACATTCACATGGCCCGCGGAGATGATCTACACGCCATCAGGTACCTCCCCCTTAAGCTCAAAGGACCAGCTCGGCACTGGTTAACAGCCTGCCAGCAAATTCCATTGGCAGTTGGGAAAACCTGGAAGATGCATTCCTTGAAAACTTCCAGGGCACATATGTGTGACCACCAGACGCTGATGACCTGAGCCACATTATTCAACAGCCCGGAGAGTCAGCCCGGAAATTCTGGACTCGGTTCCTCACTAAAAAGAACCAAATAGTCGATTGTCCGGACGCAGAAGCCATGGCGGCTTTCAAGCAAAATATCCGTGACGATTGGCTCGCTCGACACCTCGGCCAGGAAAAACCCAAGTCTATGGCAGCTCTCACAACCCTAATGACCCGTTTTTGTGCGGGTGAGGATAGCTGGTTGGCTCGTAGCGGCACCATGCCACATTCCGGCACTTCGGAGAGCCGCGATGCTAACGGCAAGCAATAGCGCAACAGATATAAGAGACGGAACAATGGCGACAGCACTGAAGACACGACAGTCAACGCCGGATTCAGCGGACCTAAATCCGGACAGCGGAAAAGCCGTTCAAAAGAAATAATCGGGGACCGTCCAGTCTGGACCGCATACTAGAGCGCTCGTGCCAAATTCATGGCACACCAGACAAACCAGCAACCACACCAATAGAGACTGCTGGATGTTCAAACAGGCCGGCAAGATAAACACCGAAAACAAGGACAAGGGGCTGCAGATCACGATGGCGATCGCCCGGCGTCAATCTGTGAGGAAGAAATTTCCCCCCCAGGTGAAACTGGTCAATATGATCTACGCCACCCACATCCCCAAGCGGGAACGGAAGCGGGCACTATGGGACGTCTACACGATGGAGCAAGTCGCCCCCAAGTTACCCATGGTCAGCTTGTCCAATCACCTTTGACCGTAGGGATCACCCTACCAGCATCCGTCACGGCAGCTCAACCGCATTGGTCTTAGACCCAATCATCGACGGATTCCACCTAATGCGAGTCCTTATGGACGGCGGCAACAGCCTGAACCTGCTTTATCAGGACACAGTGCGCAAGATGGGCATTGATCCTTCAAGGATCAAGCCCACAAAAACCACCTTTAAAGGTGTCATTCCTGGAGTAGAGGCCTGCTGCACGGGTTCTATAACATTGGAAGTGGTCTTAGGATCCCCAGACAACTTCAGGAGCGAAGAGCTGATCTTCGACATCGTCCCTTTCCAAAGTGGCTACCATGCACTGCTCGTACGAACCGCATTCACAAGATTCAATGCGGTGCCACACTATGCATATCTCAAGCTCAAGATGCCGGGACTGCTCGGGGTCATCACTGTCAACGGAATACGGACCTCTCCCTTCGAACAGAAGAGCATACGGCAGCCCTCGCGGCAGAAGTACAATGCGGCCTCCTCCGACAAACCAATCCGGCGACAACCACGAGGACCGTCAAACGGGTCCGGAGCACCCCGCAACAGGTCCAACACGAATGTCAAGGTCGTGATTAGCAGTCCGGCCTCCGCTCAAGCCCCTCCAATGCAGCATTCGTGCCTCGCGTACACAATTACGCACTCAAGATACCTTGGGCATAGGCGGAGGCGCATCAACAACCCAGTCAATAATATGGGTAACCACTAAGTACCTTCATACTCTTCCCCTTTTACCTTTCAGGACACCGCATTAGTGCAACATCCTCAGGAGAGCCGAATTGCTGGACTCATATGGAAGAGACACCCAAGGAGGCAACAAACGTTGTGCGCAGAAGGAAATGTCCAGGTGGAATCTATTTATGATCATTATACCTGCTTCATCTATCCGCACACGGCTTGCCCCTGGATCGGACATGTCAAATAGTCCTATTTTTACCTCTGCCTAATGCATCCATTGTAAACATACGTTTAAACATATTTTTCATCAAATGGAGATTATATATAGCGTCAGCTTATTATTCTTATTTGAGTATTTTTCTCTTATAAATGTTTATTTGGTATTGCATCCGTACACCTTGGTACGGCCAGTTTGCCAGGGGCTTCTTATGACGACCCGTAATATGGCAACTAAAAGTCTGAACACTTTCAATAGTGCGGCACCCCGAACTTATAGCACTATATGCATCAGCTCCGAATCATGTCTTGGGTCTACAGTTGGGATAGCCCGGCTCCCTTGTTTTGGTGCCTTACGTTCTATTATATCGGTGAGGTAGCGCGAGGAGAACTCTGCGATTGTGTCCGGTTCTTCGGACGAGCACCTCGATGAAAGCCAAACCGACCGACATGATGTGGCGTGAGCTGGTCGCTGTTCGAGAGGTACTAAAATCCTTAAAGATTTTCCGCTTTAGGCGATAAATCGGCTTTGCCCGATCAAGGCGTATATAGCGCCCCAATTCGGCCTTCCGGATTCTAGGGGCTTCGCCAAAATTTAAAATTGTAAACTTCTATGGCTAAGTGAAAGTTATAAAGCCGCATAGTCCGATTGCCTCGTTCGCTGCGCTGGACACCTCCTTAAGGGACCAAACATTTGGGTAAAGAGTGTTCGGGTTTTCCACGAACACCCCAGTGCTAGTCTGCAGGCGGAAGCCGACGGTAGCCTACTTTCAGGATTTTATAAACAGCCACACGAAGGTAATATTTTAAATAACTGAAGCGCTACATAGCACAAGTAACCGTCCTTAAAATACAAACATAATGACAGAAGCGAATTCATTCAAAAATGGTGTCCTTGGTACATTTGTCAGCCACGAGGCGAGCACCCTTCATAAC
This sequence comes from Aegilops speltoides, assembly GCA_021437245.1. Lineage (NCBI taxonomy): Eukaryota > Viridiplantae > Streptophyta > Magnoliopsida > Poales > Poaceae > Aegilops > Aegilops speltoides. Next base: position 463,341,104 of record CM038147.1, on the reverse strand, counting down.
GCCATCATAGTACAGCTCGGGATGGCGATGCGCCTTGCCCTTTGGCGGTCCGTCCTTGACCAGCTTCTCTGCATCCATCTTGCCCCAATGCACTTTGACGCGGGCAAGGGCCCGGCGGGCACCCTCAATGCACATGGATCGCTTGATCACCTCAAGCCGCGGGCAGGCGTCCATCATCCGCTTGATCAGGATGAATTAGCTACTGGGCATGAGCTCACCAGGCCACATCCGGACTATGAACCCCTTCATAGCCAGCTCGGCCGCCCTGTGGAGTTTGACCAACTGTTTTAGTTGCTCACTCAGAGGCATCGGGTGTTCGGCCCCAGCATACTGGTGTTGGGGAACGTAGTAATTTCAAAAATTTTCCTACGCACACGCAAGATCATGGTGATGCATAGCAACGAGAGGGGAGAGTGTTGTCTACATACCCTTGTAGACCAAGCGAAGCGATCACTGGCGTAGAGGAAGTAGTCAGACGTTCTCCTCGCGATCCGACCGATCCCGGCGCCGTTACTCCGCGCCCCGAGTTCTTGACACACGAACAGCTCGATGGCGTCCCTCGTACTCGATCCAGCCGAGTGTCGAGGGAGAGTTCGTCACCTGACGGTGTGGTGACGATCTTGATGTTTCACGGCGCGAGGCTTCGCCTAAGCTTGACGGTATAACCGAGGTGGAATATGGTGGAGGGGGCACCGACACGGCTAAGGAGCGATCTCACGATCAACTTGTGTGTTCCAAGGTGCCCCCTGCCCCGTATATAAAGGAGCCAGGGGGGGGCGGCGGCCAGAGGGGGCGCCAGGAGTCCTACTCCCTCGGGAGTAGGATTCCCCCAATCCTAGTTGGACTAGGATTCCGGAGGGAAAGAGAGAGAGGGGGCGGCCCTTCTCCTAGTCCTAGTAGGACTAGGGAAGGGGGGGCGCCCCCCTGGGCTGCCCTTCTCCTTTCCACCAAGGCCCATCGAGGCCCATTTACCTCCGGGGGTTCGGTAACCTCCGGTACTCGAGTAAATTCCGTTTGCCGGAACCATTCGAACTCCAAACATAGGCTTCCAATATATCAATCTTTATGTCTCGACCATTCCGAGACTCCTCGTCATGTCCGTGATCACATCAGGGACTCGAACTTCTTCGTACATCAAAATACATAAACTCATAATAAGCATCGCCATCGAAACCTTAAGCGTGCGGACCCTACGGTTCGAGAACAATGTAGACATGACCTAGAACTATTCACGGTCAATAACCAACAGCGGGACCTGGATGCCCATATTGGTTCCTACATATTCTACGAAGATCTTTATCGGTCAGACCGCATAACATCATCGTTGTTCCTTTGTCATCGGTATGTTACTTGCCCGAGATTCGATCGTCGGTATCCAATACCTAGTTCAATCTCGTTACCGGCAAGTCTCTTTACTCGTTCCGTAATACATCATCTCACAACTAACTCATTAGTTGTAGTGCTTGCAAGGCTTCAGTGATGTGCATTACCGAGAGGGCCCAGAGATACCTCTCCGACAATTGGAGTGACAAAACCTAATCTCGAAATACGCCAACCCAACATCTACCTTTGGAGACACCTGTAGTACTCCTTTATAATCACCCAGTTACGTTGTGACGTTTGGTAGCACCCAAAGTGTTCCTCCGGTAAGCGGAGTTGCATAATCTCATAGTTCTGAGGAACATGTATATGTCATGGATAAAAGCAGTAGCAACATACTAAGCGATCGTGTGCTAAGCTAAGGGAATGGGTCATGTCAATCGATCATTCTACTAATGATGTGACCTCATTAATCAAATAACAACTCCTTGTTCATGGTTAGGAAACATAACCATCTTTGATTAACAAGCTAGTCAAGTAGAGGCATACTAGTGACATGTTGTTTTGTCTATGCATTCACACATGTATCATGTTTTCGGTTAATACAATTCTAGCATGAATGATAAACATTTATCATGAAATAAGGAAATAAATAATAACTTTATTATTGCCTCTAGGGCATATTTCCTTGAGTCTCCCACTTGCACTAGAGTCAATAATCTAGATTACATAGTAATGATTCTAACACCCATGGAGTCTTGGTGCTGATCATGTTTTGCTCGTGGAAGAGGCTTAGTCAGCGGGTCGCAACATTCAGATCCGTATGTATCTTGCAAATCTCTATGTCTCCATGTCGGACTAAGTCCGGATGGAATTGAAGCGTCTCTTGATGTGCTTGGTCCTCTTGTGAAATCTGGATTCCTTTGCTAAGGCAATTGCTCCGATATTGTCACGAAGATTTTCATTGGACCCGATGCACTAGGTATGACACCTAGATCGGATATGAACTCCTTCATCCAGACTCCTTCATTAGCTGCTTCGAAGCTGCTATGTATTCCGCTTCACATGTAGATCCCTTCTGACGCTTTGTTTAGAACTGCACCAACCGACAGCTCCTCCGTTTAGTGTAAATCGTATCCGGTCTGCGATTTAGAATCGTCCGGATCGGTGTCAAAGCTTGCATCAACGTAACCGCCACGATGAGCTCTTTGTCACCTCCATATCGAGAAACATATCCTTAGTCCTTTTCGGTATTTGGGATGTTCTTGACCGCTGTCCGATGATCCACTCTGGATTACTTTGGTACCTCCTGCTAGGCTTATAGCAAGGCACACATCAGGTCTGGTACACAGCATTGCATACATGATAGAGCCTATGGCTGAAGCATAGGGAACATCTTTCATTTTCTCTCTATCTTCTGCAGTGGTCGGGCATTGAGTCTGGCTCAACTTCACACCTTGTAACACAGGCAAGAACCCTTTCTTTGCTTGATCCATTTTGAACTTTTTCAAAACTTTGTCAAGGTATGTGCTTTGTGAAAGTCCAATTAAGCGTCTTGATCTATCTCTATAGATCTTAATGCCCAATATGTAAGCAGCTTCACCGAGGTCTTTCATTGAAAAACTCTTGTTCAAGTATCCCTTTATGCTATCCAGAAATTCTATATCATTTCCGATCAGCAATATGTCATCCACATATAATATCGAAATGCTACTGAGCTCCACTCACTTTCTTGTAAATCTGAGGCTTCTCCAAAAGTCTGTACAAACCCAAATGCTTTGATCACACTATCAAAGCGTTTATTCCAACTCGAGATGCTTGCACCAGTCCATAGATGGATCGCTGGAGCTTGCATACTTTGTTAGCTCCTTTGGATCGATAAAACCTTCGGTTGCATCATATACAACTCTTCTTCCGAAATCCATTCAGAATGCGGTCTTTACATCCATTTGCCAAATTTCATAATCATAAAATCGGCAATTGCTAACATGATTCGGACGGACTTAAGCATCGCTACGGGTGAGAAGGTCTCATCGTAGTCAATCCCTTGAACTTGCCGAAAACCTTCGCGACAAGTCGAGCTTTATAGACGATAACATTACCGTCGTCGGTCTTCTTCTTGAAGATCCACTTGTTTTCTATTGCTTGCCTTCCCTCGGGCAAGTCAACCAAAATCCACACTTTGTTTTCATACATGGATCCCATCTCAGATTTCATGGCCTCAAGCCATTTTGCGAATCTGGGCTCACCATCGCTTCTTCATAGTTCGTAGGTTCATCATGATCTAGTAGCATGACTTCCGAACAGGATTACCGTACCACTCTGGTGCGGATCTTATCTGGTTGATCTACGAGGTTACGTAGTAACTTGATCTGAAGTTTCATGATCAACATCATCAACTTCCTCACTACTTGGTGTAGGTGTCTCGAAACTGGTTTCTGCGACGAACTACTTTCAAGTAAGGGAGAAGGTACTATTACCTCATCAAGTTCCACTTTCTCCCACTCACTTCTTTCGAGAGAAACTCCTTCTCTAGAAAGGATCCATTCTTAACAACGAATGTCTTGCCTTCGGATCTGTGATAGAAGGTGTACCCAACTGTTTCCTTTGGGTATCCTATGAAGACACATTTCTCGATTTGGGTTCGAGCTTATCGGGTTGAAGCTTTTTCACATAAGCATCGCATCCCCAAACTTTAAGAAACGACAACTTTGGTTTCTTGCCAAACCATAGTTCATAAGGTGTCGTCTCAACGGATTTTGACGGTGTTCTATTCAGTGTGAATGCGGCCGTCTCTAGAGCATAACCCCAAAGCGATAGCGGTAAATCTGTAAGAGACATCATAGATCGTACCATATCTAGTAAAGTACGATTCTGACGTTCGGACACACCATTACGCTGTGGTGTTCGGGTGGCGTGAGTTCTTGAAACTATTCGCATTGTTTCAAATGTAGACCAAACTCGTAACTCAAATATTCACCTCCACGATCGGATCGTAGAAACTTAATTTTCTTGTTACGATGATTTTCAACTTCACTCTGAAATTCTTTGAACTTTTCAAATGTTTAGGACTTATGTTTCATTAAGTAGATATACCCATATCGCTTAAGTCATCTGTGAAGGTGAGAAAATAACGATATCCGCCACGAGCCTCAACATTCATCGGACCACATACATCTGTATGTATGATTTCCAACAAATCTGTTGCTCTCTCCATAGTACGGAGAAGCGGTGTTCTAGTCATCTTGCCCATGAGGCACGGTTCGCAAGTGCCAAGTGATTCATAATCAAGTGACTCCAAAAGTCCATCGATATGGAGTTTCTTCATCGCTTTACACCGATATGACCTAAGCGGCAGTGCCACAAATAAGTTGCACTATCATTATCAACTCTGCATCTTTTGGTTTCAACATTATGAATATGTGTATCACTACTATCGAGATTCATAAAAATAGACCACTCCTCAAGGGTGCATGACCATAAAGATATTACTCATATAAATAGAACAACCATTATTCTCGATTTAAATGAATAACCGTCTCGCATCAAACAAGATCCAGATATAATGTTCATGCTCAACGCAGAGCACCAAATAACAATTATTTAGGTCTAAAACTAATCCGAAGGTAGATGTAGAGGTAGCGTGCCGACCGCGATCACATCGACTTTGGAACCATTTCCCACGCATCGTCACCTCGTCCTTTGCGGTGTTAAGCTAATCCGTAGTCCCTGCTTTGAGTTGCAAATATTAGCAACAGAACCGATATCAAATACCAGTGCTACTGCGAGCTCTAGTAAGGTACACATCAATAACATGTATATCACATATACCTTTGTTCACCTTGCCATCCTTCTTATCCGCCAAATACTTGGGGCAGTTCCGCTTCCATGACCAGTCGCTTTCGGTAGAAACACTCAGTTTCAGGTTTAGGGCCGGACTTGGGTTTCTTCTCTGAGCACAACTTGCTTGCTGTTCTTCTTGAATTCCTTCTTCTTCCCTTTGCCTTTCTTCTTGAAACTAGTGGTCTTATTGACCATCAACACTTGATGCTCCTTTCTTGATTTCTACCTCCGCAGCCTTTAGCATTGCGAAGAGCTCGGTATAGTCTTTACTAACCCTTGCATATTATAGTTCATCACGAAGCCTTTGTAGCTTGGTGGCGGTGATTGAGAATCTCATCAATGACACAATCATCCGGAAGATTAACTCCCAATTGTGTCAAGTGATTGTAGTACCCGGACATTACGAGTATATGCTCACTAACGAACTATTCTCCTCCATCTTGCAGCTATAGAACTTATTGGAGACTTCATATCTCTCAATCCGGGCATTACTGTTGGAATATTAACTTCAACTCTGGAACATCTCATATGCTCCATAGCGTTCAAAGCGTCGTTGAAGTCTCGGTTCTAAGCCGTAAAGCATGGCACTTGAACTATAGAGTAGTCATCGCTTTGCTCTGCAGACGTTCACAACATCGGTGTTGCTCCGGCAGCGAGCACTGTCACCTAGCGGTGCATCCGGGCGTAACTCTTACGTGCAGCAATGAGGATGATCCTCAAATTCGGACCCAATCCGTGTAATTGCTACCATCATCTTTCAACTTTGCTTTCTCAAGGAACGCATTAAAATTCAACGGAACAACAAAGACGAGCCATCTATCTACAATCAAACATAAACAAGCAAGATACTATCGGTACTAAGTTCATGATAAATTTAAGTTCAATTAATCATATTACTTAAGAACTCCCACTTAGAAAGACATCTCTCTAGTCATCTAAGTGATCACGTGATCCAAATCAACTAAACCATAACCGATCATCACGTGAAATGGAGTAGTTTTCAATGGTGAACATCTTATGTTGATCATATCTACTATATGATTCACGCTCGACCTTTCGGTCTCCGTGTTCGAGGCCATATCTGCATATGCTAGGCTCGTCAAGTATAACCCGAGTATTCTGCGTGTGCAAAACTGGCTTGCACCCGTTGTAGATGGACGTAGAGCTTATCACACCCGATCATCACGTGGTGTGCAGGCACGACGAACTTTGGCAGCGGTGCATACTCGGGAGAACACTTCTTGATAATTTAGTGAGAGATCATCTTATAATGCTACCGTCAATCAAAGCAAGATAAGATGCATAAAGGATAAACATCACATGCAAATCAATATAAGTGATATGATATGGTCATCATCATCTTGTGCTTCATGATCTCCATCTTGCTGCACCACCATGATCACCATCGTCACCGGCGCGACACCTTGATCTCCATCGCAGCATCGTTGTCGTCTCGCCAAACTTATGCTACTCGACTATCGCTACCGCTTAGTGATAAAGTAAAGCATTATGAGCGATTGCATTGCATACAATAAGCGACAACCATATGGCTCTGCCGATTGTCGATAACCGGTTACAAAACATGATCATCTCATACAATAAAATATAGCATCACGTCTTGACCATATCACATCACAACATGCCCTGCAAAAACAAGTTAGGCGTCCTCTACTTTGTTGTTGCAAATTTTACGTGGCTGCTACGGGCTTAAGCAAGAACCAATCTCACCTCGCATCAAAACCACAGCGATACTTCGTCAAATAGACTCGTTTAACCTTCTCAAGGACGGGCGTAGCCACACTCAGTTCAACTAAAGTGAGAGAGCAGCACCCACCGGTCACCTTTAAGCAGCGAGTGCTGCGAGCGGTGAAACCAGTCTCGCGAAGCGTCTGGCGTAATGTCGGTGCAGGCGCTTCATCTCACAATACCGCTGAACCAAAGTATGACATCTTTGGTAGGTAGTATGACTTGTATCGCCCACAACTCACTTGTGTTCTACTCGTGCAAAACATCAAACCATAGAAAAACCTAGGCTCGGATGCCTTTGTTGGGGAGCGTAGTAATTTCAAAAATTTCCTCGCACACGCAAGATCATGGTGATGCATAGCAACGAGAGGGAGAGTGTTGTCTACATACCCTTGTAGACCCGAGCGGAAGCGATCACAGCGTAGAGGAAGTAGTCGACGTTCTCCTCGCGATCCGACCGATCCGGCGCCGTTACTCCGGCGCCCCGAGTTCTTGACACACGAACAGCTCGATGGCGTCCCTCGTACTCGATCCAGCCGAGTGTCGAGGAGAGTTCGTCGAGACGACGGTGTGGTGGCGATCTTGATGTTTCACGGCGCGAGGCTTCGCCTAAGCTTGCGACGGTATAACCGAGGTGGAATATGGTGGAGGGGCACTGACACGGCTAAGGAGCGATCTCACGATCAACTTGTGTGTTCAAGGTGCCCCCCTGCCCGTATATAAAGGAGCAGGGGGAGGGCGGCGGCCAAGAGGCGCGCTGGCCAGGAGTCCTACTCCCTCGGGAGTAGGATTCCCCCAATCCTAGTTGGACTAGGATTCCGGAGGGGAAAGAGAGAGAGGGGGGCCCTTCTCCTAGTCCTAGTAGGACTAGGGAAGGGAGGCCTGCCCCCTTGGCTGCCCTTCTCCTTTCCACCAAGGCCCATCGAGGCCCATTTACCTCCGGGGTTCGGTAACCTCCGGTACTCCGATAAATTCCGTTTTGCCGGAACCATTCCGAACTCCAAACATAGGCTTCCAATATATCAATCTTTATGTCTCGACCATTTCGAGACTCCTCGTCATGTCCGTGATCACATCCGGGACTCGAACTTCTTGGTACATCAAAATACATAAACTCATAATAAGCATCGAAACCTTAAGCGTGCGGACCCTACGGTTCGAGAACAATGTAGACATGACCTAGAACTATTCACGGTCAATAACCAACAGCGGGACCTGGATGCCCATATTGGTTCCTACATATTCTACGAAGATCTTTATCGGTCGAGACCGCATAACAACATACGTTGTTCCCTTTGTCATCGGTATGTTACTTGCGAGATTCGATCGTCGGTATCAATACCTAGTTCAATCTCGTTACCGCAAGTCTCTTTACTCGTTCCGTAATACATCATCTCACAACTAACTCATTAGTTGTAGTGCTTGCAAGGCTTCATGATGTGCATTACCGAGAGGGCCCGAGATACCTCTCCGACAATTGGAGTGACAAAACCTAATCTCGAAATCGCCAACCCAACATCTACCTTTGGAGACACCTGTAGTACTCCTTTATAATCACCCGATTCACGTTGTGACGTTTGGTAGCACCAAAGTGTTCCTCCGTGGCAGGAGTTGCATAATCTCATAGTTACAGGAACATGTATATGTCATGGATAAAAGCGGTAGCAACATACTAAGCGATCGTGTGCTAAGCTAAGGGAATGGGTCATGTCAATCAGATCATTCTACTAATGATGTGACCTCATTAATCAAATAACAACTCCTTGTTCATGGTTAGGAAACATAACCATCTTTGATTAACAAGCTAGTCAAGTAGAGGCATACTAGTGACATGTTGTTTTGTCTATGCATTCACACATGTATCATGTTTCCGGTTAATACAATTCTAGCATGAATGATAAACATTTATCATGAAATAAGGAAATAAATAATAACTTTATTATTGCCTCTAGGGCATATTTCCTTCAACTGGGACCAGAACAGCTTCTCCATTGAGTTCCCCTCCTGGGCACGGTAGAACTCCGCAGCGTCTGATAGGCTGCATGGCAGATCTGTGAATGCCCCAGGAGAGCTCCGAATTCGAGTAAGTAATAGAA